>LR738714.1:659695489-659786793 GCA_902687465.1 Secale cereale
GGGGGGGGGCGCCGGAGTTGCGGGTCGAGGCGACGGTAGTGGCGATGCCGACGGAGGTGGAGCGAGGCGATCCGACGGAGGAGAGCTTCCCGGCTCCAGCTGGTGGTCCATGAGGAAGAAGCAGCGCGCGGCGCACCTCGTAGTCAAGGTCTTGGTGCTCGGGGTTGCCAGTGCCCTCGGGATCGAGCGGTGCACGGCGACGGCACCGTCGGCGAGATGCAGAGGGAGAGAACGAGGGATGGAGAGGGGAAAACGGTGGGCTAGGGTTTGCGGGAACGAGCGAGGGGGTCTAGTAGATGCCAGGAAGCAAAGGATGGACGGCACGTGGCGATCCTGGTCACGGACGCACGCCCTGCGTCCACGGTACGAGGGTGAACAGGAGGTAGAAGGAGATGTCGGCTAGGCTGGGCCGGCCTAGCCGGTCGCGGCCAGCTGGGCCAAAAGGCCCAGTTAGGCCGGGGGGTTTCCTTTCCTTTGTTACTTTCGTTCATTTGATTTACCTATTCTTTTTATTGTACATTTGTAAAATATAAGTTAGCACCTAAATTTGTACTGATAAATTAGGCCACTGCCATATTTAGCTTGGACCCAAAATAAATTAGTTTCGTATTTTTTTTACATTAAAAAGCAATTCATTTATAGTTTGGGTCACAATTTTAAATACTTTAAGGCATCTAACCACTTTGCAAAAATGTTGGTTCACCACCAATATTTGTTATGGATCATTTGCCACAAAATGATCATTTGGGATTTCATGTCTGACAAACATGAATTTTTGACTTTAGATTGGATTTGAATTTGAATTGAAATTTGGATCAAGTGCAGATTAGCAACAATAACATTATGACATGGCACGATTAACAGGGGATTACTGTAGCATGACACTGGGGGTGTTACAACGAGGGTGGGGGGCGCGCCCCCCTGCCTCGTGGGGCTCCCGTGACTCCCCCGGTGTCCTCCTTCTTCCTATATAAGTCTACGTACCCCAAAACCTCCGTGAACAGTGAGAAAACCCTAATTCCACCGCCGTAACCTTCTGTTCCCGTGAGATCCCATCTTGGAGCCTGTTCCGGAGCTCCACCGGAGGGGGATCCATCACGGAGTTCTTCTTCATCATCATCATCGCTCTCACCATGAGTTGTGAGTAGTTTACCACAGACCTTCGGGTCCATAGTTAGTATCTATATGGCTTCTTCTCTCTCTCTGGATCTCAATACAAAGTTATCCTCAGTCTTCGAGGAGATCTATTCGATGTAATCTCTTTTTGCGGTGTGTTTGTTGAGATCCGATGAATTGTGAGTTTATGATCAAGATTATCTATGAAAGATATTTGGTTCTTCTCTGAACTTTTTATGTGTGCTCATAATATCCTTGCAAGTCTCTTCGAATTATTGGTTTGGTTTGGCCTACTAGATCTATAGTTCTTGCAATGGGAGAAGTGCTTGGCTTTGGGTTCAATCTTGCGGTGTCCTTTCCCAGTGACAGTAGGGGCAGCAAGGCACGTACTGTATTGTTGCCATCGAGGATAAAAAGATGGGGTTTATATCATATTTCTTGAGTTTATCCCTCTACAGCATGTCATCTTGCTTAAGGCGTTACTCTGTTGTTATGAACTCAATACACTAGATGCATGCTGGATAGCGGTCGATGTGTGGAGTAATAGTAGTAGATGCAGAATCGTTTTGGTCTACTTGTCTCGGACGTGATGCCTATATACAATGATCATGCCTAGATAGTCTCATAATTATTTGATTTTCTATCAATTGCTCGACAGTAATTTGTTTACCGCCGTAGAATATCGCTATCATGAGAGAAGCCACTAGAGAACACTATGGCCCCCGGATCTATTCTCAACATATCAATCTACATCTACTTTACTTTTATCGCTTTTATTGGCTGTTCTTATAAACCAAAAATACCAAAAATATAAACTATCATCTCTATCAGATCTCACTTTCGTAAGTGACCGTAAAGGGATTGACAACCCCTTATCGCGTTGGCTGCGAAGTTCTTATTTGTTTGTGCAGGTGCGAGGGACTCGCGCGTGGTCTCCTACTGGATTGATACCTTGGTTCTCAAAAACTGAGGGAAATACTTACGCTACTGTGCTGCATCTCCCTTTCCTCTTCGAAGGAATACAACGCAAGCTCGAGAAGTAGCACATAGCTCTATTCTTTAAGTCACTTGGAATTTATATCTGTTGATCACTATGAAGAACTTGAAGGACTCAAAAACCAAGATTTATCCCTCAACTACGAGGGGAGGTAAGGAACTGCCATCTAGCTCTGCACTTGATTCACCCTCTGTTATGAGTAAACTTGCGACACCTACTCCTGCTATTGAATCTGATATGTCGCACATTCTTGATGATGCCACTTCTGCTATGTATGATGAAACTACTTCCATGCTTGATAATAATGTGCCACTAGGTGAATTTCTAGATGAACAAATTGCTAAGGTTAGGGAGAATGCAAATATTGAAACTGATGATATTTATGAAAGTGATGATGAAGAAACTGCTAGAGACTTTCTTGCTTGCAACGATAGATATGATCTTAAGAAATTATTAGCTAAGCTGAAAGAAAAGTCCTTGAATGCTAGAATGAAACATGACCCTGCTTTTGCTACTTCACCTATCTTTGTTACTGATAAGGATTATGATTTCTGTGTTGATCCTGGGTTAATTACTTTGGTTGAATCTGATCCTTTCCATGGCTATGAGTCTGAAACTGTTGTGGCACATCTTACTAAGTTGAATGATATAACCACCCTATTTACCAATGATGAAAAGATTCGTTATTACTATATCCTTAAGCTATTTCCTTTCTCGTTAAAGGGTGATGCCAAGACTTGGTTTAATTATCTTGATCCTGGTTGTGTGCGTAGTCCCCAGGATATGATGCATTACTTTTCTGCTAAATATTTTCCCGCTCATAAGAAACAAGCTGCCTTACGGGAAATATATGACTTTGTGCAAATTGAAGAAGAGAGTCTCCCACAAGCTTGGGGAGGCTTCTCTAGCTACTTAATGCTTTGCCTGATCATCCTCTTCAGAGGAACGATATACCTGATGTCTTTTATAATGGACTAACCGATGCTTCCAGAGACCACCTGGATAGTTGTGCTAGTTGTGTTTTCAGGGAAAGAACAGTTGATCAAGCTGAATTACTATTGAATATTATGCTAGCCAATGAAAATAATTGGACACTTCCTGAACTAGCCCCTAAGCCAACTCCGAAGAAAATGGGAGTTTTATTTCTCAGTCCTGAAGATATGCAAGAGGCAAAGAAATCTATGAAAGAAAAATGTATTAAAGCTGAAGATGTTAAGAATTTACCACCTATTGAAGAAATACATGGTCTTGATAACCCGACACAGGTAGTAAAGGTAAATTCTCTTTATAGATTTGATGAAGGTGATATTCCTCGTTACAAGTCTGCTAGTCAATGCTTAGATGAGTTTGACAATTTTATTGTGAAGTAAGAAAACTTCAATGCTTATGTTGGTAGACAATTGCAACATAGTGCTTATATGATTGAACTCTTGAGTGATTATATGTCGAGAGTTAAATGTGAATTGAAACTTATTAGTATACATGCTTCCATGGTTACCACTCAAGTAGAACAAGTACTTAAGGCTCAGAATGATTTGCCCAATGAATTAAATAGTAAGAATAATGATAATGTCATTAGAGTTGTGACTAGACGTGGCAGAATGACTCAGGAACCTCTGTATCCTGAAGGCCACCCTAAGAGAATTGAGCAAGATTCTTAGAGAACTAATTTAGATGCACCTAGTTCTTCTAAGAAGAAGAAGAAGAAAAATGATAGGACTTTGCATGCTTCTAGTGAACCTCGAGCTGACACACCTGAGAATCCCAATGATATATCTATTTCTGATGCTGAGACACAATCTGGTAATGAACATGAACCTAGTGATAATGTTAATGATGATGTTCATGATGATGCTCAACCTAGCAATGATAATGATGTAGAGATTGAACCTGCTGTTGATCTTGATAACCCACAATCAAAGAATCAACGTTATGATAAGAGAGACTTTATTGCTAAGAAACACGGTAGGGAAAGAGAACCATGGGTTCAGAAACCCATGCCTTTTCCTCCGAAACCATCCAAGAAAAAGGATGATGAGAATTTTGAGCGCTTTGCTGAAATGATTAGACCTATCTTTTTGCGTATGCGTTTGATCGATATGCTCAAAACAAATCCTTATTCTAAGTATATGAAAGATATCATTACCAATAAAAGAAAGATACCTGAAGTAGAAATTCCACCATGCTTTCCAATTACACTTTTAAAGGTGGAATACCTAAGAAACTAGGAGATCCAGGAGTACCTACTATACCTTGCTCCATTAAAGGAAACTATGTTAAAACTGCCTTATGTGATCTTGGAGCCGGTGTTAGTGTTATGCCTCTCTCTTTATATCGTAGACTTGAGTTGAGTAAGTTGACACCTACTGAAATATCTTTGCAAATGGCTGATAAATTAACTGCTATACCTGTAGGTATTTGTAAGGATGTGCCTGTAGTTGCAAATGTTACTATTCTAACAGACTTTGTTATCCTTGATATTCTCGAGGACGATAGTATGTCTATTATCCTTGGTAGAACCTTTTTGAATACTGCAGGGGCTGTTATTGATTGCAACAAAGGCAATGTCACTTTTCATGTCAATGGTAATGAGCATACGGTACATTTTCCGAGGAAACAACCTCAGGTCCACAATATCAATTATATTGGAAAAAATTCAACTATTACTATTGGAGGTTTTGAATTTCCTCTTCCTACTGTCAAGAAGACATATGACATTCTTATTGTTGGGGACATACATATCCCCATTGAGGTAACCTAGTGTTGTTCGAAAATTCTCCGGTTTCATGTTATTCGGAAAGAGTTTATTAACAAGACTTGATCAACCTTGTTAATGGATTTCTTTTGATGAGCATGAGATAGGTGAATCTAGATAGCACAACCTTCTGTACCTTCCTTTTACTTCCTGTTAATTAGGATAAATAAAGCAAAAATTGTATTTTCTGTCTGTTTCCACGCTTATCCGTGCAATAAAAAAATACCCCAAAAATAAAAGTTCTCCAAATGCCCTGAAATTGAAATATGATTTTTTCTAGAATATTTGAGAATATATGGCACATAAAACACAGCGAGGGGAGCCAGCACCTGGCCACGAGGGTCTAGGGCGCCCACCCTCACTGGGCGCGCCTCCCTGCCTCGTGGGCCCCACGTGGCCCCTCCACTTATTCCTGCACCCATGCCCTTCTTCTTCCTCCTAAAAATCACCAACCTACTCAAGCACGAGTTCTAGGTCATCTTGCTGCCATTTTCGATCTCCTAGATCAAAGCTCCATTCACAAAACTATTTGGGGAGATTGTTCCTTGGTATGTGACTCCTCCATTGGTCCAATTAGTTTTTGTTCTAGTGCTTTATTTATTGCAAATTTTTGCTGTTGTGGTGACCTTGTTCTTGAGCTTGCATGTCAAATATCTTTGGTCCCAAGTAGTTCTAATGCATGATATAGTCTCTAGACACTTGTAGGAGTTGTTGCTATCAATCTTGTTGAGTTTGGTTAACTTTTATTTTGAGTTACTAAAAATTTCAGAAATTTTCAGAGGAGGAAAATGATAAAGAGGTTGTTGAGAGGCTCCTACAGTAAAAGTTCAGAGGATAAGAAGAAGGAAGAAAATAAGAAGCCCAAATATAATCTTCCTCGCATGGCGGAAGTTCGTCCGTGTGAATGGCCTTGTAATGAGGTCATGAGAGCCGCCGGGATTTACGAAGACTTCTATTATTTGGCAAATAATGCAGGCCTCACCGACTTCCTCCACGACCACCGCGAACAGTATCTCTTACTCACTAGTATTTTCACGCAAAATTTTCATTTTCATGCTAAGAAAACACCACCTACAGTGGAGTTTCGTTTATATGATGAAGTTAAGGAGATGTCAGTTTTTGAGTTTTGTGAAGTATGCAAGATACCCTTTGAAGGTAGACTTGATGAACCACGTCGTGAAGACGTTGAAGGGTTTATTGACATGATAGCTGTGGGGGAAACTAGACAAGTCTCAGGGGTAAGAATTACTAGTATACATTTTCCTGTTTTGTGCTACTTTACTTTATTTGCTAGTAGATGTTTAATTGGTCGCGGGAACAGTGAGAATCTTAGTGCCCTGATATTGTCATTTTGCGCCATGCTTTGTTTAGAGACACAACTTTTTGCTTGGGTGCCGTCGTTGCTAAACGACTGAGTTTGAACCGCTCAAAGGACCACGCTGCCACGGGAGGGTAGGACAAAAGATGTCATGCAAGTTCTTTTCCATAAGCACGTATGACTATATTCGGAATACATGCCTACGTTACATTGATGAACTGGAGCTAGTTTTGTGTCACCCTAGGTTATAAAGTTTACATGATGAATTGCATCCGACATAATTTCCCATCACCGATCCAATGCCTACGAGCTTTTCACATATTGCTTGCTGCTTATTTACTTTTTCGCTGCTACTATTACAGAAACTACAAAAACACTACCGTTACTTTTATTGCTGTTACCGCTATCTCCATATTACTTTGCTACTAAACTACCTTGCTCCAGATACTAAGTTTTCAGGTGTGGTTGAACTGACAACTCAGCTGCTAATACTTAAGAGTATTCTTTGGCTCCCCTTGTGTCGAATCAATAAATTTGGGTTGAATACTTTACCCTCAAAAATTGTTGCGATCCCCTACACTTGTGGGTTATCAAGACTAACATATCCTTGTCTTTAACAATAAATTCATGTGCTATCATGCTCTTATAATCTAGATAAACGGGGGCAAGCATTTTTTCTTCCTTCTCATGATGCCTAATAGGTATTTTAAAATGTTCAGCAAGGCGAGAAGCAAAGATGCCTCCAAAGACGGGGCCCTTTGAGCTTGCCAACCAGTGGCACCAAGAGGACACATCTCAGTACACTGGAGAGAGTAGCTTCGATCCGTGGGCATAGACCAACTTAGGCCAAAATCCTAAGCTTGGGGGAGTACCTGTTTTTCACTGACATTACATTCATTGTTCACACTTATTTTAGTAGTCGGTGCTCACACTCTTTCATTGTACTATCCATGTTTAGTTTCAATTCTTTTCTTAGTCTTTTTCTTGCGTGATAGAAAAACCTTAAGAAAAACAAAAAAATATTAGTTGTAGCTTCTAGCTAGTTTACTTTACTTGCTTGTAGTAGTAGTAATTAAAAGAAAACCCAAAAAGATTTATCGTTCTTCTTTTGTTTGTTGGGTGCTTGTAGTAGTAGTAATTAAAAGAAAACCCAAAAAGATTTATCGTTCTTCTTTTGTTTGTTGGGAGCTTTCCCGTGTAAATAGTTCCTTTTCTTTTCTTTGGGGGTTAAGAGTAGAAGACCATGATTGAAAATGCTTAGTGGCTCTCATATGCTCTCTTGTTAATTTAACCTTGAGCCATATTACCTTGTCTTCTCTCTTGTATTAAATGCTCGCAGATTCCAGCTTAGCCCAATGCACGTGCACTGTCAGGGATATTACTATTGGGTATAAACCGCCCAGGTGGGGCTGGTTTATGCCTGTCAAGATTATTTCTACTGAAGCCCAGCGGAACATGGAGCGTGACGCTTTGTACCAGAAAAGTTTAGAGCCCAAGAGGTGTTAGGGCCCATGATTTGTAAACCGCCATACGGCGTGTAACTTGTGATGTAAGGTAGAAAGGATAGAGACTGAGGCGGGCACGTTTATGAGCCGGCCTCGGGACTCTGTAAACCGGACCGGGCGTCACCTCGTGTATATAAAGGGACGACTCGGCGACGGTTCAAGGGGAGAGAACAACAACTCGAGACACAGGCAAAGCGGATTCTCTCCCTGGTCATCGAAACCCTAGCAATACTACACCAAACTAGACGTAGGCTTTTACCTTCATCGAAGGGGCCGAACTAGTATAAAAATCCTTGCGTCCTTGTCTGCTTTAACCCCTTTAAGCTAACCCGTAGCGATGGCCTCTCGACAAAGTCCTTTTGCTAGGACATGTGCCGTGACAAGACCACGACAGTTGGCGCCCACTACTCAACTGCTTCAGGTTACTCTAATACCCTGATTGCTGCTACTGATTGCCCTCATTATTATAACCACCCTGGCCGTGCTATTGGTTATGCTAATTGTGCCCATTTTGGTTGCTGTGATTATTCTGGTTACCTTGGAACCCTGAACCGGATCCATTGCCTTGATAACCCGGCAAGTGAGAACCAGGGCCTGAACCTCCGAACGGTCCATGGTCATACTGGGACCGGTTCATGATTTCCTTCATAATAAAACAGTCCTTCCAAAGGTGCGTAGCTGGCTTTTCCTACGTACCGTGCCTCGGGCAAGGTATGTTCACCGGGGTCCCAGATTGATAGGCGGTCTCCCATTTCGCGGGGGTGGTCTACCCTTGCGGCGTTGGCCGTTCTCCTGAGCATTGGTGTTGGCCACAAAATCTGAATTATTATCCGCTTTATGCTTACCGTTATATCCTTGATTCACCGGGCCAGGTTGCGGCGCTTTACCGCTCTTCTTTGCCTTCCCCGACTTCTCATCATCAGAATCTGGATATTTGGCACTATCTGAATCCGCATACTTCAGCAAAGCGCCCATGAGCGTCCCCATATCATCACAATTACGTTTGAGTCGTCCCAACTTCAGTTTCAGAGGCTCAAACCGGCAATTGCCTTCCAAGGTTATAACTGCTGTGTCTGGGTTGATGCGGTTGGAAGAATGTAGGATCTCCGACACTCGACGTACCCAATGGCTTGTTGACTCGTGCTCTCCCTGAACACAGGCAGCTAAATCGACAATAGACATTGGCTGCTTGCACGTATCTTTGAAGTTATTAATAAACCGGCGGCGCAATTCAGCCCATGATCCGATGGAGTTAGATGGTAAGCTTTTCAGCCAAGTGTGAGTTGTACCCTCCAACATCATGGTGAAGTACTTGGCACACGCCGCGTCATCCACATCAAGCATCTCCATCGCCATCTCGTAGCTTTCAACCCAGGCTTCGGCAGATAAATCAGCAGTATAGTTGGGCACCTTGCGCGGTCCTTGGAAGTCCTTGGGTAGTTTTACGTTGCGTAAAGCGGGAGTGAGGCATGGTACTCCCAAAGAGCTGGACA
Organism: Secale cereale; assembly: GCA_902687465.1. NCBI lineage: Eukaryota > Viridiplantae > Streptophyta > Magnoliopsida > Poales > Poaceae > Secale > Secale cereale. The sequence continues at coordinate 659,704,674 of LR738714.1, forward strand.
TGACTCCCAGTTCAATCGTGGTAGATGGACGAACCGGGCTTGGCTGACGGTTTTCATACTGTGCTGCTAACTCGGCCTCCCGGCGCTTCCTGCCCTGATCCACCACGTCTTGAGCGTTCACGTCTCCCCCTGCCGGATTATCCCTCCGCGGCGGGTTACGTCTTCGCGCGCTGCTTGACACAGTTGGCTCCTCCAGGTGCCTACTATAACTCCGACTTGGGCGAAGGGTGGAGTGAATCCTCTCACGGCTGTGAGAATAAGCTTGCTGTTAGGTTAGAGCCGTCTCCAAAAATTCCCTGGCCCGCCGTGCCTCCACCGTTATGGGGGACGTTTCTTCAATGGGAAGAGCGGCCAGTCGTGAAGCGGCTGGCAGCAACTATGTTATCCAAGGTGTTGGAGTAATGACCGGGAGGGGTAGGTACACGTTGTGACGGAACGACCTGGCGGGTTGGCTCTGCGGCCGGTGGCTGGACTGATGCTCCGGTGCCAGGCACTCCTCCCCGGTTTACCTCTGGTTGATTACTGGTTCCTGCTCTTGGCGTGTTGAAAAGGTTCCTCGCCTCGTAAACCGGTGGTAGGCGAGATTGTTGCCTTCTCCTTATTACATCACGCGACGCCGTTTGATCCAACATGAGCCGGTAAGCCTGAGCATCTAGCTTGGCCTGCCTTGCAACCATCCTGGTATCCTCAGCAGCTAAGTCCAGCTTCGCCTGATCTATCTGGCCCTTCACCTGAGCAACTTCCGCATCATGTTGCTCCTTATCAGACTGGGCCACCTCTGCAGTTAACAGCGTCGTCAACTTGTCAACTAAGGCGGTTAATATCTGAACCGGTGACTGAACCGGGCCACCGGCCCTAGCCGCTGCTGCCGCCAGATCCGATGTTAGCGCCACCGTAGTTGAAGACTATTGCACAGGTTGCGATCCGGCCATGAATACTGCAACCCGGTTTGGTGGATCTAGGGGATCCGGAATACTGTCACCGTCGGAACAGCCCCTAGACCGGCCATCCTGTAGCAAGTATAAAGATTCTGTTTCTCTAGAGGACGACTCATCGCCGGAATAGACAACGGACTCACTGCCAGAGTCCAATCCATCTTCAGCTTGCACTCCATGAACCGCTCTGACGAAGACGTGCTTCACGGCGGTCCGAATCCGGGCAGATCTCGCACGCTGAGCCGGCTCGACGATGTTGGGGAAGATGTCCGGCTCAGGGCCCGGTTCGCCGATCTTGCCTATGAAGACGTGGATGCCACCAAAGGGGACCCGGTACCCGTATTCGATTGAATCGGCATCGGGGCCCCAGCCTGCATCGTCGATGTAGATCTTGCCGCGACGACTCTTAGTCATCCGGCCCACTGCGTAGCCCTCAAGTCCTTCAAAGCTGCCCTTCAAGAACTCGAAACCATCGTGCGATAGCCCCATCCGGTGTTGGTACTTAAGAAGAACGACACTTGGCAAATGTGTGTTGATTACACAGACCTGAACAAGGCTAGCCCGGCTAATCCCTTTGCCCTCCCCTGTATTGATCAAATCATTGATGCTACGATGGGTTGTGAGCGCTTAAGCTTTTTGGACGCGTACTCAGGTTATCATCAGATCAAGATGGCGGTTAAGGACCAGGAGAAGACGGCCTTCATCACTCCCTTTGGAGCCTTCTGCTACGTATCTATGCCATTTGGACTTAAGAGTGCCCAGGCGACCTATCAGCATTGTGTGCAGAACTGTCTCCTCCCTGGCTGGGGGTGCCCTCCGGTTTGGAACCGGATTATTACTAGCCCCAGCCCCAGGTGTTCTGAACAGATTTGCTGCTTCGTAAACCGGCGGTAGTCGAGACTGGTACTTTCGTCCCCTTACTCCTTCCATAGAAGCTTGCTCCATCCTTAGGTAGAAAGCCTGATCATCCAGCTCGGCCTGTCTCGCCACTATCATCTCTCTCTGCCTTCAGATCTTCTTTTAACTGATCAATCCGGCCTTTCAACTGAAGGAGCTCTGCATCATGATGCGCCTTGTCTGCTAGAGCTACTGTTTCCACCGCTTTAGCTGTGAATTCATCCATCAAGGTGGATAGAACATCAGTAAGTGAGAGGGTCGTGCCGCTCCCCCCTACACCAGCTTCAGCTGTCGTCCCGTTCATCGGGGGCTGTGAACCGGCCATAAAGACAGCCACCTGGTTTGGCGGGCCAAAGGGGCCCGGAATATTGTTTCCATCGGACTCGCCCTCAGACCAGCCGTCCTGCAACTGATACAGAGATTCAGTTTCTCCGGATGAAGATTCGTCGTCTGAGTAGACAACTGTTGCACCATCAGATTCCGATCCGTCCTCGGCTCGAACTCCGTGGATTGCTCAAACGAACACGTGCTTCATGGCGGGCTGAATCCGGGCCGATCTCGTACGCTGAGCCGGCTCGACGATGTTGGGGAAGATGTCCGGCCCAGGTCCCGGTTCACCGATTTTGCCAATGAAGACTTGGATGCTGCCGAAAGGAACCCGGTACCCGTATTCGATTGAATCGGCCTCCGGTCCCCAACCTGCGTCGTCGATGTAGATCCGGCCGCGGCGACTCTTGGTCATCCGGCCGACCGCGTAACCCTTGAGCCCTTCGAAGCTGCCCTTCAAGAACTCGAAACCATCGTGCGCATGCCCCACGGTGGGCGCCAACTGTCGTGGAAATAGCACGACAGATGTCCGGTTTAGCGGACTTGATGATGGAACCATCGCACGGGTTAGCTTGAAGGGGTTCATAGCACACAAAGGACACAGAAGGTTTATACTAGTTCGGCCCCTTCGATGAAGGTAAAAGCCTACGTCTAGTTGGTTTGGTATTGCTTGAGCGTCGGATTACAGGGAGCGGATTCGCTTGCCTGTGTCTCGACGGGTTGATTGTTGCTTGTCCCTGAACCGTCGCCAGGTCTTCCCTTTATATAGAGGGTACGCCTGGTCCGGTTTACAGAGTCCCGAGGCTGGCTCATACTTGTGTCCGCCTCGGTCTCTGTCTTTTCTTCCTTATCTCTTAAGTTACATCACTTGGCGGTTTACAAACCTTAATTCTACACATGGGCCCTAAGATCTCATGGGCCGTAGCCTTTACTAAATATTACAATCAAGTATAATATGACTAAGCCGGTTTATACTAGCCGGTTCATACCTGCTAGTCATATCCCTGACAGTCCCTTTGCAGAGGACGCCGGGTTGTTGGATGGAGGAATTACCCTCTATGATATGGAGCATCAACACAACACCTAACAGATCTATAGGGTACACGCCTTTCTTCATGGTATATGGAGCTGAGACGATCCTCCCTAGTGATATAGTCATGACTCGCCGCGGGTGGCGGCTTACGTTGAAACTGATAACGAGAAGGGACGGCAAGACGCGTTGGACCGGCTGGATGAGGAACATGACACGGCGGTAGCTCGATCGGCGATTTATCAGCAAGATCTGCGCCGGTACCACAGTCGCTGGGTTAAGACTAGAACATTTCAAGAAGGAGATCTAGTGCTCCGGCTCATCGAAGACCAGACGGATATGCACAAGCTATCCCCGCCCTGGGAAGGACCCTTTGTGGTCAGCAAGAATCTGCATAACGGATCATACTACCTTGTTGACGTTCGAGAACATAAGGACTCACGTACTGCGGAGGAGGAGACCGACGGCCGTGGAACATCGCTCTTCTTCGACCTTACTACACCTGAGCCATAGGCTCCACTTTATGTACATAAATTTGCAATGTATATATTATGATCAATATAATAAACCGACGTCTCCGATAAAGCGGGGTATCTGCCGCCTTTTTCATAAGAGTTTGTCACATGGGGGCTTCTGTGTGCAAAGGAGTTCCTATGGCCTCTTAAACCGGCGGCTACACCAAGACCATCATAAGAGCATAGCTCTGGTTGCTTCGGTTATCCGGCTATCAAAGCCCACATGATGATGAGGGGCAAAAGAGAGTTTGATGCATAGCACAACTCAAACATAGGCCCCGACGAGCATAGCTCAAATGCTACCTGGGGGCTCCTGATGCATAGCATCAACGAGTTGACAACCCTTGTAGTAGGCTATCAAGCCATGGCTTGGAAGCCTGGTGTATACACCTAAAACCCCGGATTAGCCTGCCTGCATTAAGTAAGTCACTCCGCCCACGTAAACCTGGTATGACCTGTCGAACGTATACACAAGTCAATCTTTTACAGACCCTGAACTTGGTAACGTTAAATTGACGACTGGTTAAGGATTGTGGACCATCTTAACAGGCTTTGTGAAATGGTTAATTGAGTAGCCTGGCAGCTCATAAAAAGCCTCGAATTTGGAGCCTGACAGCTCGTAAAAAGCCTCGACTACATGGTTTTTTTTGACAACGTCTCTTTTTGATTTTGCTAAAAGTGTTTATTTTCAAGGTCATTGGTGTTTATCCAAGTCCATTAATTCGGGGAGTGGATGACTACAAGTTGCCACTACGATACGCCAGTGTTTACAGAACCTGGTCTGGTTTGACTATAAATCACCAGTGTTGTCTACAGTTAAACCGAAGTTTATCATAACCCAGTACGGTTCCATCATGAACCGGCAAATGATCAAGGGAGTCATCAACACTTGCAACTTGGATCATTGTCTTTACTACCGACTATTGATTAAGGCTACTCGTGAAAAACTTAATCATAGGTATGATATATGTTTTATATTTTATACACAGTTCAGGTTATAAACCTAGACCATGTGTTTGGGCATCATGACCCGTCCGGCGATAAACCGCCAGGACACTTTAAACATTGTCTTATGCAGAAACAGGTGGAGTAAACCGTCAAAGGCATTATAAGCAAGAAATAATTATGAAGTTGCCAGCTGAAGCAATCTCATACAAAGGATAGTATGCATGACAACATAAAGTATTTCAGCTACCCTATTACAAGGCGCTGGATAGCCCAAAATAATATCAGTTTTGCCTAAAGTGCTCGGACATAACATTTAAACCGGCACCGGATTAGGAGTCTGCATCAGCTCGGCTTGAAGGTTGTGGATCGTCCTGCTCCAACTCCCCGTCGTTCTCTTCTACCTGCTGGAAGTCAGTGGTTGCCCAATCGATCTTGGTCAGTGCTCTGAAAACAACTTCATCGTTCACGAGTTCAGACGGATAAATATCAGGAGCGTAAGTGTGCTTACGGACGGGTGGGATGAGATTTTCAATCTCGTAAGCCGCAGGGTCGACCCGCACGTTCTTAGCATTATAACCCGGATGATAACGCGACAGATCAGCCTCATTAGACAGCTTACTGGCCAGAGGCCGCATTTCTTTAGTCAGAGCGAGCAAATCACTGTCTGCGAATGCTGATCCATCCTCCTTCATGCTGGGATAGCCATTCATTGCTTCTGCCGGATCAAAGTCAGGCACCAATCTTTCGCTCGAGTTAAGGCCATCAGAGCACCCGCCCTTGCAGAAGATTGCTTTAGCTCTACGAGGCGGGCAGGTAGATTGGATAACTTTTCTAAAGTGCCCTTGATCGTCGTGGGAGCCGGTTTATTGTGAGAAGCAGTGCAGACAATTCTCTGGGCACCGGAATACAGCTGCTCTACCAGAGTGTATGCGGCCTTCAACTTTTTCCTCATATCATGGCCGAGATGACCAATATATTTTCCTGCATCAAAGAGTATGAGTTAAACCGGAAGGTACATGACTACCATATTCAGGATTATGTTAACAACACTTACCAAAGATAGCAATTGTCATGGCGTTTATCTGCTGCTTTAAACCGGACAAGTCCTCTGTCACCAGATTAAGAGCAGCCTCTGCATCAATTGCTCTTTTCTCCAAGATAGTTTTTTCAGCATCCCAATCTGACCGTTCCTTTTCAAAGTACTTCTTTAGCTTTTTTATATTCGCTAAAGCAAGTGTCAACTCATCTTTGACTTTGGAAGCGGCGGATTCTTGAAACTTTAGGGTATCCCGGAGCTCAGCCACTTCAGAATTTTTCTGGTTTAAGTCAGTCTGCCAAGAGGAGAGCACATCACATATTCATGAGACATTTTTCAGGAAAGTCCCAAGCACATAACAAGTTATACACTTGGCACTTGGGGGCTAATGTGTATTTGCAGTTAAACAGACATTTTTTCAAAGTCCCAAGCACATAACAAGTTATACGCTTGGCACTTGGGGGCTAATGTGACATTGTTCAGCGCAGAAGGCAAACTGAAGTCCGGTTCATCCTCAAGGAGTAAACCGGCCCTTGGGGAGTACACATGTGAAAAACAAATTATCTACTGGATATTCTAAAGTCCCGGTTCATCCTAAAGGAAAAAACCGGCCCTTGGGGGCTACGATGGAGTAATGGCAAGCTACAAGACTTAAGCAAGAATAGAGTACAAGTTAAAAGCAGGAAAGTTACCTCATAGCGCTCCTTCATCATATTCACCAAACCGGCCTCATGATCACGGCTAGTGTACATCCGGTTTAGATAGCCGGAATGGAGTTCTTGAGCACTGAGCTGAGCATAATTGGACAAGTCAATACTCCATTTTCCTTTGTCCTTGCTAGGAATTTCATCCTTTGTAGTATGCTTGGACAAAGCGACAGGTTCACTAGGAGTAGTGTAGCCGATCCCAGTGATTTCAACATCTTCAGTTGAAGCGGCCGTGTGTTTAGCTAGACTAGCAGGAGCAATACTGGCTTGGATAGGATTGGCCGGTTCAAGGTCATGATCCATTGGATCACTCCCTTGATCAACAAAAACTTCATGATCCATGAGAGGAGGATCGTCATGCAGAAATTCAGCATTTTCTTCAGCAGGTTCAACAACTTCAGGGTCTTTTGCCGGTTCAGGAATTGTGTTATCACCTGCTGGCTTATTCATCTTAGCCTTTTTGCTAGGCCTGGGTTTACTGCAATAGTTAAAGATGGTGAAAATCAGAAAAGTCAAGACAGAAATTAAACCGGCCAGGTGAAAAAAACTTACCTAGGAACAGTCTTAAGGGGAGGAATTTGAATGGCCGTTGATTCGCCAGAAGATGAATGTGGAGTTTCCTGATAATTCGAGTCAGACGGATTAAGAGGCTGTCAAATGTAACCTGCTTTGGGATAAAGAGCGTCTCGAATGTATAAAACCTCTGAACGACGCCTCCGGGCTGGTGTGTGAGTTAAGCCGGTGGATTCAATGGCATGGCCACTATGCCGCGTGGTGCGGCGAGCTTCATGCTGTTGTTTCTTCAAAAGAAAGTTTGGATCCAAGTAAGCGAAAGGGTGAGAAAACTGTACTTTCCGGCTTGCTCGACGAATTTTTGGTGTTGGCAAAGGTTCTGAACCGGAAGAAAGAGTAATTACCTCGACATCATCCGCTTTGCTGCCTTCAGCGTGTCCCTGGGTACAAGCATTGTTAATAAAATACAAGTAAAGAAAGTCAAAGGAATCAAGAGAATCAAGTAGTACCTCGGAGGCCGGTTCATCATCCTCCGGGTTGGATTCAGACACGTAAGTGGTTTTCTTCTTGACGGTCTTCTTAATGGTTTGGTCTTTTGGCGAGGCACCTTCGTCGGTTTATCTTGAACCTTCCTCTTCCAGAATGGGTCATTGCCCTGTTGAAGATTATGAAGACATTTAAGACGAGTACTGAAGATGGATTGAAACAGAGCAAAGAAATATGAAATAAATATTTACCGATGGTGGTTTGTTGAGCTCACAAAAGGGAGCCAATCCGGTTTGACTGCAAGTTTCTACTGGCTCATTCAGCAGTTTCTTAACAGCCTCATTCACCTCATTTTTTGCTAACACAGCTTCGATATGGCGCAGAGGATCTTTTGGGTCTCCAGTATATTCGCACATTAAACCAGCGCACCGGCTTAGCGGGAGAACGCTCCAAGAAATCCAGCAACGAACAAAATCAACTCATGTCAAGCCATTGGCAGTAAATGCCCTGAGCTTCGAAAGCTGAGGAGCATATCTAGCCCGTTCCTGGGCAATTAGCCGTTGTGGAAAGGGATGGTTCTCGGATAGCCGGTGGGAGCGATAACCCGGCAGAGGATTTTCATCTTCTGGAGAAGTGTCTAAGCAGTAAAACCAAGTTTGATTTCAGTCTTTGGGGTGACTGTGGTGATTGTCGTGAGGAAAACTAACATCCTTTCTCTTCTGAATGGACATCCCACCAAGTTTAGTGTTTGGACCATCAGAGAATTCTGTCCGACGGTTTAAATGGTGGAAATCTCGGAACAAATCAACTGACGGCTCCTCTTGCAGATAAGCTTCACAAAAGACTTGGAAATTGCAAATGTTTGACACAGAGTTGGGCCCAATATCTTGTGGATGAAGTTGAAAATTAGCTAGCACATCATGGAAGAACTTCGATCCGAGAGGACTGAATCCCAGGGCTAAATGATCAAGAAAAATAATAACTTCTCCTTCCTTGGACTCTAGAGGATATTCTGATCCGGGGCTCTCCAGTGAAGGACATTTTTTGGACCTAAAGCGCCAATTTTAGCCAGTTTCTGCAAATCTTCCTCAGTAAACCGGGACTGGACCCAATTGCAAGAAGTAAACTGCTTGGCTTGAGTCGCCATTTTGGATGCGAAGGCTAAAAATAAAATGAAGAGCCGGTTTACGATCTAAGCAAATTCAAACCGGCGGTATTTCCAAAGGTGCTTATTTAATGGCGGTTTAGGCAGGGGCCTAATGGTATCTACCGGTTTATAGTTTTTGAGATAGCTAAACCGCCAATGAGAATATATAAGATGCAGATCTGAAGTTATGAAGAAACAATTTTTGTACAAACAGTGATGAAGCTATGGATCTACAGCATGTTGGAAATTCAGAAATATTCAGTTTATATTCAACAGATGTGACGAAGGCTCTAGCAGATGCAATCTAAACTAGTACTATTGGGAAAGATAAAGGCGCTATGAGGAAGCGGAGTTACTCCTACAGCTATCAAACAGGAGGGTCAGATCTACACTAACTATCGGGCCATGGCGGAGAACGACGCGGAACTGCGCTCTATCTATGAACCTACAGGGAAAACCCGAATGAGATCTATATACAGGACAAAGAAGGAACTTACCAGAGCAAAAGAGTGCGGAGGCACGCCGGCATTTTTCTAGTCCGACCAGGTTGATGCATCGGCCAAGCTTGACGAAGAACCAAGGGTCGACGGCGGCGGCGGAGCTTGAGCACGAACGGGCGCGAGGAAGAAGAGGTAAGGGAGAAAGGGGGGGAAAGGAGATACCCCTCTGCCCTATTTATAAGCCGCAAAATGAAACGGCAGGCGCGGGAATCAAGGAGCAAGAAAAGTAGATATGGCAAGATACTATTTCCACGAGCTTCGGAGCCTTTAATGATTAAAAGATAAAAAATAGGTATAAGTATTAAGTGGGCAGATGATGTCACGACAGTTTAATACGATCCGGGAAGATGACGTCACGGCAGTTTATGAAGCACGAATAGGTTCAAATCAATCTGGGGCCTAATGTCAGGGATATTACTATTGGATATAAACCACCCAGGTGAGGCCGGTTTATGCCTGTCAAGATTATTTCTACTGAAGCCCAGCGGAGCATGGAGCGTGACGCTTTGTACCAGAAAAGTTTAGAGCCCAAGAGGTGTTAGGGCCCATGATTTGTAAACCGCCATACGGCGTGTAACTTGTGATGTAAGGTAGAAAGGACATAGACCGAGCCGGGCACGTTTATGAGCCGGCCTCGGGACTCTGTAAACCGGACCGGGCGTCACCTCGTGTATATAAAGGGACGACCCGGCGACGGTTCAAGGGGAGAGAACAACAACTCGAGACACAGGTAAAGCGGATTCGCTCCCTGGTCATCGAAACCCTAGCAATACTACACCAAACTAGACGTTGGATTTTACCTTCATCGAAGGGGCCGAACTAGTATGAAAATCCTTGCGTCCTTGTCCGCTTTAACCCCTTTAAGCTAACCCGTAGCGATGGCCTCACGGCTAAGTCCTTTTGCTAGGACATCTGCCGTGACAAGACCACGACATGCACTTGTTGGAAATATGCCCTAGAGGCAATAATAAATTGGTTATTATTATATTTCCTTATTGATGATAATTGTTTATTATCCATGCTAGAATTGTATTGATAGGAAACTCAGATACATGTGTGGATACATAGACAAACACCATGTCCCTAGTAAGCCTCTAGTTGACTAGCTCATTGATCAACAGATGGACATTGGATGTTGTTGATAACGGGATCACATCATTAGGAGAATGATGTGATGGACAAGACCCAATCCTAAGCCTAGCACAGATCGTGTAGTTCGTATGCTAAAGCTTTTATAAATGTCAAGTATCTTTTCCTTAGACCATGAGATTGTGCAACTCCCGGATACCATAGGAATGCTTTGGGTGTGCAAAACGTCACAACGTAACTGGGTGGCTATAAAGGTGCACTACGGGTATCTCCAAAAGTGTCTGTTGGGTTGGCACGAATCGAGACTGGGATTTGTCACTCCGTGTGACGGAGAGGTATCTCTGGGCCCACTCGGTAGGACATCATCATAATGTGCACAATGTGATCAAGGAGTTGATCACGGGATGATGTGTTACAGAACGAGTAAAGAGACTTGCCGTAATGAGATTGAGCAAGGTATCGGCATACCGACGATCGAATCTCGGGCAAGTGCTAAACCGATAGACAAAGGGAATCGTATATGGGATTGATTGAATCCTTGACATCGTGGTTCATCCGATGAGATCATCATGGAACATGTGGGAGCCAACATGGGTATCCAGATCCCGCTGTTGGTTATTGGCCGGAGAGTTGTCTCGGTCATGTCTGCATGGTTCCCGAACCAGTAGGGTCTACACACTTAAGGTTCGATGATGCTAGGGTTATAGGGAAAGTATGTACGCGATTACCGAATGTTGCTCAGAGTACTGGATGAGATCCCGGACGTCACGAGGAGCTCCGGAATGGTCCGGAGGTAAAGATTCATATATGGGAAGTCCCGTTTTGGTCACCGGAAAAGTTTCGGGCGCTATCGGTAGCGTACCGGGACCACCGGGAGGGTCCCGGGAGGTTCACCGGGTGGGGCCACCGGCCCTAGAGGGTTGCGTGGGCCAAGTGTGGGAGGGGACCAGCCCCAGGTGGGCTGGTGCGCCCCCCACCAGGGCCCAAGGAGAAGAGAGAAGGAAAGGGGGGAAACCCTAGGCTCAGATGGGCCTAAGCCCCACCTAGTGGTGCGCCCCCCCCTCTCCCCCTTGGCCGCCCCTAGGGGTGGAAACCTAGGTGGGGGCGCAGCCCCTCCCTTCCCTCTATATATACTTGAGGTTTGGGGCTGCCCAACACACGGTTTGACCTCTCTCTCTTGGCGCAGCCCTACCTCTCTCCCTCCTCGTCTCTCGTAGTGGTTGGCGAAGCCCTGCTGGAGTCCCGCGCTCCTCCACCACCACCACGCCGTCATGCTGCTGCTGGACAGAGTCTTCCCCAACCTCTCCCTCTCTCCTTACTGGATCAAGGCGTGGGAGACGTCACCGGGCTGCACGTGTGTTGAATGCGGAGGCGCCGTTGTTCGGCGCTTAGATCGGAATCAACCGCGATCTGTATCGCTACGAGTACGTCTCCTTCATCCGCGTTCTTGCAACGCTTCCGCATCGCGATCTACAAGCGTATGTAGATGCACTCCCATCTCCCTCGTTGCTAGATTACTCCATAGATTGATCTTGGTGATGCGTAGATTTTTTTTTATTTGTGCTACGATCCCCAACAGTGGCATCATGAGCTAGGTCTATGCGTAGTATCTTGCACAAGTAGAACACAAAGAAGTTGTGGGCGTAGATTTGTTCAATTCTCTTGCCGTTACTAGTCTTATCTTGATTCGGTGGTATCGTGGGATGAAGCGGCCCGGACCGACCTTACACGTACTCTTACGTGAGACTGGTTCCACCGACTGACATGCACTAGTTGCATAAGGTTGCTAGCGGGTGTTTGTCTCTCCCACTTTAGTCGGATCGGATTCGATGAAAAGGGTCCTTATGAAGGGTAAATAGAAATTGGTGAAGGAAATATGCCCTAGAGGCAATAATAAAGATGTTATTTGTATTTCCTTATATCATGATAAATGTCTTTTATTCATGCTAGAATTGTATTAACCGGAAACTTAGTACATGTGTGAATACATAGACAAAACAGTATGTCCCTAGTATGCCTCTACTAGACTAGCTCATTGATCAAAGATGGTTATGTTTCCTAGCCATAGACATGAGTTGTCATTTGATCAACGGGATCACATCATTAGGAGAATGATGTGATGGACAAGACACATCCGTTAGCATAGCACTATGATCGTTTAGTTTAACTGCTATTGCTTTCTTCATGACTTATACATGTTCCTATGACTATGAGATTATGCAACTCCCGAATACCGTAGGAACACCTTGTGTGCTATCAAACGTCACAACGTAACTGGGTGATCATAAAGATGCTCTACAGGTGTCTCCGAAAGTATTCGTGGTGTTGGCATAGATCAAGATTAGGATTTGTCACTCCGAGTGTCGGAGAGGTATCTCTGGGCCCTCTCGGTAACACACATCATAATAAGCCTTGCAAGCAAAAGACTAATAAGTTAGTCACAAGATGATGTGTTACGGAATGAGTAAAGAGACTTGCCGGTAACGATATTGAACTAGGTATAGAGATACCGACGATCGAATCTCGGGCAAGTAACATACCGTTTGACAAAAGGAATAACGTATGTAGTTATGCGGTTCTGACCGATAAAAGATCTTCGTAGAATATGTAGGAGCCAATATGAACATCCAGGTTCCGCTATTGGTTATTGACCGGAGATGAGTCTCGGTCATGTCTACATAGTTCTCGAACCCGTAGGGTCCGCACGCTTAACGTTTGATGACGATCGGTATTATGAGTTTATGAGTATTGATGTACCGAAGGTAGTTCGGAGTCCCGGATGAGATCACGGACATGACGAGGAGTCTCGGAATGTCCGAGACATAAAGATTGATATATTGGACGGCTATATTCGGACACCGGAAGTATACCGGAAAAGTTTCGGATTTATCGGGAATGCCGGAGGGGGTTACCGGAACTCCCTACGAGAGGGGATGGTCCATAGTGGGCCTAAAGGGAAAGAGAGAGGCAGCCCATAGGGCTGGCCGGCGCCCCCACCTAGGGTTCCTAGTTGGACTAGGATTGGGGGGGGGGCGCCACCTGTCCTATTCCTTTCCCCCTTCTTTCTTCTGGTGAATCCTACTAGGAATAGGATTGCAATCCTATTCCTAGTAGGACTCCTTCCCTAGCCGCACCAGGAGAGGTTGGCCGGCCTCCCTCCCTTGCTCCTTTATATACGGGGCAGGGGGGCACCCAAAGACACACAAGTTGAATTGTTTTAGCCGTGTGCGGTGCCCCCCTCCACAGAATCACACCTCGGTCATACCGTCGCGGAGCTTAGGCGAAGCCCTGCGTCGGTGAAGACATCATATCCGTCACCACGCCGTCGTGCTGACGAAACTCTCCCGTGAAGCTCAACTGGATCAAGAGCTCGTGGGACGTCATCAAGCTGAACGTGTGCTGAACGCGGAGGTGCCGTACGTTCGGTGCTTGATCGGTTGGATCGCGAAGAAGTTCGACAACATCAACCGCGTCACTTGACGCTTCCGCTCCCGGTCTACGAGGGTACGTAGACACACTCTTCCCTCTCGTTGCTATGCATCTGGTAGATAGATCTTGCGTGATCGTAGGAAAATTTTAAAATACTACGTTCCCCAATAGTGGCATCATGAGCCAGGTCTATGCGTAGATGATATGCACGAGTAGAACACAATGAGTTGTGGGCGATACTAGTCATACTGCTTACCAGCATGTCATACTTTGCTTCGGCGGTATTGTGAGATGAAGCGGCCCGGACCGACATTACGCGTACGCTTACGCGAGACTGGTTTCACCGTTACGAGCACTCGTTGCTTAAAGGTGACTGGCGGGTGTCTGTCTCTCTCACTTTAGCTGAATCAAGTGTGGCTACGCCCGGTCCTTGTGAAGGTTAAAACAGCACATACTTGACGAAACATCGTTGTGGTTTTGTATGCGTAGGTAAGAACGGTTCTTGCTAAGCCCGTAGCAGCCACGTAAAACTTGCAACAAACAAAGTAGAGGACGTCTAACTTGTTTTTGCATGGCATGTTGTGATGTGATATGGTCAAGACATGATGAGTTATACGGTTTTGTATGAGATGATCATGTTTTGTAAAGTTATCGGCAACTGGCAGGAGCCATATGGTTGTCGATTTATTGTATGAAATGCAATCGCCATGTAATTGCTTTACTTTATCACTAAGCGGTAGCGATAGTCGTAGAAGCAATAGTTGGCGAGACGACAACGATGCTACGATAAAGATCAAGGTGTCAAGCCGGTGACGAAGGTGATCATGACGATGCTTTGGAGATAGAGATCAAAAGCACAAGATGATGATGGCCATATCATGTCACATATTTTGATTGCATGTGATGTCTATCTTATTATGCTTCTTATTTTGCTTAGAACGACGGTAGCATTATAAGATGATCCCTTACTAAATTTCAAGGTATAAGTGTTCTCCCTGAGTATGCACCGTTACTACATTCGATGCAAAAAAAGTGACTGCCACAGGGTGCGCCCCAACTACTAGTGGAGTATCAAAGTTTGCCAACTAGTCAATTTTGATAAAATGACATAGAATTAAATGAAAAAAAGGGTTGAGTATCATATTATGATACTATATCATAATAAATGCTATATTACTATGTGTTATGCATGGCAGTAAATAAAGTCCTACATGATATTATGCATTATGAAAATAGTACTCCCTCCGTACAAAGTTGAGTCATTTTTGAGTCACTTATTTTGGGACGGAGGGAGTATTATACAGTAGAATCATATGCATGATACAGTTATGATACTACCCATTATAAGAAGCCTTATAAGACGTTGTAGAAATTCATACATCACTTAAAACAGTTCGATGTCAATTGTCTGAAATGTCTTATAAAAGTGAACAGAGGGAGTATTAAAAAATGTGTCTGTCATCAAATCTGACAAATTGCCCTAAAAATATCAAAGCTGACAAATTGCACTAAAACATTGTATAAAATGGTGTACATGAATGTCAAAGTATGAAAATGGGGTACTTATTACACTCTGCCACCAAAGTTATCTGGGCATTGTGACGCCCGAAGACCGACGTCCCAGAAGATTCCAGATGTTCTGGGTTCTCCCATGTGCTTCATTTGTGCTTGTGTTATTTATTTTGCATTGCATCATGCCATCATGACTTTAATTCTGCAACTCAACCAAATAAGTCGTGTGGACCTTCGGTCCATTTAAATCGAGGGAAGGATGACTTCTCTTTATAACATATCCTCCTAATATTATGGAGCTATTATAAAATAATTATTCCATTGCCGTGGAATCACCATAAACACACTTGCATTTTTCTCTTGCCACCAAGTCCCTCTTCAAGTGCACCTTCCCCACTAGCTTCTTCTTTTCAAGTCTCACTCGTTTTTGCAAGTGACATTTTCCTGTTCCAGAAAATGTTCAATATCTTCCTTTGAATACTAGATCTTGCCAAGACCACCTCCTCCAATTTTCATGTCTTTCGGAAGTGCTTTGGTTGGCCTAAAGATTTATGCAAGTTTGAGTTATTTCCGAACTTGCATAAACTTGTAGTCTCTAAAAATTGCCAAAGTATTTTATTAAACATATCCCACAATTCCAGGGTTCTAGGGGTATTTTTATCTCAGCCAAAACCCTCTCCAAACTCCCTGGGCCTTTCTCTCTTTTGTTTTGTTTTTTTAATGGAAGAAGTTTGCCAGGAAGAAAGAGTGTGCAGCAGAGGCCCAGCCGCCGGCCTCTAAGGCCCATCTCCCCGCAGCCACTCTAACCTAGGCCCAATCCCCACCTAACCCTAGCCTGACTCCACGCTCGCTCCTCCTCCCGTATGTTTTCCCTCGCGCCACCAGGCCTTCGTCTTCGCTCCCGCACCTCGCTCCCTCTCCCATCTCCCTGTCTCGACCCCTTCGTCCTCCTTCCATCGATCCCCTCGTGCTCGCGTCTCCTCCTCCCTCCTACTGTCGGGCGCAACTGTTGCTGCCTCCCCGCCGCCAGGAGCTCCCTCGAGCCGGCCCTTCCCCGCCTCCGCGCAGGGAACCACACCCGCGCCGCTGCCGCTGCTCTGCACCTCTCCAACGGCGCCGCCTCCCCGTCTCCATCAACGGCGTCGCCACCGTTGGCGCGCCCGCAGCGCACGGCCGCCCCGAGCGCGTGTGGCCTCCCCTCTCCTCGACCCCAGGGCGAGCTCCACCACCAGGACCAGCAGCCGTCGGACCGACCGCTCCGTGGCCGCCGCGGGCCCTTCCCCGCTCGCGAGCTCAACTGCTCCGTACTCTGCTGCACGTCTTCTCCGCCGAGCGCCGCGCCCTCCTCCTCAACCATCCCCCGCCTCCTCCTTGTCGCCCGATCTCACTGGCCCTCGAGTCCGTGCGCGCCCGCGGGGGACCTCCTCTGGCCCTCCTCCGTCAGCTTCGCGGCTGGGCTCCTCTTCCTCCGCACTTTCCTCGTCGAGCGCCAGGAGCTCGATCACGAGCCCCTCCATGCGCGCCCTGCGAGCCGTGTCTCGACGTCGTTCCGCTGCACCTCCCCGACCGGCCTCAGGCATGAGCAGCTCGCCGGCCGCTTTCTATGCACCTTGCTGCCTTTTTTTCCCTTTGTTGTGAAAACTGCAGTTGCGACACCCGTGGGCGCCGAGTTCCCCTTCCGGATCCGACAAGTGTACGACTACACGGAAAGGCGACAAGTACCACAACAGCCGGAGTGCATTTTGTTTGTCAAGTTCATCTATGACACAAACGACTACACGATGTGACGCTAAGTACATCTACAAAACGAGTACCACTACGACGCGGCAAGTACCACAACGCCCGGAGCCATCAAAACCGTCAAGTACATCTACAAAACGAGTAACGATGGCAGCCCGAAACGCCAAGTTCGACTACCGTCGCAAGAATCGAGACCGGCAAGTCCGAAGACCGAAGTACCACTACATAACGTGTACCTCTACATCAACGACGACCCCGACGCCCCGTGTACGACTACGAACGGAACGACTACTTCCCTCTACGAACGTGTGCCACGACTCGCGAGAACGACTACTTCCACTACGTCCCTCGACGAATCGAACCCCTCCGAGAACGGACGCTTCAAAGGTATAACCCCGAGATGATGACCCGTGGACGAATGCTTGTTGTGTTATATCAGATGTATCAGATGTTTGCATCGTGTCCGTTGTGACCCTCGTTTGCCCTGTCGTTGTCAAGTGGGAACCCGGTGACGGGACCACCCCACCTTTCATCTTGTTCAACTCGCTCACGCCACCTTTTCTTTTGCACCGGTCTCTCAACGAGTTACCGGAACTGAGATGTTGCCGTTGCATCATTTTCGGATCGTTGCCGTGGCACCCTTTCCTTCCACCACGGTGACAAATACTCCTTATCATCTTCATGTCAACTTTTCTTATAAAATTGCATAAAACTTGATCATGTCATCCGCATCATGTTAACAACCTTTGAATGTTTAATTGTTGTTGCTTTAATAATTTCTAAATTGGTCATGTGGGGTTTTCCGGATTTGTTGTTGTTATTTCCGGCCTCATTTTAAAATGCCTAGATAGCTAGTTTACACTTGCTTCACCTTGCCATGTATTGCATCATATATAAACTTGTGTTGTTTTGCTGTGCTTCCTGCCTTGCCATGTTATGCTTCCTGTATAGACTTGTTGTGCTTCCTGTATAGACTTGTCATGCATCATACCTTGCCATGTATTGCATCATATAGACTTGTGTTGTTCTCTGTGCTTCCTACCTTGCCATGTTTTGCTTCCTCTATGGACTTGTAGTGCATCATATATAGAACTGTCTTGCATCATACTTGGTTGAGCATATTGTCATGTCTCGCGTGGTGTGTTTACCGTGTTGTTTGTTTCTTTCCGGTTTGCTTCTCTCGTTAGCTCCGGGTTCGTTCCGGAGTTGTGAGGATTGTTTGACTACTGCTGGACTTGTTCTTCTCCCTCGCGGAATCCCAGGCAAGATGACCATACCCTTGGATACCTTTACTACCATTGCCATGCTTAGTAGTCTCGATGCTATCGTTACATGTCGCGCTACCCATCTTATTGTCAGCCCCTCTCCTTGTTGCCATGAAACCTCTAACCTTTGAAACCTTCCTAGCAAAACCTTTGTTTGGCTATGTTACCCGCTTGCTCAGCCCCTCTTATAGCATTGTTAGTTGCAGGTGAAGATGAAGATCGTTCCAGGTGGGAACTTGTTGTTGGAATATCACAATATCTATTATTATCATTAACACACTTATATCCTGGGCATGGGTGGAAGGCTTGGCCTTTTTCTCGGTGTTTTGTTCCACTCATGCCACCTTAGGCGCCGATAAACCGGCATTATGTTCCTTGATTTTTGCGTTCCTTACACGATGGGTATATGGGGACCCCTTGGCACTTCGACTTTGAATAAAACTCCTCCAGCAAGGCCCAACATTGGTTTTAATTTGCCTCATAATAATAACTTAATTAATTAATTAAATTGCATAAGGGGGACGCTCCTTGGAGATTCTTTTCTACATAGCAGGGGGGGCAGTGCTGATGGTGTTGGTCCCAAACGGGGGTCCTGCGGGGCCACCACGGGGAAACTCGAGGTTTGGTTTTACCTGTAGCATCACCCATCGGGTCGTGGCCTGAGACGAGATACGCACGGCTACTATCAGGGTGTCGGCACGCCGAGAGGTCTTGCTGGACTTGTTTTACCATTGTCGAAATGTCTTGTGCACCGGGATGCCGAGCCTGACCGGATTTCCCTAAGATAAGGGGTGATGATATTATATTTATCACTTCAGCTAATCGTGAGAGCTTGTGATGGGCTAAGTTGGGACACCCCTGCAGGGTTATGATCTTTCGAAAGCCGTGACCGCGGTTATGTGGCAGATTGGAATTTGTTAATGTCCGGTTGTAGAAAACTTGACAGAGGATCCGAAGTAAAACACACAACTGTGTGAGTAACCGTGATTCTCTCTTTTCACTTTGAGAAGAGAACACGGTGGGGTTATGTTTGACTCGTAGGTAGTTCAGGATCTTTAGCGATCACTACTAGTTTGCGACCGTTTGCGTAGATGCTCATCTTATTCTTGTACTCGTAAGTTAGCCACCATATTATGCTTAGCCGCAGCTGCAACCTCACCACTTTACCTCTTCCTACCCATAAAGCTTTGCTAGTCTTGATACCCATGGTTATGGGATTGCTGAGTCCTCGTGGCTCACAGATACTACAACACGAGATGCAGGTTCAACCGAGTTTGACGCAGGAGATGGGTCAGAACTTCTGGGAGTTCCATGAAGAGCGTGGCCGTATGATTGTATCGTTTTCGACGATCAGTAGTGGTTTCTACTAGGGGCGATTCGGACCTGTGGCTTTATGTTTTTGGTATCTTTCTTTTGGATCTTCGCCCGTAGCCGGGTTGTGATGATTGCTTATGTAATGTAATGTGTGACGTGGCGAGTGTAAGCCAACTATCCTTTTCCAATTTCATCCCTATTTTTACATGAGTCGTGCAAAGATACCAAACTTGAGATCATTCCAGAATGGTCTTATACCTTTAAGTCGTGCCTCGACACGTAGGAGGTATAGTCCCATCCTGGGCATTACTAGCTAGTATTCAGAGCCTTCTCCGACCTAGGAGCCCCCACTGATTGATTGAATCGTTGACGGTTGAGTCTAGGCACACGCTTAAAAAATTGTTTTGAGTCCTATATATATATCGGAGAGTAGGATTTATTTTTGCTCCTCATCCCTTTTCACTCTGGTGAGGACTCCTGACGATTACTTGTCTCTTCTACTCTCAAAATTTCACAATTTTTTTAGGATCACGCGAGTATTGTTTGGATTGTTCCGATGTCTTTGTGACGAGAACATTGTTCTCGATGCCTCCTGTAATTTAGGGGTTGTGGCAGTGTCCCGGGGAGTTGAGCTCCGAGGTGTTGTCGTCCCAAATATATCGCAGCAGTTCTGGAATACTTAAGACGGCCGACATCGAAAACTCTCCTATGCGGTTAGTGGCAAGATAACCCCGACATCTCCCAGTACTGGGGAGGTAGTTCGGGAGTATTGCCATAGCTTGTATAGCGGATGCGTTTCGAAGGTCCGAGGTAAACGGTTTCCGGAAATAACTGGTTATGTGTTGAAGGATGGATACAGCTGGATGTAGGATTAGAGTTGAGTGCGCGGTGCTTCCCCTGTATCCCCAACACCTGATTGCATAACTGGAAACTTTCGGAAATTAATAGGTGGTTTCATCTAGTAGTTCGTAGGCATTCTTCCAACGAATGCATGATATGAAGTTCGGGGTTCTACATTGAGTGAAGTGGTTTTATGGGCGTTGTTCCGATCGGGAGTTGCATCTTAAAGGGTCCTTGGCTATGCTGATCCGGGGATTGCAAAACCCTTTCGTAACACGTTCCATGAGCTTTCAGCAGGAACATGTGGAACGAAGCTTCTATCTTGTATTTGTTCTATCTGCTCCTTGTTGTTTCTATTTACCTTTTGTTCTCCAAGTGGCTTCTCGACAAGTTGATGTACCTACGGAATTCATTCGTTCAATCCTCCGTTCAAATGATATTGTGAAGATTATGTTGCAACATATCTATCCTTTGTTTTTGTTTTGATTCTGGTATTCGAGTTGCTTCAATGTCAAGTGTTGATTCCATACCTTTCCTAATCGGTATTCTCATATTTCTATGGGAGTGCTAGTCCTTCTTAATCATCAAGATGGTCATGTTAAATTCTTTTTCAATCGGTGTCCATTTTGTTCATCCCAAGATGTCTTTGTTTCCCCACCCTCCCACCCTTCTTCTTCTCGGAGTCAGAATTCTTAATCAAGTATCCATGTTATTCATGTGAGATTTCTTCATTCTTTTCCTTCAATGTTCTTATCCGGTGAATTATCGTGAAGATGCTCAGGAGCTTCAAGTTCATCACTCTTAATTCTAATATTCTTCTCCGGTGGACTAAATCCAAGCTTATGTATTGATCATATCTGTGCCTCTTGTTTCACATGTTTTCCCATGTTGAAATTTATTATCCGAAGGCTCTCTTATTCATTCAACTCTCCTATCCATATCCGGTGTGTACAAGGTATCTCGGAAGATTCGTGTTTCCATTCTTAATCCGTTCAAGCTATTTTGAGGATTATCATCTTATTCAAGCCATTTAATTCAACCGGTGCAATATCTCTTAAGCAATCTTTTTCAACGGTGATTTCTTTAGTGGGCCCTAACCCACAGGTCTTTTTCCAGGATCTTACCTGACTCTTCTAATTTTTTTCGGAGTTATTCTCAAATTCTTTCCAAAGCGTGACATAAGAATGATTCCCATCAGTCACATGCCTTCTCCAAGATCGCTTTCAAATTCTTTTTCATCACTGGCTCAACCTTTTAATTCTTCATTACAGAGTGCCTATACAATTCATGGTGGTGTATCTCATCGTATTCTTAGATTTTGAAGACCCGAAGAAGAGTTCCTTTTAAATCTTGGCCCGTTCTCTTGAAGATTCGTGGTTCTAGCTTAATGCCATCCTCATTATTGTTTCGATTGTGAGGAATTATTTTCATACCCATCCGAAGCATTTCATGAATTCTTTTCTTTGTGTTCCTCCGAAGGCCATCATTTCATAATATTTCTTGGTTCTCAGTTTTCAACTTTGTCCTCCAAATATTCTTCATTGATGCCTCTTCGTTCGTCTCCATATTCTTTCGGTGGTTCTTTCAAGATTACTCTTCCGTTGTTATCGTAATAATTCATTTGTTCTTTTCTTAATCCTACCGGTGAGTCGTTCAAGATTATTCTCAAGTTTGTCTATATCTCTCTCCAATCCTTTTCAAGAAGAATAAGTAGTAGGCCAAATCCGTTGCTGGTCATCAATTTATTTTGATCAAGGATAAGCATACAGTAAATCTTATTCTTTTTCCTCGAAGTGATTAATCTCTTTTTCCGGAGCTTGTTCATCATATCATATTCTCGGTCCTAAGTTGTTCATCTTGTTTTTCGGAGCTTCAAGTTATTTCAATTATATCATTTCAAAGCTCCATCTAATTCATCGCAGGCCTTGAATCTTATTCTTTCCATCTTTCACTTCTCTTGCTTTCATTACCGGAGTTCTCATGGTGGTTCATCATGTTTTAATTCATCCTCGAAGTCTTCATCAAGATTCTTGTTGGAGCTCAAGCATTCTTCATCATGCTTTCCAAGTGCAATTCTTGCTCCCTTATATGTTGAGGTGGTGTTATGTCATTCTTGACAATTCCTTCATGAATTATGATTCACGAGTTATCAAGAATGAGATATTTAAAAGGGTCTTTTACATCTATCTCCCTAACTCGAACCCACTACTCACATTTGCCCCTAATTCGAAAGCCTGCTCAAAAATGCCCCCCCCCCCGCCGTCATGTCCCCTTATAGAATTGCCCTTCCGTGCCGTTTCCGTCCAGTCAAGGCTGTTTGACCGGTAAGCGGCCGTTTCTTAGACAGTTTTGCCCCTCCGTCCTTACACATGGGCCCAGGTCACCAGATCACTCACTCTCCCTCTCTTTCTTCTTCCCCGAGCCGCTCGCTCTCTGTTTCTCCCCCAAATCCCCTGCCGCAACTCGCAACCCTAACCCTAGCTTGCTCGATCCCAACTCGCAAGGCTCGATGGAGCTTCAGATCTGACTCCGTGGCGCACTCTGCTAGGGCGTGAAGGAGACACCGGCGACAGGATGGATGGGGACAACAGTTGTGGTGGCGGCGGCGGCGAACGAGGGTGCACACCGCAGCCACAGAAGTATGCTTCGGCGGGGTAAGTTTCTCTTCGAATCTATTGCTGTCTCATGCAACTGGATCTGGTTGTAGTTTGATTCGTTGTTGTAGTTGAATTTGTTGACCTAGTTCGTAGTGCTCATGGCGTTGGGATCTCTCTCTGTTTTCCATGGTCATCGTAGGATGGACCCCGATAGAGCAGTTGGGATGGAATGTAGAATGGAAACCACACTTCTAGCTAGTGCTGGCACAAAATCATCCAGTACAGGATTCTCCTTTCCTTTTTTTGCTGACAATCAATGGACTTTTAATCAGTTTAGATCTGCGTTATGTGCTCAATATCCATGGGGTCTACACGATGCAGTGGAATTCAGGTACTGGGACATTTCAAAATCAGCTTGGGTCCCTGTCCAGTGTGATGATGAGCTTGGTATCATGTTTGCAATACATGATACTTTCCCTGCTAAACTAGAAATCAGTGTCATACAAAGGAAGAGAGGAGAGACAGAGAGCAGAGGAGCAAGATCTCAATCTAGGTCTAAAGGTAGTACCAGCCAATCAAGGGGCAGAAAGAAAACAACAACTCTTGTGTCTGCCAGCAGTTCCATGCAGGCACCAGGAACACCTGTTGTAGAAGTATCTAGGCATGTAGGTCCCTCTCATAGTAGAGATTCAGGTGACCCCTACACTGAAGAGGGACTACCAGATGATTGGCCAAGTGATGATGAGGATGAAAAGTTGTTTCCACAGTTTGTAACAAGGAAGAAAGGCAAGGAGAAAGATGATGATGATGAAGATTATGTTCTACCCCCTGAAGGCATGTTTGCTGAGGCAGGTGAAGATGAGAAGGAGGAGGATAGGGACATGGGATACTCTGAGACATCTGATGAGGAAAGACCAGATGTGCAATACAATAGAGATGATCCTTCTTTGAAACAGGGGACAATTTTTTCCAGTGCTATAGACTGTAGAAATGCTCTTGCAACCTTCTCAATAAAGACTCAAAGTGAATTTGTGATAGACAAGAGTGACAGTACTAGGTTGACAGTACATTGTGCTTATAAGAGGTGCCAATGGAGGATGCATGCCTCCTTAATGAGACATAGCACACTGTTTCAGTTATTAACTATAGCAACTAACATTGCATTTGTAGTTAGCAACATTGATACTGTATTTTTTTTGTTTGCTGTAGCACATAGGGTCTGAAATGTGATGCTGATGTGTTTGAACTTTCATGCATGCAGGTTAAGGTGAACAAAACAGCTCATACATGTCCCAGTGTGAACAGGAGAAAAAGATTGAGGTCAGCTAAGAGTAGATGGGTTGGTGATGCTGTGAAGACCTGGGTTTTAGAGGATTCAGAAGTGGGACCAACAGAATTGCAGAAAAATTTGAAGAAAAAGTATGGCCTGGCAGTTCCATATATGAGAGTATTCTATGGGAAGCAAATGGCACTTGACAATATCTATGGTAAGTGGGTTGACTATTTTCAGTTACTGTATACTTTCAAGGCAGAAGTGGAGAAAGTATCTCCTGGCAGTGTAGTTAGCATTGATAAACACACTGTATAGTACAAACTAAATGGGAAAAGTAGACAGAAAGAGTGCTTTAGAAGAGTTTTTGTTTCTTTCAAAGCTTGCTGGCAAGGTTTTTTGAATGGATGTAGGCCTTATCTTGCAGTAGATGCCACTGCATTAAATGGTAGATTTAGAGGGCAACTAGTAAGTGCATGTGCTGTGGATGCCTGCAACTGGATCTTCCCAGTTGCATATGGGGTTCTTGAGGGAGAAAATATAGAAAGTTGGACTTGGTTTTTCCAGAATTTAAGAGAGCTCATAGGGCACCCACCAGGTCTTGTTATCCACACGGATGCATGCAAAGGCCTGGAGACTGCAGTGGAAGCTGTGTTCACAGGTGTGGAGCACAGAGAATGCATGAGGCATTTGGCTGCAAATTTCACAAAAAAGTTCAGGGGGAAATTCTTTGATGAAAATTTATGGCCATGCTCACTGACATATAGCTTAAAGAAACACAACTACCATCTTAGGCAGTTGTACAGTAAGGCTGGTGTGAAAGAGTACTTAGAGGAGCATCATAGCAAGCTATGGGCAAGGTCACTGTTCAATGAGTTGTGTAAAGTAGATTATGTTAATAACAATCTAGCTGAGTCCTTTAATTCAAAGATTAAAAATGGAAGGGTATACACATTGTGGACTTGCTAGACAAAATAAGACAGTTTATAATGGAAAAGTTTGATCTGAGACAGCAGATTGTAGCTGGAACATTCATTGGCCACATCATAATCCCCAAAGTCATGAAAATGCTTCATGCAAAATCTAAGGATCTTGATATGGAGATAGTGAAGAGAAGCACATATGAGGCAGAGATCACAGCAGTTGCCAAGGAAAAAAGAGAGTGGAGATATCCAGTAAATTTGGAAACTAGGACTTGCAGTTGTAGAAAGTGGCAGTTAACTGGACAGCCTTGCATACATGCCTTGTATTTTATTACTTCAATGAGAGGCCCAGTAAGTGAGATCGATCAATATGTACATGAGTACTTTTCTGTTGCTAAGTACAATGCCACTTATGCTGAAAATTTGCCATCAATGGAGGGCAAACAACAGTGGGATGTGGTGGATCCTGGGTTTAAATTGTCTGCTCCATTGCAAAACAGGGCCCCTGGTAGACCTAGGAAGACCAGAATTAGGGCAAAATCTGAGGGAAAAGGACTTGGAGGAAGGAGAAAGAAATGTGGCAGGTGTGGAAGGCTTGGCCATCATGCCACTAACTGCAAGGAATCCATTGACCCAGCTTTTGGAGAAGAAGAGCACTGGGGGGCTGAAAATGCAATGGATGACCATTTAGATGCTGAAACTGATGCTGACAATGAGAAAGAGGAGGATACTGAGGCTGAAAATGCTACAGAGCTTGAAACTGATGCTGACAATGAGAAAGAGGAGGATACTGAGGCTGAAAATGCTACAGATCTTGAAACTGATGCTGCAATTGCTACAGATGCACCAACAGTGTCATCTGCTGTAAGGTGCAATAGCTACATATGTTATCATATCAATTTTTGCTTCATTTAATGTTTTCATTTAATTTTTTGCTTCATTTAATGTTCTCATTTCAATTGTAGCCCAAGAAAGAACTACAAAAGGGCAGCTGAGAGAGGGATGTCACCAGCCAAGAAGAGGCTAAAGTCTACACCAGCTCCTACAGTTGGTTCTGTAACTAGAAGCAACCAGCTTAGCAAAGAAGTTGGCAAAATTGTGACCACAAGGAGGAGTTCAAGGCTCTTAACTACTCCTGCTAGCAACACCCGGAGCAGGAACATCCTACAGTAGAATCTGTTGCTGGAATCATGCTGGAGTTTATGAACTTATGTAGTGTTGTTTCTGTTGTTTAACAACTATTTCTGAACTTGTTAGCTGCTATCTTAAGTGTGTCATGCTGGAGTTTATGAACTTATGTAATGTTGAACTTGTGAGCTGCTATCTTGCATGTGCAATGCTGAATTCATGTTATTTTGTGAGCTGTTATCTTGTGATTTTCTAGTTTCAAATATTGTCTCAGCTACTACCTTGTGAGCTGCTATTTTGTCACAACAGATCATTTGAGCAAATATTTCATTCCATTCCCAAATCACAACATTGTTCTGGTGATAACACATCAGACATTACAAAGATAAATCCATTTAGTATGGATTATTAGACAACCCACAAACAAATGTGGCCAAAATGCTAATACCAAGAACTATGATAAATCCCCAAGCTTTCATAAGCTCGTTCCTCTTCTTCAACTTCATCTTCAGTTTCTTGTTCTTCTCGGTTAGATACATCACCCTCCTCTCTAAATCATGAGCTTTTAGCTAGCTCTTCTCCAATCCGGCATGAAGCTCCTCAAATGCACGAGCAACGCGTTCGGTCGGTGGCGGGTCAATCCAGACAACCCAGTCACATTCATCAGGAAGCTACAAAATCAATGATCGAATGACAAGGAGGACAACCCAAAATTGAATCAATATTAACAGCCACACACTTACATCAAGAGGGCAGCCGAGAAACCTTCTACCGGAGCTTCCTCCTCCCCAGGCGACGCGACGAGCAGGAATAAGCCCATGGCCCGGGCACCGCCGCGTCGACCGAACCTCAAGGCCACAGAATGTCGGATCGGGGATGTAAAACTCCGATTCTAATTGAACTATCCCTTCACCATCGACCTAACAGCAGAAAAATCACAAAAAGATGAACCCTAATTCCGCAACATGCCCAAATCTCCCCCAAATCAACACTGAAACTTACATTGGCGGCCTCCGACGAGCTCGCAGAAGACATGCCGGAAGAACACATCGCTAACCACGCCCTGTCTCACGTGCCCCTCTCTCCCCGACCGCGGAATCGCCCGATCCAGGTGTGTGCTCAGAAATGCCCCTGTCGTCGCGAGGAAGAAGAAAGAGAGGGAGAGACAGTGAACTAGTGACCTGGGCCCATGTGTAAGGACGGAGGGGCAAAAATGTCAAAGAAACGGCACGTTAGCGGTCAAACAGCCTTGACTGGACGGAAACGGCTCGGAGGGGCATTTCTATAAGGGGACATGACGGCGGAGGGGCATTTTTGAGCAGGCTTCCGAATTAGGGGTATATCTGATTAGGTGGTTCGAGTTAGGGACAGAAATGCAAATGGCCCTATTTAAAACCATCATTTTCCTTGTTCAGGAGATCTTTTCAACCCTTCAATTATTCGTTGGAGTTATCTTGGGTTATAATTCACCTAAAAGCTTCCCTGAGAATTGTTGCTATTATGGTGCTTCTAAATGACCCAAGTTCTTCATTTATCATTCCGATGAAATAAGTTTATCGTCTCCTTGTTGATCTCAATCCAATTAAATGTTTTCGTCAGTGGCTGGGTGTCACCTCATAATTTTGAGATGTTTCCCATAAGCCCACAACAAGCTTATTCTTTTGTTGTTGATTTTTCTAACAACTCTGTTCAACCCTTCTTCGTAAGGATGTTTTTCAAAATTCATTTGTCGGAGAAGTTGTCTTTTTCTTCTCCGTTCTGTTTTTTCCAACGATCTAGCATCTATTCTTTCATTCCGGAGGCATTGTGATATTGCTCTCTTTGACCATGTTCTCGTTTTTATCAAGATCATATTCTCCCTTACTTGCCTATTTAACAGGAGTGTTGTTTCCTCCATTCAATTTTTCTCATCTTATCAAGTTTGCCTCTCTTTTCAACCGGAGTGCTGCCTGAAATCCTTCTTACCCCTTGTGCCATTCTTCCAATTGTTTTAGAGGCAGTGTGCTGTTGATTTCATAAAGTATCATCCCAACTTGGCAAGTTCATGTTCAATTCCTTCCATTTTCAGACGGAGTGCTGCCCAAATTATGTCTTTCTTATTCATTGGCTATACCGTTGGGGTTCCATATTATTTTGGTTCGTAAGCTCTTGTTTCATGTCTTTCAACCTACAAGGTTCTCATTATGTTCCTTGTTCCTCTTTTCTAATGGAGTGTTTTCATCTTCGTTCATCTCTGTTGTGTTCTCCTTTCATTTTGTTCAACCTCTCAAGGTTCATGGTTTCACTCGGTTGTCGAAGAAGCAACTTGTTTTTACCTCTTCCTTTTCCGTTTCATCCGGTGCCATCTACAGGATCTCGGGTCGAGATCCTCTGTTAGTGTGGGAGAGTTGTGACACCCGAAGACCAACGTCCCAGAAGATTCCAGATGTTCTGGGTTCTCCCATGTGCTTCATTTGTGCTTGTCTTATTTATTTTGCATTGCATCATGCCATCATGACTTTAATTCTGCAACTCAACCAAATAAGTTGTGTGGACGTTCGGTCCATTTAAATCGAGGGAAGGATGACTTCTCTTTATAACATATCCTCCTAATATTATGGAGCTATTATAAATAATTATTCCATTGTCGTGGAATCACCATAAACACACTTGCATTTTTCTCTTGCCACCAAGTACCTGATACGTCCAAAACGTATCTATAATTTCTGCTTGCTCCATGCCACTTTTGGGTGATATTGCTATGATATTCATACACTTCCATACACTTTTGATCATATTTGGACTAACTTACTAATCCAGTGCACCCGAGTGCCAGTTTCTGTTTTTGGCTGTTTTTGTATTTCAGGTTTTCACGTTTCGAGAACTGCCCAGAAAAATCCAGAAAAATTATATAAAAAATCAGCGTTCCGGAAACAACACTGCGTCCGATGGGCAGCCTGGGGGGGCCACCAGGGCTCCAGGCGCCCTGGCGGCGCCCCCCCTAGGCCGCGCCGGGGGGGCGCCTGGCCCCCCCGAGGCTCCCCCGATGCCCTACTTTGGCATATATTTAAAGGACCCTCCGAAACCCTCAGAAAAGGAACTCTTTTCGCGATCCCATCTCTGTTCCGCCGCCGCCGCCGCTTCCAAGATCGGGAGCACCAGGAGAACTCTTCCCGGCACCCTGCCGGAGGGGAGCACCACCACCGGGAGCTTCTCCACCACCATGGACGCCTCCCGGATGACTCGTGAGTAGTCTCCCTTGGACCATGAGTCCATGACCAGTAGCTATGTGATGTTCTCCTCCCGTTCTTGTGCTTCACTAATTAGTCCTCGTGAGCTGCCCTACATGATCGAGGCACCTATGTAATCCTTATGCTGTTGCTATGTTGAGTTTGCTGGGATCCGATGGATTATGAGATTATGTTCAGATTGATCTTGAGTAATATATTTGATTCACCTCTTTTATATTTTAGTTCATAAGTATTCTTGCATGTTCTCCGTTGTTATTTATTGCTTTGGCCGAGTAATAGGTAGTGACTCCAAGAGGGAACGTTATGCTCGATTGTGGGTTCATGCCCCTCGATGACTAGCTTGAGTGACAGAAACATGAGTCTAGGGGATGTGCTGTTGCCACAAGAGGGAAAACAACGGTGCTTGTGCCCGCGGGTGCAAGGATTGTTTACTTTACGCAAAGTTCTTTTAATGCAGTTGTCTGTTGCATTGAGTTTACACTATGGGTGGGACTCGCAACTTAATACGAGCGAGATGTTCTGGATAGATATCTCAAGGTGGATGATTAGTAGTAGATATTGATGGATTTCGGTCTACTTACTTTGGCGTACCGCCCATGCTTTGAACCTCAACCTTTCTTGCAATGTAGTCAGCATTGGTTTGCGTTCGTGGTCCTGTCAATTGCCCAGCTGTAATTTGTTTACCTCACATAGCTGTTTTATCATCTTTTGGGAGAGAGACATCACTAGTGAACATCATGAGACTCCGGTCCATATTACCATCATTGATCACATCCACTATTTACTTTTCGCTATTTACTTACTATTGCAAAAACTATCTATCACTACTATCATTGCTTTTAATCCTTTGTGAACTACAAGGCCGGAGAGATTGACAACCTCTCTGTACTCGTTGGGAGCAAAGTTATTTGTATCTGTGTGCAGGTCCACGTTGATTGCTACTAATCTGGCGCCGTAGCAATTGACACCTACTTGTTGAACCTAGGAGTCTCTGGGGATTCGATCCTTGGCATCTTTGCTAAGGGAAAACACTTCTACTTACTGCATCTTACACCTTCCACTTGGGGTAACCAACGAGGGGTTCGAGGCCCATCAAGGAGTACTTTCTGGCGCCGTTGCCGGGGACTCCATTCTTCAGGATAGGGGAGTTGCATGCTATCTTTTATCTTTGCTTTTTAGTCTTGTTAGTTTACCTTTCAGTTTTCTTTATGTCTTTTCACTAGTTGTCCTTATGGACAACCCTATTATTGGATCGCTGCTTGCGGGAAGACGCCCCACACCTGTGGTGGTTGATCCTCCCCCTACTGAAATTGTGCCTTATAAAATACCAGCTGGTATTATCAATTATGTTTTGGCTAATCGTTACACAGGAGACAGACATCCCGGTGAACACTTGCTATATCTGTCACAACTATGTTCATTATTTAAGCTTGCAGGTGTATCGAGGGAGTTTGTCATGAGGAAATTGTTTGTCGTATCACTTATAGATAAAGCTTCAGATTGGTATGGGCTTCTCGATAACTCACACTTGCTGGACTGGCAGGAGCTTATGTCTCTCTTTTATACTAAGTTTTATCCTCTTCATGATGCTTATGTGGAGAGTAAGAGTACCTATTTGCATGTGGATCATGGTAACAATGCTTTATGTGATGCTTATATTGTTGAGTTTATTCGTGATCCCACTGAAAATTATTATGAGAAGGGAACATATGCTTATAGATATTTCAATAATATTAAGTTCCCTCGCTTTATGTTGAAGGTTTTGAAGCTGCACTTGTTTTGTCTTCCTATGCTTATTGCTTTGTGCTTCAATGAATTATTCTATTACAAAATTCCAATGCATAGGAAGAGGGGTAGACTTAAATATGATTTATATGTGCTTCTTGATGCTCTCTTTTGTTCTTCAACTCTTATTCCTACGAGAGCATCATTAAAGTCTTAAGCCTATCTTTATGGCTATAAAGAAAGAGCTCTAGGGAGACAACCCTTGTTATCTTTGCTTTCAGTTTGTTCTTTCAGTTTTTAGTGGTCTTGATGTTGTTTACTACAGTAGCATCATCATTGTATCTTTACTTTTCATATTTGTGCCAAGTATAGCCTCTGATTGCTAGAAAGTTCAAAAGTTGTGAGGTGCTGTCCAGGAAACAGATTCTGTCCTTGGATAGAAAAATTCGTATAAAATCACCAGATCATCTTTTTGGTCTGAATTTTTGCGACAGCGTTCTCTATATAATTGTCTTTCGTGCATCTGTTCTGAGTTTTTGAATTTGAGTTGCAGAAGTATCCCGAACAGATCAATTACTGCCTGCTGTTCTGTTTTTCATAGATTCTGTCCTGTTTAGCCTTACCTTCACTTTGCAAATCAAGAACTTGCTTTTTCTTTGCAAAAACCTTTTGGCAATCTTGAGAAATAGTAGAACTTCAAGAATATCCTTATTTCCAGCAAGGTATAATTATTTTATTAAGGGTACTAACCTCGCTAATCAGATTATGATGAGTTATGTATGAAGGGAGTTTTCAAGTGTGCGAGGGAAGATGATAAAAAGATTCAGGAGTGTCAAGCGCTCAAGCTTGGGGATGCCCCCGTGCATCCCCAAGAAATATTCAAGGAGACTCAAGCGTCTAAGCTTGGGGATGCCCCCGTGCATCCCCTTCTCCATCAACATTATCAGTTCGTCTTTCGTTTCGCTATATTTTTATCACTTCATGTGTTATGTGCTATGCTTGGAGCGTCTTGCTTTTAGTTTTCTTTTTAGTTTTTCATAACGAGTCGGAACCCAGCATTCCTTTATGTGGGAGAGAAACACGCTCCACTTCTACCTAGAACATAATATAGAATTTTCATGTCTATCTATGTTGTGTGTGTTCTTTGTCTTTTAATAGCTACAATCGTGCTCTGCTCTTAGTATTCATGCTTATCTTTTCAAGAGCTTTTATTTAGTTGGTTGCTTGAACTCTCTTTAATTATCATGCTCACCTTATCAAGAGAGTTTGCTTCCGTTGCATTGGTTAATGTGTCTATGATAAAGATGCTACTTGCATGATGGTGCTTAGTAGTTCAGGTTTTCTTATGGTTAATCTCAAATAGCTGGGGGGTTCCCAATGTGTTATTGGAGTACCAACTTGGTTTGTTTGCCTATGATGTGGTATGGTTTAGTAATATCTTCCTTCGAGAATTTATTTTGATTGACTTGGCGTATGCTCACGCATATTCAAGACTATAAAGAAAGTTTGTCAAGCCTTGATGAACTTTTATTTCTGAGTAGCGATATAACTACC
Organism: Secale cereale; assembly: GCA_902687465.1. Classification (NCBI taxonomy): domain Eukaryota; kingdom Viridiplantae; phylum Streptophyta; class Magnoliopsida; order Poales; family Poaceae; genus Secale; species Secale cereale. The sequence goes on from LR738714.1 coordinate 659,737,331, forward strand.
ATGCCTGATTCAATATTGCTTTGTCGCTCTGCATGATTATGACCGTCATTGCTCTCTTAGTTGGTCGCTCCCAGTCTTTTCCTAACCTCCACCTGTACTAAGCAAACTAACCATGCAATACATAGCTCATGGGAAAGTAGCCTAAAAACTATTGTGGTAAAGAATATGTTGCTTATGTATCTTATTTCTTATAAGTTGCTTGCTGAGCGGTAACCATGTTTCTGGGGACGCCATCAACTATCACACGTTCGTTGAATATCATGTGAGTTGCTATGCATGTTCGTCTTGTCTGAAGTAAGGGTGATTTACCGTGGGTTGAATTAATATGCATATTGTTAGAGAAGAACATTGGGCCACCAACCAAAGCCATGCATCATGGTGGAAGTTTTAGCTTGGACCTTAATCCTCAATCTCTTATGAGAATATGCTTATGCATTTAAGAGGAGTCCATCATCTATTTTCTATGTTGTCCCGGTATGGATGTCCTCAAGTTGAGATCTATCAAAAACGAGAAATCAAATGCGATTTATCTCCTTGGACCTTTGTACAGGTGGCATAGAGGTACCCCTTTGTGACACTTGGTTGAAACATATGCAATGCAATGATAACCCATGGGAATCCGAGCTAATTAGGACAAGGAGCGAGCACTATTGGTATTCGATGCATGAGGCTTGCAACTTATAGGATGTTTTATGCATGACACATATGAAGTACTACTACCGTTGACACAATTGCTTCCATGTTTTCAAAATAAAAAGCTCTAGCACTTAACCATTCTTTTACCTTTATGTTAAAGCACCAACTACTGAGAGCATGATTGTCATTCTGAGTGTAATGTGCATTGTCCCAAAGTAGCATTGTCTTTTGCATGATTGTGATATCGTTTATTCTGAAATGATTGTATCTAGTCATCACTTAAACCTTGAAGGTGCCCCTGCATTTATGTTTGCATCACTAAAGGGGGCAAGCTAGATATCACTTTATCATATTTGCACATCATGTTCATTGCAAATCTTTTTCATGTTTCAGTTTCATATTGTAAAACTTCCAGTCATTTGTGATTTTCTCTTGAGGCAACTTGATTACTATAGAATCATTGTCTCAATAAGCTTTTGTCATATGGCTATGAAAAAGTCATATATGGTTAATAGCATGTCACCACAGAAATTATTCTTGTTATCATTTACCTACTCGAGGACGAGCAGGAATTAAGCTTGGGGATGTTGATACGTCCAAAATGTATCTATAATTTCGGCTTGCTCCATGCCACTTTTGGGTGATATTGCTATGATATTCATACACTTCCATACACTTTTGATCATATTTGGACTAACTTACTAATCCAGTGCACCCCAGTGCCAGTTTCTGTTTTCCGCTATTTTTGTATTTCAGGTTTTCACGTTTCGAGAACTGCCCAGAAAAATCCAGAAAAATTATATAAAAAATCACCGTTCCGGAAATAACACTACGTCCGAAGGGCAGCCAGGGGGGGCCACCAGGGCTCCAGGCGCCCTGGCGGCGCCCCCCCCCCGGGCCGCGCCGAGGGGGCGCCTGGGCCCCCCGAGGCTCCCTCGATGCCCTACTTTGGCATATATTTAAAGGACCTTCCGAAACCCTCAGAAAAGGAACTCTTTTCGCGATCCCATCTCTGTTCTGCCGCCGCCGCCGCTTCCAAGATCGGGAGCACCAGGAGAACTCTTCCCGGCACCCTGCCGGAGGGGAGGACCACCACCGGGAGCTTCTCCACCACCATGGACGCCTCCCGGATGACTCGTGAGTAGTCTCCCTTGGACCATGAGTCCATGACCAGTAGCTATGTGATGTTCTCCTCCCGTTCTTGTGCTTCACTATTTAGTCATCGTGAGCTGCCCTACATGATCGAGGCACCTATGTAATCCTTATGCTGTTGCTATGTTGAGTTTGCTGGGATCCGATGGATTATGAGATTATGTTCAGATTGATCTTGAGTAATATATTTGATTCACCTCTTTTATATTTTAGTTCATAAGTAATTCTTGCATGTTCTCCGTTGTTATTTATTGCTTTGGCCGAGTAATAGGTAGTGACTCCAAGAGGGAACGTTATGCTCGATTGTGGGATCATGCCCCTCGATGACTAGCTTGAGTGACAGAAACATGAGTCTAGGGGATGTGTTGTTGCCACAAGGGGGAAAACAACGGTGCTTGTGCCCGCGGGTGCAAGGATTGTTTACTTTACGCAAAGTTCTTTTAATGCAGTTGTCTGTTGCATTGAGTTTACACTATGGGTGGGACTCGCAACTTAATACGAGCGAGATGTTCTGGATAGATATCTCAAGGTGGATGATTAGTAGTAGATATTGATGGATTTCGGTCTACTTACTTTGGCGTACCGCCCATGCTTTGAACCTCAACCTTTCTTGCAATGTAGTCAGCATTGGTTTGCGTTCGTGGTCATGTCAATTGCCCAGCTGTAATTTGTTTACCTCACATAGCTGTTTTATCGTCTTTTGGGAGAGAGACATCACTAGTGAACATCATGAGACTCCGGTCCATATTACCATCATTGATCACATCCACTATTTACTTTTCGCTATTTACTTACTATTGCAAAAACTATCTATCACTACTATCATTGCTTTTAATCCTTTGTGAACTACAAGGCCGGAGAGATTGACAACCTCTCTGTACTCGTTGGGAGCAAAGTTATTTGTATCTGTGTGCAGGTCCACGTTGATTGCTACTAATCTGGCGCCGTAGCAATTGACACCTACTTGTTGAACCTAGGAGTCTCTGGGGATTCGATCCTTGGCATCTTTGCTAAGGGAAAACACTTCTACTTACTGCATCTTACACCTTCCACTTGGGGTAACCAACGAGGGGTTCGAGGCCCATCAGTCCCTCTTCAAGTGCACCTTCCCCACTAGCTTCTTCTTTTCAAGTCTCACTCGTTTTTGCAAGTGACATTTTCCTGTTCCAGAAAATGTTCAATATCTTCCTTTGAATACTAGATCTTGCCAAGACCACCTCCTCCAATTTTCATGTCTTTCGGAAGTGCTTTGGTTGGCCTAAAGATTTATGCAAGTTTGAGTTATTTCCGAACTTGCATAAACTTGTAGTCTCTAAAAATTGCCAAAGTATTTTATTAAAAATATCCGACAATTCCAAGGTTCTAGGGGTAGTTTTATCTCAGCCAAAACCCTCTCCAAACTCCCTGGGACTTTCTCTCTTTTGTTCTGTTTTTTTTAATCGAAGAAGTTTGCCAGGAAGAAAGAGTGTGCAGTAGAGGGCCTCTAAGGCCCATCTCCCCGCAGCCACTCTAACCTAGGCCCAATCCCCACCTAACCCTAGCCCGACTCCACGCTCGCTCCTCCTCTCGTATGTTTTCACTCGCGCCGCCAGGCCTTCGTCTTTGCTCACGCACCTCGCTCCCTCTCCCATCTCCCTGTCTCGACCCCTTCGTCCTCCTTCCATCGATCCCCTCGCGCTCGCGTCTCCTCCTCCCTCCTACCGTCGGGCGCAACTGCTACTGCCTCCCCGCCGCCAGGAGCTCCCTCGAGCCGGCCCTTCCCCGCCTCCGCGCAGGGAACCACACCCCCGCTGCTGCCGCTGCTCTGCACCTCTCCAATGGCGCCGCCTCCCCGTCTCCATCAACGGTGTCGCCACCGCCGGCGCGCCCGCAGCGCACGGCCGGCCCGAGCGCGTGTGGCCTCCCCTCTCCTCGACCCCAGGGCGAGCTCCACCACCAGGACCAGCAGCCTCCGGACCGACCGCTCCGTGGCCGCCGCGGGCCCTTCCCCACTCGCGTGCTCAACCGCTCTGTCCTCCGGTGCACGTCTTCTCCGTCGAGCGCCGCGCCCTCCTCCTCAACCATCCCCCGCCTCCTCCTCGTCGCCCGATCTCACTGGCCCTGGAGTCCGTGCGCGCTCGCGCCGGACCTCCTCTGGCCCTCCTCCGTCAGCTTCGCGGCCGGGCTCCTATTCCTCCGCACTTTCCTCGTCGAGCGCCAGGAGCTCGATCCCGAGCCCCTCCATGCGCGCCCTGCGAGCTGTGTCTCGACGCCGTTCCGCTGCACCTCCCCGACCGGCCTCAGGCATGAGCAGCTCGCCGGCCGCCTTCTGTGCACCTTGCTGTCTTTTTTCCCTTTGTTGTGAAAACTGCAGTTGCGACACCCATGGGCGCCGAGTTCCCCTTCCGGATCCGACAAGTGTACGACTACACAGAAAGGCGACAAGTACCACAACAGCCAGAGTGCATTTTGTTTGTCAAGTTCATCAATGACACAAACGACTACACGATGTGACGCTAAGTACATCTACAAAACGAGTACCACTACGACGCGGCAAGTACCACGACGCCCGGAGCCATCGAAACCGTCAAGTACATCTACAAAACGAGTAACGATGGCAGCCCGAAACGCCAAGTTAGACTACCGTCGCAAGAATTGAGACCGACAAGTCCGAAGACCCAAGTACCACTACATAACGTGTACCTCTACGTCAACGACGACCCCGATGCCCCGTGTACGACTACGAACGGAATGACTACTTCCTTCTACGAACGTGTACCACGAATCGCGAGAACGACTACTTCCACTACGTCCCTCGACGACTCGAACCCCTCCGAGAACGAACGCTTCGAAGGTATAACCCCGAGACGATGACCCGTGGACGAATGCTTGTTGTGTTGTATGAGATGTATCGGATGTTTGCATCGTGTCCGTTGTGACCCTCGTTTGCCCTGTCGTTGTCAAGTGGGAACCCGGTGACGGGATCACCCCACCTTTCATCTTGTTCGACTCGCTCACACCACCTTTTCTTTTGCACCGGTCTCTCAACGAGTAACCGGAACTGAGATGTTGCTGTTGCATCATTTTCGGATCGTTGCCGTGGCACCCTTTCCTTCCACCACGGTGACAAATACTCCTTATCATCTTCATGTCAACTTTTCTTATAAAATTGCATAAAACTTGATCATGTCATCCGCATCATGTTAACAACCTTTGAATGTTTAATTGTTGTTGCTTTAATAATTGCTAAATTGGTCATGTGGGGTTTTCCGGATTTGTTGTTGTTATTTCCGGCCTCATTTTAAAATGCCTAGATAGCTAGTTTACACTTGCTTCACCTTGCCATGTATTGCATCATATATAAACTTGTGTTGTTTTGCTGTGCTTCCTACCTTGCCATGTTATGCTTCCTGTATAGACTTGCTGTGCTTCCTGTATAGACTTGTCATGCATCATACCTTGCCATGTATTGCATCATATAGACTTGTGTTGTTTTCTGTGCTTCCTACCTTGCCATGTTTTGCTTCCTCTATGGACTTGTAGTGCATCCTATATAGAACTGTCTTGCATCATACTTGGTTGAGCATATTGTCATGTCTCGTGTGGTGTGTTTACCGTGTTGTTTGTTTCTTTCCGGTTTGCTTCTCTCGTTAGCATCGGGTTCGTTCCGGAGTTGTGAGGATTGTTTGACTACTGCTAGACTTGTTCTTCTCCCTCGCGGAATCCCAGGCAAGATGACCATACCCTTGGATACCTTTACTACCATTGCCATGCTTAGTTGTCTCGATGTTATCGTTACATGTCGCGCTACCCATCTTATTGTCAGCCCCTCTCCTTGTTGCCATGAAACCTCTAACCTTTGAAACCTTCCTAGCAAAACCTTTGTTTGGCTATGTTACCCGCTTGCTCAGCCCCTCTTATAGCATTGTTAGTTGCAGGTGAAGATGAAGATCGTTCCAGGTGGGAACTTGTTGTTGGAATATCACAATATCTATTATTATCATTAACACACTTATATACTGGGCATGGGTGGAAGGCTTGGCCTTTTGCTCGGTGTTTTGTTCCACTCATGCCACCTTAGGCGCCGATAAACCGGCATTACGTTCCTTGATTTTTGCGTTCCTTACATGATGGGTATATGGGGACCCCTTGACACTTTGACTTTGAATAAAACTCCTCCAGCAAGGCCCAACATTGCTTTTAATTTGCCTCATAATTATAACTTAGTTAATTAATTAAATTGCATAAGGGGGACGCTCCTTGGAGATTCTTTTCTACATAGCAGGGGGGCAGTGCTGATGGTGTTGGTCCCAAACGGGGGTCCTGCGGGACCACCACGGGGAAACTCAAGGTTTGGTTTTACTTGTAGCATCACCCATCCGGTCGTGGCCTGAGACGAGATACACGCGGCTACTATCAGGGTGTCGGCACGCCGGGAGGTCTTGCTGGACTTGTTTTACCATTGTCGAAATGTCTTGTGCACCGGGATGCCGAGCCTGACCGGATTTCCCTAAGATAAGGGGTGATGATATTATATTTATCACTTCAGCTAATCGTGAGAGCTTGTGATGGGCTAAGTTGGGACACCCCTGCAGGGTTATTATCTTTCGAAAGCCGTGCCCGCGGTTATGTGGCAGATTGGAATTTGTTAATGTCCGGTTGTAGAAAACTTGACAGAGGATCCGAAGTAAAACACACAACTGTGTGAGTAACCGTGATTGTCTCTTTTTACTTTGAGAAGAGAACACGGTGGGGTTATGTTTGACTCGTAGGTAGTTCAGGATCCTTAGCGATCACTACTAGTTTGCGACCGTTTGCGTAGATGCTCATCTTATTCTTGTACTCGTAAGTTAGCCACCATATTATGCTTAGCCGCTGCTGCAACCTCACCACTTTACCTCTTCCTACCCATAAAGCTTTGCTAGTCTTGATACCCATGGTTATGGGATTGCTGAGTCCTCGTGGCTCACAGATACTACAACACGAGATGCAGGTTCAACCGAGTTTGACGCAGGAGATGGGTCAGAACTTCTGGGAGTTCCATGAAGAGCGTGGCCATATGCTTGTGTCGTTTTCGACGATCAGTAGTGGTTTCTACTAGGGGCCATTCGGACCTGTGGCTTTATGTTTTTGGTATCTTTCTTTTGGATCTTCGCCCGTAGTCGGGTTGTGATGATTGCTTATGTAATGTAATGTGTGACGTGGCGAGTGTAAGCCAACTATCCTTTTCCAATTTCATCCCTATTTTTACATGAGTCATGCAAAGATACCAAACTTGAGATCATTCCAGAATGGGCTTATACCTTTAAGTCGTGCCTCGACACGTAGGAGGTATAGTCCCATCCTGGGCATTACAAGTTGGTATTCAGAGCCTTCTCCGACCTAGGAGCCCCCACTGATTGATCAAATCATTGACGGTTGAGTCTAGGCACACGCTTAAAAAATTGTTTTGAGTCCTATATATATATCGGAGAGTAGGATTTCTTTTTGCTCCTCATCCCTTTTCACTCTGGCGAGGACTCCTGACGATTACTTGTCTCTTCTACTCTCAAAATTTCACAATTTTTTTTAGGATCGCGCGAGTATTGTTTGGATTGTTCCGATGTCTTTGTGACGAGAACATTGTTCTCGATGCCTCCTGTCATTTAGGGGTTGTGGCAGTGTCCCGGGGAGTTGAGCTCCGAGGTGTTGTCGTCACAAATATATCGCAGCAGTTCTGGAATACTTAAGACGGCCGACATCGAAAACTCTCCTATGCGGTTAGTGGCAAGATAACCCCGACATCACCCAGTACTGGGGAGGTAGTTCGGGTGTATTGCCATAGCTTGTATAGCGGATGCGTTTCGAAGGTCCGAGGTAAACGGTTTCCGGAAATAACTGGTTATGTGTTGAAGGATGGATACAGCTGGATGTAGGATTAGAGTTGAGTGCGCGGTGCTTCCCCTGTATCCCCAACACCTGATTGCATAACTGGAAACTTTCGGAAATTAATAGGTGGTTTCATCTAGTAGTTCGTAGGCATTCTTCCAACGAATGCATGATATGAAGTTCGGGGTTCTACATTGAGTGAAGTGGTTTTATGGGCGTTGTTCCGATCGGGAGTTGCATCTTAAAGGGTCCTTGGCTATGCTGATCCGGAAATTGCAAAACCCTTTCGTAACACGTTCCATGAGCTTTCAGCACGAACATGTGGAACGAAGCTTCTATCTTGTATTTGTTCTATCTGCTCCTTGTTGTTTCTATTTACCTTTTGTTCTCCAAGTGGCTTCTCGACAAGTTGATGTACCTACGGAATTCATTCGTTCAATTCGCCGTTCGAATGATATTGTGAATATTATGTTGCAACATATATATCCTTTGTTTTTGTTTTGATTCTGGTATTTGAGTTGCTTCAATGTCAAGTGTTGATTCCATACCTTTCCTAATCGGTATTCTCATATTTCTATGGGAGTGCTAGTCCTTCTTAATCATCAAGATGGTCATGTTAAATTCTTTTTCAACCGGTGTCCATTTTGTTCATCCCAAGTTGTCTTTGTTTCCCCACCCTCCCACCCTTCTTCTCGGGGTCAGAATTCTTAATCAAGTATCCATGTTATTCATCTGAGATTTCTTCATTCTTTTCCTTCAATGTTCTTATCCGGTGAATTATCGTGAAGATGCTCAGGAGCTTCAAGTTCATCACTCTTAATTCTAATATTCTTCTCCCGTGGACTAAATCCAAGCTTCTGTATTGATCATATTTGTACCTCTTGTTTCACTTGTTTTCCCATGTTGAAATTTATTATCCGAAGGCTCTCTTATTCATTCAACTCTCCTATCCATATCCGGTGTGTACAAGGTATCTCAAAAGATTCGTGTTTCCATTCTTAATCCGTTCAAGCTATTTTGAGGATTATCATCTTATTCAAGCCATTTAATTCAACCGGTACAATATCTCTTAAGCAATCTTTTACAACGGTGATTTCTTTAGTGGGCCCTAACCCACAGGTCTTTTTCCAGGATCTTACCTGACTCTTCTAATTTTTTTCGGAGTTATTCTCAAATTCTTTCCAAAGCGTGACATAAGAATGATTCCCATCAGTCACATGCCTTCTCCAAGATCGCTTTCAAATTCTTTTTCATCATTGGTTCAACCTTTTAATTCTTCATTACAGAGTGCCTATACAATTCATGGTGGTGTATCTCATCGTCTTCTCAGATTTTGAAGACCCGAAGAAGAGTTCCTTTTAAATCTTGGCCCGTACTCTTGAAGATTCGTGGTTCTAGCTTAATGCCATCCTCATTATTGTTTCGATTGTGAGGAATTATTTTCATACCCATCCGAAGCATTTCATGAATTCGTTTCTTTGTGTTCCTCCGAAGGCCATCATTTCAGAATATTTCTTGGTTCTCAGTTTTCAACTTTGTCCTCCAAATATTCTTCATTGATGCCTCTTCGTTTGTCTCCATATTCTTTCGGTGGTTCTTTCAAGATTACTCTTCCGTTGTTATCGTAATAATTCATTTGTTCTTTTCTTAATCCTACCGGTGAGTCGTTCAAGATTATTCTCAAGTTTGGCTATATCTCTCTCCAATCCTTTTCAAGAAGAATAAGTAGTAGGCCAAATCCGTTGCTGGTCATCAATTTATTTTGATCAAGGATAAGCATACAGTAAATCTTATTCTTTTTCCTCGAAGTGATTAATCTCTTTTTCCGGAGCTTGTTCATCATATCATATTCTCGGTCCTAAGTTGTTCATCTTGTTTTCCGGAGCTTCAAGTTATTTCAATTATATCATTTCAAAGCTCCATCTAATTCATCGCAGGCCTTGAATCTTATTCTTTCCATCTTTCACTTCTCTTGCTTTCATTACCGGAGTTCTCATGGTGCTTCATCATGTTTTAATTCATCCTCGAAGTCTTCATCAAGATTCTTGTTGGAGCTCAAGCATTCTCCATCATGCTTTCCAAGTGCAATTCTTGCTCCCTTATCTGTTGAGGTGGTGTTATGTCATTCTTGACAATTCCTTCATGAATTATGATTCACGAGTTATCAAGAATGAGATATTTAAAACCATCATTTTCCTTGTTTAGGAGATCTTTTCAACCCTTCAATTACTCGTTGGAGTTATCTTGGGTTATAATTCACCTAAAAGCTTCCCTGAGAATTGTTGCTATTATGGTGCTTATAAATGACCCAAGTTCTTCATTTATCATTCCGGTGAAATAAGTTTATCGTCTCCTTGTTGATCTCAATCCAATTAAATGTTTTCGTCAGTGGCTGGGTGTCACCTCATAATTTTGAGATGTTTCCCATAAGCCCACAACAAGCTTATTCTTTTGTTGTTGATTTTCCCAACAACTCTGTTCAACCCTTCTACGTAAGGATGTTTTTCAAAATTCATTTGTCGGAGAAGTTGTCTTTTTCTTCTCCGTTCTGTTTTTTCCAACGATCTAGCATCTATTCTTTCATTCCGGAGGCATTGTGATATTGCTCTCTTTGACCATCTTCTCGTTTTTATCAAGATCATATTCTCCCTTACTTTCCTATTTAACAGGAGTGTTGTTTCCTCCATTCAATTTTTCTCATCTTATCAAGTTTGCCTCTCTTTTCAACCGGAGTGCTGCCTGAAATCCTTCTTACCCCTTGTGCCATCCTTCCAATTGTTTTAGAGGCAGTGTGCTGTTGATTTCATAAAGTATCATCCCAACTTGGCAAGTTCATGTTCAATTCCTTCCATTTTCAGACGGAGTGCTGCCCAAATTCTGTCTTTCTTATTCATTGGCTATACCGTTGGGGTTCCATATTATTTTGGTTCGTAAGCTCTTGTTTCATGTCTTTCAACCTACAAGGTTCTCATTATGTTCCTTGTTCCTCTTTTCTAACGGAGTGTTTTCATCTTCGTTCATCTCTGTTGTGTTCTCCTTTCATTTTGTTCAACCTCTCAAGGTTCGTGGTTTCACTCGTTTGTCGAAGAAGCAACTTGTTTTTACCTCTTCCTTTTCCGTTTCATCCGGTGCTATCTCCAGGATCTCGGGTCGAGATCCTCTGTTAGTGTGGGAGAGTTGTGACGCCCGAAGACCGACGTCCCAGAAGATTCCAGATGTTCTGGGTTCTCCCGTGTGCTTCCTCTGTGCTTGTGTTATTTATTTTGCATTGCATCATGCCATCATGACTTTAATTCTTTAACTCAACCAAATAAGTCGTGTGGACCTTCGGTCCATTTAAATTGAGGGAAGGATGACTTCTCTTTATAACATATCCTCCTAATATTATGGAGCTATTATAAATAATTATTCCATTGCCGTGGAATCACCATAAACACACTTGCATTTTTCTCTTGCCACCAAGTCTCTCTTCAAGTGCACCTTCCCCACTAACTTCTTCTTTTCAAGTCTCACTCGTATTTGCAAGTGACATTTTCCTGTTCCAGAAAATGTTCAATATCTTCCTTTGAATACTAGATCTTGCCAAGACCACCTCCTCCAATTTTCATGTCTTTCGGAAGTGCTTTGGTTGGCCTAAAGATTTATGCAAGTTTGAGTTATTTCCGAACTTGCATAAACTTGTAGTCTCTAAAAATTGCCAAAGTATTTTATTAAAAATATCCCACAATTCCAGGGTTCTAGGGGATATTTTTTGTCTCAGCCAAAACCCTCTCCAAACTCCCTCGGCCTTTCTCTCTTTTGTTCTGTTTTTGTAATGGAAGAAGTTTGCCAGGAAGAAAGAGTGTGCAGTAGAGGGCCTCTAAGGCCCATCTCCCCGCAGCCACTCTAACCTAGGCCCAATCCCCACCTAACCCTAGCCCGACTCCACGCTCGCTCCTCCTCCCGTATGTTTTCCCTCGTGCCGCCAGGCCTTCGTCTTCGCTCCCGCACCTCGCTCCCTCTCCCATCTCCCTGTCTCGACCCCTTCGTCCTCCTTCCATCGATCCCCTCGCGCTCGCGTCTCCTCCTCCCTCCTACCGTCGGGCGCAACTGTTGCTGCCTCCCCGCCGCCAGGAGCTCCCTCGAGCCGGCCCTTCCCCGCCTCCGCGCAGGGAACCACACCCCCGCTGCTGCCGCTGCTCTGCACCTCTCCAATGGCGCCGCCTCCCCGTCTCCATCAACGGTGTCGCCACCGCCGGCGCGCCCGCAGCGCACGACCGGCCCGAGCGCGTGTGGCCTCCCCTCTCCTCGACCCCAGGGCGAGCTCCACCACCAGGACCAGCAGCCGCCGGACCGACCGCTCCGTGGCCGCCGGGGGCCCTTTCCCGCTCGCGAGCTCAACCGCTCCGTCCTCCGCTGCACGTCTTCTCCGCCGAGCGCCGCGCCCTCCTCCTCAACCATCCCACGCCTCGTCCTCGTCGCCCGATCTCACTGGCCCTGGAGTCCGTGCGCGCCCGCGCCCGACCTCCTCTGGCCCTCCTCCGTCAGCTTCGCGGCCGGGCTTCTATTCCTCCGCACTTTCCACTTCGAGCGCCAGGAGATCGATCCCGAGCCCCTCCATGCGCGCCCTGCGAGCTGTGTCTCGACGTCGTTCCGCTGCACCTCCCCGACCGGCCTCAGGCATGAGCAGCTCGCCGGCCGCCTTCTGTGCACCTTGCTGTCTTTTTTTCACCTTTGTTGTGAAAACTGCAATTGCGACACCCGTGGGCGCCGAGTTCCCCTTCCGGATCCGACAAGTGTACGACTACACGGAAAGGCGACAAGTACCACAACAGCCGGAGTGCATTTTGTTTGGAAGTTCATCTATGACACAAACGACTACACGATGTGACGCTAAGTACATCTACAAAACGAGTACCACTACGACGCGGCAAGTACCACGACGCCCGGAGCCATCGAAACCGTCAAGTACATCTACAAAACGAGTAACGATGGCAGCCCGAAACGCCAAGTTAGACTACCGTCGCAAGAATCGAGACCGGCAAGTCCGAAGACCCAAGTACCACTACATAACGTGGACCTCTACGTCAACGACAACCCCGACGCCCCGTGTACGACTACGAATGGAACAACTACTTCCCTCTACGAACGTGTACCACGACTCGTGAGAACGACTACTTCCACTACGTCCCTCGGCGACTCGAACCCCTCCGAGAACAAACATTTCGAAGTTATAAACCCGAGACGATGACCCGTGGACGGATGCTTGTTGTGTTGTATGAGATGTATCGGATGTTTGCATCGTGTCCGTTGTGACCCTCGTTTGCCCTGTCGTTGTCAAGTGGGAACCCGGTGACGGGATCACCCCACCTTTCATCTTGTTCGACTCGCTCACGCCACCTTTTCTTTTGCACCGGTCTCGCAACGAGTTACCGGAACTGAGATGTTGCCGTTGCATCATTTTCGGATCATTGCCGTGGCACCCTTTCCTTCCACCACGGTGACAAATACTCCTTATCATCTTCATGTCAACTTTTCTTATAAAATTGCATAAAACTTGATCATGTCATCCGCATCATGTTAACAACCTTTGAATGTTTAATTGTTGTTGCTTTAATAATTGCTAAATTGGTCATGTGGGGTTTTTCGGATTTGTTGTTGTTATTTCCGGCCTCATTTTAAAATGCCTAGATAGCTAGTTTACACTTGCTTCACCTTGCCATGTATTGCATCATATATAAACTTGTGTTGTTTTGTTGTGCTTCCTACCTTGCCATGTTATGCTTCCTGTATAGACTTGTTGTGCTTCCTGTATAGACTTGTCATGCATCATACCTTGCCATGTATTGCATCATATAGACTTGTGTTGTTTTCTGTGCTTCCTACCTTGCCATGTTTTGCTTCCTCTATGGACTTGTAGTGCATCCTATATAGAACTGTCTTGCATCATACTTGGTTGAGCATATTGTCATGTCTCGCGTGGTGTGTTTACCGTGTTGTTTGTTTCTTTCCGGTTTGCTTCTCTCGTTAGCTCCGGGTTCGTTCCGGAGTTGTGATGATTGTTTGACTACTGCTGGACTTGTTCTTCTCCCTCGCGGAATCCCAGGCAAGATGACCATACCCTTGGATACCTTTACTACCATTGCCATGCTTAGTAGTCTCGATGCTATCGTTACATGTCGCGCTACCCATCTTATTGTCAGCCCCTCTCCTTGTTGCCATGAAACCTCTAACCTTTGAAACCTTCCTAGCAAAACCTTTGTTTGGCTATGTTACCCGCTTGCTCAGCCCCTCTTATAGCATTGTTAGTTGCAGGTGAAGATGAAGATCGTTCCAGGTGGGAACTTGTTGTTGGAATATCACAATATCTATTATTATCATTAACACACTTATATACTGGGCATGGGTGGAAGGCTTGGCCTTTTGCTCGGTGTTTTGTTCCACTCATGCCACCTTAGGCGCCGATAAACCGGCATTATGTTCCTTGATTTTTGCGTTCCTTACACGATGGGTATATGGGGACCCCTTGACACTTCGACATTGAATAAAACTCCTCCAGCAAGGCCCAACGTTGGTTTTAATTTGCCTCATAATAATAACTTAATTAATTAATTAAATTGCATAAGGGGGGCGCTCCTTGGAGATTCTTTTCTACATAGCAGGGGGGCCAGTGCTGAAGGTGTTGGTCCCAAACGGGGGTCCTGCGGGGCCACCACGGGGAAACTCGAGGTTTGGTTTTACCTGTAGCATCACCCATCGGGTCGTGGCCTGAGACGAGATACGCGCGGCTACTATCAGGGTGTCGGCACGCCGGGAGGTCTTGCTGGACTTGTTTTACCATTGTTGAAATGTCTTGTGCACCGGGATGCCGAGCCTGACCGGATTTCCCTAAGATAAGGGGTGATGATATTATATTTATCACTTCAGCTAATCGTGAGAGCTTGTGATGGGCTAAGTTGGGACACCCCTGCAGGGTTATGATCTTTCGAAAGCCGTGCCCGCGGTTATGTGGCAGATTGGAATTTGTTAATGTCCGGTTGTAGAAAACTTGACAGAGGATCCGAAGTAAAACACACAACTGTAGGTGGCTCCACATATGTAGATGAGGTACTCTCCTTCACTTCCATGGGACGAATCTTTCCAATAGATAAATCTTGGATTGCTTCCGATGGGTCCTTGTCTCCTACATCAATAGGCATTTGCTCTACTTGCGAGCCATTAGATTCATCAAACTTCACATCTACCGTCTCTTCAACCTTTCGGGTGAAATTATTGTAGACATGGTAGGTGTGAGAGTTTGATCGATAACCAAGAAGAAAGCCTTCATGAGATTTAGGAGCAAATTTAGACCAACGATGCTTATCAAGGATATAGCATTTTGAACCAAAGACACGAAAGTATCCCACTTGGGGTTTGTTACCGGTGAGAAGCTCGTATGATGTCTTGCCGAGAAGCTTATGAAGATAAAGCCTGTTGATAGCATGACAAGCTGTCTCGACCGCTTCTCCCCAAAAATGTTTCGGTGTCTTGTATTCATCAAGCATCGTTCTTGCCATCTCTATGAGCGTTCGGTTCTTCCTCTCAACAACTCCATTTTGTTGAGGCGTGTACGTAGCCGAGAACTCATGTAGAATTCCTTCCTCATTGAGAAAAGAGTCTACATTGGCGTTCTTGAACTCCGTTCCATTGTCACTCCGAACTTTCTTGATCTTCACCTCAAATTGATTTTGCGCCTTTTTGGCAAAGGTCTTGAAGATCCTCTGAACCTGCGATTTATCATCAAGGAAAAATACCCACGTAAATCTGGAATAATCATCAACTATAACTAGACCAAAGGAGTTACCACCAAGGCTTTTATAAGCATTGGGACCGAAGAGATCCATATGAAGAAGCTCAAGCGGTCTCCTAGTGGTCATGATGTTTTTCACGGGATGACTTCCACCAACTTGTTTTCCTGCTTGACAAGCACTACAAAGTCTATCTTTGTCAAAGAAAACATCTTTAACACCAAGAATATGATCTCCTTTGATTAGCTTGTCTAGATTACGCATACCAACATGTCCTAGCCTTCTATGCCATAACCAACCTTTAGAGGATTTAGCAATGAAACAAGCTCTAGGTTGGGCTTTCTTAGTGAAATCAACAATATATAGATCACCTCTACGGATACCAGTAAAGGCCATGTTTTGATTATCACGACGAAAGACTTGGCAATCTACTTTGGTGAATAGCACATTGAATCCAAAGTCAGCTAATCTAGACACGGAAAGTAAATTGTATCCAAGAGATTCTACAAGCATGACATTTTGAATAGAGCTATCATGAGATATGGCCACCTTACCAAGGCCAAGTACCTTACCCTTGGAGTTATCTCCAAAAGTCACATACTTGCGTGGGCCATCGTTCTTTGCAAGCTCTCGAAACATGTCTTTGTCACCGGTCATGTGGTCGGTGCATCCACTATCAAGAATCCACTCTTTTCCACCGGACATGTAGTCTCTCATATTTGCCATGAGATTGAGACTCTTCATGACCTTGTCTAGCTCGGTGTCCGAATCGGAGTAATCATCATCATACTCATGCTCATCATCATATTGACCCATAGACTGTTCATCATCAACACCTAGGTCAATTTGATAAGTATTTGCATTAGTTTGGTCAATGGAACAATAATCTTCGGAATGCAATGCAAGAGCATTTCTAATGATAATATTGATAAGACTGGGATCACCCTTCTTTTTCATAAGATCACGAAGCTCAAAGAAGCATTTATCAAAGTTAGGATCATTGGGGTGCAACCTATCAAATTCAATAGTCTTGTGTAGAATTTCATCAAGACTTCTCAACGAGTAGTCCGGATAAAGTTCTTCCAAGAATTTCCACATAGCATAGGCACACTCAAAGTTCGTAACAAGATTAAGCAAGTCATCAGGTAACCCTCTAATGATAAGATTTACAGTTCTAAGGTTACGAAGCAAATCAAGCTCTTCATCCATGGTAGGGTGCAAGGGATCAAAAGGAGGCACATATGGGGTCTCAATATATTTGCACAAATTGTACATTTTAAAGATACTAAGCATTTCAGACCTCCAAGAGTTATAGAACCTTCCATTAAGAACAGGCACTCTATGGCTAACACTCCCATCCGTAGACACGTCCATCTTCCTCCAATGGTGTGTAAACCAAAGCAATGGAGACCAAAGCTCTGATACCAATTGTATGATCGAAGAAGTATGTCTAGAGGGGGGGTGATTAGACTACTTGAAGATATAAAAAATCTGCCTTTTGATTATGCGAAGTTTTAGGCAGTTTTACAATTAAGATCAAATCAAGTAACACACTACACATGCAATTCTAGAGTATGGGCAGCGGAAAGTAAATTGCATATATAGTAAAGAGAGGTGGAGAAGATCAAACGCAGTTTGGTGACACGGAGATTTTGTCGTGGTTCCGATAGGTGGTGCTATCGTACATCCACGTTGATGGAGACTTCAACCCACGGAGGGTAACGGCTGCGCGAGTCCACGGAGGGCTCCACCCACGAAGGGTCCACGAAGAAGCAACCTTGTCTATTCCATCACGGCCTACACCCACGGAGGACTAGCCTTACTCGGGGTAGATCTTCACGAAGTAGGCGATCTCCTTGCCCTTACAAACTTCTTGGTTCAACTCCACATCTCAAAGACGGAGGCTCCCAAGCGACACCTAACCAATCTAGGAGGCACCACCCCCCAAAAGGTAATAGACGGTGTTGATGATGATGAACTCCTTGCTCTTGTGCTTCAAATGATAATCTCCCCAACACTCAACTCTCCTCACTGATATGGCTGTGGTGGAAGAAAGGTTTGAGTGGAAAGCAACTTGGGAAGGCTAGAAATCAAGTTTCATATGGTAGGAATGGAATGGCTTGATCTCAACACAAGGGTAGGTGGTTCACTTCTCAGAAAGTGTATGGTAGAAGTGATGGTACTTTCTGATGGCTCTCCTCACGAATGAAGAGGGGGTGGAGGGGTATATATAGCCTCCACACAAAATCCAACCGTTACACACACATTTGACCAATCTCGGTGAGACCGAAGTTAAAACTCGGTCAGACCGAAAGTTCAAATATAGTGAACGTTGGGATTTTCAGTGGGACCGAAAATACCATCTCGGTGGGACCGAAAGTGTATCTGATATGAACGTTGGAGATTTCGGTGAGACCGAGAAAGAAAACTCGGTTGGACCGATTTGAGAAAGAATAGGAACATGCCAGAATCGGTTAGACCGAAAGTGCAATATCGGTGAGACCGATTTGGGTCAAGACAGAAGCTTGCCCATTTCGGTGAGACCGATAATACAAACTCGGTTATTCCGAAATGATGTGAAATGGTTACAGAAGGTTGTCAGTTCAGTTTCGGTGAGACCGATCTCAAACTCGGTGTGACCGATTTTTCTAGGGTTTGGAATATGGCAGAAGTGGTTCATCTCGGTGGGACTGAGTTGGAAGAATCGGTTTGTCCGAGATTACTTATGAGTGTGTTTGGTACTGAAAGGTGCTGATAGTTGAAGGAGCTAAATCACTAAGCACTTGAGCAACCAGATCATCAACACAACCTCATCCCCTTTTAATAGTATTGGCTTTTCCTATGGACTCAATGTGATCTTTGATCACTAAACCAGAAATAGAGTCTTGAGCTTTTGCCAATGCTTGCCTTAGCACTTTGAGGGGTCCACTTCTTCAATCATCTTGCCATACCAATGTGATTGGATTTCCTGAAACATACTTGATAAAAGTATTAGTTCAACCACAAAGTATGTTGTCATTAATTACCAAAACCACCCGGAGAGCAATGTGCTTTCAATCTCCCCCTTTTTGGTAATTGATGGCAACACACTAAGATTATACTAAACAAAACATCAAAGCTTATTGAAAGAAAGACAGATTTATCATGAAAGCTTTGACAAGCATGTAGTACACAGGCTCCCCCTACAAGTGTGCAAGATTTTCATAGATTATGGTTTTGGACTACCACAAGCACACAAGAGAGATAAACAAGATGTGCTACATGCAGCTTGGCTATATGCATCAGGGCAGAAGAAAAGGAATTGAGTGATAATGCATATGTGCATGGTGATTTCTTGCAAACAAGTATTTGCAAGCAAGTCACCATCATGCACATTCTGCAAGATGCATATACTTACCTTGAGGTTCCTTGGCATTGTGCCTGAAGGGATAAACTTGAGAAAACAAGGTTAGATAACACAAGAGTATTCCTTCAACCAACTGCAAGAACATCAAGAGTACCAAGCCAGGGAGGACATGTATAAAGAGTGTCTCATATTTGAGCACAGGCTTGAATCAGCAAACATGTCACCGAAACTAAAAGATTTTCAATGAACTCTGAGAGATTTTGCTTTTCATAGGATATCAATTGTGACGATTCCTCTAAGTCTTCTCCCCTTAAGCTAAAAGATTCCATGAGATATCAGAACAAGGGGTTTTGATGGAAATAGCAAAATCAAAAGAATGATGCCAATTGTAATGTCCAATGTAAAACACGACAAAGCTTTGATGTGATTCTCTCCCCCTTAAGATAAGATTGCTTTTCTTCTTCCCCTAAGTCTTCTCTTCTCCCCTACTCCCCCTACTCCCCCTAAGTTCTCTCCCCCTTTGACATCAAGTGCCGAAAAGGACAACAAACTAGGTAGGACAGGAAAGATGGAAAGAAATAAAGAAAGAAAGAAATGGGATCCTTAAGAATCACAACAGGGCAAATAAGAACATCCAGAGAAACAATTTGAGTTTAAATTTGAGTCCTCTCCTCCTTAAAATTTAAAATTTGAGTAGAGCTGCAGAAGTAGATGTCCTGGAAGATAAATCGGGGACACCGAATGAGATGGATCGGTGGGTCCGAATCCTTTTCGGTTAAACCAAAAAATTTCAAATCGGTGACGCCGAGTTTATTCTAAGAGGATACAGAAAGAATTCAGCTCACTCTGCGAGGGAAGTTTCAAAGGATTTGCAATGAATTTGTAAAAGATTTTCAAGGAATTGATCAGAGCCATAAAAAGATTTCCAGAAGGATATTCACAAAGAAACATAAGAAAAGAAATAAAAAGATTCCTAGATGGAGTTTTTTTTTGTAAAGAAAAACTCAATGAGAGAACATAAGATAAAACAGAAAAACTCCAAAAGCATATGTACTTCATCTAGAAAAAGGTCGGCGACAAAGTCACCTATGTTTGAGTATATTGACTTAGGAGTCAAATGAGGACATTTGATCATAGGTCATACTCATCGTTTAAGCTCAAAATGGGGTTGCCATTTTTCGATTAAGCATTTGATGTGATCACATCTTATGAAGCTGCTTGTACTCATGACTTTGAGCAAAGCTCCTCAAAGATGTGAAGAACATACCTTGGGCTTGTTGTTGCTTTACTCATGTAGGTAAGCTTGATGTAGGTGCTCATAGAATGTGAAGTTGGAGCGCCTTTTCTACTTGTGTAGTTCATCTTCCTACATGGGTTAGGCAAGCAAGGAAATACTCGAGGATATCCAAGATGACAAGAGTGAAATACTAGATGTATAAGGTGTCAAAAAGGATATGTGGAATTTTGTTCCTTGAACTCAACATCCCAAAGGGCTAGATACTTGGTCAATGACAAGATTACTCATAATTTGAATGTGTGGTAATCTTGTGGAATGTAGATCATCCAAGTACCTGCAAAGAGTTAGATGCAATACAAGGAGGCAAATGTGTCCAAGACATATAATCATCATCATAAGAGAAATATCAAGGATTAGTCAAGAGAGCTCATGCCTTGCATGCATCAATGGAGTTATCACTCCAAGTTTGAAGCATCAATGATGTTCAACTCACTCCTTAAGCGACAAAACACTTTCTCATCAAGAGGTTTTGTAAAGATATCAGCAAGTTGTTTGTCAGTACGAACATGCTTAAGATTAATATCACCCTTGGCAATATGATCACGAATAAAATGGTGACGAACTTCAATATGCTTTGTTCGAGAGTGTTGCACAGGATTGTGTCCAATCTTGATTGCACTCTCATTGTCACAAAGCAAGGGAACACGTCTCACATGTATCCCATAATCTTTAAGCGTTTGTGTCATCCATAGCAATTGAGCACAACACGAACCAGCAGCAATATATTCTGCTTCGGCAGTGGATAAAGATACCGAATTTTGTTTCTTGGAGGACCAAGATACAAGGGATCGACCAAGGAATTGACACGTACCCGAAGTTGACTTTCTATCAACCTTGTCAACAAGATCGAAAGAGGCCCTCTTAGGATACCAAATGCCAAAGTTTGGTGTGTGTATCAAGTATCTCACTATCCTTTTAACAGCTTTAAGATGACATTCTTTAGGAGCTGCTTGATATCGCGCACACATGCATACACTCAACATTATGTCAGGACGAGAAGCACAAAGATATAGTATAGAACCAATCATAGAACGGTAAACCCTTTGATCAACGGGTTCTCCATCCTTTGTCAAGTCATTATGTCCACTAGTAGGCATGGGGGTACTCATACCTTTGCTTTCTTGCATGTTGAACTTCTTGAAGAGATCCTTGGTGTACTTTGTTTGTGAGACAAAGGTACCCTCCTTAGATTGCTTGATTTGCAACCCAAGGAAGAATTTGAGTTCACACATCATGGACATTTCATACTTCTCCGACATGAGCTGTCCAAACTTCTTGCTAAAATGGGGGTTAGTTGAACCAAAGATAATATCATCAACATATATTTGGCACACAAATAGTTCACCATTAACCCTTTTTGTGAACAGCGTTGAGTCTATCTTTCCAATCTCAAAGCCTTTTTCAAGAAGAAAGCTAGTTAAGCATTTGTACCAAGCTCTAGGGGCTTGTTTAAGACCATAAAGAGCTTTATGCAACTTGTAAACATGATTAGGCTTTTTGGGATTCACAAATCCTGGAGGTTGTTTCACAAATACTTCCTCCTCAATTTCACCATTTAGGAAAGCACTTTTGATATCCATTTGATAGAGAGTAATATCATGGTGATTGGCATAAGCAAGAAGAATGCGAATGGACTCAAGTCTAGCAACGGGGGCATAGGTCTCACCATAGTCCATACCTTTGACTTGTGTGTAACCTTGAGCTACGAGACGAGCCTTGTTGCGGATGACTTGTCCATCTTCATCTTGCTTGTTCCGAAACACCCATTTGGTTCCAATGATGTTTTGATCATCGTTGGGCTTCTCTACCAAAGTCCATACCTTGTTCCTCTCGAAGTTGTGTAGTTCTTCGTGCATAGCGTTCACCCAATCCGGGTCTTTAAGTGCTTCTTCTACCTTCATAGGTTCAATACTAGAGATAAATGAGTAATGCTCACAAAAGTTAGCTAAGCGAGTTTTAGAGCGAGTAATTCTCCCGGAGTTGATGTCGTTCATCATTTGTTCCACGGGATGATTCTTCTTGACTCTTGCTCGAACTCGGGATAGCCTTTGTTGATGTTGTGGCTCAGCTTCCTCATCATCTTCATCTTCTTCTTCTTCTATATTGTTGTTGGTGTTGTCTTGAGGTGGTGGAGAAGGAGGTTGTGGTGGATCTTCTTGTTGCATTTCCTCATCCTGGTGAGTTCCACTTGTGGAGGCCTCCGTGTTGCCTTGAGGTTCATCTCTCTGTGAGGTAGGTGGCTCCACATATGTAGATGAGGTACTCTCCTTCACTTCCATGGGACGAATCTTTCCAATAGATAAATCTTGGATTGCTTCCGATGGGTCCTTGTCTCCTACATCAATAGGCATTTGCTCTACTTGCGAGCCATTAGATTCATCAAACTTCACATCTACCGTCTCTTCAACCTTTCGGGTGAAATTATTGTAGACACGGTAGGTGTGAGAGTTTGATCCATAACCAAGAAGAAAGCCTTCATGAGATTTAGGAGCAAATTTAGACCGACGATGCTTATCAAGGATATAGCATTTTGAACCAAAGACACGAAAGTATCCCACTTGGGGTTTGTTACCGGTGAGAAGCTCGTATGATGTCTTGCCGAGAAGCTTATGAAGATAAAGCCTGTTGATAGCATGACAAACTGTCTCGACCGCTTCTCCCCAAAAATGTTTCGGTGTCTTGTATTCATCAAGCATCGTTCTTGCCATCTCTATGAGCGTTCGGTTCTTCCTCTCAACAACTCCATTTTGTTGAGGCGTGTACGTAGCCGAGAACTCATGTAGAATTCCTTCCTCATCGAGAAAAGAGTCTACATTGGCGTTCTTGAACTCCGTTCCATTGTCACTCCGAACTTTCTTGATCTTCACCTCAAATTGATTTTGGGCCTTTTTGGCAAAGGTCTTGAAGATCCTCTGAACCTGCGATTTATCATCAAGGAAAAATACCCACGTAAATCTGGAATAATCATCAACTATAACTAGACCAAAGGAGTTACCACCAAGGCTTTTGTAAGCATTGGGACCGAAGAGATCCATGTGAAGAAGCTCAAGCGGTCTCCTAGTGGTCATGATGTTTTTCACGGGATGACTTCCACCAACTTGTTTTCCTGCTTGACAAGCACTACAAAGTCTATCTTTGTCAAAGAAAACATCTTTAACACCAAGAATATGATCACCTTTGATCAGCTTGTCTAGATTACGCATACCAACATGTCCTAGCCTTCTATGCCATAACCAACCTTTAGAGGATTTAGCAATGAAACAAGCTCTAGGTTGGGCTTTCTTAGTGAAATCAACAATATATAGATCACCTCTACGGATACCAGTAAAGGCCATGTTTTGATTATCACGACGAAAGACTTGGCAATCTACTTTGGTGAATAGCACATTGAATCCAAAGTCAGCTAATCTAGACACGGAAAGTAAATTGTATCCAAGAGATTCTACAAGCATGACATTTTGAATAGAGCTATCATGAGATATGGCCACCTTACCAAGGCCAAGTACCTTACCCTTGGAGTTATCTCCAAAAGTCACATACTTGCGTGGGCCATCGTTCTTTGCAAGCTCTCGAAACATGTCTTTGTCACCGGTCATGTGGTCGGTGCATCCACTATCAAGAATCCACTCTTTTCCACCGGACATGTAGTCTCTCATATTTGCCATGAGATTGAGACTCTTCATGACCTTGTCTAGCTCGGTGTCCGAATCGGAGTAATCATCATCATACTCATGCTCATCATCATATTGACCCATAGACTGTTCATCATCAACACCTAGGTCAATTTGATAAGTATTTGCATTAGTTTGGTCAATGGAACAATAATCTTCGGAATGCAATGCAAGAGCATTTCTAATGATAATATTGATAAGACTGGGATCACCCTTCTTTTTCATAAGATCATGAAGCTCAAAGAAGCATTTATCAAAGTTAGGATCATTGGGGTGCAACCTATCAAATTCAATAGTCTTGTGTAGAATTTCATCAAGACTTCTCAACGAGTAGTCCGGATAAAGTTCTTCCAAGAATTTCCACATAGCATAGGCACACTCAAAGTTTGTAACAAGATTAAGCAAGTCATCAGGTAACCCTCTAATGATAAGATTTACAGTTCTAAGGTTACGAAGCAAATCAAGCTCTTCATCCATGGTAGGGTGCAAGGGATCAAAAGGTGGCACATATGGGGTCTCAATATATTTGCACAAATTGTACATTTTAAAGATACTAAGCATTTCAGACCTCCAAGAGTTATAGAACCTTCCATTAAGAACAGGCACTCTATGGCTAACACTCCCATCCGTAGACACGTCCATCTTCCTCCAATGGTGTGTAAACCAAAGCAATGGAGACCAAAGCTCTGATACCAATTGTAGGATCGAAGAAGTATGTCTAGAGGGGGGGGTGATTAGACTACTTGAAGATATAAAAAATCTGCCTTTTGATTATGCGAAGTTTTAGGCAGTTTTACAATTAAGATCAAATCAAGTAACACACTACACATGCAATTCTAGAGTATGGGCAGCGGAAAGTAAATTGCATATATAGTAAAGAGAGGTGGAGAAGATCAAACGCAGTTTGGTGACACGGAGATTTTGTCGTGGTTCCGATAGGTGGTGCTATCGTACATCCACGTTGATGGAGACTTCAACCCACGGAGGGTAACGGCTGCGCGAGTCCACGAAGGGCTCCACCCACGAAGGGTCCACGAAGAAGCAACCTTGTCTATTCCATCACGGCCTACGCCCACGGAGGACTAGCCTTACTCGGGGTAGATCTTCACGAAGTAGGCGATCTCCTTGCCCTTACAAACTTCTTGGTTCAACTCCACATCTCAAAGACGGAGGCTCCCAAGCGACACCTAACCAATCTAGGAGGCACCACCCCCCAAAAGGTAATAGACGGTGTTGATGATGATGAACTCCTTGCTCTTGTGCTTCAAATGATAATCTCCCCAACACTCAACTCTCCTCACTGATATGGCTGTGGTGGAAGAAAGGTTTGAGTGGAAAGCAACTTGGGAAGGCTAGAAATCAAGTTTCATATGGTAGGAATGGAATGGCTTGATCTCAACACAAGGGTAGGTGGTTCACTTCTCAGAAAGTGTATGGTAGAAGTGGTGGTACTTTCTGATGGCTCTCCTCACGAATGAAGAGGGGGTGGAGGGGTATATATAGCCTCCACACAAAATCCAACCGTTACACACACATTTGACCAATCTCGGTGAGACCGAAGTTAAAACTCGGTCAGACCGAAAGTTCAAATATAGTGAACGTTGGGATTTTTGGTGGGACCGAAAATACCATCTCGGTGGGACCGAAAGTGTATCTGATATGAACGTTGGAGATTTCGGTGAGACCGAGAAAGAAAACTCGGTTGGACCGATTTGAGAAAGAATAGGAACATGCCAGAATCGGTTAGACCGAAAGTGCAATATCGGTGAGACCGATTTGGGTCAAGACAGAAGCTTGCCCATTTCGGTGAGACCGATAATACAAACTCGGTTATTCCGAAATGATGTGAAATGGTTACAGAAGGTTGGCAGTTCAGTTTCGGTGAGACCGATCTCAAACTCGGTGTGACCGATTTTTCTAGGGTTTGGAATATGGCAGAAGTGGTTCATCTCGGTGGGACTGAGTTGGAAGAATCGGTTTGTCCGAGATTACTTATGAGTGTGTTTGGTAGTGAAAGGTGCTGATAGTTGAAGGAGCTAAATCACTAAGCACTTGAGCAACCAGATCATCAACACAACCTCATCCCCTTTTAATAGTATTGGCTTTTCCTATGGACTCAATGTGATCTTTGATCACTAAACCAGAAATAGAGTCTTGAGCTTTTGCCAATGCTTGCCTTAGCACTTTGAGGGGTCCACTTCTTCAATCATCTTGCCATACCAATGTGATTGGATTTCCTGAAACATACTTGATAAAAGTATTAGTCCAACCACAAAGTATGTTGTCATTAATTACCAAAACCACCCGGAGAGCAATGTGCTTTCAGATGCGTTTCGAAGGTCCGAGGTAAACGGTTTCCGGAAATAACTGGTTATGTGTTGAAGGATGGATACAGCTGAATGTTGGATTAGAGTTGAGTGCGCGGTGCTTCCCCTGTATCCCCAACACCTGATTGCATAACTGGAAACTTTCGGAAATTAATAGGTGGGTTCATCTGGTAGTTCGTAGGCATTCTTCCAACGAATGCATGATATGAAGTTGGGGGTTCTACATTGAGTGAAGTGGTTTTATGGGCGTTGTTCCGATCGGGAGTTGCATCTTAAAGGGTCCTTGGCTATGCTGATCCGGGGATTGCAAAACCCTTTCGTAACACGTTCCATGAGCTTTCAGCACGAACATGTGAACGAAGCTTCTATCTTGTATTTGTTCTATCTGCTCCTTGCTGTTTCTATTTACCTTTTGTTCTCCAAGTGGCTTCTCGACAAGTTGATGTACCTACGGAATTCATTCGTTCAATTCTCCGTTCGAATGATATTGTGAAGATTATGTTGCAACATATCTATCCTTTGTTTTTGTTTTGATTCTGGTATTCGAGTTGCTTCAATGTCAAGTGTTGATTCCATACCTTTCCTAAAAAGCCATATTTCCTCGCATGGTGTTGATTGATAATGCAAATGCTACTAACCCATGTTGCAAGCATGTGCATCTTGTTGAAGAAAATGCCAAGTTGAAGAAGCAACTTGAGAAAGGCCTTGTGACATGCATACAAGGTGAGAAGAACCTCAACAACCTTTTGAGCAATCAAAAGGAGGTTGTGGCAAAGGAAGGAATTGGGTTTGCTCCTAAGCCCAAGAAGAAGAAGAATGACAAGACCAAGCTACCTCCCCCTCTCCGACAAACCTTTGTGAAAGAGGGAGAGGGTGGCTCTAAGAAGAAGAACAATGCGAAGGGTGGAGGTGTCAAGAAAAACCCCACCATACCATCAAACATGGCCGGCGACTTTAATCCTTCATATGTTTTATCTCGTGCTAGTGATGGTCATGTATTCGCTAAATTTGTTGGTTCTTCTTATGAGTACATTGAATGGTCTATTTGGGTTCCTAAGACCCTTGTTACTAACCTCAAAGGACCCATTACCAAATGGGTACCTAAATCCAAGCATTGATCTCTTGTAGGGGTTTGCTTCCGGTGGGGGGTCATGGTTGCTCGATAGTGGAGCCACAAATCATATGACCGGAAGCAAAGACTTGGTGGTGGACGTGCATCTAGGTTCATCTATGGCCACCAACGTCGAATGGGGTGATGCTTCATCTTCTAAGGTATTGGGTCTTGGCAAGGTTGTTATTTCTCATGATCTCACGATCGAGAAAGTCATGCTTGTTGAGTCCCTTGCATACAATTTACTTTCTGCTCGCCAACTTGCACTTATGGTCTTTGCTACATTCTTTGATATTGATACCGTGGCCCTCTTGTGGAGCAAGACTCTTAAAGTAGCCTATGTTGGACATGTCGAGAATGGTCTTTATGTGGTTAACTTCTCAAAGCAACCCACTAAGACCGCGACATGTCTAATGGCTAAAGTTGATGTGGGATGGCTTTGGCATCGCCGGTTAGCCCATGTCAATATGAGATCTTTGCAAAGTCTTCTCAAGGGGGACCATGTCCGTGGACTAACAAATGTTAGCTTTGCCAAAGATCGTGTTTGCAGGGCTTGCATTGAAGGAAAGTTACATGAGACGGCTCACCCTCCCACGACTATCATCTACTCAAAAAGACCCCTAGAGCTCCTTCACATGGATCTCTTTGGGCCTCCATCTTTTGATAGTCTTGGGGGTAGAAAGTATTGCTTGGTGATTGTGGATGATTATTCAAGATACACCTGGGTATACTTCTTCAAGAAGAAGAGTGAGACCCAACAGACCGTCATCAACATTGCAAATGAAGCTCAATGACAACATGAAGCAAAGATTTTGATGATCCGAAGTGACAACGGCACCGAGTTCAAGAACTACACCTTGGATGAGTTTCTCGGTGATGAGGGGATCAAACATCAATATGCAGCACCCTATAGCCCTCAACAAAACGGTGTAGCGGAGAGAAAGAACCGGACTCTGATGGACGCGGCAAGGACCATGATGGCAGAATTCAAATCTCCATACAACTTTTGGGCCGAAGCCATCAACACCGCTTGTCAATTGATGGCTTCTCGCCCCTCGTTGGTTACCCCAAGTGGAAGGTTTGAGATGTAGCGTAGCGGTAGTTTTCCCTTGGCAAAGATACCAAGGATCGAATCCCGTGAGACTCCGAGGGTCAACAAGAAGGTGTTAATAGCGCCAGAGATTTTTGCTTGACAGGACCTGCACACAGATACAAATAACTTTGCTCCCAACGAGTACACAGAGGTTGTCAATCCCTCCGGCCTTGTCGTTTACAAAGGATCAAACGCAAGAGATAATAGTGATAGGTATGACTGCAGCTAGTAAATAGGAACAGGAAGTAAATAACGGGTGTGATCAGTGATGGTAATATGGATCGGGGTCCCATTATGTTCACTAGTGATGTCTCTCTCCCAAAAGACGATAAAACAGCTAAGCGAGGTAAACGAATTACAGCTGGGCAATTGACAGGATTATGTGCGCAAACCAATGCTAACTATGCTGCATGAAAGGTAGAGGCTCAAAAGCATGGGCGGTACGCCAAGGCAAGTAGACCGAAATCCATCTGCATCTACCACTAATCATCCACCTTGAGATATCTATCCAGAACATCTCGCTGGTATTAAGTTGCGAGTCCCACCCATAGTGTAAACTCAAAGCAACAGACAACTGCATTAAAAGAACTTTGCGTAAAGTAAACAATCCTTGCACCCGCAAGTACAAGTACCGTTGTTTTCCCCCTTGTGGCAACAGCACATCCCCTAGACTCATGTTTCTGTCACTCAAGCTAGTCATCGAGGGGCATGAACCCACAATCAAGCATAACGTTCCCTCTTGGAGTTACTACCTACTACTTGGCCAAAGCAATAAACAGCAACGGAGAACATGCAAGAATTACTCAAGAACATAAATATAAAAGAGGTGAATCAAATATATTACTCACACACAATCTGAACATAATCTCATAATCCATCGGATCCCAGCAAACTCATCATAGCAACAGCATAAGGATTACATATGTGCCTCGATCATGTAGGGCAGCTCACGAGGTCTAATCGATGAAGAACAAAGAGGGGAGGAGAACATCACATAGCTACTGGTCATGGACCCATGATCCAAGGGGGACTACTCACAACTCATCCGGGAGGCGTCCATGGTGGTGGAGAAGCTCCCGGTGGTGGTTCTCCCCTCCGGCAGGGTGCCGGGAAGAGTTCTCCTAGTGCTCCCGATCTTGGAAGCGCGGCGGCGGCGGAACAGAGATGAGATCGCAAAAAAGGGTTCCGTCCTCGAGGGTTTCGGGACGCAGTGTAAATATATGCCAAAGGGGGACACCAGAGGAGGTAAGGGGGGCCCAGGCGCCCCCCCGACGCGGCCAGGAGGGGGGCCGCGGGGGCAGGCCGCCTGGGCTGCCCCTGGCTCCCCTCTGGCCCCACTTCTGGCGCGTGGATGCTTCCGGAGCGCTGATTTTTTATATATTTTTCTCGGAATTTTTCTGGCAATTTAAGTAATGGGAAAACCTGAAATAGAAAAACAGCAGAAAACAGAAACTGGCACTGGGGTGCACTGAGTTAATAGGTTAGTCCAAATATGATCAAAAGTGTATGGAAGTGCATAAATATCATAGCAATATCACACAAAAGAGGCATGGAGCAAGCAGAAATTATAGATACGTTTTGGACATATCAACATCCCCAAGCTTAATTCCTGCTCGTCCTCGAGTAGGTAAATGATAACAAGCATAATTTCTGTGGTGACATGCTACCAACCATATAAGAACTTTTAAGTAAAGCAATCAAGGCATGTAATCCAATTCAAGTCATAACAAGCAAGAGTCTATATTAGCATTGTAACAAGTAACATAAGAACATAAAGGTGCAAGAGCTCTCACTGTCCGTGACTCGAATGTCTCCAAATGGTGTTTGCGTGCAAGAAAGGGGATAGGGATATATGAGAGAGTAAAACATAGTTTTTGTATTGTTGAGAACTTAATCTATTAAAGTTTCACACTTGGTCTTCTTTGGAATCTTATCTTGACTCATCCCCAGACCGTCAGCCAGGTACAAGTCAAAATGATCCACTCCCTTTCGATATTTTGAGCACTCATGCAATGGATGAGCGTAAGCAAGAAAGTCGACACTTAGGATGGCAAAGAGAGAAATGATAGAGGGGGGAGACAAAAAAGGTGTGAAAGGCTCACATCAATGAGGACAATCATCGGCGAGAGAAAGCCAAATGATAGATATGATGTGAGGAGTAGGGATTGCCATGCAACGGATGCACATATGAGCTAAGGTAAGCTCTCCAATGGAACTAGTGGGGGTGCATCCAAGTTGCTTGCTCAAGAAGACCTAGAGCTCTTTTGAGGAGGCTCGTCATTGGAATATACAAGCCAAGTTCTATAGTGTAAAGGTCCCCACATAGCTATATGCATGAATGATAATCTCTATGGAGTACAAGGTATAAGATGGAGTACGAGTGTGGATCTCTCAAAAGAAATAGTAGTGTGCCCCCTTCTCTCTTTTTATTTCTTTTTCTTTTTTTCTATTTTTTTTTTGTGGCCTCAATGGCTCTTTCTATTTATCTCTCATTTGTCCTATTTGGGATCTTTTGATTTTGTCCTCTTTGGGATCTTTTGATTTGTCCTCTTTGGGATCTTTTCCTCACTTTAGGGGCAACACTCTATATACTACAAGAAGTATAGAAGATCTTTCACACTTTACAAAAGTACTCAACATAAAGAAAATGAAACTATCATGATGTATGCAAATGTATGCCTCTGCAAGTGTAGCAGGATATGCAATGATACTAGCGCGTCATGTAGCAATGATTAGGGCAAGGCCCAACTAGCATGCGGCTCATCGATCAAGCAAAAGCATGTATGACATGAAGATCAAGTCATGAGAGGATGGATGTTGCATGGCAATGTATCTCGGAAAGGCTATGGAAATGCCTTAATAGGTAGGTATGGTGGCTGTTTTGAGGAAGGATATAATGAGGCTTATGATGACAGAGCGTGTCGTGCCAAGGATTTGGATGCACCGGCGAAGTATGCGCCAACTCTCGAGGTGAGAAAGGGCAATGCACGGTACCGAAGAGGCTAGAAAAATATGGTTAGGTGGAAGTGTCAACCTTCGAATACTCACATTAGTCCGAAGAACTCATGCACTTATTATCGGTAACTCTCAATCTAATTAGGAGGTTCACAAAGAGACAAGTACCCCGAGGAGGTGTGTATGGGGGTTTGGTTACCCTTGTGCATCCTCGACCCATGGTACGTGAGTGTACTCTAATATTCAATCCCTCCAAAGATTAGTGATCCATTTAGTAGCTAAAGTTCTCAACTATTTTGTAGGTTTTCGAAAATAAACACGGATTGCCCAAAATACGACATCTATCACTAATAGGCTAAAGCTCTTGACACCAAAAGTTCAGACATTACTCATGGCAATACCTCAAAACTATTGCAAGTTACTACTAGAATTAAATAGCAACCTCAATTACCTACTTTAAGTTAAGACACACAACTCAGTGCAACAGACAAACTCTCTTAACAAGATAAACATGAAAACTCAAGAGAGTTCCACAACCAACTAAACAAAAGCTCTTTAAAAAGAAAAGCATGAAAACTAAGAGCTAAACATGGCAGTAGCTATGGAAAGACAAAGAACACACACAGCAAAGATAAGCATGAAAATCCTATGTTGTGTTCTAGCTTGAAGTGGAGCGTGTTTCTCTCCCACACAAAGAAAGCTGGGTTCTAACTCGTTATGAACAGCAAGCAAAGCTAAAGAAAACTAAAAAGGAAACTAAGAGCAAGACGCTCCAAGCATAGCACATAACGCATTAAGTGATTAAAATATAGTGGAACGAAAGACGAACTGATAATTGTTGATGGAGAAGGGGATGCACGGGGGCATCCCCAAGCTTAGACGCTTGAGTCTTCTTGAATATTTCTTGGGGGTGCACGGGGGCATCCCCAAGCTTGAGCGTTTGACCCTCCTGAATCTTTTTATCATCTTCCCTCGCACACTTGAAAACTCCCTTCATACATAACTCATCATAATCTGATTAGCGAGGTTAGTACCCACAATAAAATAATTTTTCCCTACTGGAAATAAATATAATCTTGAATAGATACTGTTTCTCAAGATTGCCAAAAGGTTTTTGCAAAGAAAAAGCAAGCTCAAGCTTTGCAAAACGAAGAAAAGGCAAAACAGGACATAATCTGCGAAAAACAGACCAGCAGGTAGTAAATAATTTTTTCGGGGCACTTCTGCAACTCAAATCAAAAAACTCAGAACAGACGCCCGAAAGCCAATTGTATAGAGCACGCTTTCAAAACAATTCAGATCAAAAAGATGATCTGGTGATTTTATACGAATTTTTCTGTCCAAGGACACAATCTGTTTCCTGGACAGCACGTCACAACTTTTGAACTTTCTTGCAATCGGAGGCTAAACTTGGCACAAAGTTGAAACGAAAAGATACAATGATGTTGCTACAGTAGTAACAAACATCAAGACCACTAAAACTGAAAGAACAAACTGAAAGCAAAGATAACAAGGGTTGTCTCCCTAGAGCTCTTTCTTTATAGCCATAAAGATAGGCTTAAGACTTTAATGATGCTCTCGTAGGAATAAGAGTTGAAGAACAAAAGAGAGCATCAAGAAGCAAATACCAAACACATTTAAGCCTAACATGATTCCTATGCATAGGAATATTGCAATAGAATAATTCATTGAAGCACAAAGCAACTAGCATAGGAAGGCAAAGCAAGCATAACTTCAAAATATTCACCATAAAGAGAGGAAACTTCTTATTATTAAGATATTTAGAACCATGTCTCCCTCTCTCATTATAAATTTCAGTGGCATCATGGATGAACTCAACAATATAACTATCACATAAGGCATTATTTCTATGATCCAAAAGCATGAAAGTGTCATTACTCTTCATATAAGCAAAATCTTTCTTATTAGGAATAGTGAGAGTAAGACTATCATAACCATCATGGTAATCATCGTATTTAGGAGGCATATCATAATCATAATAAATTTTATCCTCAATAGTAGGTGGACTGAAAATATCATGTTCATCAAACGTGTCATCCCCAAGCTTAGAGCTTTCCATGTCATTAGCAATATTGATATTCAAAGAAAGCATACTAATAACATCACCACCATCATGATTGTTATGCAAATAATAAAGTTCCATAGGTTTTTTAATTTTCTCTTCAAACACATCATGTCCCAAAGCAAGGTAGAGCTTATAAAGCTCTCTCATATTTTTGTTGTTTTCCCTTAAGCAAAACTAGTGAAAAGACATAAAGAAAACTGAAAGGTAAACTAACAAGACTAAAAAGCAAAGATAAAAGATAGCGTGCAACTCCCCTATCTTGAAGAGCGGAGTCCCCGGCAATGGCGCCAGAAAACTTTGCTTGATGGCTTCTCGCCCCTCGTTGGTTACCCCAAGTGGAAGGTTTGAGATGTAGCGTAGCGGTAGTTTTCCCTTGGCAAAGATACCAAGGATCGAATCCCGTGAGACTCCGAGGGTCAACAAGAAGGTGTCAATAGCGCCAGAGACTTTTGCTTGACAGGACCTGCACACAGATACAAATAACTTTGCTCCCAACAAGTACAGAGAGGTTGTCAATCCCTCCGGCCTTGTCGTTTACAAAGGATCAAACGCAAGAGATAATAGTGATAGGTATGACTGCAGCTAGTAAATAAGAACAGGAAGTAAATAACGGGTGTGATCAGTGATGGTAATATGGACCGGGGTCCCATTATGTTCACTAGTGATGTCTCTCTCCCAAAAGACGATAAAACAGCTAAGCGAGGTAAACGAATTACAGCTGGGCAATTGACAGGATTATGTGCGCAAACCAATGCTAACTATGCTGCATGAAAGGTAGAGGCTCAAAAGCATGGGCGGTACGCCAAGGCAAGTAGACCGAAATCCATCTGCATCTACCACTAATCATCCACCTTGAGATATCTATCAAGAACATCTCGCTGGTATTAAGTTGCGAGTCCCACCCATAGTGTAAACTCAAAGCAACAGACAACTGCATTAAAAGAACTTTGCGTAAAGTAAACAATCCTTGCACCCGCAAGTACAAGCACCGTTGTTTTCCCCCTTGTGGCAACAACACATCCCCTAGACTCATGTTTCTGTCACTCAAGCTAGTCATCGAGGGGCATGAACCCACAATCAAGCGTAACGTTCCCTCTTGGAGTTACTACCTACTACTTGGCCAAAGCAATAAACAGCAACGGAGAACATGCAAGAATTACTCAAGAACATAAATATAAAAGAGGTGAATCAAATATATTACTCACACACAATCTGAACATAATCTCATAATCCATCGGATCCCAGCAAACTCATCAAGCAACAGCATAAGGATTACATATGTGCCTCGATCATGTAGGGCAGCTCACGAGGTCTAATCGATGAAGAACAAAGAGGGGAGGAGAACATCACATTGCTACTGGTCATGGACCCATGGTCCAAGGGGGACTACTCACAACTCATCCGGGAGGCGTCCATGGTGGTGGAGAAGCTCCCGGTGGTGGTTCTCCCCTCCGGCAGGGTGCCGGGAAGAGTTCTCCTGGTGCTCCCGATCTTGGAAGCGCGGCGGCGGCGGAACAGAGATGAGATCGCAAAAAAGGGTTCCGTCCTCGATGGTTTCGGGACGCGGTGTAAATATATGCCAAAGGGGGTCACCAGAGGAGGTAAGGGTGTTGGAAATATGCCCTAGAGGCAATAATAAAAGAGTCATTATTATATTTCCTTGTTCATGATAATCGTTTATTATCCATGCTATAATTGTATTGATTGGAAACTCAAATACATGTGTGGATAAATAGACAGACTTTGTGTCCCTAGTGAGCCTCTACAGGACTAGCTCATTGATCAAAGATGACCGCGGTTTCCAGGTCATAGACATGAGTTGTCATTTGATAACGGGATCACATCATTAGGAGAATGATGTGATGGACGAGACCCAAACGTTAACATAGCTTTTGATCGTGTCAGTTATCGCTATAGTTTTCTGCATGTCAAGTATAAGTTCCTATGACCATGAGATCATGTAACTCACTGACACCGTAGGAGTGCTTTGTGTGTACCAAACGTCACAACGTAACTGGGTGACTATAAAGGTACTCTACAGGTATCTCCGAGGGTGTCTGTTGAGTTGACATGAATCAAGACTGGGATTTGTCACTCCGTGTGACGGAGAGGTATCTCCGGGCCCACTCGGTAATACGTCATCTCAATGAGCTCAAAGTGACTAAGTAGTTGGTCACGGGATTATGTATTACGGTAAAGAGAAAAGAGACTTGCCGGTAGCGAGATTGAACTAGGTATAGAGATACCGACGATCGAATCTCGGGCAAGTAACATACCGACGAGACAAAGGGAACTGTATACGGGATTGCCTGAATCCTTGACATCGTGGTTCATCCGATGAGATCATCGAGAAACATGTGGGAACCAATATGGGTATCCAGATCCCGCTATTGGTTATTGACCTGGGAGTGTCTCGGTCATGTCTACATGGTTTCCGAACCCGCAGGGTCTACACACTTAACGTTCGGTGACGCTAGGGTTGTTAGTGAGAAAAGTGTATGGTTACCGAAGGTTGTTCGGAGTCCCGGATGAGATCCCGGACATGACGAGGGTCTCCGGAATGGTCCGGAGACGAAGATTGATATATAGGATGAAAGGTTTCGGAGTCCGGAAGTGTTCCGGGGAGCATCGGGAAATCGGCGGAGTACCGGAAAGCGGTTTCGGGGGTCCGGAAGCAGTTCTGGGCCTAATGGGCCACAAGGGGGAACACCACAGCCCTTAGGGGGCTGTGCGCCCCCCCCCCTGGGCCCTCTCCTTGTGCGCCAAGGGGGGTGGACCCCTCTAGGGTGGCCGCACCCCCTAGCCTTGGGGGGCAAGGCACCTAGGGGGGGAAACCCTAGGGCCTGGCCTTGGCCGCCGCCCCCCCTTGCCCTGGCCGCCAGCCCCTAGGGGGGAAACCCTAGGGCGCCCTCACCTCTCCACCCCCCCTATATATAGTGGGGCAAAGGGAGGGCAGCCAACACAGTTTGTGCCTCGGTGCTGCCCTCCCTCTCCCACAACATCTTCTTCTCCCGCGGTGCTTAGGCGAAGCTCTGCTGGAATTCTCCTCCACCATCACCACCACGCCGTCGTGCTGCCGGTTCTCCATCAACCTCTCCTCCACCCCTTGCTGGATCAAGAAGGAGGAGACGTCCCCGAGCCGTACGTGTGAAGAACGCGGAGGCACCGTTGCTTCGGTGCTAGGTCTTCGGCGATCTGAATCGCGACGAGTACGACTCCATCATCCGCGTTCATAACGCTTCCGCTTAGCGATCTACAAGGGTATGTGGATCCTACTCTCCCCTCGTAGTTGCATCTACTATATTGATCTTGGTGAACGTAGAGAAAAATTTTTGTTTTCCATGCAACGTTCCCCAACAGTGGCATCATGAGCTAGGATCTTGCGTAGATGCTTTCTCGAGTAGAACACAAAAGGGTTTGTGGCGTTGATGTTTAAATTGCTGCCCTCCTTAGTCTTTCTTGATTCAGCGGTATTATAGGATGAAGCGGCCCGGACCAACTTTACATGTCCACGTACATGAGACCGGTTCCATCGACAGACATGTGACTTTTGTTGCATAAGATGGCTGGCGGGTGTCTGTCTCTCCTATCTTAGTTGAATCGGAATAGAACAAGGCGGTCCTTGTAGAAGGTCAAATAGCAACTTGAATATCACCGTTGTGGTTTTGCGTAGGTAAGAAACGTTCTTGCTAGATACCCATAGCAGCCACGTAAAACATGCAACAACAAATTAGAGGACGTCTAACTTGTTTTTGCAGGGTATGCATGTGATATGATATGGCCAATGACATGATGAATTATATTTGATGTATGAGATGATCATGTTGTAATAGTTAATATTGACTTGCATGTCGATGCATACGGCAACCGGCAGGAGCCATAGGGTTGTCTTTAATTTTTGTATGACCTGCGTGTCAATCATTAAGCGCTTTGTAATGCTTTACTTTATCGCTAAATGGTAGCAATAGTAGTAAGAGCATGGTGGGCGCCGACAACCCCGATGACGACACGATGATGGAGATCATGATGATGGAGATCATGGTGTGGCGCCGGTGACGATGGAGATCATGCCGGTGCTTTGGAGATGGAGATCAAAAGCACGAGTTGATGGCCATATCATGTCACTTATGATTTGCATGTGATGTTAATCCTTTTATGCATCTTATTTTGCTTAGGACGACGGTAGCATTATAAGATGATCCTTCACTAAAATTTCAAGATAAAATTGTGTTCCCCCCGAGTGTGCGCCGTTGCGAAGGTTCGTCGTTTCGAAGCACCACGTGATGATCGGGTGTGATAGACTCTACGTTCGCATACAACGGGTGCAAGCCAGTTTTGCACGTGCAGAACACTCGGGTTAGACTTGACGAGCCTAGCATGTACAGACATGGCCTCGGAACACGGAGGACCGAAAGGTCGAGCATGAGTCATATAGTAGATATGATCAACATGTTGATGTTCACCATTGACACCACCTCATCTCACGTGATGATCAGACTTGGGTTGGTGAATTTGGATCATGTCACGCTCGAATGACCGGAGGGATGTCAATTTGAGTGGGAGTTATAATTAATTTGATTAGGTAATAACTCACTTATCATGAACAATAGTCTAAAAATGTCTTTGCAAATTTATGTTGTAGATGGCTCGCGCAGGAGTTCCCCTGAATTTTAATGCGTTCCTAGAGAAAGCTAAACTGAAAGATGATGGGAGCAACTTTGTGGACTGGCTCCGCAATCTGAGGATCATCCTCACAGCTGCCCAAAAGGTTTATGTCCTAAATGCACCGCTAGGTCAACCCCCCGCTCCTGGAGCCTCTGCGGACGATATGAACGTCTGGCAGACGCGTTCGGATGACTATTCGATAGTACAGTGTGCCATGTTGTACGGCTTGGAAGGAGGACTCCAAAGGCGTTTTGAACGTCATGGTGCATATGAGATGTACACGGAGTTGAAATTCATCTTTGAGAAGAATGCTAAGATCGAGAGGTATGAGACCACCGATAAATTCTTCGCTTGCAAGATGGAGGAGAACTCGTCTGTCAGTGAGCACTTACTGAAGATGTCTGGGTACTATACCCGCATAGCTGATCTGGGACTTGTGTTCCCAGATGAGGCTATCATTGACAGAATTCTCCAGTCACTCCCTCCAAGCTACAAGAGCTTCGTCCAGCAGTACAACATGCAAGGGATGAATAAAACCATCGCCGAGCTGTTTTCGATGCTGAAAGTCGCTGAGGCAGACATCCAGAAGGAGTATCAAGTGTTGATGGTCAATAAGACCACCAGTTTCAAGAAGAATGGCAAGGGCAAGAAGGGTAACTCTAAGAAGGGTGGCAAAGCAGTTGCTAATCCAGTGAAGAAACCCAAGGCTGGGCCCAAGCCAGAGACTGAGTGTTTCTATTGCAAGGGGAATGGCCACTGGAAGCGGAACTGCCCCAAGTATCTGGCGGACAAGAAGGGGGCCAACAACAACAAAGGTATATATGATATACATGTTATTGATGTGTACCTTACCAACTCTCGTTGTA
The DNA here is from genome assembly GCA_902687465.1 of Secale cereale. NCBI lineage: Eukaryota > Viridiplantae > Streptophyta > Magnoliopsida > Poales > Poaceae > Secale > Secale cereale. Next base: position 659,776,149 of record LR738714.1, read on the forward strand.
GTGCCTGGGTATTTGATACCGGTTCGGTTGCTCACATTTGCAACTCTAAACAGGAACTGCGGAATAAACGGAGGCTGGCGAAGGACGAAGTGACGATGCGCGTGGGAAATGGTTCCAAGGTTGATGTGAACGCCGTCGGCACGCTCGCTCTTCGATTACCATCGGGATTGGTTATGAACCTGAATAATTGTTATTTAGTGCCTGCGTTAAGCATGAACATTATATCTGGATCTTGTTTATTGCGAGACGGTTACTCATTTAAGTCAGAGAATAATGGTTGTTCTATTTATATGAGTAATATCTTTTATGGTCATGCACCCGAAGTTAGGGGTTTATTCTTATTGAATCTCGATAGTGATGATACACATGTTCATAACATTGATGCCAAAAGATGTAGAGTAGATAATGATAATACCACTTTCTTGTGGCACTGCCGTCTCAGTCATATCGGCGTGAAACGCATGAGGAAGCTCCATGCTGATGGACTTTTGGAGTCTCTTGATTTTGAATCACTTGACACGTGCGAGCCGTGCCTCATGGGCAAGATGACAAGGACCCCGTTTTCAGGGACAATGGAACGGGCAAGTGACTTATTGGAAATCATACATACTGATGTGTGCGGTCCGATGAGTGTAACGGCGCGCGGTGGATATCGTTATTTTCTCACCTTCACTGACGACTTAAGTAGATATGGGTATATTTACTTGATGAAGCATAAGTCTGAAACTTTTGAAAAGTTCAAGCAATTTCAGAGTGAAGTTGAAAATCATCGTAACAAGAAGATCAAGTTCCTACGATCTGATCGAGGGGGAGAATATCTGAGTTATGAGTTTGGTGATCACTTAAGAAAATGTGGAATTGTTTCACAGTTGACGCCACCTGGAACACCACAGCGTAATGGTGTGTCCGAACGTCGTAATCGAACCCTATTAGATATGGTACGTTCTATGATGTCTCTTGCCGATTTGCCACTATCGTTTTGGGCATATGCGTTAGAGACAGCTGCATTCACTTTAAATAGGGCTCCATCTAAGTCCGTTGAGACAACACCGTATGAACTATGGTTTAGTAAGAAACCGAAGTTGTCTTTTCTCAAGGTTTGGGGTTGCGATGCTTATGTCAAAAGGCTTCAGCCAGAAAAGCTCGAACCCAAAGCGGACAAATGTGTCTTCATAGGATACCCAAAAGAAACAGTTGGGTACACCTTCTATCTCAGATCCGAGGGCAAAGTGTTTGTTGCTAAGAACGGATCCTTTCTCGAGAAAGAGTTTCTCTCGAAAGAATTGAGTGGGAGGAAGGTAGAACTTGATGAGGTTATTGAACCTCTGCTTCAACCAGAAAGTAGCGCAGCACAGAAAGATGTTTTTGTGGAGCCTGCAGAGGTTGAAGAGGAAGCCAATGATTATGATCAAGAAGCTTCTGATCAAGTCACTACTGAACCTCGTAGGTCGACAAGGGTACGCACTGCACCTGAGTGGTATGGTAACCCTGTCTTGGAGGTCATGTTGTTAGACAACGGTGAACCTACGAGCTATGGAGAAGGGATGGTGGGCCCAGATTCCGACAAATGGTTAGAGGCCATGAAATCCGAGATGGGATCCATGTATGAAAACAAAGTATGGACTTTGGAAGTATTACCTGAAGGGCGGAAGGCCATTCAGAACAAATGGATTTTTAAGAGGAAGACGGACGCTGACGGTAATGTCACCGTGTATAAAGCTCGACTTGTGGCAAAGGGTTTTTCACAAGTTCAAGGGATTGACTACGATGAGACTTTCTCACCCGTAGCGATGCTTAAATCCGTACGAATCATGTTAGCAATAGCTGCATATTTCGATTATGAAATTTGGCAGATGGATGTCAAAACAGCGTTCCTTAACGGTTTTCTTAAGGAAGAGTTGTATATGATGCAACCAGAAGGTTTTGTCGATCCAGAGAATGCTGACAAAGTATGCAAGCTCCAGCGTTCCATTTATGGGCTGGTGCAAGCATCTCGGAGTTGGAATCTTCGCTTTGATGAGGTGATCAAAGCGTTTGGGTTCATACAAGTTTACAATGAAGCTTGTATTTACAAGAAAGTGAGTGGGAGCTCTATAGCGTTTCTAATATTATATGTGGATGACATATTGCTGATTGGAAACGATATAGAATTTTTGGATAGCGTGAAGGGGTATTTGAACAAGAGTTTTTCGATGAAAGATCTCGGTGAAGCTGCTTTCATATTGGGCATCAAGATCTATAGAGATAGATCAAGACGCTTGATAGGACTTTCACAAAGCACATACCTTGATAAAGTTTTGAAGAAGTTCAAAATGGATCAATCCAAGAAGGGGTTCTTGCCGGTATTGCAAGGTACGAAGTTGAGTAAGACTCAATGCCCAGTGACTGCGGATGATAGAGAAAAGATGAGTGTCGTCCCCTATGCTTCAGCCATAGGCTCTATCATGTATGCGATGCTGTGCACAAGACCAGATGTCAGCCTTGCCATAAGTATGGCCGGAAGGTTTCAGAGTAATCCTGGTATGGATCACTGGACAGCGGTCAAGAATATCCTAAAGTACCTGAAAAGGACTAAGGATATGTTTCTCGTTTATGGAGGTGATCAAGAGCTCGTCGTAAAGGGTTACGTCGATGCAAGCTTTGACACTGATCCGGATGACTCTAAGTCACAAACCGGATACGTATATATTCTCAACGGGGGAGCGGTAAGCTGGTGCAGTTCCAAGCAGAGCGTGGTAGCTGATTCTACATGTGAAGCGGAGTATATAGCTGCCTCGGAGGCGGCAAAGGAAGGTGTCTGGATGAAGGAGTTCATGACAGATCTTGGAGTTGTGCCTAGTGCACTGAACCCAATGACTCTGTTCTGTGACAACACTGGTGCCAAGGAACCAAGGTTTCACAAGAGGACCAGACACATAAAGCGACGCTTCAATTCCATCCGCGATTCGGTCAAGGAGGAGGACATAAACATTTGCAAAGTACACACGGATTTGAATGTTGCAGATACGTTGACTAAGCCTCTTCCACGGGCTAAGCACGATCAACACCAAGACTCTATGGGTGTTAGATTCATTACCTTGTAATGCTAGATTATTGACTCTAGTGCAAGTGGGAGACTGTTGGAAATATGCCCTAGAGGCAATAATAAAAGAGTTATTATTATATTTCCTTGTTCATGATAATCGTTTATTATCCATGCTATAATTGTATTGATTGGAAACTCAAATACATGTGTGGATGAATAGACAGACTTTGTGTCCCTAGTGAGCCTCTACAGGACTAGCTCGTTGATCAAAGATGACCGCGGTTTCCAGGTCATAGACATGAGTTGTCATTTGGTAACGGGATCACATCATTAGGAGAATGATGTGATGGACGAGACCCAAACGTTAAACATAGCTTTTGATCGTGTCAGTTATCGCTATAGTTTTCTGCATGTCAAGTATAAGTTCCTATGACCATGAGATCATGTAACTCACTGACACCGTAGGAGTGCTTTGTGTGTGCCAAACGTCACAACATAACTGGGTGACTATAAAGGTACTCTACAGGTATCTCCGAGGGTGTCTGTTGAGTTGACATGGATCAAGACTGGGATTTGTCACTCCGTGTGACGGAGAGGTATCTCCGGGCCCACTCGGTAATACGTCATCTCAATGAGCTCAAAGTGACTAAGTAGTTGGTCACGGGATTATGTATTACGGTAACGAGTAAAGAGACTTGCCGGTAACGAGATTGAACTAGGTATAGAGATACCGACGATCGAATCTCGGGCAAGTAACATACCGACGAGACAAAGGGAACTGTGTACGGGATTGCCTGAATCCTTGACATCGTGGTTCATCCGATGAGATCATCGAGAAACATGTGGGAACCAATATGGGTATCCAGATCCCGCTATTGGTTATTGACCTGGGAGTGTCTCGGTCATGTCTACATGGTTTCCGAACCCGCAGGGTCTACACACTTAACGTTCGGTGACGCTAGGGTTGTTAGTGAGAAAAGTGTATGGTTGCCGAAGGTTGTTCGGAGTCCCGGATGAGATCCCGGACATGACGAGGGTCTCCAGAATGGTCCGGAGACGAAGATTGATATATAGGATGAAAGGTTTCGGAGTCCGGAAGTGTTCCGGGGAGCATCGGGAAATCGGCGGAGTACCGGAAAGCGGTTTCGGGGGTCCGGAAGCAGTTCTGGGCCTAATGGGCCACAAGGGGGAACACCACAGCCCTCAGGGGGCTGTGCGCCCCCCCCCTGGGCCCTCTCCTTGTGCGCCAAGGGGGGTGGACCCCTCTAGGGTGGCCGCACCCCCTAGCCTTGGGGGGCAAGGCACCTAGGGGGGGAAACCCTAGGGCCTGGCCCTGGCCGCCGCCCCCCCTGCCTTGGCCGCCGCCCCCCCTTGCCCTGGCCGCCGGCCCCCTAGGGGGGAAACCCTAGGGCGCCCTCACCTCTCCACCCCCCCTATATATAGTGGGGCAAAGGGAGGGCAGCCAACACAGTTTGTGCCTCGGTGCTGCCCTCCCTCTCCCACAACATCTTCTTCTCCCGCGGTGCTTAGGCGAAGCTCTGCTGGAATTCTCCTCCACCATCACCACCACGCCGTCGTGCTGCCGGTTCTCCATCAACCTCTCCTCCACCCTTTGCTGGATCAAGAAGGAGGAGACGTCCCCGAGCCGTACGTGTGAAGAACGCGGAGGCACCGTTGCTTCGGTGCTAGGTCTTCGGCGATCTGAATCGCGACGAGTACGACTCCATCATCCGCGTTCATAACGCTTCCGCTTAGCGATCTACAAGGGTATGTGGATCCTACTCTCCCCTCGTAGTTGCATCTACTAGATTGATCTTGGTGAACGTAGAGAAAATTTTTTGTTTTCCATGCAACGTTCCCCAACAAAGGGGTGCCCAGGCGCCCCCCCGGCGCGGCCAGGAGGGGGGCCGCGGGGGCAGGCCGCCTGGGCTGCCCCTGGCTCCCCTCTGGCCCCACTTCTGGCGCGTGGAAGCTTCCGGAGCGCTGATTTTTTATATATTTTTCCCGGAATTTTTCTGGCAATTTAAGTAATGGGAAAACCTGAAATAGAAAAACAGCAGAAAACAGAAACTGGGACTGGGGTGCACTGAGTTAATAGGTTAGTCCAAATATGATCAAAAGTGTATGGAAGTGCATAAATATCATAGCAATATCGCACAAAAGAGGCATGGAGCAAGCAGAAATTATAGATATGTTTTGGACGTATCAGTCATGCATCTAATCGGCTCTATCTCCGCAAAGGCTTGAACAAAACTCCATATGAGATACTAACCGGTAACAAGCCCAACCTCAAGTACTTCCGGGTGTTCGGGTCTAAGTGTTTCATCCTCAAGAAAGGTGTTCGTTTGTCTAAATTTCAATCTAGAGCTCATGAGGGCATATTTGTTGGTTATGCTACAAACTCGCATGCTTACCGTGTCCTCAACAAGTCCAATGGGCTCATTGAGGAAACGAGTAACGTAGAGTTTGATGAAAATAACGGCTCCCAAGTGGAGCAAAGTGGTACTTGTGATGTAGGTGATGAAATTCCTCCTCAATCCATAAGAAGAATGGGTGTTGGATATATCCTACCCATTGAGGAACCCCTTGTGGCCGAAGGAGAAGGACAATGTTCCACTCAAGTGGAACCATCACCAACCCAAGACCCACACGCTTCCGAAGAACAAAGTGAAGGCCCTCAACCGGACGAACAAGGCCAAGTGCAAGATCAATCACAAGATGGTGCGGAGCCACCAAATGATACACAAGGCCAAGTTCTACCCTCTGAGCAAGATCAAGATCAAGAGGAAGCTCAAGGTCAAGATCTACTCCTGACGTCGCTCAAGATGATCAACTCAGTGCTCCTCAATTATCTCTTGAGGAGCAATTGGAGCGTCGTGCTGCAAAAGTTTCCTCTAGGCTTGCTTCCAGAGAACATCACATGGAGAATATTCTTGGAAGCATCAAAAGGGGGGTAAGCACTCGTAGACAATTAGCTAACAATTGTGCTCACCAAGCTTTTGTCTCCTGTGTTGAACCTCAGAAGGTCTATTAGGTGCTCGAAGACCCTGGTTGGCTTAATGCCATGCATGAAGAACTCCATAACTTCGAGCGCAACAAAGTGTGGCATCTGGTGCCGAGGCCAAAGGAGAACCATAATGTCATTGGAACCAAGTGGATCTTTAAGAACAAGCAAGATGCTCATGGCATCGTCATCTACAACAAGGCACGTCTGGTGGCTCAAGGCTACTCCCAAGTCGAGGGTATCGACTACAGTGAAACCTTTGCCCCCGTTGCTCGCCTTGAATCTATTCGTTTGTTGCTTGCCTATGCTTCTCATCATAACTTTAAGTTGCAACAAATGGATGTGAAAAGTGCATTTCTTAATGGTCCTATTAATGAGTTGGTGTATGTTAAACAACCCCCGGGGTTTGAGGATCCCAAGCTCCCCAATCACGTGTACCAACTCGATAAGGCACTCTATGGCCTTAAACAAGCCCCACGTGCGTGGTATAAGCATCTTACCGAGTTGATACAAGATCGTGGGTTTGAAATTGGGAAAATCGACCCCACTCTTTTTACTAAGAAGGTCAAAGGGGAGTTGTTTGTCTGCCAACTATATGTTGATGATATTATCTTTGGTTCTCCTAACAAAGCTTTCAATGATGAGTTCGCCGCACTCATGGCCACACATTTTGAGATGTCTATGATGGGAGAGTTGAAGTACTTACTTGGGTTTGAGATCAAGCAAAGAAGAGAAGGGATCTTTATCAAACAATCCAAGTATACTCAAGACATGCTCAAGAGGTTCAATCTAAGTGATGTCAAGCCGGCTACTACTCCAATGCCAACCAAGTGCCAACTTGACATTGATCCCAATGGTAAAGCGGTGGATCAAAAGGTATATCGCTCTATGATCGGATCCTTGCTTTACCTTTGTGCATCTAGACCGGATATTATGTTGAGTGTGGGAGTCTGTGCATGGTTTCAAGCCTCACCTAAGGAAAGTCACTTTGTGGTAGTCAAGCGAATCTTTCGATATTTGGCTCATACCCCAAACTTTGGCTTATGGTACCCAAGAGGAGCAAACTTCAACCTTGTAGGTTTCTCTGATTCGGACTGGGCGGGAGACAAAGTGGATAGGAAGTCCACTTCCGGAGGGTGCCAATTTCTTGGTTGTTCTCTGGTAAGTTGGTCGTCCAAAAAGCAAAGTTTTGTGTCTCTCTCGTCCACCGAAGTAGAGTATGTGGCACCTGGCAGTTGTTGTGCTCAACTCCTATGGATGAGGCAAACTTTAAAGGATTACGGTGTCACTTGTGACAAAGTGCTTCTTTGGTGTGACAATGAAAGTGCCATCAAGATTTCTCTTAATCCGGTGCAACATTTCAAGACGAAGCATATTGAGATTCGGTATCACTTCATCCGGGATCATATTCGGCAAGGAGAAATTGAGCTTCACTATGTCAACACTGTGATAACCTTGCAGATATCTTCACGAAGCCCTTGGATGAAGCAAGATTTCGCGAGTTAAGACATGAGCTAAATATAATTGATTTGAGCAATGTGGCTTGAGCACGTGCACACCCCACCATACTCTTCATATTGTCTAATCTAGGTGTAGGCATGGACATAGGGGGAGTGTTGTTCTCTCAATGAACTCTCCCTCCCCCCATTATGCATAAATTGATCAACTTTTCACATTCGTCAATTATGATGACACTTGTGTTTCAAAGACGAGTTTTGGTTATGGGCCCAAGGATAATTCTTCGCGGTGCCATGCCATTTGACTCTAACATAGGTGGCTCCGGCCACCGCCCTCAGGCTAGGTTGGTTTTTCTCGTTGGTTTTTGCTCTTTGAGTTTTCTTCCTCATACTACAGTGACTAGCTCCATCCTAAGCCTTCTCATCCAAGCCATCTATTCCAAATGTACACAAGCGTGTTATCTTGGAGTGGGATGTTGCTCCCTGGCGGTACAACCGGTGGTACCAGCGGTTCTACCGCTTTACCACCAGGTTACAGCCCAGCGGTTGTATCGGTCAAGAGCCAGCGGTTCTACCGCTGGTACTCTGACCTGTACCCCTGGCCGGTACTACCGGTGTTGGTATGCGGTACTACCGCCTCGCGCAGAAGTACCGCCCCAACCACCTGGTAGCGTCTAGAGCGGTACTATCTATCCCCGGACCGGTACTACCAGCTGCTGAACAGGGCGGGTATAAATAGCACGGACTGAAGGGGTTTCTCTGCTTCCCCTTCACTCGTCCGTTCCTTTTGCCCTAGCCGCCAGTTGCTCCGCCCACAGCCCCGAAGCGCCCTCCGGCACTTCAGATCGGTCGGCCCTTCATCGGATCCGCTCCGTGGAGGCCGCCTCCTCCTCGATCTCCTCCCATGGATACCGGTATTGCCCTGCTCTTCTCCTTTTAGGGTTCTCATCTTGAGTCCTCCTTCAAGGGCAATGCTAGTGTTCCCTCATTTTTGGCTAAATGTTTTGAGGGAGAGATCCTTATAGACTCCTATTCACTTGTGCGTAGTTAATAATAGACATAGTGCATCTAGTTTTGAGATCGGGTAGTTCCTCTCCTCAACTTAGCAGATCCGTTCTCAGCGGTACTATCGGTTCCCACGACCGGTACTACCGCCGGACCGGAACTACCGGTTCAGTTACCGGAACTACCGGTTGCTCTGAATATATATGCACTGTCTCTATTCTACTTACGTACTTGTGAATTATTCTTCTGATCTTGTGTACATTCCTCTCATCTTTTCTGGGTTGCTATGTGTTCTCCGTGTGCGTTTGCAGGTGGCTCTAGCTCTCGTGCTGGTCAGTTCGCCAAGAAGAAGGCCCATACGGGTAAGAGGCCGACACACAATGAAGAAGTTCACGAGGTTGTGGTCCCCTCCAAAACCACTCGCCGGGAAAAGTCAGTTGCTGCCAAGCAGCGTGCAGCGCTTCCTATGAATAAGTGGAAGCTTCCGGACTGGGAGAGGTTTCGCTTTCAGGATCCTTACACCGCACCACCTCCTCCTCGCTGGAATAATCCTCAGTTCCATAATGAAATGCAGATGAGAATTGTGTCTGAAATCTTCGAGCACCACAAGAAAAAGTTCACCCGGATGTGGTCCATTGACCTTGAGCGATGGAGAAACAACCTCAATTACTTTGGAGAGGCTCTGGAGGTCTGTGAGGAGTTTGACTTGATCAAGCTCATGGAGTTGCGCTGTGATTTTGATGTGGAGCTTATTCATCAGTTTTATGCTACTGTCCACTTTGGAAGTGACGATCAGCGTCACCTGTCTTTTATGTGCCGGGATGAGTTCTTCCGTGTTCCCTGGAGTGCCTTCTGCAATGCTCTGGGCTATGCTGACACTGGCTTGGAGGGTCAAGGTGGTCTCTATCCTCACGACCGAGCCAACCCCATGGATAAGGTGAAACTTGCTCCTCTGTATATCCCTGGCCGTGGCATTGTGGGTAAATCCAATGATCTTCTACCAGTCTATGATATTCTACACCGTGTGTTCCGTTGTGTGCTGCTGCCCAAGGTTGGGAACCAAGATGACATTTATGGATATCTGGTGGATTTTCTTGTGGCCATGAAGACCAACCGTGGCAAGGGCATCACTTTTGATGTGTCCAAGTGGATGTGGGAGGAGATGTACAACTGTGTCTGGTACCGCAAGGTACCGATCTACGCTCCCTTTGTGATGCGCTTCCTATACTCAGTTTGGGAAGTCCGGAGGCCTGGAGAGCCTCTTTCTACTCTGGATAGGCTCACGGAGCATGAGGTCAAGTTGCTGAAGCAGAAGAAACATGCTGCTCCTCGATTCCATGCGGGGAATGAGGAGGATACTTTTGCTACCTCGGATGATGAGGACTTTGAGTTGGAAGTGGGGGCCAAGCCCTCTTGGGTGGAGAAGCTTACTGCCAAGCTCAAGAAGACTTTCTGCTTACAGGCCCACATTCAGAAGAAGCTATACAAGGCACATGTGACTGAGAAGATGGCGCGCCGCAGACAGATTCAAATGATGAAGCACCTCAATGTGCCAGATGTGAAGAGTGGCTCTGAGAAGAGCATCACTCTTGAGGATAAGTGGTGTCTGGCTAACTGCTAGTGGTCTGATGACGAGCCCACGACATCTACTGCTCGAGCGACTGTGGATGCTATGGAGACTGAGGCTGAGGCTGCTGAGGATGTTGAGGATGCTGAGGACTCTGACGATGATGATTCTGATGACTCCCTAACGACAGGCGATGAGCTTTACTGAGCCCTGGGGCGTTAGTCTCGCTCTTTTCCTTTTTGGTGCTTGATGCCAAAGGGGGAGAGAGTTACTAGGTCACGGGAGTTGCATGGGTTTTTCTTGCTTTTTTTCTCGTCTGTTCCTGTTATTTCTGTCTTCTGAACTTATCCTTTGTTATGACCTTATGCATGGTGTGAGACATGTGTGCCCTTATCTAGTTATCTATGCACTTATTTTTAAGCTCTCTGCAATCATATGCTTTGTTGACTACCTTATTGGATTGTGGTTGCTGGTCAGTCTATAAAACATAGGGGGAGGATAGATCCTAGTTTGAGCACTTTTGCATTCCAAAAGCAAACTCTAAATAAGTGCTCACACTCAGGGGGAGCTCTGCCTACATTTTATAG
>LR738714.1:659786838-659851125 GCA_902687465.1 Secale cereale
GTGATTTTCATGTGGTTGTCATCATTCACCAAAAAGGGGGAGATTGTAAGGGCATCTCTTGCCTAGGGTTTTGGTGATGATGACAATTCATGTGTGGACTAATCGTGCGTCAATATTACTCAGGTATACAGTATGTGGCATAAGACGGTTAGGCCTTCCCTCTAGAAGGAAAAGATCGAAGACGGATTTTCTGGCGCTTTTTGTTTCCCTTGGTCGTAGGAAATCCGTACTATTTAGAAATCAAGTCGCGTACACAGTTACTATGCACCCACTATATTGCCTCTGTTCGAAGAGAGAGAGGTCCCCTTGGTTTCTAATGTGTGTGCAGTTTCCTCTACTGCGGTAGTACCGCTGTTAGCGGCGGTAGTACCGGTGGCCGGTAGTTCCGGTCGAACCACCGCCCTAGTACCGCACAAGGGTGGTTACCTTCTGTACTAGGTGCGGTGGTGGCCCAGAAGTACCGGTGTCCTCTCGACGAACCGGTACTACCGGTGCTCAGAGCGGTAGTACCGCTCCGACTACCATCACTCTGGAACTACTGCCCTTGCGGTTGTTCCGGCTTCACCACCGCCCCAACTACCGTCCTTGGTTAAAACCTTCTGGACTCGAAGCGGTAGTTGACCGGTGGTGGGGCGGTAGTTCCGATTTTCTCCGGAAGACCGGTACTACCGTGTGCTACACCAGAAGTATCGCCTTGGTGCCTTGGCTGCGGTTTCCTTCACACACCGGTAGTACCGGTGGGTTGAGCGGAAGTACCGGTCCAGTGCATTCCTGCACATAACGGTTGGAATCTTGGGGACCCTATTTAAGGAGGTCCTTCTCCTACCTCCCTCTTATCTCTTGTCTCTCTCTCCTCCATTAATGCCATTGAAGCTTTCTTGCCTGATCTCTCTCCCTAGCCAACCAAACTTGTTGATTTGCTAGGGATTGAAGTAGGAGATCTAGATCTACACTTCCACCAAAGGAAACTTGATTCCCCCATACTTTCTTGTGTGGATTTTGTTACTCTTGGGTGTTTGAGCACCCTAGACGGAAGAGGTCACTTCGGAGCCACATTCCATTGTGGTGAAGCTTCGGGGTTTCGTTGGGAGCCTCCAATTAAGTTGTGGAGATTCCCCCAACCTTGTTTGTAAAGGTTCGGTTGCCGCCTTCAAGGGCATCACTAGTGGATTCACGGCACCTTGCATTGTGTGAGGGCGTGAGGAGAATACGGTGGCCCTAGTGGCTTCTTGGGGAGCATTGTGCCTCCACACCGCTCCAACGGAGACGTACTTCCCCTCAAAGGGAAGGAACTTCGATAACACATCCTCGTCTTCACCGGGTCCACTTGTGGTTATTTCTATCCTTTACTTGTGCAAGCTTTCCTTGTTTATCTTAAGTAGCTTGCTTGGTAGGTTGTTATCCTTGCTTCATTGTAGTTGTCATCCTAGTGGCCTATCTAGACAACTTACTTTGTTGCTTAATTTTAATTGGTTAAAAAAAGCTAAAAAATGTTAGTTGCCTATTCACACCCCCCCCCTCCTCTAGTCAACCATATCGATCCTTTCACTTGGTTTCTCTGCGCGCTGGCGAGGCTGGATTGCGATGCTCCTCGCCACGACATCATCATCCTTCTTGCTAAATGGCATTGTAGGACAACGGATTCGTCACCGCAAGGGGCTGCAATAGTGTGACCCGTTTTCACCCCTCCTCTTCATCATTGGCATTGATCCTTTCCATAGACTGCTGCAGAAAGCAACTGAGTTAGAACTGCTCGCCCCGTTGCCTGGCAGAGACATCTCCCTCCGAGTCAGCCACTATGCTGACGACGCCGTAATCTTCGCCAACCCGGATAAAGGAGAGGTCGACGCCCTGATTGACATTCTTCCCGACTTTGGACAAGCAACTGGATTGCAAGTAAACCTCTCAAAATCATCCGTCACCCCATCCGGTGTGATGAGATCAGCCTACAAGAGATCTTGAGAAACTTTGGTGGGGCAACAGTGGGATTCCCTTTAAGGTACCTAGGCCTCCCGCTAACCCTCACCAGGCTGCGCCTAGTCCAGATCCAGTTCATTCTCGATTGGATCAGAGCAAGACTTGCGGGATGGAAGGGCAAGCTCATGACCATTGCTGGCAGACGGATTTTGGTATGCATCGTGCTCACGACGCTACCAACCTTTGCCCTATCTGTGCTCCGGGCGCCAAAGAAATTTCTTACTGAGGTGGACAAAGTTCGAAGAAGACTCCTCTGAACACAAGAAGAAGAACTCATTGGGGGAAAATGCAAAGTCACCTGGCCTGTGGTTTGCTCTCCAATTGAGAATGGCGGTTTAGGAATCCTGGACCTAAACCTCTTCAGTCGGGCACTTCGTCTGCGATGGTTATGGCTGTCCTGGACAAGTCCGGATAGGCCCTGGCTCGGCATGCAACTGCCTTGTGATGATGGGGATCGAGCTTTGTTCAATGCCTCCACCTCGGTCACGCTAGGCAATGGCGAAATGCCTCCTTCTCGCACTGCTCCTGGACAGGCTCGGGTAACCTAAAGACAGCCTTTCCCACTCTATTCAGGCATTCGAGAAGAAAAAACAGACCGGTCAAGCAAGCCCTAGCAAATGATACATGGATACAAGACCTCGCCCATGGAATAACCTAGCACCTTTGGGCCGAAACGATCAGGCTGCACCGGTGGATCCAAGCTGCTGATCTTCGGCTACAAGACCACACAAGAGACACCATCAAGTGGAAGCACGAAGCGTCAGGAACATACACCGCCAGCTCTGCATATAAGGCTCAATTTCAAGGCCTCATCAAGTCAGACCTCAAGAAGATGATCTGGAACACTTGGGCACCTGCTAAGCTGAAGATCTTCATTTGGTTGCTGCTCAAAAACAGGCTGTGGTGCAAAGACCGCCTCCAACGTAGGGGATGGCCAAATGAATACTTCTGCCAACTGTGTCCGAAGTTTGGAGACCTCCATGCATTTGTTCTGGTGTGCCCGCTGTCGATCGATGTATGGACGAAGGCGACGACCGGCTACGGCTGTAGCTCGCTCCACCCATTGCAGTGGCAAAACAAGACCAAACCGGCTGCCATCATTGCTGAAATGATCAGTGCAGCGCGACCTGAGCACAAGAAGGCCATCAAAATCACCATCATTCTCATCCTCTCTGAGCTCTGGAAGGCAAGAAACGAGTGCACTTTCAGAGGCAAAGTGGCAACGCAGGCAAGCATCATTACAACCATCATGCGAATTTTTGAATTTTGGCGCCAAGCGGGAGCAGCTTTTTTGGAGCACCCATTTTGGGACCCCCATGAGATAGTAGCGGTAAATAAGTAAAAAGTTAAAAGTTTCTGCTCCACTTGGATTTAATTACTGAAAAATGAACTACCCGCCCAGGTTGCCGGTTTCCACTGTTTTGTTTCTGAATGCCACTGTCCACTCAGACAGCCGCGCGCGAGCCAGGAGCCAAGGCCTGCGTAGGGATGTAAATGGCAGCGGCGTCCAACGGTCCCACATACACGGTCCATGTAAAAAACCTTAAGTGGCGTATATGGACTGTCGCCAAACTTATGTGGCGTATGTGGACAAGCCCACCAAGACCGCGACGCCAGCGGCTACACGCAGTTGCTCTACTGGCCGACGGCAAGACACTAAGGTTGAGCGACGAGATTCACACAATTGATCGGATGGTCACGAGTCACTGTGAGGGCGTTGAAGAAGCACACGACGAACGGGATGACACCGCTGGTGCGCGGACCGCCGGATCGTCATTGGAGACACGTCCGAGCTCAGCGACAGCGGTCTGAGGTGACGAGTGAGCACGATGGCGGTGGTCTGCGGGCGGCCAACGAAGGGTGCGTATCGTCTTAGACTAACAGGCTCTGCTAGCTAGCTAATCCATCAACTGATCAGGCCTTAAGACTGTACGTGTGGTTGCTTTGGTCAACAGCGGATAAATCAGGAGAGAAGCGCAAAATCGAGCCAGGTTAGCATGTACATGTGGTTCCTTTGACCAACAGCGGATAAATCAGGAGCGTTTGTACGCCACTTTGCCGGAAAGTACTCCTCATGGTGCCTCAATAAGGACCTACACAGTGCACACCACACTTAGACTGTCGTTCATTGTCTTTCATGGTCGTCCAACGGTGCCACAAACGCCACATAAACAATAAGTGGACAGCCACGTAAACCCACATAAGACTGGCGGGCTGGCGCGGCAAGTCGCGAAGCGTCCAGCGACTTGTCCACTTACATCGTGAGGCCTGCGCCTGGCCTTCCGCTTTCCGGTGTCCCTCGTGCGAAAGATCGCAAGGAGCGACTTAGGGCGGCTGGTTCGACTAAAGCAGCTAGATTCGCGCAGCACCTGCATTGGCGCCTCGAGCAGCAGCTGCTTCCGATCGAGGCGCCCGCGTACGCTCGAGGAATCCTCTCCATCCAGAATGGCGCCAGCCTCCGATGCCTAGCGCGCGGCTTGCCCAGCTCAGTTGCGGGGATCGGGCGCCCTGCAGGTGTTCGGTGAATTGCCCCACCGGGGGCATTGCGGCGCTGGCCTCCGATGGTCGGGTGCTGGATTCAAGGTATGTTTTCTCTCGATCAATGATTGCTAAGTAATTATTAGGAATTGCACAATAGTTCAGACCGTACCTAGTGACATGGTATATGTTTCAGTTTCTGGAATACAGGGTCATGAAAGCATCACCTCCCAAGCTTAGTCATCAGACTACGACACAAACACACTTGCTCAGTGAGCCGAGAAACAATGTCAGCATGCTCCAATTGGATGCAGGTTCATCTGATTACATCAACTAGACTAGGAATCTAAAAACAGGGAGAGCTAGCTAGAGCAGAGACATTGGACAGAGCTAAGCTGATTACAGATCTAAGAGACGGGGAGAAATAGGTAGATCAATCAATCGCTCCGAGCAACTTTGTGGACTGCCCTCGTGTTAGTGGAGCTACACCACAGAGCACGCTGATAATGAATCATACTGTGTTTTCCATGGCTGCTCTGGCGTCGCGCCTCTCACGGCGACGTTCAAAACATGTTGAAAGCTTCATGTGGATTACAAAGTAGCCCAGCACGGCAATGATGAGCGCGACAACATACACAGACGTCTTCCACCCCCTGTTGGACCCGGCTGCATAGGCCCCTAGGAGAGCAAATAGATCCAGTCTGATCGTCCAGTTCATCACCCTCAGCGACCATTTCTCCCATTCCCCTTGCTGCTCCTTTCGCAGCCATTGAGGCAGCAACATGATGATGACAACGATGGAAGCCACAAAGGAGATGGAATTGCTGTAGAAGAAGATGAGGTACCGGGGCCTCCTGTTGTCGTGCATCACCGGATTGCCTGCCTCGTACATGCTGTCGCTGCTCTGCCATGCTCCGCCGGGCGGTTTCAGGCCAGCCTGGTAGGCTACGCTCGCCACCAAGATACCTAGCAGCATCAGGTACTTGCGCCTTGCATGCTTCTTCCATTCCCCCTTTTTGTCCTTCTGTTTAACGGGTACAGATGGTGGAACAGTTTTGGAATTGCCATTTCTCTTCCGCAAAAATAGTAGCAACAGTCCGGCTGCAACGAGGAGGACCACGACCGCCAACACAAAGATGTAGATGGATGTCTTGAGGTGTTGCGTGCTTCCAGCGGCATAGGCTCCCATCAAACAAAGCAAGCCCACTGCAGTACAAACAGATAGCGCATTGCTCCGTATGGCTGGCCTGTACAAATTGGGGTTCACAAGGAGGATGATGAGGGCGATGGACAACATGAAGCTTATCGAGTTGCAGTAGAAGAAGGCGTTGTAGCGGCGCGGGTAGTTATCCAAGAGGACCGGGTCGCCGGCGTGGTGCCGTCCAAGATTGTCGTCCTGCAGCAGGAACCCGCCGGGAGGGGTGAGGCCAGCTTGGTAGGTGATGGTCGCTGCCAAGATTGCGAAGAGGAGCAACCGTTTGCGCCTCTTCTCCAGCAACAGATCTTCTTTAGGATCGTCTTTCTTGTCCTTGTGGTCCAGCGTGAAGAAGACAATATGGATCACGACATAGATCAGGACAGCGCCTGCTAAAGCCATGGCGTAGATGGATTTGTTCACGTCCCGACAGCTCCCAGCGGCATAGGCGCCGATGAGGCCAAACAGGACGAGTATCATGGCTGCCTCCAGCGCGTGGTGCTTGACCAGCTTTTCCTTCTGGACCAGGATGATGGCCACCAAGGAGGCCACAAATGCAACCGAGTTGCAGTAGTAGAAGGCCCTGTACCTTGCAATGTTTGTTGTGAGGAGAATCGGGTCGCCGGCCATGTGCTCGTTGCTGTTAGCCTGCCAAAGGCCACCCGGCGGGTCCAACCCCGCTGCGTAGGTGATGGCGGCGGCAAGAGTGGCCAGCAGTAGAACAAGTGAGCGAGCCTTGTCCAGAGCCTCCCTAGCACTGCATTTCATTACATTTTAGAGAAAGAAGAAACAGAGTTCAGTTTCAGAGAATGAAGAAACAGAGTTCAGTTTCAGAGAAAGGAGAAACAGAGTTCAGTTTCAGAAAAAGAAAGAAACAGTGCTCTGTACCTGACATTATTCTCATCAGTGTCCTCATTTTCATCAGGTTGTTCGGCTGGACTGAAACAACAACAAAATAATTTTGATGCTGAGCTGCAGAAGCGATGGAGGAGGATGTATGCCACAACGGCGCCAACCAGGGAGAGCACGTAGACGGTGGTGTCGGTCTCCCTGCAGCTGCCTGCGGCGTATGCGCCGACGAGGCCGACCAGTGCGGCGACGATGCACCCGTAGAGCATGCGAGACCGAGGCTTCTTCTTGTGGATATTCTTGCCGTCGATGATGAGCAGCATGGTGATGAACAGGGACGCCACGAACGCCATGGTGTTGCAGAATAAGAACACCGTCAGGCGTAGGTTGTGGTGGTCCTTCAGAATCGCGTCGCCCAGGTGGTGGCTGCCCCCGGCGCTGTCCCAGAAGCCACCCGGCGTGTTCAGCCCGGCGACGTACGTGATGCTCACGGCGAAAATAGCGAGAAGCATCAAGACCTTGCAGAGCCTTTCTTCGGCTTTCTTCTCCTGGGCCTCCACCTCGGGGTCAGAGTTGGAGGCGACAATCCCACTGGCACCGGAGTCAAGATTGGCGGTCGGCATCGCGCCGCCGGAGTTGGAGCCGTTGCTGTGGATGGGGAGGGTCATCTTGCCGCCAGAGCCGGGGCTGGAGTCTAGATTGATGGTCAAGTTCACGCCACCGGAGCTGTTGCTGCTGTTGGGGACGGTCATCGTGCCGCCGGAGCCGGGGCTGGGGCTGGAGTTCTTCCAGCACCTGTCCACCAACTTGAGAACGGCAACATAGAGTAAGACGGCAGCCACCATCACCGCGTAGTAGATGGTGGAGAGCTTGTCCTGGCTGGTGCCGGCGCCGTACGCGCCCATGAGGCTGAGGAGGTCCAGCATCATGAAGACCCGCAGGGGCACGACGACGGAGAGGGCATCCTTCTCGTCCTTGTCGTGCTGGATGGCGAGGATGAGGATGAGGACGATGACCACGAGCGACGCGGCGAAGGCGGTGGCGTTGCAGTAGAAGAAGGCGAGGTAGCGGTGGTAGTAGGTGTAGCGGATGATGGGGTCGCCGGCGGGTTGGCCGTCGTGGGCGGCCTGCCAGACGCCTCCCGGCGGGTTGAACCCCGCGCCGTACGTGACGGTGACCACCAGGGTGGCCAGCAGCAGGAGGTACTTCCGCAGGCTGTACTCCCATCGCTGCGGGGCCCCGGGCTGGACGTGGTCCAGATCCATTGCCGGCGGCTGGGGCCCAGGCTGGACGTGGCCGGGATCCATTGCCGGCTGCGGAGATGCTTGCTGGACGTGGCCCGGCTCCATTGCCGGCTGCAGGGGGGCGCCGGTCAGTGCACTCTCTCAAGTCTCAGCAGGTGTCATTCCTCTTTCTTGCCTATTGTGATCCAGATCAAATGGAAATGGGACGACGAGAGATAAGAGGGAGTTGCGTGAATGTAGAAAGAGTTGACTTGGCGGGTCGTCGCCGGGGCAAGGTGCACTGCATATTCAATGTCTGACAGCGTCAGTACTTCTCTACTGTATTTGTTATAGCTAGTCCCACATGTGAAAAACGGACGGAGTCATGGAAGCAACCAAGTGTATTTGTGGCAAAATGGCAAACTTTATTAATCTCAAAAAAAATAAATAATTGGCAAGCTTTACTCTTAAAAAATTATACTCTGCTGCTAAAAGACAACAGTGATGCATAAGGATGAGCGGACGCATGTCGTAGTTTTCATCGTTTTTTCATAGATAAAATGAGCTGGACTGCTGTCTCTGTGCTTCACGGCGTCGCATTCTATGAGTTGCCTTTTTCGTTAACAAAGATTATTTCTATAGCTCACGACGGCAAACCTACGCAATTATGAATGAACTGTAGTCGGAGAGCAGTAATTAAGTTGGTTAGGGTAGGAACAAGCAAAACAGTGGATTAACATATTTTCAACGTTTGATTCTTGCGTTTTCATTGTGAAACGTTAAACTGAAATCACAGATAATGTTCTGTCCGGGTGTGACGGTCCGTCCCGTGTGTGACGGCAGGGTACCCCGTGGCGTCGCGTGGGCGAATAGGTTAGATCTGGCCCTTCTCGCCGCCGGTTGGCCACTTCTGGCGGTGCCGCGCCCGTGCCCCGCTCCCCCTGCGCCTGTCACCCTCGGCCCTGGCTGCTTGGCGGTGCTCGGGGGTTTTTTTTTTTTTTGGCTGCGGGAGGAGGGGACTGAGGGAGGAGGAGTTTTTCCAGGCGTTTTCAGATCTGAGCCGCCGGAGTGAGGTAGCTCGAGTGTGTGAGATCCCAGCCACCAAAGCCTTCTCCGGGAGCCCGAGGCCCGGGGTCGTAAAACACCAACCCGGATGGCGTCTGCTAAGGGGAAAGGGAAGGAGGCTGGAGCGGACGGAGTGGAAGCCCTGCTCAAGAACCTGAGGATTGCGGAGAAGAAGAAGTGCGTGGTGCTGGGGACGGCGAGTACAAGAGTGAAGGTAAATCCTAACCAAGTTGTGGGGAAAGTGCTGTCCGAAAAAGCTGCATATGCAGATGGCATTGCCCAGACCTTGGGGAGGATTTGGTGCCAAAGGGAGGGGATTGTGTGCAAGGAGCTGAGGAAAAATTTGTTCTTGCTCACCTTCGGACAGACGTCGGGGAAGAGGAAAGCGCTGGAAGGGGGGCCGTGGCTGGTGGGAAAAGATCTACTGGTACTGGAGGATTTTGTCGCAAGCAAAACTTTGGATGACTATGAGTTCTGGTACTTCTCGATATGGGTTAGGGTGTTTAACATCCCGCTAGGAATGATGAACAAAGAGACTGGAGAACTGATTGGACAAGCAATGGGGGACTTTCTGGAAGAGGAGGTTGATGAGGAGGGCATGGCAGTTGGGGAATTTATGAGAATTAAGGTTAAACTCGATGTCAGGGAACCGTTGATGCGGGGTATAAAAATCAGAGTGAACCCGGGTGTGGGGGAAGGGAAGGAGGAGGAGGAAAGCGATGAGGAGAGCGACGAGGGCCAGGGGGGCGAGAGGATGGAGGTCACCAGAAAGAAAAGTAAGATGAGCAAGTGGTGCCCTTTTGCCTACGAGTTTCTACCAGATTTCTGTTTCACTTGTGGACTTATTGGCCATACGGACAAAGAGTGTGACTATAAGTTGAAGAGTGGGGAGGCGCAGCTGTATAGCAAAGAGCTGAAGGTGAACATGCTGATCAGCTCGAGGAGGCCGGGAGGTGAGGAGGATAGAGGACATTGGAGTGGTGGACGGGGAGGCTTCTCAGCTAGAAGCAACAGCTCTGGAGGCAGGGGTACTTGGACGAGAAGTGATGCGGAGTCGTGGCGAAGGAAGGAGGAGGGGCAGACTTGGGGCCCGAGGAAGAAGAAGGGGGAAGAAAAAGAAGTCACTAGTCCACTTAAGCCCTCGGATCCAAGAGTGCCGCTGCAAGATCTAAACAAAAAGCAGCTTTTGTTTCTGGATGGAACGGGGACCGACGTCTTAGTCAGGGGAAGTATAGGAGGGACTGAGGAGTGGAAGGAGGTTGGGAGGGAGGGGGAAAAGAAGGCGCTTGGAGGAGAGGAGAAGGTGGAGGTAAAGAAGGGTGATCTAGGGGACCAGTTTTCAAGCGAACCAGAGGCTGTTAGTGCTGAACCGGAGAAGAGTTTAAAAAGCAGCAGTGGGAGCAAAAAGAAGGCAGGGGAAGGGGAAGGTAAACAGAGAAGAGGAAAAACGTATAAAAGGGTGAGAAGGAACAGCAAGGAAGAGCTTCTGGAAGAAGGGGGCTGAGTTTGGTGGGCACAAAACGAGAGCTAAAGGCTATGGAGATCGAGACCGGTTTGGAGGAGGAAATAAGGGCTAAGAGGCAGAGGGGGTTGGAGATCAACGTGGAGACGGCAAGTGAACTACCAACAGAGGCGGGGCTGCAGGTATAGCCCTGCAAGGGTCAATGAAGATCGTAACGTGGAACTGTCGGGGGTTGGGAAACGCCCCGGCGGTTCGTGGGCTTCTGGATATCCAGAAGTCCGAGGACCCAGACATTTTGTTTGTGTCCGAGACAAAGCTCAAGGCAAAAAGAATGGAGCGGTTCAAATGGGTGCTTGGTCTGTCGTGCATGGTGGCACGAGACAGCGAGGGCAAGGGGGGAGGAGTGGCTGTGTTCTGGAGGAAAGGGCTGACGGTGGAGTTGCGCAACTTCTCTCGGTTTCACATTGACCTGGAGATAAAGGAGGAGCATGGTTTCAAGTGGCAGTTCACGGGAATGTATGGGGAGCCGCGGGCGGAGAAGAAATACCTAACATGGAAGCTACTGAGAATTCTCCATAATCAAGCCTCGCTCCCATGGTTGTGTTCTGGGGATTTTAATGAGGTGTTGTTCGCTGATGAGAAAGAAGGGGGGGAAGATAAACCTCAAGTATGCATGGACAGATTTAGGGAGGCTCTGGACTTTTGTGGTTTGGAGGACTTGGGTTTTGAGGGCGACAAGTTCACCTGGCGGAACAACAATCATCGCTGGGAAGATTACATCCAACAGAGGTTGGATAGGGCGGTGGCGAATAAGGGCTGGAGGAATCATTTTGAGAAGTTTAGGGTGATCAATGGGGACCAACGGCACTCGGACCATAGACCGGTAATCATTACAACCGAGGCGGAGGAAAGGGGAGGTAGGTGGAGTGCGGGAGGCGACGAGGAGACGAAGGGCAGGAACCACAAGTTTAAGTTTGAGGCACAATGGTTGGAAGAGGAGGGGTGCAATCAGATGGTCAAGGAGGCATGGAGAGAAGCTATGGATAATGGGACACATTGTGTCAAAGATGGGCTTAAGGTGGTGGCTGGTATACTCCATCGATGGAGTGGAAACACTCTTGGTTGTTTGGAAAAAAGACTAAAGAAAGCAAAGAAAGAAGTGGAGAGATGGAGACGCATGCCAGTGAGTAAGGAGAAGGTGGCAGGTGAGGAAGTAGCACGGTACAGGGTGGAGAGGCTGGAGGAGCAGATGAACATTTACTGGAAACAACGTGCACACACAAACTGGTTACGTAAGGGGGATCGCAACACCTCCTTCTTCCATGCGCAAGTCAAGGAGCAAAGGAGAATTAACAGAATTGGGAAATTAAGAAGAGAAGATGGGAGCTGGGCAGTGAAGGAAGATGAGAAGAAGGAGCTTATCACTAACTATTTTGATAAGCTTTTCAGGTCTGATGGTGCTACAAAACATGATGAAGTACTCCAAACTGTTGAGAGCAGGGTCACGAGGGAGATGAATGATGCTTTGATGGCAAACTTCGGCCTGGATGAGGTCAAGGCTGCACTTAAGGACATTGGGGATCTAAAAGCCCCGGGTGAGGATGGCATGCCAGCCCTGTTTTACAAGCATTACTGGGAGGAGGTGGGCGACAAAATAACCAACGAAGTCTTGGCCTTCCTGAATGGGGGCCCTATGCCGGCTGATTGGAACAACACCTCAATCACATTGATCCCAAAGGTGAAGAACCCTGAGTGCATCCAAAATTTGAGACCGATCAGCCTCTGCAACGTGGTGTACAAGATTATCTCCAATATCCTATCAAAGAGGCTCAAAGGGATCCTCCCGGAGATCATTTCCCCAGCTCAAAGTGCCTTTGTGCCTGGTAGGCTTCTGACTGATAATGTGTTGCTTGCATATGAGGCAATTCATTATATGCGCAACAAAAGGCGGGGCAATGAGGCGTATGCAGCAGTGAAGCTGGACATGAGTAAGGCATATGACCGCGTGGAGTGGCATTTTTTGGAGGCAATGATGCTAAAGTTGGGATTTCAAAGGAGTTTTGTGGGGCTGATCATGAAGTGTGTTAGGACGGTCAAGTACAGAATCAAGATCAATGGGGATATGTCTGATGAGGTGATCCCTCGGAGAGGGCTTCGACAAGGAGACCCGTTGTCCCCTTACCTCTTCTTGTTGTGCGCCGAGGCCTTCTCAAGCATGTTGCAGAAAGCTGAAAATGAGAACAAAATTGAGGGTGTTCGGGTGTGCCCCAATGCCCCAAGCATCTCTCACCTTCTATTCGCAGACGACTCTCTCATCCTTTTCAAGGCAAACAAGGAGAGTGCCGAGCATATCCAACACATTCTGCGGGTGTATGAAGCTAGCTCGGGGCAGACCATCAACAAGGACAAATCTGCCGCTTTCTTTAGTTCCAATGTGAGGGCTCAGGACAAAGAGGATGTGATGAGAACTTTGGAAATCTCAAAGGAAGCGCTCAATGAGAGATACCTGGGCATGCCAATCCATGTGGGGAAGTCCAGAACAGAAACTTTCAAACATTTGATTGATAAAGTTCTGCAACGAATCAGCGGATGGCAAGAAAAACTCTTGTCACGGGCAGGGAAGGAGCTCCTGATCAAGGCTATGGCTCAAGCCATTCCTCTGTTCACTATGTCCTGTTTTGACCTTACAAAGACCATCTGCGATCAGATTAGCACCGCTGTCTGTAAGTTCCGGTGGAGCCAGCAAGATAAAACAAATAAGATGCATTGGCTCAGCTGGGAGAAACTGACGAAACCCAAGGCGGAAGGCGGTTTGGGCTTTTGGGAAATCTATAGCTTCAATATGGCAATGCTCGCGCGTCAAGGGTGGAGAATGCTGTAGCACCCTGAGTCCCTCTGTGCACAGGTGTTGGGTGCCAAATATTTCCCCGATGGCAACATCCTCAATGCGGTGGAAACAAGCAATATGTCATACACTTGGCGGAGTATTTTGAAAGGGATTGAAACTCTGAAGAAAGGCCTGATTTGGCGGGTTGGCCATGGCAATGCAATCAGCATATGGAAGGACCCTTGGATCCCAAGGGGAACGACGAGGCGGCCCTCGACCCCAAGAGGCTCTACTCTGCTATCCAAGGTCAGCGAGCTCATTGACCCAACAACTGGGTCCTGGGATGAGGAGCTTGTCAGAACATCTTTTAACGAGGACGACTCCACGTGGATTTTGGCCATTCCTACAAACTGTGAGATTGGGGACCTGCCGGCGTGGCATTTTGATAGCAAAGGAAAATTCTCAGTCAAGTCTGCCTATTGGGTTCATGTGAACGATAGGAATTTGGAGGGGCGAAGGGGTGTGGCTTCTGGGGCGGACGAGACAAACAAAATTCCCCCTGGAAGAAAATCTGGAAATTGACTGTCCCGGGCAAGATTAAGCACTTTATGTGGAGGCTAGCTCATAATTCGATGGCGGTGTGCGTAAATCTCGGCCGAAGAGGGATGGATGTTTCCCTGCGCTGCCCCGTTTGTCAAGCTCAAGGCGAGGATGGAGGCCATCTTCTGTTCAAATGTAAGCTTGCAAGGGACCTCTGGAGACTTTGTGGGATGGAAGAGGAGAGAATCTTGCTTATGAACCAGGGTACAGCCTTGCAAATGATGGAACAACTAACATCGCTCAAGGCAGAGAAACAAGCCATGATTGCGACCCTCATGTGGAACTGGTGGTGTGAGCGCAATAACCGCAGAGAAGGGGAGAAGGGGCGGCAGATTGAGGAACTGGCTTGGGTTACCCAACATCAAGTTAGAGAGTTCTGCAATCTTCAGGCTGAAGCTCCGAGTGTGGGCCTGGCCCGAGCAAGTCTTTGGAAGCCCCCGCCTGAGGAGTGGATCAAAATCAACATTGATGGCTCTTTCAAGCCTGAAGAAAGGAAAGGAGGTTGGGGGGCAGTCTTCAGAGACCATACGGGGGAAGTGGTGGCGTGTGCGTCGGGTTATTGTCCAAATCTCCAAAATGCTATGCATGCGGAGGCTCTTGCAGCGAAGGCTGGGCTTCAGCTAGCATCTGAGATGGGAATGGGACGAGTGTATCTGGAGACGGATGCCCTTTTGCTGAAGGAGGCCCTTGATGATGGCGGGACTGACCTCTCTTGCATTGGCGTGGTGGTTGATCAACTGAAGGAGTTCATTCGCTGTAATTTTATTGAGTGTAGACCCGTTTATTGTCCTAGAATCTGTAATCAGGTTGCTCATGCTCTTGCAGCAAGAGGTGTACTGATGGCTGGAGAGCCTGCTGGTGTTTCTGACGGACTCGATCCGTATGTATCCAGTTTAGTGGCGAGCGATTTGGCTTCGCTCACTGTTTAATGCAATGCATTGAATTTCAAAAAATAAAAAATCACAGATAATAAAAAAAAAACTCAGGAGCGACATGAATGACACAAGTTACTGATTCACCACGGTGAATTCAGCATTTCTATCACCATTCCAACATCATCCAGTTGTGATGCCCTGATAGATCCGTGTGCTCTCTGGAACCTCGTCGTGGGACCTCCATCTCTTTTCTCCTTATACAAACGGTGATTTGATTATTTTAGTGCCAAAAACGATTTTATATTGTGAGACTGAGGGAGTGCCACTTACTTTAGAGCATCTCCAACAGCCGCGCTACGCGCCGCGCTCAAAAAATGCATTTGCCGCGCGTGCTTCGGCTGGTTTAGCGCGGGTATAGGCGCCAGCTCCAACAGCCGCGCTATAAAGCAGCGCGCGCGCGTCGCTCCAGCAGTGCCCAAAAATGCAGCGCGCGCAGCAAGCACAAACCACATATACAATTCAAAAAATAGAAGAAAACGATCAAACAAACAAAATAAATCAACAATAAATAGTTATTACAACTCAAACAAATAGTTTATCGTTCAGTACAACAAATAATGTAATAAACACAACCAATAGTTCATGAACAATACAATACAAATAATGCAATGAAATCATCCTCTTTGTCGTTCATGCCATGCCCACCACTCTTCAATCAGATCCTTCTGAAGATCATTGTGCGTTGCGGGACGTCGAATGGCATGATAGGAGGCAACAAAACGGGCTACCCTTTCAGCCCTCCGTCGCACTCGCACGGGATGTCCCAAAAGCTCATATTGTGAGTAGTCTAAATCTTGGCCACGCTCATTCTCGATGATCATGTTGTGCATGATCACACAAGCGTGCATGATGTACCAAAGCATTTTTTGATCCCAAAATCTAGCCGGTCCTCTCACAATAGCAAATTGGGCTTGCAAAATCCCAAATGCTTGAGTGGTCGCCGGCGGGCGCGGGCGGTGACGGCGGCGCGGGGATAGGCCGGGGAAGCGCTGAACGGTCGCCGGGGGCGCGAGCGGCGTCAGCGGCGCGGTCGGATGGGGGCGGCGGCGCGGTCGCGAGAGTGGAGGAGGGAGCGAGCGAGCGCGGGAGAGAGCAGTGGCGAGCGCGAGAGAGTCGCGCGCGCGCGAGCCGGCGCAGCAAATAACGGGCGCGGGATTGCGTTTCGGCCAGCGCGCTGAATTGAAAATGGCGCGCGCGCCGTTTTTGCGCGTCCGCTGGAGCTGCCCGCCGCGTTGCGCGCGCTAAAACTGCTTTTTTTTACGGCGCGGCGCTTATATAGCGCGGCTGTTGGAGATGCTCTTAGACTTTGACATTTTGCCATTCATTACATTGTAATTAATCTATTGCCACTTCTTAGTTTGCACTTTAATCTTTTGCCACTTCATAACACAAAAACAATACTTGCAAATCATAGACAAAATATATGTAGAAAACCGTGGACAAATTTACCGTTGAGCTCAGCTCAAACGGGGATGAACTTCAGCTGCCAAGACAGCCACGACCGCCCCTGCTGCCCCGCCGCTGACAAGCAAGCACGAGCGCGAGGAGCAGCAGCGGCCGTGCACGGGCGCGAGCAGCGGTGGCGGTCACGGACGGGCACGAGCAACCGCGGCGGTGGCCGTGCATGGGCGCGAGTCGAGTCGTATCCCTAACCCTAGGTTGCTGGGGGAGGGAAGAAGGAGAGAAACAACTGACCTGGGCCGCCGCCGACAAGGACCACCATGGGCTCTTGGAAAGTAGCCGCGGCCTTGCCATCTCCTAGCTAGCCTTGTTGCGGGCGAGAATGAGCACGAGCGAACGAGCGCCTCTCCCTTTCCTGGTCAATGTCGTCGGCAGGGGTAAGTTGGTCATTTCACGTGGGACCCACCTGACAGAGGGCAAAATATCAAAGTCCAAACCAAAGAGTGGCAAACGATCAATTACAAAGTAACTAGCGGCAAAATGTCAAAGTGCAAAATAAGTGGTGGCAAATAATCAAGTGTTTCTGGCCGTGGCGGGGCTCCATTGCCGGCCGCACCGCGGGGATGCCACTCCGACACTCTTTTTTCCATCAGCAAGTGTGCTTCCCATTCTTAATCATTGTGATGCAGATTGGCAGTGTCATGGCAGCGACAGATTAAAAATTTAGAGATTTTTTTTCTTTTCGAATCAAACAAAATCTAGAGTTGCGCCGATCATGGAAAAGACTTCAGGGCAAGTCATCGGAAGAAGCTGACGAGCCCTCTACCCCCGGCGCTGTCCCAGAAGCCACCCGCCGTGCTCATCGAAGCTTGACAGAGTCGTCGAGGAAGGGAAGAAGCAAGCGTTCTGCCCGTCAAGTAAACCAGGCAAGCTCCCACAAAAAAAGAAGTAAACTAGGCAAGCAATTCAAGTTCTTCCAAAACATCGTGAGGAAGCGGGAAAAAAATTGGGTGGAGACGGGCTGCAAACCTCCCGCTGTGCGTACCCAATCTAATCTATCGCCACCTGTCCTACCAATGCATCCCACGGCATCCGCTCGCGCCCGCTGTAGCGCTCCTTCCGTCGGCTCGTTCCGTCGCTCCCGGCGCTTCCGCTCGGCTCGATCGATAAGCTGTTATATCGGCTTAAGAAACCGAACACAATCCTCATCTTGTTCCACGTCCAGCGGACAGCCAAGGCCTAGCGATGCCGGCGGAGCGAGATGGCGGCGCCCGCGGAGCGGAGCGGCGGCGACGGCGGACCAGGCGGCACCCTGGACACCTATGCCCACGACTCCACGAGTGGTGCGCGTCCGTGTGAGAGCTGCTCAAACTGCCATCGCCAAAAGACCTAGATCAGATGGCAGCCGCCGTGGTGACAGAAGTTCGGCATGGAGGCGCCCTTGCTGGCTCACGGCGTGCAGCGCCTGCTCGGCGAGTATGTGCGTGAATGGCGCTGGCGTGCTCTCGTGGCCATGAGCTCGCCGGATATGATGTCCGTGTTCACCAGCAACTAAATAAACTCGTTTTCCCAATTCAAAAGAAGAGTAGCTTTTCACTGATGAACCAACGCCTTCCATAACAGTTTGATTTTCTAGCTTTGTGGTCGTTGCACTGTCATTCACAATTGTAATATCCTCTCTCCATACAGCATGACTGTATAATAGTTGAACAAGTGTAATTTTCAGATTGCAACTCTGTTTGATATGACACTGTATTTCTATTACCACTAAGCAAAAATAGGTTCCTTTTTTGCAGCAGTTGTTCATGTCCGTTTATTGGATTGCATTGTTATGCGCTCTATGCTGCTGGCACCATTACATGCAATTTGTTTGTGTTCCACAAACAATCCTACAGTTTAGATGTCAGAGTTTTTTGAACTTCTCTGAATTATAATTGATGCACTGTCATTCTCCAAAAATAATAATAATTGATGCACTGATAGTTTATGTTTGCAAAAAGGTCTAGAGTGGCCAAACGGCGATGTTCTTTTGATGGATAGCTGGGGTAGGAAGAGGAACAAGTAAAGGTTAAATGGAGAATCCGTAACGTAGATCGTGTTAAGTAGACTATATTATTTCTGCATTTTTCATGGCCTGCTATGAGGTCAGAAAATATTTCAAAATGCTGACTCATGTTCTGCCCAATGGACTGCAAGGAAGCATTTCGAAATCCATGTAGAAGACTTTGAAATCCATGTAGAAGAGGAACAAGAAGCCACTGCCCAACAACAAGAAGTCTTTTGGTTACAACGTACTTTATTCAGTGAACTTCAAGATTCAGAAGCTTGTGATGAAAATGGTGCTGATACTCTATTCTAAATTGTTCAGAATTATTGAGTGTAAATTTTCTGATCTGTAAAAGGATAGATTCTTGCGATCATCTTTAAATTGAAAAAAAAAGACGGATGTTTTATATCATCTTTTACATGCTGATATGTGATTATGTTGTAAACAGGGCTATGTCCTGCTAGCTTTTACAAGAGAGATCCTCAGCTTCCTTTTTGTTAGTAAAGGATGACATCAATGTATTAAAACTGAAAGCATGCAGATTTCACATTTTACATTTGAACATTTCATTGTATTCATACCGCCCTGATTGGAAAGTGATTGCAGGTGGATTCAAACTGACTGAAATTTAAACACCAAGGAGTAGCATTCCAGCAAAGCAACCCTATAAGAATAAATAGATAATCATGTAGATATTACAAAGCAAGGTTCCATATTTTCATGATTTGGCACTCCATCAGAATGATAGAGCAAATTGTTCTCGGAAGCATATAAAAAATCGTCAAACTTCAACCATGTGACACTCACATGTTACAGGTTCAGTACTACTATTTATCAAAATGTAACTTTCTAACGGACGAGGACAATGTGGCTTCTTGTTGAACTCCGTGTAGAAGACTTGTAAATCCGCCTTGGACGAAAGGAGCAGGCATGACCGAAGGCTGACCAACATATCCGCCTTGTAAATCCGTGTTGAGTTTAGCATGGATGCGTTAACATATCCGCCATCAATCAACGGAGAAGCCATGGTCGAAGGCTGACCATACACATCACTTGATAATATTGGCATTGAGGCAGTAGCATATCCGTCTTGGATCAAGGAAGAACCTATGGTCGAAGGTTGCCAATGAACATCATTTGCAAAGTTTGTCATAGCGTCGATGCTACTAGCATTAAGGTCCTACATCATAGAAGATGAAATAGTTTAAAACAACAGATTAAGTACAATATGAATGGAAAATAATGAGTACAAGCCATGTCTTACGATCAATTCATTTGGATCAATGTGTTCCTCTCTATTTTCTGCTGCATTCTTTGGATCTTCTCCTATAGTCAGACGTAAAAACCACAAAACAAATAAAAATGACTATAGAAACATATACTGGATAATACCTTTGCTAGATTGGGTACAATGGATCAATACCTTTCTTTTTAGAATTTTTCTTTTTCTTTCCTTTCTTCCTTTCAAGAGAGATTTTTGATCGTTTACTCTTTGCGCCTTTTACCACCGGAGGAACTCTGAACGATACAATACCTTTTAATGTCTCTGTAACACACTCAGACGAAACTAGCGGAACCTCGTTGGATTTTTCTTTCATCTTGCTAAGAGAATTATCCGCTTCCAAGTCCAACTTATCTATGGCTTTCTCCAAATCATCAAGAAGTTCTTTGACTGTCGAACATTTCAATGCAACACATGTTGCCTTCCGTGAGATACGGGCTGCTTGTGTTTTCAAATTTTCCGTATCAGTTCCTTGCTTCTCAATACAGAAGCCTCTCTTTGCATACTTTGTCCATCTGTTTAGTATATATTGCGATGGCAAAATGAAAACATCGTTCATGTTGAAGACTTTGAGAGCATGCTTGCACAACAAACCTATCAGATATGCATTTCATATTTTATCAGTTTGTATTCAAAATCATATTGCAATAAAAAATGTGTACACATACCTATGGATTCAAACTTTCTGCAACAACATGTAACAGTCATATCATTACTGTTGAATACAACTGTTGCTCCATGCTTGCTGCGCATATGTGTAACCATATATGTGAAGATTGGCCCTTCATTTGTTAGCAGTTTACAAGAGAATGTAAATTGCATTTTAAATTCTTTCTCGAACTCGGAATACATCCTACTTGTATACGATTCAGCCGCGGTCTTCAACAATGGTAAACTGCTATAAGTAACCGGGTTCTTTCGACGAGAACTAAAATCTTCATCCAACTCATTCTCGCGAAGGCTCGCTGAAACCTTCTCACATTCTACAAGGAGTTCTGAAAGACCAAGTTTCCTACGGAATCTTTTCTTGAAGACATTATTCATTCCTTCGCTCCTTTGAGTCGAGTTCATATCAGCTGTAAACGAGTCACGATAAATTGCAGCCCACTTTCCCCTCAATTCATACAATTTTGCCATCCATCCGTTGTCCTCAAGGTTATACTCCTCCAACAATTCTTGCCATTTCCTCTTGAAGATACATTCAGATCTGTCTTCATAGACACATCTCTTAAAATCTGGTAGAAACTTCTCAGGATGCTTATGAATTACATGCCCGAGATGTTTAGCAGCATTAAGATAGATGTGCCACAAGCAAAGACGATGACTTGTATTTTGAAATACATAAGCAATTGCTCCGTCCATGGCCCTGTCTTGATCAGTGAAAATTGTGCTTGGATGCTTGCCTGACATTGCCGTGAGAAATGTCTCAAATAGCCAAACAAATGAATCAACGGACTCATTAAATATCAGTGCAGCCCCAAATATTACTGTCTGCTTGTGATGATTGGCACCAAGGATTGGAGCGAAAGGCAATTCAAACTTATTGGTATTAAACGTGGTGTCAAATGAGACTGCGTCACCAAAGCATGCATAATCCATAATGGACTGACCATCTGCCCAGAAAAAATTAGCTATCTGACCATCCTTCTCGTCTACTTGAATCGCATAAAAAAATGTTGGATCCTCCCTCTGCTTATTCTTCAAATATTCTAACAGTGTTTTCGCATCATTGGATTCTAAATACTTCTTCCTTTCTTTACCAATATCATTATTGCAATCCGTCTTTGAGAATGGCACTTTGTCGACTCCTCCATAGAATGCGATCATGAAATCATACACCTGAGATGGCTTCATCCCAGCTTCACGTATCTGGCCAATTAGCGCTCTGTCCGCTTCTACAACACGTCGTTGGGACCTCAGCTTGTGTGACTTGTTGGGGCTAGCAAGATAATGATTGTGATCGGTTACAACCTTTTGCACTGTCCAAATCCCCTCTCTACTGACACTAAATTGAACACGAGCCTGACAACCTGTTCTTGTAGTGGCCTTTGATGATTCGGTTTCTCTTTCTCCCTGATTACTGCAAACTATATATTTATGGTATATAGTTCGATCATGGCGGCGCTTTGTCTGGCTCTTTCTGATACTAAACCCAATCTTGCCGGCATACGTGTTGTACATGTCGTATGCTTTCTGCTCCGACTCGAATGACTTTCCCACTTCGGGAACGATCAAAGTTTGCCCAACTTTATCAACCACCTGCAGTAAAAAGTGTTGAGAATTAAAGTTATATTACCACAATGTATATATTAATTATGTTCTTCTCCACAACGCATTAATCTTACATTACGTGCCTGATGGACGGAAAACTTTGTTTTGAATAAGCTATTGTGCTATCAGGCCAAATATGAACAAATCATTGTTTACAGAATTATTAACATGTCATCCTTACATTGTCCATTACAGAGAAACATCTTATCTTGACTTCCTGATCTAGCTTTTGGCATGACAATGTATTGTACACATGCAAGCTGAGATTGTTGTAAGGGACAATCTCAAAGAACCAGGCAACGACCATACCTGTTGTATCTCCTCTCCGTCAGCTCCACGACCACTGTCGATCAAACCGTCCTTCTGGCCTCTTTCTCCAGTCATGTTGGTTGTGTCATACTCCTGGTCTTCTGTTACGTGCTCATCCGTATGGTTTACGTGATCCAAGGCGGCGACAGTGCCGGACTTCGGCGCGGCGACTCCCGTCCTTCTCGATGGAGGTGACACTTCAGGCAACGGGTGCACGACCTGCGGCGGCCATGGCTCTGGTTCCGGGCCGACGCAGCCATGGGAGAGAGAGGGCGGCGAGGCGTTCTGGCGCGGTGCGGCGACAGTGCCGGACTCCAGCGTGGCGACTCCCGTCCTTCTCGATGGAGATGACACTTCAGGCAATGGGTGCATGACCTGCGGCGGCCATGGCTCTCGTTCCGGGCCGACGCAACCATGGGAGACAGAGGACGGCGAGGCGTTCTGGCGCGGTGCGGCCATCGCCGACGTAGGGATCCCACGCCCACCAGTCCGATCGCGTGGAGAAGAGGGCTTCGATCGCTCAGCAATGGAAACTCCAATTATTGCGGAAGTGATTGATAGGAGCCGCGTAGATGTTTCCTGGAGCCGATGCGAAGTACTCGAGCCGAGAAACGTACGCGCAAGTGCGGATGAGAAGTTAGCGTTAGATGAAGAGCAGGGACAGGTGGCGATAGATTAGATCGGGTACGCACAGCGGGAGGTTTGCAGCCCGTCTCCACCCAATTTTTTTCCGAGGAAGCGACCTAGTTGAATGCAGTTTTTTTAAGGACAACGTTTCACGCCGGGGGGCGGCGGAAGCTTCGGCCGGTCATACCCGCACACTCGGTTAACTTAGGCCCACAACCCATCCCTTATCTATCGCATCTCTTTTTTCTCCTTCTTTGCTTTCTTTCTTTTTCCTGCTCTCACCATGGCGCCTAGTGCCTATCCCCTCACTACCGCAAGCGCAGCTCGCTGCCGTTGAGGGTCCGACCGCCTGCTGCCGCGAGATCTCCCTCCCTAGTGATATGAGCATCTCTCCCCTTTCCCTGCTTTCAAAGTTGCCCTCCGGCTACTGCATGTACAGAGGGCGCCACGCACTTCCCCGCGTCCCGGTGGTTGATGCATGGGGCTGCTGGTGGTTCTGCCACGCCGGAATGCCCTCAGGGCGTTGCTACAAGCAGGGGCACCGGCGGCCCGCGCTCACGGCGGAGATCGTGGATGACGATGGGGAAGGTGCCCCGGCGTACTTTCGTCCATCTCCTCGTTTCCTCCCCTGCGATCGGGTGCTGCGATCGGCTAGACTGGGAGCTGCAATCGTGCCCTGGTTTTGCTGGAACCGGTGGCCATGCCGAGGTGCGGAGTCACGGCGGCAATTTGGACTGGCGGGGCGGGGGTGCTGCAACCGTGAACCCGATTTGCTGGAACCGGCAGGGAGGTTTGCTGGAACCAGCACCGAAAAATGCTACTACCGGAGTTCATCCTCAGGGCTTTGCTACAAACACATCCTGTTTTTGCTACCATCAGCGATTTTTTTTTGCTACATGCATGTACGGCGGCATTGGTTGACGGTAGCAATGCCTTTTTGTTTTGCTGCAACCGTCTTAGAGTTTTGCTGGAACCGGTGTACAAATTTGTTGGAACGAGCTTTTTCTTTATATTTTCGACGGTGACCATGGTGACCATGGGGGGTGAGCTGACTTGCTGCAACCAGCAAACCAAAAGAGCTGATTTTCTACCATGGGGACCGGCGGAATCAAATGCTACTACCAGCAAATAGAAAAGCTGGAACCGGCGATTCAGAAGCTCTACTGACAGGAGAAATTGTTTCAACCCGTAAAAAGCTGGAAAAAGCAAAATCAATTGCTACTACGGGATGGTGCAGGCTGAAACTAGTGAGGCAGTGCTACGACGGCGGTACCCATGCCGGCGCGGACGCTGTGACCGGCACGGCGACGTGCTGGGACCGGGTGTCTCGTTTTGCTGGAATCAGCAGGGAGCGGGGCTTCCATGGGGAGCCGTAGTGCCCAAGATCGCTGGCCAGAGGTAGAAGCTAGGTCCAGCGGCATGCAGCGGAGGGCAGCGCTGCGAGGCATTGGGTGCAGGCAGCCGGCGGCTGTTCCCTCACCCGAGCCGCGCACGGGGAGTGGAGTTGCGTGCTGCCGAGGCGAGGGGATTTTTTCCATGCGCAGGGGATGAGCTGCGCCCTGCGAGTCGTGAAAGAAGATAAGAATCTGACGGTTGTCGGTAATCTAATCGGAGGGCTGCTAGGCGACCGGCCCAAATTTGGACCGGCGCAGAGTACTGCCTTTTTTTAATGTCTACTGTAGGAAAAAAAAAAGCATTTGCATCCGACAGAGCCGGCTGTGACGTGATGCCTGGTCATGTTGAGTACGTCAGCAGAATTCGTCATGAAACTGCGTTGGGTGAGCAAGCACCCTATGTAGACCTGGCCATGGGCAGCCCGGCCCGGCCCGAAAAAGCCCGACCCGGCCCGGTTCGACGCTGCTCCCGGGCCGGGCTCGGGCCTAGATGTTGAGCCCGATGGCTAGGTCGGGCCGGGCCCGGGCCCGCTGAATTAGCTGTTTACTAGAAGAGGCCCGGCCCGAGGCCCGGTGTATTTTTTGCTGCGACGGGCCAGGCTCAGGCCTGAGTTTTTTTTGCCTCGGGCTTGGTCAGGCCTGGCCCGAAGCCTGGCCCGACCCGGAGGATGGCCAGGTCTAACCCTATGCAAACAATCTCCACGACAAATCGATTCAATCTAAAAGAGCACAGTTTGGGCCTATTGTGGTACGAGGCCTGCTGCGTCGACATCGCCAGAAATGGCCTCTTCTGATCCGGCCCAACATAAGCAGGTGTGCGAGTTGCGATGTCGAGTGGGTCGAATGAGAGTGGGCACACTGCCATCGCCTCCTCCGTTCCCTAGCTAGCTAGACACCATCCATGAGGGAATCTTCCAAACTCCACACTCAACGTATGCTTTTGTTCAAAGATTTATCAAGGAGCTGCAGGTTCTAAGCCCCGGTTGGCCAGCTGCTCAGGTTGCTAGTTCGGCAGGGTTCAACGCTCAGGGAAGGAAGCGACCTAAAGCACCACCAACCCAGCATGCAAAAATTAACGTGGATGCAAGAATCAGAGTTGGTCGGGGAGGATCTGCTGTCGCAGTCTGTCGCGGCAGTAATGGACAGTACATGGGCAGTTCAGCACTGATTATAGGAGGAGTGGATGACCCTGCGACAATGGAGGCCATTGCATGTCGAGAAGCATTATGCCATGCTGAAGATCTTCACATCAAAACTTTTGTCATAGCTTCTGACTCCAAAACAGTGGTTCAAGATATTAACAATGGTACAATGGGCCGTTATGCAGCGATTGTGAGAGAGATCAAGACGCGAGCAGCTTCCTTTCACTGTAGTTTTATTTTTGAGGGTCGTGTCAACAATTATGAGGCACATAACTTAACTAGATTTTCCTTAAATCGTGCTATAGGACGTCATGTGTGGCTCGGCCAGCCCCATGATGAAACTTGTATCCCACAATTTGTGGTCTTCGAAGAATAAATTCGACCTTTCAACTCAAAAAAAAAAAAAAGCTAGACACCATCCCCTCGAAAAAGAAAAAAGAAAAGGCTAGACACCATCCCCTCAAAAACACAAAAGAAAACTAGCTAGGCACCACCGGATTGTATCTGGTGCACCGTTGCTTCCGGGGCTAGTGATTTTAAATGTTTGATTTTTATTTTTAAAAATAGCACATTCACACAACATCGGTCTACGTTCTCATAAAATTTGAAATCAAAATCCAAAACATTGATCGAGGCGCAAAAATAACAAATTCGACACTGAATAGTACGTATATAACATAAGTTGGGCTCTAGATTTGGCCCATTTTTACATTGATGTCAAGATTTTCATTTTTCTGTCTCATGCAGTATTTCGAATTTTGATATGAAATTTTGTGACAAAGCGTGTTGATGTTGTGTCAACTTGCTAGACTTTTTCTTTTCAGCTTTTCTGAAACATTTTAAAATGTGATACGTCGTCCATTGGGCCAATAGCACCACAAACACCAGTGCACCAGATACATTCCTAGAGACACCACAGCTTCAAAATGCTTCACTCTGGACTAAAGTATCTTTGTGATTTGTATATAAATATAAATATACTAATATAGTACTTTGACCTCAAAGATAATAATTTTAGCCATATCAGTTGTTCTCTCATGAATTCGTTTATTTACTCTCTTGCAGTAATGAGGTTCACTAATTATCATTTGTTTCCTTCTAATAAAGAGGTTATTAAACACAATAAGGGTCGCGCAAATTGCGCCTCCTCACACGTTCCACCTCATCACTTTTACTGTGCTAGCGAGAGAAAAAAACAGAGGGGTAAAAAATGCAGGGCGTCGATGCCTTCCCATCTTCCCTTCCTCACGAAGCAACCTCGCGTTTCCCCTCTTCCTCCCTTCCCTAGGTTGCCGCTGCCACCGTCCCCGTCCCCGTCCCCGCCCCCGCCCCATCAGCGCATCGCAGCTCCTCCGTCTCCCGCCACCAGAGAAACTCCTTCGTCGACCGCCACCAGAGAAAGCGCCCTCCTCAGATCCACCTCTCCCCAAACCATCCATCATGGTTGCAGAGGAGGGGGAGGAAGGGGATGTGCCATCGAGGTGCGGACGGAGGCCCTGCCTCGGGGAGGCGAGTTGCAGAGGAGATTCTTTGGTCGTTTTATGCGAGGTGGGTCTGGAGATGCGCCACGGTGGCGCGGCGTGGGTTTGCGTGCGTGCGTTGGGCGGCAGGTGGTCAAAGAGCGTGGCGGCGCAGTCGCGTAACTCGATCCCCTCCACTACGCCGAGAAGTAAGTTAATCTGCATTCCTCCCTGCCTGTGACTACTTCGAGCCAGATCCTAAGTAGAATACGGTGTGAATTCAGGTTAGGTTGTTCAACAGCAGAATCAATACGATCTGGAGTTGCAAGTTTGTGCATGATTGAATTGGTCCAATAATTTTACTGTCATTGCATATTTGATATGCAAAGAAGATTTTCTTTAGATGTGGTTGTCAAATATCATGCCACTGCATAAGTTGAATCTTGGTTAACTGTTTGATTTTGAATATGAATGTTATTTCTTTCGGCGATCGATTGGCATTTGCTGTTGGAAGTAATTGTAAATGAAATCTTGTTGTTGATTTAGGCCATACAATGAAGCTCTCATTCCTATTAACAGATTTCACAAGGATTTTTCTCACACAAACTCATTTGCTGGTATCAGATTACATGTGGTCGCTCCAATAGTGTAAGTGGCTATCAAGAAACATGTCAGGGATCCAGCGCCATATGTTAGGAGATGTGCAGCACATGTACTTTGTAAGTTCTACGACTTGCTTCTAGAGGAAAACATGACTTTGGAGGATATTTGCTTAGTGCATGTGCTCCATCTCTGGCCCGGAGCTCCACCTCCTCAAATCCCTGCCTGTGCTCTGTGTCTCCTTCCCTTTTGGTTTGTGCAGATTCTTTTGTATATAGTCTATAAGGTGTTTGATGAAATGCAAGAAGGAAGCTGGGGACGAGATCTGCCTACAGAGGTTGTTGCTTTACCATCACTGTTCTTGTGTCGTGCCTAATGGTAAGGTACCTAAATTTACCATGGGATTCTCCTTGATTATTTACAAGTTTAGGCACCTCACCATTGGTTAAGAAACATTTCTGCACTGTTACTAATTATTCATTATGCTATTCTTTATTAGGGATATTGAAATATGGATACCACAAATTAAAGTGGCATTGGTGATTCACACCGACAAGCCATATGATGGAGTATGGGAGGCTTTAGATGTGGCTGCATGGAAGCGTTTGCCAAGTTGGTCAGTGACCAGTTCTGCTCGCTCTTTTCAGGTTACCATCCTCTTGCTCTTTTTTGTCGGGAAGCATTCTCATATTTTGTTCGCACTCTATTAGTTTTATTTATTCTTGCCAAAAAATAGAAAGTAAAATGTGCGAAGATACAACATTGATGACGGGCTTGCGACTCTCAACACCCTCGATCCCCACCATTCCTCTCTCTCCATTTTGGTCTCGTCCGCTATCCACTAGATAGGAAGACAAACAGGTGCTTCCTCTAGGTATAATTTTTTGCTAATGTCATTGAATTTCTCGTGAGATCTCTCTAGACCTTCCCAAAAGTATTTTAGTTTGGTGTTCATATGTATTAACTAGCCGAAGAAAGGATGCAAATGGAAGAATTTGATATGCATAAACTCCCGTCATTGAATCAGGAACAGAAAATTGTTAGTTTTCTCGTTTGTTTCCTTTCTTGTCTAGCCTGCTCCACGTAGGTTTTAGTTTTACAGTGAAAAGCTGGACAATTTGTGATGGTGATGAAAGGACTGAAAGATTTGCTCAAAGCAAAGGCGTCTAGCCGGGATACATATGGTAAGAATCTTCAGATATTGACTTCTTTTCATCTGCTATTGAGATATATACTTGCTCATAGGTCACAAGTCATGAAGTTACTTCCTTTTTCCTTTTGTTTCTGAGATATATATGTGCTCATAGGTGCTGAGACATTTCGGAAGGTTCTCATCTGTATAGATTAGTTGATAGGATGGCAATTTAAGTTTATTGAAGCTCATTTTTAGGAGGCGGGGGTCTGCTTTGGTTTCTTACTATTTGCCTATTCTCTTAAAAATACATGAGTGGATGCAACTGGCAGTTTATAAATCAATAATTTGGATGGTTCTAAATTTTTAATTTTTAGGGAAAAATTCCTTTGTTCGTTGATTTTTTTGGAAGGAGAGCGGAGATGTACCAAAATATTTTTTCTTTCAGTGGGAAAGGAGCCGTCAAATCTCAAGAAGTTCAAAGGTTGACTGTAGAGATCAACATGGCAAATGAAAAATGGGATGCGCTCATGCAGAGCAAGATGCACCAAGAGAGCGCTATTCGTGAGCTGAAGATGGAAATCGGGAGCCTCACTGAACAAAATCACTCTTCCGAGCTGCTTATACAACAACTCCGTGGTGAGATAAATTCATTGAGGGATTCGAAGGGTGAACTCTAAATTTAAATTTGAAGCCTGCTTGTGTACAAATGTATTGATGTGTGTCTTCCCTAGATTGCTTTGGGTTTGCGCATGTGCTGCTGTTGATCAATGGCTGCTGAGTTTCAACATTGTTTTCACGTTCTTCACAAATGCACTGATGGTTTGGCCAATTCAATTGGCTCTCAATTTTGGCGGGAGATCGCAGAGCACAATTATATGGTTTGACTTGTAATGCTCAGGATGGGACTATACCTCCTACGTGTCGAGGCACGACTTAAAGGTATAAGCCCATCCTAGAATGATCTCAAGTTTGGTATCTTTGCACGACTCATGTAAAAAGAGGGATTAAAATGCAAAAGGAGATAGTTGGCTTACACTCGCCACTTCACACAATACATTACATAAGCAATCATCATTCAGAACATCACAACCCGACTACGGGTGAAGAACCAAAAGAAAGATACCAAAACAACATAAAGCCACAGGTCAGGATCGAATCCTAGTAGAAACCACTACTGAACATCGAAGCGTCACAAGCAAACGGCCACAACCTTCATCGAGCTTCCAGTGAAGAACTGGACCAGCTCCTGCATCGTACACGGCTGAACCTGCATCTGGTGTGGTGAAGTAACTGTGAGCCACAGAGGACTCAGCAATCCCGTTCCCGGGTAACAATACTATTTAAGCCTTGGGTGAGGATAAGGCTGAAGAAAGAACGAGAGGTGAAGGAAACAAAACAAGAGTCTGCAGCAGCAACTAGCACTAACTTACGTAATAGAGAGCGAGAAGAGAAGAGCATCGGTCGAAAGATGATCACGAAGTGATCCTAACTAAAACCGGTCAAACATAACCCCACCGTGTTCAACTCCCGAATCCCTATTCGGAAATTGACAGTCACGGAACACACGCTGGTAGTGTATTGGAAACATTGTGTCAAGTTATCTACAACCGGAATTAACAAGCTCCCATCTGCCACATAACCGCGGGCACGGCTTTCGAAAGTTCAAACCCTGCAGGGGTGTTCCAACTTGGCCCATCACAAGCCCACGATCCGCGAAGTCGCAACTCCATAGGTGGGAAGACCCGAGTATTCTCGGAATCCCGTGCTCAAGTTAAACCGAACTAAGGTAAGGCTAATCCAGCAAATCCTCCCGGCGTGTCGACACCCTGATAGTAGCCGCGCGTATCTAAGTCTCAGGACACGACCGGATGGGTGATGCTACAGGACCCAAACCTCGAGTTTCCCCTTGGTGGTTCCCGCAGGACCCCCGTTTGGGACCAACACCATCGGCACTGGCCCCCCTGCTATGTAGAAATAAAGGATCCTCGAGGGAGCGACCCCCTATGCAAATTTAATTAATTAATTAAGTTGTTATTATGAGGCAAATAGTACCAAATGTTGGGACTTGCTGGAAAAGACTTAGCACTTAGCGGTTTATCAAGGGGGTCCCATACACCCCAACCGTGTTAGGAACGCATAATCAAGGAACATAACACCGGTTTATACGGTTCCTAACGGCATGAGTGGAACAAAACACCAAGCAAAAGGCTTAGCCTTCCACCCTGCCAGTATATAGATGATTTCATTTTAAGCATTTATATAGCGTGATATAACCCAACCAAACTTCAACATGAAGCAAGCATCTTCAATCTTCACCTGCAACTAACAATGCTATAAGAGGGGCTGAGCGAAGCGTACTTAGCCAAGCAATGGTTTGCATAGGTAGGGTGGTTAAACATGGCAATGGTTACAAGTAGGAGGCTGACAAGAAGAACATGGGCATCGAGGCAAAACTATAGAGCGGATCTACTAGCAATAGGCAAAGATAGTAATGGTATCCGGGTTCGGTCATCTTGCCTGGGAATCCACAAGGGAGAAGAACGGATCCAAGAAGAAGACGGAGCAACAGTCGAGCGGATCCTCACAACTCCGGAACGGAACCGAAGCTAACAAGAGAAGCAACCGGAAAGAAAGAACAACACGGTAAACACACAAGCAACAACATGGCATACGATGCACAAGCAAGCATGATGCATGTCCGGTTTAAATATGCATGGCATGGCAAAAGCACAAACAACACTACAAGTTAAGTGGAGATCAATATGCAACGAGTTGCATATTGACGAAACACCACATGTTATTAATTTAGTTGACTCTTGTTATTTACAAGACAAGGTTAAATGTTTTTAACATGGCAAGAGGTGAAGCATAATAAAACTACACTATTAAGACATTTTAAATGAGGCCGGAGAATAACAACAACATATCCGGAAAATCCCCATGAGCATGTTTAATAATTATAAGCAACAACAATTCACACATATATAATGTTGTTAACATGATGCGGATGACATGATCAAGTTTTATGCAAGTTTTATTAAAAGGTTGACTTAAAGGATAAGAAGCATTTGTCACCGTGGTGGAAGAAAAGGGTGCCACGGCAACGATCCGAAAATGAAGCATGGCAACATATCGGTTCCGGTAACTCGTTGAGAGTCCGGTGCAAAAGGTAAGATGGCGTGGGTGAGTCAAACGAGATGATGGGGTGATCCCGTTGCCGGGTTTCCACGGGTCGGCGACGAGGCAACCGAGGAACATGACAAAGGTGAAACGGGCACGAGCACACACGGGAGACATTTCATACAACACAAGCAAGCATAAGCGTTCAACCACGGGGTCGTCTCGGGGTTATACCTTCGAAGCGTGCGTTTCGAGGCGGTTCGAGCTCGTCGAGGGACGTAGTGGAAGAAGTCGTTCCGCGAGTCGGGGAACACGTTAACGTAGAGGAAGTAGTCGTTCACGGGGTGTCGTGGTACTTGGCGAATTCCTTGTTTGCGACGGTAGTGGTACTCGGGGCGACGGTAGACGTTCGGGCCGTAGATGTACTCGGTCGTCGTGGTACTTGGTCGTAGGGGTACTTGGTCGTATCATGTAGAGGTACTTGCGCGTCGTGTAGTTGTTCACATTCCGTAGTCGTTCACGTCTCCAAAAGGGTACACGGGTCTCCTGTCAAGAACACAAGCAACCGAAACAACACAAAACTACAGCACGTCTCGGGACGACGAGGCCAGGCAGCAGCAGTCTAGCACGGGTGACGAGGCGAGGACGCGGCCTCGAGGCACGGCAGCTCCTGGCCGCGGAACACGGCACGGGCGTGCTGAGATCGACGGGCTTCGGCCTTGCTGGAGTTGAAGACGGAGGGCACCGGCGCTGGCCTGGACGGAACCTGGCCGAGACGAGCGGAGGGAAGGGAGCGGGAGGAGAGGCCGCAGCCTGGGGCGGCGCGTGGGCGCGAGGAAGAGGCGCCATGGCGCGGCGGCGGCCAGCAGGAGCGGAGGAGAGAGGCACGGCGAGGCGCGGACGAGGGACGGCGTGGGCCGGCCGGCGAGGACGAGGTGAGGCCGCGGAGGAGATCCTCGCGGCGGCCGACTCCCTGGGGAAGAGGCGCCGCGATCCGGCTCTGGCGAGGCAGAGGGGAGGGGCGCGGTCGCGCGGTCTGGGGGCGCTCGGGAAGGAGGTCGGGGGGACGAGGCCTCCGGCCTGGAGAAGAGGCGAGGGGAGATCGGTCGGCGCTCGCGAGATGGAGAAGGGGAGATCGGGTCGAGGGGTTCGGGATGCTGCCTGACGGCGCTGAGGGGGCTCGAGGGACGTGAGGGAGTGCGGTCGAAGGGAGGCTGCGAGGGGTTGCGTCGGGCTAGGGTTAGGTGGGGTTTGGGCCGGCTGAGGGGGAAGGAGGGCCCAAGAGGCTGAGAACCCAGATGGGCTGGGAAGGAGGAGAGGGAAGGCTGGGCCTCTCTTCCTCTTTTATTTCCTTAACAGAAATAAAAAAATAGAAAGAGTGCAAAAGAAAATAAGAAAAGAGGCCAGAACAGAAAATAAAATATGGAATATTTTTATAAGGCTTTACGGGATATTACCAACCCAACAAAAAAAATAGTTCCAACACAAAGGAAGTGCAAACTAAAACATTTAGCTTGCAAATAAAAGGAGTTTAGATTTTTGGAGGAGCCTCGAAACAACGGAAAAGAATTATTGACAAGATTTTGAAGGTGAAACTCGAAGTAGGAAAAGCATGGGGAAAAATGCAAGTGTGTTATGCTTAATTCCAGGAATGGAATATTTATTAATATAGCTCCATAAATATTAGGAGGCTTTTATATGTTATAAAGAGAAGACATCTTCCCTCGATTTAAATGGACCGAAGGTCCACACGATTTATTAAGGTTGAGATGCAAAAATAAATATGACATGATGGCATGATGACATGATGCAATGCAAAAAATAAATAACACAAGCTCAAAAGAAACCCACGGGCAACCCGGAACATCTGGAATCTTCGGGAAGCTTCTGGAATCTTCTGGGACGTCGATCTCGGGCGTCACAACTCTCCCACACTAACAGAGGATCTCGACCCGAGATCCTAGAGATACCACCGGGTAAAAACGGAAGAGGAAGAGGTAAAACAAAGTTGCTTCTTTGACAGACGAGTGAAACCAAAGAACCTTAAGAGGTTGAACAAGATGAAAGAAGAATACAACGGAGATGAACGAAGATGAAAACTCCGTTAGAAAAGAGAAAACAAGGAACACAATGATAACCTTGAGAGGTTGAAAGACATGGAACAAGAGCTCACGGACCAAAAGAATATGAAACTGCAACGGTATAGCCAAGGAATAAGAATGACAGAATTTGGACAGCACTCCGTCTGAAAAGGAAGGAATTAACAAGAACTTAAGGAGATGGAGTGATACTTGATGAAAAAAACAACATATTGCCTCCGAAACAATTAAAATAATGGCACAAGGGGTAAGAAAGATTGAGACAGCACTCCGGTTAAAAGATAGGCAAAACTTGACAAGATGAGGGAACTAGAATGAAGAATACAACACTCCGGTTAACAGATAAGCAAGGGAAAAGAACATGATTGTCGATAAAAACGAGATGATGGTTTGGAGAGAGCAACATCAGAATGCCTCCGGAATGAAAGAATAGAATATGGATCGTTGGAAAGAAAAG
This sequence comes from Secale cereale, assembly GCA_902687465.1. NCBI lineage: Eukaryota > Viridiplantae > Streptophyta > Magnoliopsida > Poales > Poaceae > Secale > Secale cereale. The sequence continues at coordinate 659,820,794 of LR738714.1, forward strand.
AACGGAGAAGAAAAAGACAACTTCTCTCAAAATTAAATTTGAAAGAGCATCCTTACGAAGAAGGGTTGAACGGAGTTGTTGGAAAAATCAACAACGAAAGAATAAGCTTGATGTGGGCTTATGGAAAACATCTCAAAATTATGAGGTGACAACCAACCACTAACAGAACGAATTGCTTGGATCGAGATCAATAAGGAGTTGAAAAAACTTATTTCATCGGAATGATAAATGAAGAACTTGGGTCATTTATAAGCACCATAATTGCAACAATTTTTAGGGAAAGCTTTAGGTGAAATACAACCCAAGATAACTCCAATGAATAAATTGAAGGGTTGAAAGATCTGCTGAACAAGGAAAATGATGGTTTTAAATAACTCATTCCTGACAACTTGTGAATCATGAAACATGGAGGAAAATTATCAAGAATGACATAACACCACCTGAGAAGACAAGGTAGAAAGAATTGCAATTGGAAAGCATGATGAAGTATGCTTGAGCTCCAACAATAATCTAGATGAAGGCTTCGAGGATGAATTAAATTATGATGAACCACCATGAAGAACTCCGGTAATGAAAGCATGAGAAGTGAAATATGAAAATAATAAGATTCAAGGCCTGCGATGAATTAGATGGAGCTTTGAAATGATGTAATTGAAATAACTTGAAGCTCCGGAAAATAAGATGAACAACTTAGAATCAAGGATATGATATGATGAACAAGCTCCAGACAATAGAATTAAATCACCTTGAAGGAGTAAGAATAAGAATTATGTCATGCATCTCCTTCACCAATTAAATTGATGACAACCAAGGATTTGGCATACTACTTATTCTCGTTGCAAAGAATTAAAGAGAGATCTAGCACAAGCTTGGGTAAATCTTCAACGAACCACCGGTAGGATTATGAAAAGAACAAATGAATTAACACGATAACAACGGAAGGGTAAACTTGAAAGAACCACCGTAAGAATATGGAGACGAACGAAGAGACATCAATGAAGAATATTTGAAGAGCAAAGTTGAAAACTGAGAACGAAGAAATATTCTGAAATGATGGCCTTCGGAGGATCACAAAGAAAGAATTCAAGAATTGCTCTGAAGGGCATGAAAACAACTCCCACAATCGAAAACAATTATGAGGATGGCAAGAAGCTAGAACCACGAATCTTCAAAAGAAGGGCCAAGAATTAAGAGAAACACTTCTCCGGTCTTCAAATGTTGAGAATGAAGACGAGAAATGCCATAAGAATTGTTGAGCACTCCGGAATGAAGAATTAAAAAGGTTGAACCAACGATGAAAAGAATTTGAAACCGATCTTGGGGAAGGCATGTGACTGATGGAAATCATTCTTACGTCACACTTTGAAAAGAATTTGAGTATAACTCCGGAAAAAAAATTAAAAGAGTCAGGTAAGATCCTGGGAAAAGACCTGTGGGTTAGGGCCCACTCACAAGAAACCACCGTTGGAAAAGATTGCTTCAGATATTGCACCGGTTGAATTAAATGGCTTGAATAAGATGACAATCCTCAAAATAGTTTGAACGGATTAAGAATGGAATTATGAATCTTCAGCACTCCGGATATGAAAAACAATAGGAGAATGATTAATTGGTGCACCGGAATAAAAAGCATTGTGAAAAGAGGAAAAGGATAAGATCAACACCGAATCTTGGATTACATCCACCGGCAGAATTCGAGAACAAAAGAATGATGAACTTGAAGCTGTTGATCATCTTCACGATAAATCACCGGATAAGAACATTGAAGGAAGAGAATGAAGAAACATTACATGAATAAAATGGATACTTCATTTAAGAATTTTGCTCTGAGAAGAAGAAGGGTGGGAGGGTGGGGAAAACAAAGATAACTTGGGATGAATAACTTGAAGAGAAGGCACACCGGTTGAAAAGGATTAACATGACCATCTTGATGATCAAGAAGGACCTGCATTCCCATAGAAATATGAGAATACCGATTAGTAAAGGTATGGAATCAACATTTGACATTGAAGCAACTCGAATACCAGAATCAAAACAAAAACAAAGGATAGATATGCAACATGATCTTCACAATATCATCCGAATAGAGAATTGAACGAATGAATTCCATAGTTACATCAACTTGACGAGAAGCCACTTGAGAACAAAAGATAAATAAAAAGGAACAAGGATCAGATAGAACAAATACAAGATAGAAGTTTCGTTCGACATCTTCGTGCTGAAAGCTCATGGAACATGTTACAAAAGGGTTTTGCAATCCCCGGATCAGCATAGCCAAGGACCCTTTAAGATGCAACTCCCGATCAAAACAAGTCCATAAAACCACTTCACTCAATGTAGAACCCCGAACTTCATATCGAGCATCCGTTGGAAGAATGCCTAGAACTACTAGATGAACCCACCTATAGATTTCCGAAAGTTTCCAGTTATGCAATCAGGTGTTGGGGATACACGGGAAGCACCGCGCAATCAACTCTAAACCTACATCCAGGTGTATCCATCCTTCAACACATAACCAGTCTTTCTCGGAAACTGTGTACCTCGGACCTTCGAAAAGCATCCACTATGACAAGCTATGGCAATACTCTCGAACTACCTCCCCAGTACTGGGTGATGTCGGGGTTATCTTGCCACTGGCCGTATAGGAGAGATTTTCGATGTCGACCGTCTTAAGTATTTAGTACTGCCGTGATATGCTTGTGTCAATGATACCCCGAAGCTCAACTCCTCGGTAACAGGAGGCATCGAGAACAATATCCTTGTCACAAGAACATCGAAACAATCCCAGAATACTCGCGGGATCCTAAAAAAAATTTGGTGCAATTTTGTAAGTAGAAGAGTCAAGAGTAGACGTCAGGAGTCCTCACAAGAAAGAAAGGGGATGAGAAGCAAAGAAGTCCTACTCTCCGATATAATTTAGGACTCAAAATATTTTCAAGTGTGTGCCTAGACTCAACCGTCAACGATTCGATCAATCAGTGGGACTTCTAGGTCGGAGAAGGCTCTGAATACCAACTTGTAATGCCCAGGATGGGACTATACCTCCTACGTGTCGAGGCACGACTTAAAGGTATAAGCCCATCCTAGAATGATCTCAAGTTTGGTATCTTTGCACGACTCATGTAAAAAGAGGGATTAAAATGCAAAAGGAGATAGTTGGCTTACACTCGCCACTTCACACAATACATTACATAAGCAATCATCATTCAGAACATCACAACCCGACTACGGGTGAAGAACCAAAAGAAAGATACCAAAACAACATAAAGCCACAGGTCAGGATCGAATCCTAGTAGAAACCACTACTGAACATCGAAGCGTCACAAGCAAACGGCCACAACCTTCATCGAGCTCCCAGTGAAGAACTGGACCAGCTCCTGCATCGTACACGGCTGAACCTGCATCTGGTGTGGTGAAGTAACTGTGAGCCACAGAGGACTCAGCAATCCCGTTCCCGGGTAACAATACTATTTAAGCCTTGGGTGAGGATAAGGCTGAAGAAAGAACGAGAGGTGAAGGAAACAAAACAAGAGTCTGCAGCAGCAACTAGCACTAACTTACGTAATAGAGAGCGAGAAGAGAAGAGCATCGGTCGAAAGATGATCACGATGTGATCCTAACTAAAACCGGTCAAACATAACCCCACCGTGTTCAACTCCCGAATCCCTATTCGGAAATTGACAGTCATGGAACACACGCTGGTAGTGTATTGGAAACATTGTGTCAAGTTATCTACAACCGGAATTAACAAGCTCCCATCTGCCACATAACCGCGGGCACGGCTTTCGAAAGTTCAAACCCTGCAGGGGTGTTCCAACTTGGCCCATCACAAGCCCACGATCCGCGAAGTCGCAACTCCATAGGTGGGAAGACCCGAGTATTCTCGGAATCCCGTGCTCAAGTTAAACCGAACTAAGGTAAGGCTAATCCAGCAAATCCTCCCGGCGTGTCGACACCCTGATAGTAGCCGCGCGTATCTAAGTCTCAGGACACGACCGGATGGGTGATGCTACAGGACCCAAACCTCGAGTTTCCCCGTGGTGGTTCCCGCAGGACCCCCGTTTGGGACCAACACCATCGGCACTGGCCCCCCCTGCTATGTAGAAATAAAGGATCCTCGAGGGAGCGACCCCCTATGCAAATTTAATTAATTAATTAAGTTGTTATTATGAGGCAAATAGTACCAAATGTTGGGACTTGCTGGAAAAGACTTAGCACTTAGCGGTTTATCAAGGGGGTCCCATACACCCCAACCGTGTTAGGAACGCATAATCAAGGAACATAACACCGGTTTATACGGTTCCTAACGGCATGAGTGGAACAAAACACCAAGCAAAAGGCTTAGCCTTCCACCCTGCCAGTATATAGATGATTTCATTTTAAGCATTTATATAGCGTGATATAACCCAACCAAACTTCAACATGAAGCAAGCATCTTCAATCTTCACCTGCAACTAACAATGCTATAAGAGGGGCTGAGCGAAGCGTACTTAGCCAAGCAATGGTTTGCATAGGTAGGGTGGTTAAACATGGCAATGGTTACAAGTAGGAGGCTGACAAGAAGAACATGGGCATCGAGGCAAAACTATAGAGCGGATCTACTAGCAATAGGCAAAGATAGTAATGGTATCCGGGTTCGGTCATCTTGCCTGGGAATCCACAAGGGAGAAGAACGGATCCAAGAAGAAGACGGAGCAACAGTCGAGCGGATCCTCACAACTCCGGAACGGAACCGAAGCTAACAAGAGAAGCAACCGGAAAGAAAGAACAACACGGTAAACACACAAGCAACAACATGGCATACGATGCACAAGCAAGCATGATGCATGTCCGGTTTAAATATGCATGGCATGGCAAAAGCACAAACAACACTACAAGTTAAGTGGAGATCAATATGCAACGAGTTGCATATTGACGAAACACCACATGTTATTAATTTAGTTGACTCTTGTTATTTACAAGACAAGGTTAAATGTTTTTAACATGGCAAGAGGTGAAGCATAATAAAACTACACTATTAAGACATTTTAAATGAGGCCGGAGAATAACAACAACATATCCGGAAAATCCCCATGAGCATGTTTAATAATTATAAGCAACAACAATTCACACATATATAATGTTGTTAACATGATGCGGATGACATGATCAAGTTTTATGCAAGTTTTATTAAAAGGTTGACTTAAAGGATAAGAAGCATTTGTCACTGTGGTGGAAGAAAAGGGTGCCACGGCAACGATCCGAAAATGAAGCATGGCAACATATCGGTTCCGGTAACTCGTTGAGAGTCCGGTGCAAAAGGTAAGATGGCGTGGGTGAGTCAAACGAGATGATGGGGTGATCCCGTTGCCGGGTTTCCACGGGTCGGCGACGAGGCAACCGAGGAACATGACAAAGGTGAAACGGGCACGAGCACACACGGGAGACATTTCATACGACACAAGCAAGCATAAGCGTTCAACCACGGGGTCGTCTCGGGGTTATACCTTCGAAGCGTGCATTTCGAGGCGGTTCGAGCTCGTCGAGGGACGTAGTGGAAGAAGTCGTTCCGCGAGTCGGGGAACACGTTAACGTAGAGGAAGTAGTCGTTCACGGGGTGTCGTGGTACTTGGCGAATTCCTTGTTTGCGACGGTAGTGGTACTCGGGGCGACGGTAGACGTTCGGGCCGTAGATGTACTCGGTCGTCGTGGTACTTGGTCGTAGGGGTACTTGGTCGTATCATGTAGAGGTACTTGCGCGTCGTGTAGTTGTTCACATTCCGTAGTCGTTCACGTCTCCAAAAGGGTACACGGGTCTCCTGTCAAGAACACAAGCAACCGAAACAACACAAAACTACAGCACGTCTCGGGACGACGAGGCCAGGCAGCAGCAGTCTAGCACGGGTGACGAGGCGAGGACGCGGCCTCGAGGCACGGCAGCTCCTGGCCGCGGAACACGGCACGGGCGTGCTGAGATCGACGGGCTTCGGCCTTGCTGGAGTTGAAGACGGAGGGCACCGGCGCTGGCCTGGACGGAACCTGGCCGAGACGAGCGGAGGGAAGGGAGCGGGAGGAGAGGCCGCAGCCTGGGGCGGCGCGTGGGCGCGAGGAAGAGGCGCCATGGCGCGGCGGCGGCCAGCAGGAGCGGAGGAGAGAGGCACGGCGAGGCGCGGACGAGGGACGGCGTGGGCCGGCCGGCGAGGACGAGGTGAGGCCTCGGAGGAGATCCTCGCGGCGGCCGACTCCCTGGGGAAGAGGCGCCGCGATCCGGCTCTGGCGAGGCAGAGGGGAGGGGCGCGGGCGCGCGGTCTGGGGGCGCTCGGGAAGGAGGTCGGGGGGACGAGGCCTCCGGCCTGGAGAAGAGGCGAGGGGAGATCGGTCGGCGCTCGCGAGATGGAGAAGGGGAGATCGGGTCGAGGGGTTCGGGATGCTGCCTGACGGCGCTGAGGGGGCTCGAGGGACGTGAGGGAGTGCGGTCGAAGGGAGGCTGCGAGGGGTTGCGTCGGGCTAGGGTTAGGTGGGGTTTGGGCCGGCTGAGGGGGAAGGAGGGCCCAAGAGGCTGAGAACCCAGATGGGCTGGGAAGGAGGAGAGGGAAGGCTGGGCCTCTCTTCCTCTTTTATTTCCTTAACAGAAATAAAAAAATAGAAAGAGTGCAAAAGAAAATAAGAAAAGAGACCAGAACGGAAAATAAAATATGGAACATTTTTATAAGGCTTTACGGGATATTACCAACTCAACAAAAAAAATAGTTCCAACACAAAGGAAGTGCAAACTAAAACATTTAGCTTGCAAATAAAAGGAGTTTAGATTTTTGGAGGAGCCTCGAAACAACGGAAAAGAATTATTGGCAAGATTTTGAAGGTGAAACTCGAAGTAGGAAAAGCATGGGGAAAAATGCAAGTGTGTTATGCTTAATTCCAGGAATGGAATATTTATTAATATAGCTCCATAAATATTAGGAGGCTTTTATATGTTATAAAGAGAAGACATCTTCCCTCGATTTAAATGGACCGAAGGTCCACACGATTTATTAAGGTTGAGATGCAAAAATAAATATGACATGATGGCATGATGACATGATGCAATGCAAATAATAAATAACACAAGCTCAAAAGAAACCCACGGGCAACCCGGAACATCTGGAATCTTCGGGAAGCTTCTGGAATCTTCTGGGACGTCGATCTCGGGCGTCACATGGCTGTTGTATGTTCTTACTTTCTCTGTTTCACAAATTGTGTTTTGAAGTGTGATCACCTCAACTTGTGGCTCCAACCATCTACATAGTGGGATCAGTACATAATTCCCTGTGATTCACATCGCTTCATCAGTTAATTAGTTTGTGTTACATGCAATTGATTCAATGTTTACAATCTGTGGTATACAAGCTCACAAATCTATTAATAAATTTTTGATATGTTCACCTGTAAATATATCCAAGATTTTTCATGGCTGATTGAGATGACGTTGGAGTTCTTAGGAGCTGCAACAATACATGTATTTTGCTTTGTTAATGACATGTATTATATCAGTAGTTATTTTGGAAGAACTTTTGGACTTTTTGACAGCTGAACTGAAACCATCTGTCATAGTAATAGCCACAAGATTTCATTACATGCTGGGAATACGAAAATGAATTGTGGTAATTCACTTATTCTAGCATAATCAGTCATGCTGCGATTTTCTGCATGCGTGTGACACCAATATACTTCTATTTTTAGTATTGGGTTCTTCTAAAGGATAACTTCTTCTGCTGTCATAGTCATTTTTCTTAGACTTAGAGTACCGGTATGAAATATGATGGTGCTGGTGCTGATCGACGGTGGTCGGCAAGGCGGCAGGAGGCGAAGATGATGACTGATACGGTGGCCAACAGATAAATGGTATGCGACGTCGTCATTTGGTCCCTCTCCTTGCTTCTGCCTCTTTCTATAGTCATATTTTCTGTTCTTGCCAGATGTCGTTCAACTCCATTTCCCAGTGGGGGCCTCTTCATGGGCTGATCTAGCATCAGGACGCATGGGAGGAGAGACGGCTCTCATGTATTAGGATGTTGCACACCTGGTGGACCAGTCGACGGGGTTGTTCCACGGGCTGCTCTTGTTGATTTGTTCTTGACACATCCTTTGTTCTATTGTATTTTTTGAATCAGTTGGTGGTATATATTAACAAGTATTCCCTCCGTTCACTTTTATAAGACCTTTTAGACATTTAAGACATCACCTAATACAGTTCAGTTTCAGCTGTCCTAAAGGACTTACAATAGTGAACAGAGCGAGTATCATTCATTCTGTCACTTTTGAACCATCGATATTGTCTGTAATCACTCCTCTAGACTGCAAAACTGCTGCTTTTGTGTTATGTGTCCTTTTTCAAGAAGCGGCAACATGATATTGTGAGTGTTATTATATTGCTATCCATTGGAATGTGCTATCCAGATAGAAAAAGGGATCCATTCTCTGAATTTGTAGCTGTGGCGCAGCTCTGTCTTAGTGTTCCACACTTACAGTTAGCTACTTGAATAACACCACGAAGTACAGCCAGGAAAGTGGAAGGGGCGCGTCCTACCTTGCACCGCCCAGTTTCCGCTGAAGCGGCGCGCCATGGGCGCGCCCCAACCACTAGTATACACTATAAGTTCTATCCTTAGGATTCATTGGCACATAAGTTTGAAATATGCACAAGTATGAAGTATGTTAGAGCATCTCCAGCCGCGCCCCCAACAGGCCCCCCCAGGCCACTTTTTCGGCGTCGGCGCCGAAAAAACGGCCCAGTCACGCCCCCAGAACGCCGAAAATCGTCGGTTCGGACCTTTTTTCCGCCCGGCGGTCACAGGCCGAACCCGACGCGCTGGGGAGCAGTTGGGGGCTCCGGCGCTAGGGAAAAGCGCGCCTGGCTTACACCGACAGGGGAAAAGTCAAGGTTTTCATCCCCCGACTCGCCTCGCACTCCCCGCGCCCTCGGCCACCACTAGCTATATCCCGGCGACGGCCGCCGCCCTACTTCACTAGATAGCCATTCCCCGCCGGAAAATAGCAGCTCTTCGCCGCGGCAGCCCCTCCCACAACAGCTGGGCGTTTTCGGCCGCGGAGACGCGGTTTAGCGGCGGGTACACGCCCACCGAGCGCAAGGTGTTCGGCGTTTTGCCTGTCTCGGCGATGGTCTCGGATGACGAGGAGGAGCTCGTCGCGTTGCTGGAGGAGGAAGCCGCGGTCGACGTCCAGGAAGAAGAGCATCTCATGGTGCTCGCCGCCCTCGCCCAGCTGCTGGCGAGCAATGAAAAGCCGTGGCGAGGTGGCTCGGCGCCGGGACGGTTGAAAGCAAATAACCGGCTTCGTCTTGAAGGCTACTGCATGCTCTACTCTGACTACTTCGCCGATGCTCCACTTCACGGCGAGAAAACATTTCGGCGCCGTTATCGGATGAGCCGAAAGCTCTTCCTCAGGATTGTGAATTCCATCCGGGAATTCGACGACTACTTCAAGTGCAAGATGGATTGCACTGGCGCTCTTGGATTCACCTCCATCCAGAAGTGCACGACAGCGATGAGGATGCTTGCATATGGAGCTCCCGGTGATTCACTCGACGACTATGGGCGCATGGCCGAGTCCATCAGCATAGAGTGTTTCTACAAGTTCTGTCGGGCACTGGTGGCAGTGTTTGGGCCACAATACTTGAGAACACCCAATGCGGAAGACACTGCTCGGATCCTAGCCTAGAATGCAGCAAGAGGATTTCCTGGGATGCTTGGAAGCATCGACTGCATGCATTGGAAATGGAAGAATTTGCCCATTTGGTTGGCAGGGGATGTACAAAGGTGCCAAAGGCGGTTGCAGTGTGGTGCTTGAGGCGGTAGCCACACAGGACCTCTGGATTTGGCACTCCTTCTTTGGTATGTCAGGAACTCACAATGACATCAATCGTGCTGCAGTGATCTCCTGTTTTTGCCAAGCTCGTTGAGGGCCATTCTCCTCCGGTGAACTTCGAGATCAATGGGCACCAATACAACAAGGAGTACTACCTAGCAGATGGCATCTATCCGAGATGGTCGACATTTGTGAAGACGATCTCAAACCCTGCGGCAGGAGGCAAGAACGCCTGGTTTGCGAAAGTTCAGGAGGCTTGCAGGAAGGATGTCGAGCGGACATTTGGTGTGCTCCAATCTCGATTCGCTGTTGTTCGGTACCCCGCTCAGACCTGTACCAAAGATCAAATGTGAGAGATTATGACTTGCTGTGTCATCTTGCACAACATGATCATCGAGAGCGAGCAAGAAGACCCAGTGTTTGACACTGAACCATACTACAGGCAGGGTCCTCTAGCCGAAGTTGATCACCATCTACCGGCAACTTGGACTGCCTATCTCAGTATGCGTCAGGAGATCCGAGACCCACAGGTGCATCATCAACTGCAGAAAGATCTGATTGAGCACCTATGGAGGCTCAAGTGGGACGCCGTGTGATGAAATACGAGTTTTTATTTGTTGAGCTATATAATTTGTATTGAACTATTTGTTGTTGTACTATTTTGTTGAAGTGTTTGATTTTTCTGTGATGAAATATGTGATAAGAAATAATTGTGTTGATAATTGAACGCTGAGACACGGAAACCACGCCGAATATGGGCCTATTCTCGCCCATATGGGACCTTTATTCGCCGAAATTGGGCTGCAAAGTGGGCCAATTTCGGCACCTGGGGGCGACGACCGGGCGCAAAACCGCCCCCAGTGCCGATTGTATCGCCGGCTCGCACCTAGGGGGCGATTTTTACGCGTCCGCGGGGGGGGGGGGGCAACGGCTGGAGATGCTCTTAGGATAAGTTTAATTTATAAATCATTTCCATTATAATTGTGTTTATTTTACTGTTAAAGTTACTTTTGTTTGTTCACAACAAAAAGTTAATTCAGTTATAAAAGTGCATCTAGGTCTTCCTAGCGGGTTTTGATGATCAATAGCGAACCAATTAAGATATTACTCCATTCATCTCATAATATAAGATCGTTTTGCATGTTGATTTAGTTTACAAAACAATTTCATATTACGAGACGGAGGGAGTAATATGTTATTGAGTGTACGTAGGCATATACATAGTCCCTACAATAATGGTTTGATAGCAAAAACAATTGTGTTAGATATTAACTTATTTTTATGTACGTTTGTCTGATGTAGAGAAGGCTTTTTGTTTTTGTGAGAATAATGTAGAGAAGTTTGGCCTAGCAAAGCTAGATTTAAATTAATCTGGAGACAAAAGTAGAAGGGATAATTGGATTTTCAATATTAGTAAAAATACCCACGATCGATTGCTTAGGGGTATCACCTGGGCCGAAAAGTAAACATAGAAAGTTGCTTGACGACCAAAAGGGTTGGACGTCCCCAGGAGTTATCCAACACCAGAGGAAGATGACACTACCCTGGGCCCCTTTTATGTGCCGAGAGGGAGTGTCTCCTTTACGGCCATGGCTGCTGATTTCACCAATGCTTTTCTCAAGTGTCCAATAGTCCAAGATAGTTCGTTGCCATAAACTCCACTTCACAGACCAGTTCATCATGTGTGTGTCGAGCAGGCATGAGACTTCTGCTTAGATTTCATGGCCGCACCCCATACTTGATACACTTCTGTAAAAAATAAATAAGAACGTTTATAGATCACTAAAGAGTAATGCTTAATCGTCTGGCAATGATTTATTAGGTGTCCCAACCTCATCTATAATCACTTACATTAGACCTAAGATGCTATGGCTGCCGTATACATATACAGTTTTGCTAAGTCTCAGTCGACTTAGACTTCGTTATGTCTCAGTTGACCACGATTGATGGTGTCACGACCTATCCGAAACCAGACGTAGATGCATGACCCACATGATCCAGCACTTTGCGCTTTCACACATCACACTTCCATCTTTGTACGTGTAACCGTGTTGTTGGCATATGACATGGAAAAGCTCACATACCGGCCTGGCCGGCTACACTTGCACCATGGCTTTTCTGGAGTGTGACATCTTGGATTCATGGTGGCCACGAGCGCCATTCTGCCGCATGTATAAATCATGTGCGGGCGCGTCATTTCTTTTACAAGGCAGGGCAGACACGCGCGACCAAGCTACAGGCGGGCGGGCGAGCGATCTACACGGCCTGACGTGACGATGGGGGTGGTGATGGCGGCGCTGTGGGACATCCTGGCGAAGGCCGCCAACGTGGCGCAGATGTCCGGCCTGCATGCCGCCATGCTGGTCGCCGTGGGCATGAGCCTCCTGCGCATCCCGCAGAGCAGGCGGGAGTGCGCCAAGCTCGAGCGCTGCAGCCGCAGGCTCCACGCGCTGCTGCAGTGGCCGACGGGCTGCGGGGCCGTGCTGCTGTGCTCAGAGATGGGAGGCCCCGTTCTAAAGGCGCTCGTCGACGCGGCCGGCCTCGTCGCCTCTTACGAGAAGAGCACGTTGTGGCACCGTGTCCGGAGGGGCAGGGGCATGGCCGCCCAGCTCCGGGACATGCGGGACGTCGTGGACTCCTACTGTGGCCTCCTGCTCTACGTCAACGCACATCTCCTGCTACAACCGGCGACTCATCGTCCCCCGTCCGATACCACATACGGGTACGTACATGAACTTGAGATACACATTGATTTAATTACGACATTCTATAGAGATTAGAGAACTCATTTAATTACCATCATGCTAATTTAATTTGCAACGCAGGGTTCATGAGGTGAATGAGAATGACACACCACAGAGTCGGAGTGTGCTACTAGCAGTGACCAATAGCCCGGGAGTTCCAGAAACTCGTGGCGCTCAAAGGCACGATAATGATGGCGAGGGGGGAACAGGCAGCCGGACAGATGACACCGGTCCAGCAGGACGTGAAAGAAGCGTGACTGCTTAATTAGTAATTTCCCATGAGTCCATGACCACAGGAGTAGACTGATCCCAATAGGCTAAAGTGAATTCTCAGTGCTTGCTTTTCCATTTGCTGCAAAAGTGAATAATGTACCGTCTGTAAATATGTGTATATAAGCTTGGAAAAAAAAATAGAACTTTCTTGGCGAGCTTTTCCACTTACATAGTCTACTAGCTTGAAAGAACTAAATTTGGCGAGTCTACTTGCTAAAATTTTGGCTGAGATTTTGATTTCCCATGAGTTGGTTTAATATTGACGACAAAAGTAAACTAGAGTTGGCTAAAGTGCATTGCATGCCAACTAGGGCTGCAAGAAAAACTCGAGGCTTGGGAGTCACTTGAGATCGACTCGTCTTTTTGCTCGAGTTAAAAAGAAATGAGCTGAATAAGAGCATTTTATGTAGCTCAATTGAGAAATGAGATGATCTTGAGCGAGCACTAGCTCGCTCGATTTTATCTTGGTAGCTCGGTATAATATAATTATATTGCATAATCATAATATAAATTATCAGGAAATATTATTCATTACCATATATATTGTGTACGATTTTCTCCATTTCATTTTTTCAGCCCCTCACAGACAAAACAGTAGAAGGCAGGCACCAACCAGAGGGGAAAAGGTTGCGAAAAGCGGGTCCACCACGTCTGATCCCTAAGGGGCGACCGGGAGGCGATCGCGAGGCGATTGGAAGGCGGCGCCTAGGGTTAGGGTTCTGAACGTAGGGTGGTTGTGATCTCGGGCAGCGGATCCGCGACGACGGCGTCGGGGGCTCGTCTGGCCTCGCAGGTTTCTTCTTCTCCTATTCGCAGGCGGTGCCCATGGCGTCTTCCTCGAGCAGGGGAGAGAAGGTGGCATCAGTGGTGGGGACCCCGACAAAGGTGACTCAGGTTGAGAAGGCGGGGAAGAACGACAAGGCGGGGAAGGATTCCTCGACATCCCCGGACGGCAAGACGTCGGAGGTTGCTGTATCATTGTCGGCGAGGCTGGGTGGACTGGCATTAACGGATAAGGAGGCGGCAGGGTTTGTCTTCAGCGACCCGGGACCAAAGCAGCAGCAAGCCCTAAAGTGGGCGGTGGTTGGGAAGGCCTTCTCCCCGCGCCCCCTGAATAGATATGCTTTTGAAAGGGCGATGCAGAGAGCATGGGGTTTGCATAGGGAGGCAAAATTCCAGGATCTGGGGGGCAATGTTTTCATGATTAGGTTTGGCAGTGAAGGAGACTGGAAGCATGCGTTGTTCAACGGACCGTGGCAGTTTGATTTCAATGTGGTAGTTCTGAAGGATTACGATGGAGGGACTCGGCCGTCGGAGATGATTTTTGACTCAGTGGATATATGGGTTCGTGTTGACGATCTGCCTCTGGACAGGAGGACTAAGGAGTTCGGCGAGGCCTTGGGTAACTGGTTGGGTAAAACTGTAAGAGTGGATGTAGGAGATGATGGACTGGCAAGAGGAGCTCAACTCAGAATTAGGACCAAGATCTCAGTTCATGAGCCTTTAGTGCGTGGTTTCTTTCTAAAGAAGGAGCCGGAGGATGAAGAACAGACTTGGTTCGACTTTGCATATGAGAAGATCCCTCACTTTTGTTTCGATTGTGGAAGGCTTGCGCATGTGGATGGGAGGTGCGAGCCGCCGGTTGATCCTTTGTCTCAATGGGGAGGATGGTTGCGCGCATCACCCAACGGTTCATCCTCTGGCGCACAGGAGAAAAAACACGGAGAGGGGACGAGCATGGGATTTAGCAAGGAGGGGTCCATGTCTAGTGCGGGGGAGTTGGGCTCCAAGAGTCTTGGAACGGTCCGGGACCTACCAACACGCCGCTATGGCTACAAGGAATATACACCCTCAGCTGACTCTCACACTGGTGGGAAGATGCAACATAGGAGGGAGCAAGAGGAGGTTCAAAGCCCGAATAAATTGTGCACTGGCAAGGGGGGAGATAAGGATAGAGACCTGAGACAGGATCTCGAATCTAAACGCGAAAAGGAGCTGCGTAAAGTGCTTGAACAGAAGGTTAGGGAGGGTGTTATCTCACCAAAGAAACACCCCGATTACAAGGGGAAAAGCAGGAGCATGGGGAGAGGCCAAATTTGGGAACCCGAAGACGACCAGGGTATTATATACGCAAGCCAAGGATTGAAGAAGGGACATCCAGACAGCGGGATAGTCATACTCAGCATGTGCCTTGGGATAAGAAGCGATCTTCAAGACAAGTTTGGGTTGCTAAAAGCGAGGGTGCGAGAAAGGATGATATTGAGGGGCTCTCGAATGAAAAAAGACAGAAGGTGGTGTCAGCAGTTGATCAGGTGGGCGATTGTGCTACATCTTCGGCGGACCCCGGCAACCGGGGCCGCCGAGAACAATGATTCTGTTGGCCTGGAACTGTCGGGGATTGGGGTTGGACCCGACGGTTGGCGAATTGAGGGACCTGGTAAGGTCATACAACCCAGCGGTGGTGTTTATGAGTGAGACTAAGAAGAGCAGGGCAGCGATGGAGAAACTACGATGGAGCTTGGGTTTTAGTAATGGCATGGCGGTGGATTGTGTGGGAAGGAGCGGTGGATTGGCTCTATGGTGGAGGGACGAGGTGAAGATGACGATCAGACCTTGGTGTCAATACTATATTGATGCTGTTATCTCATATGAGGGAAACTCGTTCAGATTCACTGGAATCTACGGGGAGCCCCGATCGGACCTCCGCAATAAAACTTGGGACGCGTTGAGATATTTGAGAAGACAAGATAACCTCCCTTGGCTTTGTGCTGGTGACTTCAATGAAATCCTCTTTCAGACAGAGCAGAGAGGTGGCAACGCGAGAGGTTTTAACCAAATGGAGGCCTTCAGAGAATGCTTAGCTGATTGTGGGCTGGCTGACGTGGGTTTTACCGGATATCCTTTCACATGGAATAACAAGCAGAATGGGGATGCGAACATTCAGGTGCGGTTGGACCGAGCGACATGCAATGATGATTTCATGCAGATGTTCCCGGAGACAGGAGTGGAACACGTGTTAACGGAGGAATCGGACCATGCTGCCATCGTTATTAGAGCGGCGAGGTCGCAGAACGAGCGCGGCTGCAAGAGGGAGCAAGGGTTTCGCTTTGAGGAGGCATGGACACGCCATGAAGGATATGACGAGATGGTGGGACAAGCATGGGCTGGAATCAGTCAGGATCAGGGTGGACTGGCGGATATGAGTACAAAACTTGGGGCCATGTCCAGGGCCCTGCAAAAGTGGAGTAGAGAAGTGTTCGGCTCCCTCCGGCGGCAAATCTCGAAGCTGAAAGCACAGTTGAAGGAGGCTAAAGATAGATCCCTGCGAACAAACTTTTATGGGGAGGTGACTGACATTGAGGGCCAACTTCATGATCTCTATGAGAAGGAGGAGATTTATTACAAACAACGGTCGCGCATAGATTGGCTCCAGTGGGGGGATCAAAACACTAAGTTCTTTCAAAACAGAGCTTCTCATAGGCGAAGGAAAAACACTGTCAAGTCTCTGCTTCGGGAGGATGGATCTCGGTGCACATCTGATGAAGAGATGCGGGGCTTGGCGGCTAGGTTTTACACCGATCTCTTCACAACAGAAGGTTCTGTGGAAGCGGATCGCTTACTGCAACATATCGAAGGTTTTGTTTCTGAGGAGATGAACAACAAACTAATTGCAGAAGTTACTGATATGGAAATAGAGACCGCTCTATTTCAAATGGGGCCAACTAAAGCTCCTGGACCTGACGGTTTTCCTGCGTTATTCTACCAACGACACTGGTCGTTTTTGAAAAATGATGTGTGCACAGCAGTGAGAAAGTTCCTAAGAGGAGGTACAATGTCGGAAGCTTTCAATGATACTGTTATCGTAATGATTCCCAAAGTAAACTCACCGGAGTTGATGTCTCAGTTCAGACCGATTAGTTTATGTAATGTGTTGTACAAAGTCGCCACAAAGGTCCTAGCAAACAGGCTTAAGGTTATTCTTCCACTTATGATATCGGAGGAACAAAGCGCGTTTGTACCGGGGAGATTGATCACGGACAATATTCTGGTTGCCTACGAGTGCGTTCACGCTATCAGGAAGAGGACCCGGAAGAAACCTTTTTGCGCGGTTAAACTTGATATGATGAAGGCATATGACCGTGTTGAGTGGTCGTTTTTGGAGAGGATGATGCTCAAGCTGGGTTTTGCGGAGGGGTGGGTCCAAACGTGTTGGAAATATGCCCTAGAGGCAATAATAAAAGAGTTATTATTATATTTCCTTGTTCATGATAATCGTTTATTATCCATGCTATAACTGTATTGATTGGAAACTCAAATACATGTGTGGATGAATAGACAGACTTTGTGTCCCTAGTGAGCCTCTACAGGACTAGCTCGTTGATCAAAGATGACCGCGGTTTCCAGGTCATAGACATGAGTTGTCATTTGATAACGGGATCACATCATTAGGAGAATGATGTGATGGACGAGACCCAAACGTTAAACATAGCTTTTGATCGTGTTAGTTATCGCTATAGTTTTCTGCATGTCAAGTATAAGTTCCTATGACCATGAGGTCATGTAACTCACTGACACCGTAGGAGTGCTTTGTGTGTGCCAAACGTCACAACGTAACTGGGTGACTATAAAGGTACTCTACAGGTATCTCCGAGGGTGTATGTTGAGTTGACATGGATCGAGACTGGGATTTGTCACTCCGTGTGACGGAGAGGTATCTCCGGGCCCACTCGGTAATACGTCATCTCAATGAGCTCAAAGTGACTAAGTAGTTGGTCACGGATTATGTATTACGGTAACGAGTAAAGAGACTTGCCGGTAACGAGATTGAACTAGGTATAGAGATACCGACGATCGAATCTCGGGCAAGTAACATACCGACGAGACAAAGGGAACTGTATACAGGATTGCCTGAATCCTTGACATCGTGGTTCATCCGATGAGATCATCGAGAAACATGTGGGAACCAATATGGGTATCCAGATCCCGCTATTGGTTATTGACCTGGGAGTGTCTCGGTCATGTCTACATGGTTTCCGAACCCGCAGGGTCTACACACTTAAGGTTCGGTGACGCTAGGGTTGTTAGTGAGAACAGTGCATGGTTACCGAAGGTTGTTCGGAGTCCCGGATGAGATCCCGGACGTGACGAGGGTCTCCGGAATGGTCCGGGGACGAAGATTGATATATAGGATGAAAGGTTTCAGAGTCCGGAAGTGTTCCGGGGAGCATCGGGAAATCGGCGGATTACCGAAAAGGGTTTCGGGGGTCCCGGAAGTGGTTCTGGGCCTAATGGGCCACAAAGGGGGGACACCACAGCCCTCATAGGGCTGTGCGCCCCCCCTGGGCCCTCTCCTATGGCGCATGGGGGGCTGGCCCCTCCTAGGGCAGCCGCACCCCCTGGCTGGGGGGCAAGGCACCTAGGGGGGGGGGGAAACCCTAGGGCCTGCGCAGCCCTTGGCCGCCGCCCCCCCCCCCACTGCCCTGGCCGCCGGCCCCCCTAGGGGAAACCCTAGGGCGCCCCCCTCCCATCTATTCCCCCTATATATAGAGGGGCAGAGGGAGGGCAGCTAACACACGTTTGTGCCTCGGTGCTGCCCTTCCTCTCCCACAACATATTCGTCTTCCCGCGGTGCTTAGGCGAAGCCCTGCTGGAATCCTCCTCCACCATCACCACCACGCCGTCGTGCTGCCGGTCTCTCCATCAACCTCTCCTCCACCCCTTGCTGGATCAAGAAGGAGGAGACGTCCCCGAGCCGTACGTGTGAAGAACGCGGAGGCACCGTTGCTTCGGTGCTAGGATCTTCGGCGATCTGAATCGCGGCGAGTACGACTCCATCAACCGCGTTCTTAACGCTTCCGCTTAGCGATCTACAAGGGTACGTGGATCCAACTCTCCTCTCGTAGTAGCATCTCCTAGATTAATCTTGGTGAACGTAGGAAAAATTTTTGTTTCCCATGCAACGTTCCCCATCAGTGGCATCATGAGCTAGGATCTTGCGTAGATGCTTTCTCGAGTAGAACACAAAAGGGTTTGTGGGCGTTGATGTTTAAATTGCTGCCCTCCTTAGTCTTTCTTGATTCAGCGGTATTATGGGATGAAGCGGCCCGGACCAACTTTACATGTCCACGTACATGAGACCGGTTCCATCGACAGACATGTGACTTTTGTTGCATAAGATGGCTGGCGGGTGTCTGTCTCTCCTATCTTAGTTGAATCAGAATAGAACAAGGCTGTCCTTGTAGAAGGTTAAATAGCAACTTGAATATCACCGTTGTGGCTTTGCGTAGGTAAGAAGCGTTCTTGCTAGATACCCATAGCAGCCACGTAAAACATGCAACAACAAATTAGAGGACGTCTAACTTGTTTTTGCAGGGTATGTGTGTGATATGATATGGCCAATGACATGATGAGATATATTTGATGTATGAGATGATCATGTTGTAATAGTTAATATCGACTTGCATGTCGATGCATACGGCAACCGGCAGGAGCCATAGGGTTGTCTTTAATTTTTGTATGACCTGCGTGTCAATCATTAAGCGCTTTGTAATGCTTTACTTTATCGCTAAACGGTAGCAATAGTAGTAAGAGCATGGTGGGCGCGCGACAACCCCGATGGCGACACGATGATGGAGATCATGATGATGGAGATCATGGTGTGGCGCCAGTGACGATGGAGATCATGCCGGTGCTTTGGAGATGGAGATCAAAAGCACGAGTTGATGGCCATATCATGTCACTTATGATTTGCGTGTGATGTTAATCCTTTTATGCATCTTATTTTGCTTAGGACGACGGTAGCATTATAAGATGATCCTTCACTAAAATTTCAAGATAAAATTGTGTTCCCCCCGAGTGTGCGCCGTTGCGAAGGTTCGTCGTTTCGAAGCACCACGTGATGATCGGGTGTGATAGACTCTACGTTCGCATACAACGGGTGCAAACCAGTTTTGCACATGCAGAACACTCGGGTTAGACTTGACGAGCCTAGCATGTACAGACATGGCCTCGGAACACGGAAGACCGAAAGGTCGAGCATGAGTCATATAGTAGATATGATCAACATGTAGATGTTCACCATTGACACCACCTCATCTCACGTGATGATCGGACTTGGGTTGGTGAATTTGGATCATGTCACGCTTGAATGACCAGAGGGATGTCAATTTGAGTGGGAGTTATAAATAATTTGATTAGGTAGTAACTCACTTATCATGAACAATAGTCTAAAATGTCTTTGCAAATCTTTTGTTGTAGATGGCTCGCGCAGTAGCTCCCCTGAATTTTAATGCGTTCCTAGAGAAAGCTAAACTGAAAGATGATGGGAGCAACTTTGTGGACTGGCTCCGCAATCTGAGGATCATCCTCACAGCTGCCCAAAAGGTTTATGTCCTAAATGCATCGCTAGGTGACCCCCCCGCTCCTACAGCCACTGCAGACGTTTTGAACGCCTGGCAGTCGCGTTCGGATGACTATTCGATAGTGCAGTGTGCCATGTTGTACGGCTTGGAAGGAGGACTTCAAAGGCGTTTTGAACGTCATGGTGCATATGAGATGTACCAGGAGTTGAAGTTCATCTTTGAAAAGAATGCTAAGATCGAGAGGTATGAGACCACCGATAAATTCTTTGCTTGCAAGATGGAGGAGAATTCGTCTGTCAGTGAACACTTACTGAAGATGTCTGGGTACTATACCCGCATAGCTGATCTGGGACTTGTGTTCCCGGATGAGGCTATCATTGACAGAATTCTCCAGTCACTCCCGCCAAGCTACAAGAGCTTCGTGCAGCAGTACAACATGCAAGGGATGAATAAAACCATCGCCGAGCTGTTTTCAATGCTGAAAGTCGCTGAGGCAGACATCCAGAAGGAGTATCAAGTGTTGATGGTCAATAAAACCACCAGTTTCAAGAAGAATGGCAAGGGCAAGAAGGGTAACTCTAAGAAGGGTGGCAAAGCAGTTGCTAATCCAGTGAAGAAACCCAAGGCTAGGCCCAAGCCAGAGACTGAGTGTTTCTATTGCAAGGGGAACGGCCACTGGAAGCGGAACTGCCCCAAGTATCTGACGGACAAGAAGGGGGCCAACAACAACAAAGGTATATGTGATATACATGTTATTGATGTGTACCTTACCAACTCTCGTTGTAGTGCCTGGGTATTCGATACCGGTTCGGTTGCTCACATTTGCAACTCTAAACAGGAACTGCGGAATAAACGGAGGCTGGCGAAGGACGAAGTGACGATGCGCGTGGGAAATGGTTCCAAGGTTGATGTGATCGCCGTCGGCACGCTCGCTCTTCGATTACCATCGGGATTAGTTATGAACCTGAATAATTGTTATTTAGTGCCTGCGTTAAGCATGAACATTATATCTGGATCTTGTTTATTGCGAGACGGTTACTCATTTAAATCAGAGAATAATGGTTGTTCTATTTATATGAGTAATATCTTTTATGGTCATGCACCCGAAGTTAGGGGTTTATTCTTATTGAATCTCGATAGTGATGATACACATGTTCATAACATTGATGCCAAAAGATGTAGAGTTGATAATGATAATACCACTTTCTTGTGGCACTGCCGTCTGGGTCATATCGGCGTGAAACGCATGAGGAAGCTCCATGCTGATGGACTTTTGAGTCTCTTGATTTTGAATCACTTGACACGTGCGAGCCGTGCCTCATGGGCAAGATGACAAGGACCCCGTTTTCAGGGACAATGGAACGGGCAAGTGACTTATTGGAAATCATACATACTGATGTGTGCGGTCCGATGAGTGTAACGGCGCGCGGTGGATATCGTTATTTTCTCACCTTCACTGACGACTTAAGTAGATATGGGTATATTTACTTGATGAAGCATAAGTCTGAAACTTTTGAAAAGTTCAAGCAATTTCAGAGTGAAGTTGAAAATCATCGTAACAAGAAGATCAAGTTCCTACGATCTGATCGAGGGGGAGAATATCTGAGTTATGAGTTTGGTGATCACTTAAGAAAATGTGGAATTGTTTCACAGTTGACGCCACCTGGAACACCACAGCGTAATGGTGTGTCCGAACGTCGTAATCGAACCCTATTAGATATGGTACGTTCTATGATGTCTCTTGCCGGTTTGCCACTATCGTTTTGGGGATATGCGTTAGAGACAGCTGCATTCACTTTAAATAGGGCTCCATCTAAGTCCGTTGAGACAACACCGTATGAACTATGGTTTAGTAAGAAACCGAAGTTGTCTTTTCTCAAAGTTTGGGGTTGCGATGCTTATGTCAAAAGGCTTCAGCCAGAAAAGCTCGAACCCAAAGCGGACAAATGTGTCTTCATAGGATACCCAAAAGAAACTGTTGGGTACACCTTCTATCTCAGATCCGAAGGCAAAGTGTTTGTCGCTAAGAACGGGTCCTTTCTCGAGAAAGAGTTTCTCTCGAAAGAATTGAGTGGGAGGAAGGTAGAACTTGATGAGGTTATTGAACCTCTGCTTCAACCAGAGAGTTGCGCAGCACAGAAAGATGTTTTTGTGGAGCCTGCAGCGGTTGAAGAGGAAGCCAATGATGATGATCAAGAAGCTTCTGATCAAGTTACTACCGAACCTCGTAGGTCGACAAGGGTACGCACTGCACCTGAGTGGTATGGTAACCCTGTCTTGGAGGTCATGTTGTTAGACAACGGTGAACCTACGAGCTATGGAGAAGCTATGGTGGGCCCGGATTCCGACAAATGGTTAGAGGCCATGAAATCCGAGATGGGATCCATGTATGAAAACAAAGTATGGACTTTGGAAGTATTACCTGAAGGGCGGAAGGCCATTCAGAATAAATGGATTTTTAAGAGGAAGACGGACGCTGACGGTAATGTCACCGTGTATAAAGCTCGACTTGTGGCAAAGGGTTTTTCACAAGTTCAAGGAATTGACTACGATGAGACTTTCTCACCCGTAGCGATGCTTAAATCCGTCCGAATCATGTTAGCGATAGCTGCATATTTCGATTATGAAATTTGGCAGATGGATGTCAAAACAGCGTTCCTTAACGGTTTTCTTAAGGAAGAGTTGTATATGATGCAACCGGAAGGTTTTGTCGATCCAGAGAATGCTGACAAAGTATGCAAGCTCCAGCGTTCCATTTATGGGCTGGTGCAAGCATCTCGGAGTTGGAATCTTCGCTTTGAGGAGGTGATCAAAGCGTTTGGGTTTGTACAAGTTTATAATGAAGCTTGTATTTACAAGAAAGTGAGTGGGAGCTCTATAGCGTTTCTAATATTATATGTAGATGACATATTGCTGATTGGAAACAATATAGAATTTTTGGATAGCGTGAAGGGGTATTTGAACAAGAGTTTTTCGATGAAGGATCTCGGTGAAGCTGCTTTCATATTGGGCATCAAGATCTATAGAGATAGATCAAGACGCTTGATAGGACTTTCACAAAGTACATACCTTGATAAAGTTTTGAAGAAGTTCAAAATGGATCAATCCAAGAAGGGGTTCTTGCCGGTATTGCAAGGTACAAAGTTGAGTAAGACTCAATGCCCAGTGACTGCGGAAGATAGAGAAAAGATGAGTGTCGTCCCCTATGCTTCAGCCATAGGCTCTATCATGTATGCAATGCTGTGCACAAGACCAGATGTCAGCCTTGCCATAAGTATGGCCGGAAGGTTTCAAAGTAATCCTGGTATGGATCACTGGACAGCGGTCAAGAATATCCTAAAGTACCTGAAAAGGACTAAGGATATGTTTCTCGTTTATGGAGGTGATCAAGAGCTCGTCGTAAAGGGTTACGTCGATGCAAGCTTTGACACTGATCCGGATGACTCTAAGTCTCAAACCGGATACGTATATATTCTCAACGGGGGAGCGGTAAGCTGGTGCAGTTCCAAGCAGAGTGTGGTAGCTGATTCTACATGTGAAGCGGAGTATATAGCTGCCTCGGAGGCGGCAAAGGAAGGTGTCTGGATGAAGGAGTTCATGACAGATCTTGGAGTTGTGCCTAGTGCACTGAACCCAATGACTCTGTTCTGTGACAACACTGGTGCCATTGCTCTAGCCAAGGAACCAAGGTTTCACAAGAGGACCAGACACATAAAGCGACGCTTCAATTCCATCCGCGATTCGGTCAAGGAGGAGGACATAAACATTTGCAAAGTACACACGGATTTGAATGTTGCAGATCCATTGACTAAGCCTCTTCCACGGGCTAAGCACGATCAACACCAAGACTCTATGGGTGTTAGATTCATTACCTTGTAATGCTAGATTATTGACTCTAGTGCAAGTGGGAGACTGTTGGAAATATGCCCTAGAGGCAATAATAAAAGGAGTTATTATTATATTTCCTTGTTCATGATAATCGTTTATTATCCATGCTATAACTGTATTGATTGGAAACTCAAATACATGTGTGGATGAATAGACAGACTTTGTGTCCCTAGTGAGCCTCTACAGGACTAGCTCGTTGATCAAAGATGACCGCGGTTTCCAGGTCATAGACATGAGTTGTCATTTGATAACGGGATCACATCATTAGGAGAATGATGTGATGGACGAGACCCAAACGTTAAACATAGCTTTTGATCGTGTCAGTTATCGCTATAGTTTTCTGCATGTCAAGTATAAGTTCCTATGACCATGAGGTCATGTAACTCACTGACACCGTAGGAGTGCTTTGTGTGTGCCAAACGTCACAACGTAACTGGGTGACTATAAAGGTACTCTACAGGTATCTCCGAGGGTGTATGTTGAGTTGACATGGATCGAGACTGGGATTTGTCACTCCGTGTGACGGAGAGGTATCTCCGGGCCCACTCGGTAATACGTCATCTCAATGAGCTCAAAGTGACTAAGTAGTTGGTCACGGATTATGTATTACGGTAACGAGTAAAGAGACTTGCCGGTAACGAGATTGAACTAGGTATAGAGATACCGACGATCGAATCTCGGGCAAGTAACATACCGACGAGACAAAGGGAACTGTATACAGGATTGCCTGAATCCTTGACATCGTGGTTCATCCGATGAGATCATCGAGAAACATGTGGGAACCAATATGGGTATCCAGATCCCGCTATTGGTTATTGACCTGGGAGTGTCTCGGTCATGTCTACATGGTTTCCGAACCCGCAGGGTCTACACACTTAAGGTTCGGTGACGCTAGGGTTGTTAGTGAGAACAGTGCATGGTTACCGAAGGTTGTTCGGAGTCCCGGATGAGATCCCGGACGTGACGAGGGTCTCCGGAATGGTCCGGGGACGAAGATTGATATATAGGATGAAAGGTTTCAGAGTCCGGAAGTGTTCCGGGGAGCATCGGGAAATCGGCGGATTACCGAAAAGGGTTTCGGGGGTCCCGGAAGTGGTTCTGGGCCTAATGGGCCACAAAGGGGGGACACCACAGCCCTCATAGGGCTGTGCGCCCCCCCTGGGCCCTCTCCTATGGCGCATGGGGGGCTGGCCCCTCCTAGGGCAGCCGCACCCCCTGGCTGGGGGGCAAGGCACCTAGGGGGGGGGGAAACCCTAGGGCCTGCGCAGCCCTTGGCCGCCGGCCCCCCTAGGGGAAACCCTAGGGCGCCCCCCTCCCATCTATTCCCCCTATATATAGAGGGGCAGAGGGAGGGCAGCTAACACACGTTTGTGCCTCGATGCTGCCCTTCCTCTCCCACAACATATTCGTCTTCCCGCGGTGCTTAGGCGAAGCCCTGCTGGAATCCTCCTCCACCATCACCACCACGCCGTCGTGCTGCCGGTCTCTCCATCAACCTCTCCTCCACCCCTTGCTGGATCAAGAAGGAGGAGACGTCCCCGAGCCGTACGTGTGAAGAACGCGGAGGCACCGTTGCTTCGGTGCTAGGATCTTCGGCGATCTGAATCGCGGCGAGTACGACTCCATCAACCGCGTTCTTAACGCTTCCGCTTAGCGATCTACAAGGGTACGTGGATCCAACTCTCCTCTCGTAGTAGCATCTCCTAGATTAATCTTGGTGAACGTAGGAAAAATTTTTGTTTCCCATGCAACGTTCCCCAACAAAACGATCATGCGGTGTGTTACGACGGCTCGGCTCTCTGTTAAACTCAATGGGGGGGTCTCACATATCTTCCTTCCATCGCGAGGTCTCCGCCAGGGGGATCCCCTCTCACCATATTTGTTCCTCTTTTGTGTGGAAGGTTTTTCGGCCTTGCTAAAACAGGCGCAGCGTGCTGGAGAGCTTCGAGGGGTCTCTTTTGGGAGCACTGGCCCCATGGTAACCCATTTACTCTTTGCAGATGATAGTATCGTGTTTCTTGAGGGCACTACAGGCAATCTTGAGACACTCAAGGAGATCTTGCAAGCATATGAAGTGGCCTCGGGGCAGAAGGTAAACAAGCAGAAATCTGCTGTCTTCTTTGGAAAAGGGTGCTCTGACACGCACAAGGCACATCTCAAGGAGGTCATAGGAATTCAGGCGGAAGCTTTGAGTGAAAAGTACTTGGGGTTACCTACAGTGGTGGGGAGTTCCAAGGAAGGGACTTTCAAATATGTTAAAGAAAGTGCGAAAGGGAAAGTCACAGGATGGAAAGGGCAGGGTTTGTCCAAGAAGGCAAGGGAAGTGTTGGTTAAATCGGGCCTCCAATCCACCCCAACTTTCACCATGAGCTGTTTCCAACTCACCAAAAAATTGTGCGGGAACTTGACTTCTATCTCCTCGAACTTCTGGTGGGGCGAAGCAAATGGTGAAAAGAAGGTTCATTGGATTGCATGGAAGAAAATGTGTATGAGTAAGAAAGATGGAGGGATGGGTTTTAGAGACATGGAGGCTTTCAACCAGGCCCTGTTAGCCAAGCAGGCGTGGAGGTTACTTCAGTTACCGCTCTCCCTTTGTGCCAGAGTCTTGAAGGCCAGATACTACCCGGAAGGTTCAATACTAAACGCCACATGTCCGAATGGAGGTTCATACACGTTCCGGAGCATCATTCATGGTCGAAACCTCCTTCTGGACGGCTTGATTTAGAGAGTAGGGGATGGAACCAGTATTAGTATCCACCATGACAATTGGATTCCACGCCGAGGACACTTGCGGCCACTGGGCCAGCTATACTTACATGAAATAACGAAAGTAAGTCACCTTCTTACCGAGGATGGAGATGCTTGGGATCAGAGCAAGCTGGAGGCCATGTTCTCTCCGGATGATGTTCAGGATATCCTTCAGATCACGGTTGGAGGCTACGGATCTGATGATGTTCTGGCATGGAATTTTACAAACAACGGCCAGTTCTCGGTGAGGACAGCTTATCACTTAAGCATGGGAAAGAAGAGGGCTAGAACCGGACAGCCGGGGCCCGTGTCGTCGGTTGCTCAGCATCAGGGGTGGCTAGCACTATGGGGGACAAAAGCACCAGGCAAAGCGATGATACACGCATGGAGATTAATGAAAAATGGTCTTGCGGTAGGAACGGAGCTTCGGCGTCGACACATAAAAGATGGCGTGTTCTGCCCTGCCTGCGGAAGAGAGGAGTCTTTGCATCACAGGTTTTGGTCCTGCTTCCACTCATCTAAATATTGGAAAGAGTTGGGCTCGATGTTGGGAGTTGAGGTGGCGATCCCACCTCTCTCGACGTGCTCCCAGAGCCGACTCACTGAGTGGATGCTACACTGGCTAACAGAGGCGGGCGAGGAGGCAAAGGCCATGATGGTTCAAGGCTTGTATGCGTTGTGGCTGGCCCGTAACGAAGCTCGCGATGGTAAGAGGATCGAGCACCCGGTGGAGGTCGCAAGGAGGACAGTGAGGCTGATGGAAGAGTGGAAGAGGGTTCATACAGCGGAGCCTCAAACGGGGCAGCACATGATCAAGGAGCGATGGAAACCACCTGATAGTGGATGGATGAAGGCTAATGTTGATGGGGCCATGATGAAGGACGGAAAGGGGGGTGGAGTGGGCGTCATCTTTAGAGACGAAGAAGGCGCTTTCAGGGGGGCTAGTACAGGTTTCTTCCAGGACTGCCCAAAGCCTGAGATCGCAGAGCTATTAGCCTGCAGGAAAGCGGTGCAACTAGCTATCCAACGGGGCATTCAGAAACTTCATATAGAAACGGACTCGCAGGAGGTAGCTAGGAAGATTTCTGAGGAGGGAAGGAACCTGTCGCCAGCGGGACAGTTGGTCGAGGAGGTTAAAGCGTTGTCTAGGTCGAGAGAGAATTTCAAGATCACATGGGTGAGGAGAACGGCCAACGGGGCAGCTCATCTGCTCGCAAAGTTAGGAGTTAATTCTCGTGTTTCTGCTTTTTGGGACTCAGCTCCCCCGGATTGTATTCTTAGTACTGCCTCAGACGAGATCCCTTCGATGAGTTAATAAAGGTCGTTTGAATTCAAAAAAAAAGTAGTAGGTGTTCAATTCAAACATAAATGCAGACATGCATACAGTAAGTACTACTAACAAAGTGATATAAGCAAAGTAGGCAAAAGCTAGAGTGGCAAAAATAAAGTTTTCCCCAAATAAAGTTAGGCCCTTGGTAAGCTTAGATGTCAATATATATATGCAAGAACTACACCACACACCAACCCGAGTATTGTTCGACAAAAGATCATAATTTACAATTCAAAGATATGCGTGTGCTCTCAGTGGGCACCTCGCTGCTACGATCTGTTACTTGAGATTGTAGAGGCCGACGCCAGCCGGACGGAAACGAAAAAGGGCCATGTAGAGAGTAGAGTACAACAAGCGGGCCTAACAAAATTAGAAGCGAAAAAGGATCATGCATTAGAAGATTAGAGCAGTGCATGAAATGGATGCCCTCAGCTGGCTAAAGTGCATTGGCATGCCAACTAGGGCAACCATGGAACTAGCGCCGCTGCATAGGATTAAATTCGATCAGTCTTGCAAATCGATTGAGTCTATGTATTTGAGGGAGTATTTAGCAATTACTACGTGCTATTCGGTACGTCTTGCATGTACAAACTGATCTGGTTTATTGAAGACTCGATTCACAGTATTTATGCCTGATTAAGCTCTCAATTAACTACTCCGTAACTCTCTGGTATATTCAAGACTCGATGAAGGGAATCACCCACCGTCCGAACAAAAACAAAATTGAGTGGAAACTTGGTAATATTTTATGGTGGATCTAATGATGTTGTTGTTGTATTGTGAATGTTAATATTTTTTGTTATAACTTGGACAAACCTGATCCATTTATATTGTGTACGATTTTCATCCATTTCACATGAGTCAATGACCATAAGAATAGACTGATCCCAATAGGTTAAAGTAAATCCCCAGTGCTTGCTTTTCCATTTGCAACATTTCGTATTCAAATTATTACACACTTGCACTCATCGATCTTCAACGTAAGAAGTTGGGTCAAGTAGCAGCCTAATATCTCACCTGCAAAAAAAAAAAAGAGCCTAATATCAGATATCCTAATCATCATCTACAGAACAACAAAAATAACAAACTGTATATGTTAAATACAAACTGAAGAGGAATACAGACTGAAGAGGAATATGACAAACATGGCGAGGTCATGCTCCTAGTGGTGTTGACCACGGCAAGAAAGGGAAAGGAATCAAATTGATCCTCCAGCGTTGTGGCCAATTAGGATTAGAAGATCAAGTGTGTGATAAGACCTTAGAAGCTAATATTTGATCATGACCCCTTCATTTCGCGTTGCATTTTATATCCTCTGTTGATGTGTGTTAACACTACTAGGAAAAAGTCTAGTAGTAGCGCGGGTTAGAAGCTAGTAGTAGCGCGGGTGCTCGCGCTACTACTACGGCGCTACGGCTAACTAGTAGTAGTAGCATGGTGCATCCCGCACTACTAGTACGTGTGTTAGTAGTAGCGCGGATTCCACACGCGCTACTACTAAGTATCTGTAGCGCATGTTTGTGACCCGCGCTACTACTATTAATTTCAAAAATCAAAAACAAAAAATCTGGACCCTGTGCATGCTGGCAATGGTGTCAATGGTTCGATCTAGCGACGACAGGGTTTGCCGGAGATGCGGACGGGTAGCGGCGGACCAGATCTGGTGATGGTCGTAGGAGAGGGACTGGATCTAGTGTAGAGCAAGAAGATGGTGTGAGGATCCTCCTCGCGGCTAAGGTGGAGAGCTCCTGGTTGGCCATGTCGACGACCTGCGCAGACATGGGCATAGGAGGTGAGTAAAACCGAAGGGAGAGTGAGAGGGAAAAGGAGAAACAAGGGAGAAAGGAAGGAGATGGAGGGCGCATCGGGGCTGGTCACCGGTGGTGAGGTGCTCCGTCGTGGTGGCATGAAGGCGAGGGGGAAGAGGGCGAGCTCCTGGACGCCAGCGACCCGAGGAGGCGGACTCGTTGGGCGCCATGGAGGAGGAGATGTGCTTGGGCAGGAGCATCATGCGAGAGCCTATGGAGAGAGGGGGGAGAGTGATGGAGAAAGGAGGGATTCGGCCGAGGATATGGACACTTCACCTACCTCGTACTTAGTAGTAGCGAGGGGTACGGGAGAGACAACTTAGTAATAGCGAGGCTT
>LR738714.1:659851187-659881680 GCA_902687465.1 Secale cereale
GGGGGGGGGAGGGGGCACGGGAGAGACAACTTAGTAATAGCGAGGCTTAAAAACCCGCGCTACTACTATCAACTTAGTAGTAGCGAGGGTAAAGAAAACCGCGCTACTAGTAAGTAGCAGTAGCGAGGGATATAAACTCGTGCTACTAGTAAGCGTCTGCCTATAAGGTTTTCCCTAGTAGTGTAAGAATAAAACTCAACCTTCACAAAGCACATAGGCATAATGTTTCATTAAACAGGAAAAAAAACATTGTTAATAGGGGAGAAAAGAAAGAAATTATAGTAAGCCAGTTAACATGACTTAAACTTAAATTAGAACTTCACTTTTTCTTGATAGCCAAACGATACAGTGTTGGGCATAGTACTATTGACCATATCATTTCTAGAGCACTCGTAATTATTTTTTCCAAGGAACCCATGAAAAGAGAACCCTTACAAATTTAGAGGCTGATTGGTTTGCTATCAACATTTGGCATTACCAATATTTTGGCAAGCCAACATTTGGCAAAATCAAAAGTTATCAACATTTGACAATCTTTTATGAGATTGACGATGAAAAGTGGTATGCAATCAATCTCTATCCAACATTTGGCAATTGCCAAAATTTGGCCTCCTAGTCTTCTAGTTATATGAAACTACTACTCAACATGTTTGGTTGACTTGTCCACGTGCAGTCGGGATGCCCTAGGCGAACTCGAGGACATGTACCCCTATGTTCTAAGACCATATATATGTATACGTGTGTGTGATACATAAACATATTAAGAATAAACTTTCAACCACACGTCTTTAGTTTGAGATTTTGACTATAATAATTTTTGGACAATGTCATATTGCGACGTAAATACTAAAAATATAGCAAAAAGTAACTAACATGACATGATTACCATAAATAAGAACCAAATTCGACTGACTCCGAAGACAACAATAATACTTCGGTGCTTTAGAAAAAGTTTCTTCGGGCGTTTCTTGATGCAAAGTCATTAAGGACACAATCAAGATCAACATTATCCAAGATATCCTTCTCAATATAGCACATAGCCAAGTCATTCAATTCTTGCAACATAGTTGACCTCAAATAATTTTTCAATAGTTTTAGTTTAGAGAAACTTCTTTGAGCTGAGGCTATAGGCACACGCATTGTGGAGAGGATCCAATAGGCAAGAGAGATATTTGGATAGCAATCTACATCCATAACAAACTGAAGAATCTCAAGTGCTGACATCAAACCATCTGGCAAAGTTACCCGTAACACTTTCAACTCAGAGACAAACTCATCAAGATCAACATCAGATGAGTTATCATAAAAAAAAAAGCTTTTGCAAAAGTAGTGCAACATTCCTGTAGATTGCTATCATCCAAGGACTTCAGATTTTTCGAATTGAATACAATCCCAAACACCTTTTCAAATTTCTTCAACTGCTCAAAGAGACTAGTCAATGAAAGAATTGCAGTGTCAACGATGACTAGAAAGTTATGAAGAAAAAAGGATAC
Source organism: Secale cereale (assembly GCA_902687465.1). Taxonomy (NCBI): domain Eukaryota; kingdom Viridiplantae; phylum Streptophyta; class Magnoliopsida; order Poales; family Poaceae; genus Secale; species Secale cereale. The sequence continues at coordinate 659,852,681 of LR738714.1, forward strand.
AAAAAATTAGAAATATATACATCGGATGATTGAAACCCTAGACATGTACATAGAATGACAGAAAATTAGGATGGATCATGGATGGATTAATAGTTGAATATGTACTAGAGAATAAAGAAAATACTGAAATAGGGCTCCGGAGGGAATCGAGGATGGATCAGGTCATTAGGAACATGTACATGGATGGATTCATAGATACGTATCGTTTAGTATGCGTATTGCCGCCTTGCCGGATGCCGGATGGCCGCGTCGCGCGCGCAGCGTCGACGACTAGCGGCGGCCAAGGAACCGAGCGAATGGTTGACGAGAGGACGAAGTCACGAACACGAACCGACGAGCGACGAAGGCACACGACGAGTTTTGTTTCAGAAGCAAAACGAGCGGCCGTGGCGCCGTGCCTTGCGTCTGACTGGCGTGGCGCTTCGCCATCGCTAGCTAGCTATCTGCAGGGCCGGCCCATCTCGTTTCTTTTCTCATACTAGTAAGCTTGCACGTGAAAATTCACGTACATACAAAAAAAAATCCAATTATAATAGTCAAAATTTCTCTATAGAGGGATTACAAGCGAATTTGGACTTGAAGTTTCAGGAAAGCTATAATTGAAATGAAATTAATACTTTCCAAAAAAAGATAAATGAGAAAAAAAATACTTGTAATGTATATAGCACTTAAGTACAAAGGCAAGGAATTCAACTCTAATGCTTCATTTTTATTGTTCTTGAGCTTTTCTTCAGGCTTATGAATGCCAATGAATTAATCTTTACTTGTGCCATTGCTTCGCAGTTTCCTCGTCAAGCATATGGGTAGCCTGCCTGGACCGATCATCCAGATTGGTACTTACCAGTAACCCTTGGGGCAATATTTGGTGAGGTATGGTATTGTTGAATATCTCAATTCTCAACAACATGGAGCCTGGATCTCCAATATTCTGCATAGATGTGATCCATCATGTCCCTTATTTGCAAGAAAGGAATAGAAAAACAGTTTAGTGGAAAATCCTAGTGACCTATGGCTCCAACTTTGTAACATAGTCAAACAAAATCTGTAGGAGTGAAACTAATAAGCATGACCAGAAAGTGTCAATCGCTCACATAATTAAGCAATAATGAAAACCTTTACTTGGGTTGGGTTTATAATTCTCTATTAGGTGCAAACCTCAATATAAGATAAGAGCTTTGCCATATTATTTATGTTACATTACAAACAAGGGGGGATTTTGAACATGCTACCATGTGCTATCGACAATTGCTATGCAACAATAGCAAGGTAGATCTGGATCCCAATTGGCATATAATTGGTGAAGAGAACTCTGTATTCATATGTAAATTTACCTATGCTCCCAATATTCCTTGGTAATTGGCTTCGTTTTTTATCTCTACCTGCATATATGAGAACCATGTAGTACAAATAGCTCAAAAGGTTTATCATCGTATATTGATCAACATAGATATCGGCCCACAAAAAATGGAATATCTACAAAACAGGAACATATGAGTAGCCATATGACATCAAGACGCTAAAGAAGAGGCACATATAAGGTAAAAAACTGGAATTTGCCATAAAGAGAGGTCCCTGCAAACAAGCATCTATATTTTCAGAAATGTAGGCGTACAAAGAGATAACCTCCCTATCTAACTATTTCAACAAAGAAAATCATGCCGTCCGTACACCTATTTATTAAATGGCCTTTACAATGTGCAAAATATTGTCCCCAGAGCTATAATATTACCGGCATGCCAAATAAGTGTCGTTATGAGTACATCTCACTGTATATGCCCATAATATTATAGGTGATGGATGACTACTATACTCTAGAGAGGGCATTGGTTAGGATTTGGTGGTCTTTAGTACTCTTTAGGGTTTCGATGAGTTCCGTAAAAAAGTCATCTCCTTTGTACATAGACTCTCTTTTTTGTCTATCTGAAAAGGCAACACTCTTGTTGTTTCCTAAAAAAAGTTTAATTTACACATATACTCCCTCCCTTCCTAAATATAATTCTTTTTAGACATTTCTAATATAATATAATATACGGATGTATGTAGACTATTTTATAATATAGATTCACTCAATTTGCTTCGTATGTAGTCATTTGGTGGAAATTTTAGAAAGACCTATATTTGGAACTGGAGGGAGTAGATCACAATTATGTATGATGTATGATGTGCCTTGCTACATGGATGGAAGCATGTCCATCTTCTAATTACTTGCAATATTTTTAACTTAAATTTACCTATGTAGGTTAGAAGATTCTTCCTATAGGATTGGCCCAAAGTTTGCAATGCCAAATAATTGGATCATGAAGATGTAGATAACCTGAAATTCGTCATAGGATCCTGTCCAGGCCGTGGGGAGTGATGCACCCATTGCAGGCATCAGGTTAGGGTAGGGCTGTCCGCCGGTGGCCTTCAGACAAGCTACAAAATTAGGTTGAGGTATGCAAATTTCACAGAAGAATAATGAACCATTCTAAAGAACCATGATACATTATCAAAGGCTACAACCAAAACAACATTCATTGGATTTATATAAGGGGTTGATTTCATACTATTTTCTAAAGCTCAATGCCCATCTCCATAGTACGAAAACAGCGATGAATTATTTCAGTTCGAAGCAGAAAGTCAATAACTTCAGAATCATCAACCTGCATATATATAAAGCAAAATCCGATGTTCAAAATTATGAAGCCGGTCGGGTATCACATATTACGTTGTCGAACAAAATTATGAGATGCAAAAGAAGTTGAACCTACAGTGACCAGTTCAGCAAAATTATGAGGGAAACCAGAAATTTGAGTATTGCTGGTGAAGTATAAAGCTGCTCGCAAACAGAGACGGCATCGTAGATACAATATTATTCAAACAAAACATTGTCTAGGTCAAAATAATGTATGCTCATGCTGCAATGATCGCAAGGATATAAACCTTATCAACAAGTGATGTCAGAAATTTACAGATGCACTAAATAGGATTATTTGCTATATGCTATCCTAGGGTAATCTGGGAACATTATTAAATACGTTTTTCTCTAGAATAAGCAGCAAAATGTGTGTAATTTGTATTAGGAGGAAGTGTCAAGATGATGGGAAGCATACAAGCGACCCAATCAAAACGAAGCAAGTCAAAGCCAAGAAAAATAAACATAAGGCGGCCTGGAGTAAATGAAACAAAAGACAGAAGACTATATGGCTAGCTATCCATCACTACAGAAAGGGGTCATGATAAGGAAGCAAAAGAAGGAAGGAAGCAAAGCATAGAACTCCGTATTAACGATTTGAGTATGTCTCCACCGTTAAAGTTATGGAGACAAATAAAACTCATGTTTGTCATCATTTCACAAGCTCATAATCTCTACTAAATGGAAAGGAGGAATAAGCACTCATTATCTGAACGGTTCAGATGTGGAACAGCTTTTATGTATCTGTCAAGAACCTCCTCAAAACCACGACAAGGACGGTTCTGTTGGTAAAAGGTGAAGACAGAATGATCATGTGTAGAAGCTACAGGTTGAATAACACATCCACTACGTGAATCTTCTCTTATCATGGTGTCAGTTTATGAGGATAATCAGACCCAAAGAACAATGCGACATCAATGACTCGATTTTACATTTAGAAACGGCAAAAAGTTTCAGTATCGTTATTATGCTAAGAGAAATATACCTTCTTCTTGACAGTAAGAGAAATGCACCCTTGTATTATCTGCATGTACATCACTCTCCTTAAATGACCTAGCAGACATAAACTACAAATTTAATAAATAGGTTATAAACAGATTGATCTTGATAGAGCCGAATCAGCTCACCTTCACGTGAGGCAAACAGATTTTTGAAAACCACAAATGTAACATGCCAATGTACATATGATTTACCAAAAAACGCCATAGAATTAGGCTACGTCTGAAATTCACATGCATGAATATTACTATGAAACTCTCAATTATATCATCATCTTCTATCTTAGAGAAAAGATTTTTATGCTTCAGAAAATGTCTTGTAGAAAATGACCTTCCAACAGTTGACGTTTCAGAAATGTAGAAATGACTTCCCAACACTTGACATTGCCACATATAAAACTGAATCAATTCGCATGTTTCTTGATCGATAATGAATATATACCATAATCCAAATTCCAAATTATATGTAGAGAAAGAGGCAAAGCTAGCACCTGACGAATTGCTGATTGACCAATTCCAATTACCGTAGACTGCATACAGAATCTTGCTCGTCAGTGCCGCATTGCGCCGGTGCTCCCTGTTGCTGGCCTGCCGATGTTGTTCTGCGTGGCGCCCTGTGCCTAGCTATATTGTCACCGTTGCGAGTACATGGCCAGTTGGTTTCCAATGCATCAATGCAATCAGTGATTGGGAGAAAACTGCGTACAAATAAAAAGAGCTAGTGCTGGCCAGAGGACAGACGTGCGGCAGCTTGTCTCTCTTTGTGAATCTCCTTCGGATTACTATGGGTGACAAACCTTCACATTACTCCAGTTCATAGGCCTGCCACGGTCGCTTCATACTCCTGGCAGACACGGCGTGGGAGAGGAGGCAGGGCGGTGCAAGGCAACCGAACTGCAACTCCGGCAGTGAGGTGCGGCAGGGTCGTGCTGGCTGGAAAGTCCGTCCACGAGGGGCGGCGCCGCGTGCGAGGAGGGTGGCAGGGAGCGGCGTGCTAGAGGTGTCGCGTGCGAGTAGGGCGGCGAGGACCGAGGGACGGCACCGCGTGAGAGGAGTGGAGCAGCGGGCGAAGGATCGGCTGCGACGGAGGCTGAGTTGTGCGGCGGCGGCGGCAGCGACGGAGGCCAAGCGGAGCGGGCGGTGGTGGGCGATTGGACCGGTGGGAGTGGAGGTCTGGGGGAGCGTGCGTGGGGTGGTTGATTGACTGGGGACGTGCGTAGGTGAGAGGGCGAATTTTTGGGATCGATCGCTGCAGGCGTGGGAGGAAATGACTCACGAACCGTGGGGTGGGGATTAGCGTTAACGAAACCTTCGTTAACAACGTTTTTAGACCCTTGATTGTGTGATTAGATGGCCCAGATTTTAAGTTGGATCTGCCCTCTCGTCCTTTTATAGTGGTAGTAGATATAATGTTTTTCATACCTATTTCTTGCTGGGCTATACTAATATGTATCCTACATCATGGGCCCCCTCCCGGCTCGGGCCCTGGGCCGTCGCCCCTCCCGCCATACCCAGGGCCGGCCCTGTCCATGTGAGGGTGTGGAGTGTGGACATCCATGCACAGGGCCGTCTCCAGAAATTCGGGGCCCCGGGACGAAAATTAAAATTGACCCCAGAAATTCAAATAACAAAAGATCTAATGTAAATTGGCCCCCAGTATATTGTTATGTCTTCCTATTTTCTATAAACCAAAAAAAAATGATTCATTGTTCAAACATGAATTTGACTAATTAGTGTGATCAAAATAAAAATCAATTACCGTCACCTACGTTAATCTAAGGCACCGCACAACACATACATGACGATTTTATAATGCTGCCCATAGAGAAAAAGCATGCCTCAAAAATTGATGTATACTGTAGTATAGATGTGCTGTCAAGTAGTACTACCTTAATTTCGTCCTCCTAACCTAGCCCCGTTTGCCAGTTTAGCTGTCTTTGTTTAATCTAATAAAATAGAAGCAAACTAATTACCAGTACCTGGTAATCGAGCACTAGAGCCTGGAGGCAGGGACGGCCAGCACAGCAGTCAGCATCCAATCGACGGAAGAAGGCAGCGGCGGCGTGGGCGATCGGGAAATTGTACGGAAGGAGATCCGGCTAGAGGAACAAAAGCGAAGGAAACGAGGCCTCGTGGGCTGGCCTTGCTAGATGGGCTGCGCTCTCTTCTCTTTAGCTTTTGCTGGGTGAGCCGATGGATATTAAATCAGGCTGATTAACCTATACGTACACATGTACTACAATTACACTAACAGTCATTTGGGGCCCCAAATTTTTGGGGGCCCTGTGCGGTCGCCCATCTTGGCCTCCTCCATCGACGGGGTTGTCCATGCAAGTCTTCATGTTTGATTATGCGCCATAAGAAAATCTTATCCGAGAAGCCGCCGGTGTGTCCGGCCTGCTCCACCGCACGCAAGTCCCCAGTGGCGCCGGCACACCACAAGGACATCAACACCACCCTCGATGCGAGCATAGCTTTCTCCTCCTCGTCACCGGTCTCCAAGAATGCTCAAACTTTGGCCTCTCTCATGTGTCAATACTGGTCGAAAATGAATCCTCAATGGCGCAACAACAAGAAAACAACCGGGAAGGAGAAGTTGAGAGAAGAATCGAAACAATAGGCGGCTGAGAAGGATCCCGACAAGAACGAAGGCGATGGCTTTCTTTTGGAACAAAAGGATGCGATGATGATGTGTGCCGTGTGCCGTGTGCTCGCTCTCACTCGGCCCACTAGGCCAGTAGACAGCACAACACGCCCACCTGTTTCTGTTGGGCCGGACCAGAAGCGGCCGTTGCTGGCGATGTCGGCGTAGCGGCCCCGTACTAACTGTGTTCTTTCAGATAGATCAGCCTGTGGAGGACATAGGATCAGCAGTCGCTCAAAAAAAAAAAATCAGATAGATCAGCCAGTGGTTCATGACGAATTCTGCTGACGTACTCAACATGACCAGACACCACGTCACAGTTGGCCCTGTGGTTGCAAATACTGGTGTGTGTTTTTCCTAGACATAAACAACCTGCATTAAACTGACCTCATGATGTTTTCAAGAAAAACTAGTATACAAATTTCTTTCCTAGTTCGTTTGACCGGAGGAAGACTTGCCCGTTGGCTTGGTGCTTCTTCCCTTTCACGACGACCTACTCCGTGCACCTCGGCTAGAGCAGTACTACTACAGTACTAAGGGCATGTACAATGGTTCTAGCTTAAGGATGCCACGTAAGATAAATGATGAGGTGGAGGAGAGAGAAATCATAAGAGAAGGCTTGTCTTAGCTTATTTAAGCAAAGACAAGAGATGATAGCTTAGCACAATTTGTCTCACCATGTTTTTAGGAATAACTAATTATTGAAGATAAGGCTAAGAGATGACCCATTGTAGACTTGTTTTTTTGTCATCTCTAATTTACATGCAAAACTTAAGATAAGACTATCTTAGCAACCATTGTACATGCCCTAAGATAAATGATGAGGTGGAGGAGAGAGAAATCATAAGAGAAGGCTTGTCTTATCTTATTTAAGAGAAGACAAGAGATGATAGCTTAGCACAATTTGTCTCACCATGTTTTTAGGGATAACTAATTATTGAAGATAAGGCTAAGAGATGACCCATTGTAGACTTGTTTTTTTGTCATCTCTAATTTACGTGCAAAACTTAAGATAAGACTATCTTAGCAACCATTGTACATGCCCTAATACATGCAGTGGAGCCCGGCAATGCCCAGAACAAGACTTGGCTGCTTCCCCCTGACTCCGCACGACGCACGTTCACAAACCTCGGAGTTGCTGTAAAAAATAGAGCAGCGGTAGTAGTAAGTGAATGAGATCAAATTATATCTCATTTAGATGAGTTCTAGCAAAACTGTACTAAAATACCGGTACTCCGTCAGGCTTTGAGTGTAAAAAATAGAGCAGCGGTAGTAAAATACCGGTACTACTACAGTATATAGAATACGCAGCTCTCCTTCTTACAAGTCTGCATCACCATGATTAAGAGAGGAAAAGCACACCTGCACGTTCACACACCTCGGAGTTGCTGTAAAAATTTGAGCAGCGGTAGTAAAATACCGGTACTCCGTCAGGCTTTGAATATGCAGGGCACCTTCCCTGCCAGGTCGTCTTATTATCACACAACTCTCTCCCTCTCTTACCCATCGTGATCTCTGCATCACAGTATTAAGAAAGAGCGAGCACACTTGCGGCGACTTGAGAGAGCGGAGTGGCCGGCAATGGCGACGGATCAGTCCGGCGAGCAGGCAACGAGTCCGGCCGGCCAGACAGCGGCAGACTCTGGGGAGCCGGCAAAGCCCCTCGTGCAGCCATGGGAGTACAGGCTGCGCAAGTACCTCCTGCTGCTGGCCACCCTGGTGGTCACCGTCACGTACGCCGCCGGCTTCAACCCGCCTGGGGGCAACTGGGAGGTCACCCAGGACGGCCAGCTCGCCGGCGACCCCATCATCCGCAAAACCAACTACCACCGCTACCTCGCCTTCTTCTACTCCAACGCCACCGCCTTTGCCGCCTCGCTCGTCGTCATCGTCCTCATCCTCGTCCTTGCCATCTGGCACGACAAGGAGGGGAAGGACACCCTCTGGGTCGTGGTGCCACTGCGGTTCGTCATGGTGGTCGACTTGCTCAGCCTCATGGCCGCCTACGGTGCGGGCACCTGCCGGGACAAGGTCTCCACCATCTACTCCGCCGTGCTGGTGGCCGTCGTCTTCCTCTACGTCGCTGTTCTCAAGTTGGTGGACTGGCGCTGTCCAGGTAAGAGCACCGACCCCGGCTCCAGCAGCACGATGACCGTCGCCAACCGCAGCAACGGCTCTGGCTCCGGCTCCGGCTCCGGCGGCGCCATGCAGACCACCAATCTCCACTCCGGCGCCGACGCGATTCCCGCCCCAGGGGCCAGCTCTGACCCCGAGGCAAAAGCCCGGAAGAAGCTGAAAGCCAATGAAAGGTTTTGCAAGGTCCTGATGCTTCTTGCGACTTTCGCCGTGAGCATCACGTACGTCGCCGGGCTGAACATGCCGGGTGGCTTCTGGGACAGCACCGGGGACAGCCACCGCCCGGGCGACGCCATTCTCAAGGATCACCACAACCTGCGCCTGACGGTGTTCCTGCTCTGCAACACCACAGCGTTCGGGGCGTCCCTGCTCATCACCATGCTGCTCATCATCGACGGCAAGAAGCTCCGCAAGAAGACAGCTCGGTCTCGCATGCTCTACGGGTTCATCGTCGTTGCGCTTGTCGGCCTCATCGGCGCTTACGCTGCAGGCAGCTGCAGGGAGACCGACACCACCGTCTACGTGGTCTCCCTCATTGGCGCCGTTCTAGCATACATCCTGCTCCATGGCTTCTGCAGTCCAGCCCAAAAACCTGATGAAAAGAAGCACACTGACGAGAATAATGTCAGGTACAGAGCACTATTTCTTTCTTTCTCTGAAACTGAACTCCGTTTCTTCCTTCTCTGCAACTGAACTCTGCTTGTCTTCTTGTTCCAGTCCAGCACAACAAACTGATGATAATGTCAGGTACAGTCGTACAGAGCACTGTTTCTTTCTTTTTCTGAAACTGAACTCTGCTTCTTCATTCTCTGAAACTGAACTCTATTTCTTCTTTCTCTGAAACTGAACTCTGTTTCTTCATTCTCTGCAAGACTGCAACTGAACTCTGTTTTGAAATGCAGTGCTAGAGAGGCTCTGGACAAGGCTCGCTCTCTTGTTCTACTCCTCGCCACTCTTGCTGCCACTATCACCTACACAGCAGGGTTGGACCCGCCGGGTGGCCTTTGGCAGGAAAACGGAGATGGGCACATGGCCGGCGACCCCATCCTCCTCACGACCAATGCTAGGAGGTACAAGGCCTTCTTCTACTGCAACTCGGTTGCGTTCGTGACCTCCTTGGTGGCCATCGTCCTGGTCCAGGAGGAGAATCTGGTCAGGCACCACGTGCTGGAGGCAGCCATGATACTCGACCTGTTTGGCCTCATTGGCGCGTATGCCGCTGGGAGCTGCCGGGACGTGAGCACCTCCATTTACGCCATGGCCTTGGCAGGTGCCGTCCTGGCCTATGTGGTGATCCATGTTGTCATCTTCACGCTGGGCCACCAGGACGGGCAAAACAACAACCAGAAGGATCGGTTGCTGGCGAAGAGGCGCAAACGGTTACTCCTCTTTGCAATCTTGGCAGCCACCATCACCTACCAAGCCGGCCTCACACCTCCTGGTGGCTTCTTGCTCCAGGATGACAAGCTCGGGCACCATGCTGGCGACCCAGTCCTCTTGTACAACTACCCAGGCCGCTACAACGCCTTCTTCTACTCCAACTCAGTGAGCTTCATGCTGTCTATCGCCCTCATCATCCTCTTGGTGAACCCCAATTTGTACAAGCCAGCCATACGGAGCAACGCGCTATCTGTTTGTACGGCGGTGGGCTTGTTTTGTTTGATGGGGGCCTACGCCGCCGGAAGCACTCAACACCTCAAGACATCCATCTACATCTTCGTGTTGGTGGCCGTGGTCCTCTTTGTTGCAGTCATACTGCTGCTAGTATTTTTACTGAGGTGGTCGAACAAAAAGTGCAACAATTCGGCACCCAAAGAACCAGATGAAGAAGAAGGGAAGAAAGAAGAGGACAAGGTAGAAGAAAAGAAGGGGGGTGAAGAAAGGGAGAAAGAAAAGAAGGGGGGTGAAGAAAGGGAGAAGCACGCGAGGCGCAAGTACCTGATGCTGCTAGGCATTCTGGTGGCGAGCGTAGCCTACCAAGCCGGCCTGAAACCACCAGGCGGAGCGTGGCAGAGCAGCGGCAGCGGGCACGAGGCAGGCGACCCGGTAATGCACGACAACAGGAGGCCCCGGTACCTCGCCTTCTTCTACAGCAACTCCATTTCCTTCATGGCTTCCATAGTTGTCATCATCATACTGCTGCGGCAATGGTTGCCAAAGAAGGAGAAAGGAGAATGGGACAGGTCGCTGAGGGTGATGAACTGGACGATCCGACTGGATTTGGTTGCTCTCCTTGTGGCATATGCGGCGGGTTCCAACAGGTGGTGGAAGACATCCGTTTATGTCGCCACGCTCATCATTGCTGTGCTGGGCTACTTTGCAATCCATATGACGCTGACACGTATTTTTTGTCACCATAAGAAACCCAAAGAGAGGCCTGCAGCGAGAAGCCCCAAGGCATGTCTGCAGCGTCGCCATACTATGTGAGAGCGATTGCTCATCTGAGCTGTGATCTATCTATTTCCTCCCGTCTCTAGATCTCTAATCAGCTTAACCTTCTCTAGCTTAGCTCTGCTTCCTTGCCCAATGGGCTTCACCAAAATGCTTCCCTCTTTTTAGATTCCTACTCTAGTTAATGTAGTCGGATGAATAACCTGCATCCACTCCGAGCATGCTTACATTGTTTGTCGACTTACTGAGCAAGTGTGTGCATCTTAATCGAATGAATATGCATGGCAGGTGATGTTTTCCTGACTCTATGTGCACTCTCTATCTGACAAGAACTTGAATGGGGTGTGCATGAATTAATTGCAATAACATTTGTATTCCGGAGACTCAAGCATTTGTACTACTGATAAGTGATAATTAGTAATCACTGGTCAAGAGGAAACATACCTTGAATCCAGGGGGCTAGAGGATGCCAGCGGCCCGATCTCCCTGGTGGGTCATTTCACCGAACACCTGCAGGGCGCCACATCCCCGCATGCAGATGGCAACCGACCTGCGAAGGCCGCCGTTGCCGTGCGTCGACACATACCTACGCTAGCATCAGAGGCTGGAGCCAATTTGGTCGGAGAGGATTCCTCGAGCGTCGGTCGCCTCGATCGGAAGCAGTTGCTCGAAGCGCGAATGCAGGTACGGCGCGAATCCAGCTGGTTTAGCTGGTTTAGCATGTTCATATAACTGCATATACCTAAGAGAGCTAAGAGCATCTCCAACAGGCGCGCTAAGCGGCGCGCCCAAAAAAACCATATAGCGCGCGCGCAACGCCTGTTTTGCCGCGGCGCGCAGTGCTGGCTCCAGCAGCAGCGCTATTTTGCAGCGCGCGCGTGCTGCTCCAGCGGTGCCCAAAAAATACAGCGCGCGCACATTTTTTTTTCATACTAAAATTGCATTAAAATAAAAAGATACAAAGATAGATAGTTCAAACATAGATAAAAAACATAGACATAGATAGATAGTTCTAGATAGATAGATATATAGTTCGAAAACATAAAAAAACTAATCGCTCCAGTCATCATCATCGCCTTCGTTGTTGTCGTCGGAGGAGGTCGACAGCCAAATGTCGAACCAGCGGTCATCTTCATCAGTGAAGATGGATTGGCCGCCGGCATCGCGGATGGCGGCCTGCTGACACGCCAACTCCCTCCGACGACGCCTGTCCTCGCGGCGACGTTCCCAGAACTGATGCTCGGCGACGACATCCTCCGGGTGGAGGCGGCGCCACTCCGCCATGCGTCGCTCGTCCTCCTGGGCGACGAGGAGGCGGTTCTGCGCCGCCGTGTGCTCCGCACGATCTCGCGTGGTGTGCAGACGAGGCGGCGGGGCGAGCTCCAACGCCTGCTCGAGGGTGCGGGCGTCGTCGAAGTTCATCTGACGACGCGGCCGGCCTAGGCGCCACGCCGCCGCGTCGTACGCCCGGGCGGCCTCGTGCGCCGTCTCGTACGTGCCGAGGGGGAGCCGGAGATCGCCGGAGCGTATCTCGGCGTAGAAACCGCCGCCGTTCGGGCGCTCGCGGACGCCGCGGTAGCCGAAGGAAGAACGGCGGCGCGGCGGCATGGTGGCGCGTCGGGGGCGGCGGCGGTGCTCCGGTGCGGCGGCGGTGCGCCGGTGCGGCGGTAGGGATCGGCGGGCGCGAGAGAGAGGAGGAGAGAGGGAGAGGGAGAGGTGCAGCGAGGCGTTCGGGCGCGCGGCGTTTTATAGCGCGCGCGGGGCGCGCCGCCGCAAAAAAGGCGCGCGGGAGGCCGCCGTTTCGCGCGCGCGCGCAAGCGGTTCCCGCGCGCGCGTCTTTCCCGCCGCCGCTGGAGCGCGGTTTTTTTCCCGCGCGCGCGAAAACGCCGATTTAGCGCGCGCGCGCGCCTTTTCCAGCGCCCGTTGGAGATGCTCTAAGAGCAAGTATTATACCTAAGAGTGACCTGGGTGGGTTGCAAGACTTGAAATATTATATTGTTGCTGAGTTGGCAGAGAGAGAAGATGAGAGAGAAGAGAAGCGGACTACTAACTAACAGCCGGCTGTAGCACGTGTTCTTAGAGACCTTGTGAGAGAGGGTGGTGGCAGTGGCAGTGCCAGGAATTCATTCATGTGTAGTCAATTCAAACTTGTGTAGTCATATGTATGTATTTATGGTTTTTTCTGCATGATATATACTTATTGTATGATGTTTTTGCCAAAAAGTTGTGTAGTCATTTGACTGCATAGCTTATGAGTGGCTTCGCCACTGGGTGGTGGGTCATGTGTCAATGAAGTACTAGTACTTATTTGCATCTGATTATAATATTTGCCGACTATAAACTTGGCTACAAATGACGTGACAACATCTTATAACCAGCGGCTGCTATATGAACATGCCATGTCACCAAGAGTTAGCATGATTAATTGATCATACAATAGATTGAGCTATAACGTTGGCCATAAGCTCACATTTTTTTCACTTTCTCTCTATCTCTTTTCTTTCATTAAATGATTTTGCCTAGGAGCGCGCATAGAGCTTGGCTCTTGCATGAGAGCCCACTCCTTCACTTTTGAGGTAATATCACTGGTAGTCATAGAACTTACGCTCGGTGTTCAGTTTGATGCTAGAATTTCGAAAATACAGATTTATGATCATCTAACTTGACTCAAGCGTGTAGATACGGTCACGACATAGTGAGTAATGACACTTGGTGTGATACATTTTTTCCTCAAAACACCCTGTCTTTTTAAATTTTGTATTTAACGTCCTTGCATCTATTTTATTTGTGGAATACGCTTATCACTGTACTGCTCATAAAAAGAGCAAATAAAAAAATGGTTTTTGCAGGTCTCGAACGACCAACCAAAACCAAACAACAGCTAGCTATTTTGGGTAGCAATATGTATTGAACGAGAACGCGTGCAGAGCTTAATTATGTGTCCCATTTTGAATTCACTATTTTGTTTTAAGATATTTGAGGTAGGTACTAAAATTATGTTCAAATACTAGTGTGTTAAACATTATACATACAAAAGATGATTAGAAAATAAAAAAACATTTAAATACAAGCCTGTGTATATAAAAATATTTAGTGTAAATAATAAAAATATTTAAGATATTTGTAAAATGTATGTACTCCTTTCGATCCGAATTAATTGACCAGCCTATATACCTCCAATCCAAATTAATTGACGGAATATATAATATAATATTGTATATAGGTTGAGTCAATTATTTCGGATAGGAGGGAGTAATAAAATTATGTTCATATAAGTTTATATAACTAAAATAATATTTTTAATTGTAGTTTTACAAATACTTTTATTATTTTAAGTTGTAAAAACATTTATGCAATTCATAAATATTGTTCCAAATATATAAATATTTTCAAAATAATACATGTACAATTTTGATCGTAAGTTGTTTCATTTGTATTTACCACATATGAATATTTAAATGTTATACTTTTACTGAGATCCTAATTTACACAATATGTACAATTTTTTTTAAAGCAAAGTTGTAAAATGGGCTGCACTTACCATAGCTCATTTCAGCTGAAGAGCGCACGTATTTGGGAGAAGATATAATGATTAGTCATCCAATATAAGCAACAAAAGCCATTTGGTGTGGTGGTTCACCAGGTGCGTGGTTCTTTAGAAGGTGACTTGATCGAATACCGACCTTTCATATTATGTATAAACCATTTTTCACTGATACAGTTCGCTGACAGATATGTCCCCTTGAGCTTTTTTTGCATAATTTAAAAAGTCCATGGAATTATAAAAAATAAATCTACTCCTAGCCACTGAAATGTGGGCCATTACCACACTGGCATGCAGAGTGTACGGCTAGATATGGTAGAAAACAGCGTATCTGCACTACACAACAAGTTAGATGACCATAAATCCGTATTTTTAAAGTTCTAGCACCAAACTAAACATCCAGCGCAAGTTCTATGACTCCCGCTGATATTACCTCTTCACTTTTTTATCTCTCTTCTTCACGTAGGCAAAAGTACCAAAAGTGCCATGTAAGCGGGCTTATAGCCCACTATTGTATTTGCTCTAACCATGCTCTAAACAGTTGATTCTCATCGTCACAATTCTCAACATTCTATATACGTGGGGGCCTAGTCATAGTGGGGAGTACAGGCATCTCCAATACAAACCTGCAAACGCCCGCAACCATCCAAACTGTGTTGTCCGGACCACGAAAGTCATCCAACGCCGATCTGTATCGGTCCGCGGAGTAGTTCAGACGCGATTTCTCCTGCAAACCGGAGACAAACGTGGGTGGCTTTGCGGGAGTCCGGACCTATTCCAGGCCCGCTTCTGACCACCGTGTCCCACCCAAAACCCTCCTCGCGCGCCCGCACGCGTTCCTGCCTCGCGCCAGCTTCCCACATTCATGCCGATGTAGAGCGTCCGCTCCCCATTGAAGAGCGGGCGCGACCTCTCATTGGCGCCGGCCGAGGGTGCCGCCCGCGACGCGTCTCCGGTGTACGCACATGTTCAATGTCGGACACGCGTGACTAGACGGGACGGGGTGGATATCTACCACGTCCGTTCAATGCCCCGTCCGTCCGTATGCCACCATTAAGCAGGCTCGCCGGTCAAGAAACCCACTCTAGCATCCCGCATTGATGCCTGGCCTCACTGGAATCCGCTATTCAAGGGAAGCCACGCCCGTCTATCTCTACAGCACAACACATCCTCTCCACATCCTCCTCCTTTCCTTCACATCCGCCATGACCGCCAGCAGGAAAGCACAGTGGGACATTCTGTCGTCGGAGATGAAGCACGCGGTGGGCGCCCTTGCCGCCGCCTGGCATACCCGTTGTGCCAGACAGATCGAGAATGGCTTGCTGGCCAGCTCGCCCAAGCCCTTCGGCGACAAGGACGACACCACAACGGAGATGGGCTCCGAAGACTCCGCCCCGGCTCCCGTGTGTCCTGTGCATGCCGGCTTCACCAGCGGGCGCAGACACACTTCAACGCCGCCATGGCGGAGGTGCAACCTACGCCGGTGCCTCTGTCGGCGTTCCAGCAGGCGCATGAGGAGGAACGGTACAACATGTTCCTTCTAGGGCAGCACTGGCTGGCTGAGGGCCAGATCTACGGCGAGCGCACGAGCAAGGAGGCCTTGGCGGACATGGCCGCAGCGAACCACAACTTCATGGTGGAGCAGCGTGCCATCTATGACGCCCTCGCCGCTCAAGCCACCGCTCGCCAAGAAGCAGTTGCCACGGAGGTGCAGTTGTAGGCGATCGCGGAGGAGAACAACGCCAGCTGCACCTCCTACGCGCCGCCATCGAACCATCACCCGGCCCGGTGGGACGAAGACAAAGTCGGCGTCATAATTTCCATCGTGGACCTCATGTCCATCGGCGACAGACAGTTCGTGGACTCCTACGAGGATGATTAGGCACGGGAGACAGTGGTGCCTTGTGTCCCATGTGGGCCGGTCCGTCTCCCGTGTTCTACTCATCCATCGTTCGCGCACCGGCTCGCCCGTCGATCTACGTCGGCTGTCGTCGCCCTACTCCGACCGGGACTCCTGCATCGTCCCACCGGACGGCCTCGCGCCATGCGACAGCCCATCATAGCCGTTGTTCGCGCACCGGCCCGCCCTTCGATCTACGTCGCGTCTATATAGCTGCATTGATGACTGTTGTCGCCGGCATATTCTCGGACTCCGCCGCCACCTCGCGTCCACTGAGCGGCGTCCCCGACCTCACGCACGATCGGCTTGATCACCCGCTCGCCGCTGTGATCCGCCTCATCTACACCGCGTGACCGGCCTGGCATGTTGGTTGAGCGCGCCTTCGCAGGTCTCGTGAAGATTGCCCTGAGTACAGTGCGCCTCTCCACCGATCAAGCATTGGGCTACCGTTGTGTTGCCCTGTCGGGCCGCAGTGTCGCTGATACGTCTCCAACGTATCTATAATTTTTTATTGTTCCATGCTATTATTTATGAAGTTTTGGATGTTTAATGGGCTTTGTCATACACTTTTATATTATTTCTGGGACTAACCTACTAACCCAAAGGCCCAATCCAGATTGCTGCTTTTTTGCCTGTTTCAGGGTTTTGTAGAAAAGGAATATAAACGGAGTCCAAACGGAATGAAACCTTCGGGAGAGATATTTTTGGAGAAAATCACGCACGGGAGACTTGAGAACCACGGAGTAGGGCCCACGTGGTGCCCATGAGGGTGGGGCGCGCCCCCTCCATAGGGCGCGCCCCCTGCCTCGTGGGTCCCACGTAAGGCCCCCGGTGCCCTCCTTCCTCCTATATAAGCCTACGTACCCAAAACCATCAAAGCAATAGAGAAAACCCTAGTTCCACCGCCATAACCTTCTGTTCCCGTGAGATCCCATCCCGAGGCTTGTTCCGGAGCTCCGCCGGAGGGGGGATCTTCCACGGAGTGCTTCTACATCATCATCATCATCGCCTCACCATGAGTTGTGAGTAGTTTACCGCAGACCTTCGGGTCCATAGCTAGTATCTAGATGGCTTCTTCTCTCTCTTTGGATCTCAATACAAAGTTCTCCTCGGTCTTCGAGGAGATCTATTCGATGTAATCTCTTTTTGCGATGTGTTTGTCAAGATCCAATGAATTGTGGGTTTATGATCAAGATTATCTATGAGAAATATTTGGTTCTTCTCTAAACTCTTAATGTATGATTATAATATCCTTGCAAGTCTCTTCAAATTATTGGTTTGGTTTGGCCTACTAGATCTATAGTTCTTGCAATGGGAGAAGTGCTTGGCTTTGGGTTCAATCTTGCGGTGTCCTTTCCCAGTGACAGTAGGGGCAGCAAGGCACGTATTGTCTTGTTGCCATCGAGGATAAAAATCTGGGGTTTATATCTATTGCTTGAGTTTATCCCTCTACATCATGTCATCTTGCTTAAGGCGTTACTCTATTCTTATGAACTCAATACACTAGATGCATGCTGGATAGCGGTCGATGTGTGGAGTAATAGTAGTAGATGCAGAATCGTTTCGGTCTACTTGTCTCGGACGTGATGCCTATATATAATGATCATGCCTAGATAGTTTCATAATTATTCGCTTTTCTATCAATTGCTCGACAGTAATTTGTTTACCCGCCGTAGAATATCGCTATCATGAAAGAAGCCACCAAAGAACACTATGGCCCCAGGGTCTATTCTCAACATATCAATCTATATCTACTTTACTTTTTCCGCTTTTACTTTCTGTTCTTATAATAAAAAATACCAAAAATATAAACTATCATCTCTATCAGATCTCACTTTCGTAAGTGACCGTAAAGGGATTGACAACCCCTTATCACATTGGCTGCGAAGTTCTTATTTGTTTGTGCAGGTGCGAGGGACTCGCGCGTGGTCTTCTACTGAATTGATACCTTGGTTCTCAAAAACTGAGGGAAATACTTATGCTGCTGTGCTACATCTCCCTTTCCTCTTCGAGGGAATACAACGCAAGCTCGAGAAGTAGCAAGAAGAATTTATGGCGCCGTTGCCGGGGAGGCTTACGCAAAAGTCATATACCAAGTAGCTATCACAAACCCTTATCCTTCGCATTACATTTTTTTGCCTCTCGTTTTTCTCTCCCCCACTTCACCCTTGTCGTTTTATTCGTCCTTCTTTTGCCGTGTGTTTACCGTTCGCGTGCCTCTTGTTTGCTTGTGTTGCTATGTGCCCTCATTTAGCTTGCATTTTCGCTTGCTAAAGTATGAATCCTCATCCACTTGCTAATCTCTTTAAGAGATCCAATTATCTTGAAGCTATTGCTAGTGAGCTGCGTGCACTAGATTATCTTTATGAGGTTTTGCTCGAAATTTATGAATCTGAAAATTGTGAGGAATTATTAAAAGAAAAAGTGATTCATAATAGCTTGTTAAATAAAAAGCATGATTGCAATTTTGCTATGTCTACTACTTGTTACAATGATCACGATTGGGGTGATTCTTCTTATGATCTTGAAAATTTATTTAATCTCCATGATGAATATAAGATTGATAATAATGTTTGCAATAATATTGAAAGTGGGTTTGGAGAGGTCATGACTTTAGTTAATGTTAATCCCACTATTTTGGAAGAGTGTCAACTTTGCATGCATGTGGATCGTGTTGAGAATATGTTATGTGATAGCTATTTTGTTGAATTCGATCATGATCCTACATGCAATTATTATGAGGGAGGGAAATATGGTTGTAGAAATTTTCATGTCACTAAATTACCTCTCGTTATGTTGAGATTGCTATTGTTTCTTTCTCCTTCCTTGCATATGCTAGATCTTGCTTGTCTTGCTAATTTGTTTTCCTATAGAATGCCTATGCATAGGAAGCATGTTAGACTTAGATGTGTTTGTCACATATTTTGTGATGCTCTCTTTGTCCTTCAATTCTTATCTTTCATGTGAGCATCATTGAACTATCGTGCCTAGCTAGGGGCGTAAAACGATAGCGCTTGTTGGGAGGCAACCTAATTTTATATGTTTTGTTTTTGCGTCTGTTTAGGAATAAATATTGCATCTAGCTTCTGTTTAGATGTGGTTTTGTGTTTTGTTTAGTGTTTGTGCCAAGTAGAACCTTTGCGAAGACTTGTGTGAAGTTTATGTGATCTTGCTGTGAAAAACAGAATCGTTAGCACTCGCTAGAATGGTCATCAGATTTTACTGGAGCGTGTTATTTAGTTGATTCTTTTTGCAGATGATTAATAGAAAAATTCCTCACGTTTACCGATTTAGTTTGAATTTTTTAGAGTTACAAAAGTATGTGAAACCTGTATATTACTACAGACTGTTCTGTTTTTGACAGATTCTGTTTTTCGTGTGTTGTTTGCTTATTTCAATGCATCTATGAATAATATTGGGAGGTATGGACCATAGAGAAGTTGGAATACAGTAGGTTTAACACCAATATAAACAAAGAATGAATTCATTGCAGTACCTTTGAGTAGTGGTTTGCTTCCTTATACTAACGGAGCTCACGAGATTTTTGTCTAAGTTTTGTGTTGTGAAGTTTTCAAGTTTTGAGTATTGCTTTGATGGACTATGGAACAAAGTGTGGCAAGAGCCTAAGCTTGGGGATGACCATGGCACCCCAAGGTAAAATTCAAGGACAACCAAAATCCTAAGCTTGGGGATGCCCCGGGAAGGCATCCCCTCTTTCGTCTTCATCCATCGGTAACTATACTCGGAGCTATATTTTTATTCACCACATGATATGTGTTTGCTTGGAGCGTCTTGTATAATTTGAGTCTTTGCTTGTTAGTTTGACACAATTATCCTTGCCGGACACACCTATTTGAGAGAGTTAAATATGGCCTAGGAATTGTTAGAACACTCTATGTGCTTCACTTATATCTTTTGAGTTGAATAGTTTTCGCTCTAGTGCTTCACTTATATCTTTTAGAGCATGGTGGTGATAATATTTTGAAGAAATTGTTGAACTCTCATGCTTCACTTATATCTATTTGAGAGTCTATTAAAATAGCATGGTAATGTGTTTAGGCTATAAAACTAGTCTTCACATGATAGACATCCAATATCAATGTAGTAAAAACTTTCACACTAAGTGCATTGAATATGATGAGAAGTTGGATGCTTGATAAATGTTTTGAGATACGAGGATAGTGATATTAGAGTCATGCTAGTGGAGTTATTATGAAACTGAGAAATACTTGTGTTAAGGTTAGTGATTCCTGTAGCATGCACGTATGGTGAACCGCTATGTGACGAAGTTAGAGCATGAGGTATTTGTAAAGTGTCAACCTTTGTGTGGAGGTCGGGAGCGCACGATGGTTAACTCCTACTAACCTCCCCCTAGGAGCATGCGTTGATTGCTTTGTTTTGATGACTCGTAGATTTTTGCAATAAGTATATGAGTTCTTATGACTAATGTTGAGTCCATGGATTATACGCACTCTCACCCTTCCACCATTGCTAGCCTCTCTTTTACCGCGCAACTTTCGCCGGTACCATACACCCACTATATATCCTTCCTCAAAACAGCCAGCATACTATTCCTCAAAACAGCCACCATACCTACCTATCATGGCATTTCCGTAGCCATTCCGAGATATATTGCCATGCAACTTTCCACCGTTCCGTTCATATGACACGCATCATATTGTCATATTTCCATGCATGATCATGTACTTGACATCGTATTTGTGGCAAAGCCACCATGCATAATTTTTCATACATGTCACTCTTGATTCATTGCACATCTCGGTACACCGCCAGAGGCATTCATATAGAGTCATACTTTGTTCTAGTATCGAGTTGTAATTCAATGAAAGTGTGATGATCATCATTATTAGAGCATTGTCCCATGTGAGGAAAGGCTAAATAAATAAAGCCCCTCCACACACAAAAAAAGAAAAAAAAGAAATAGAAAAGAAAAAGGGACGATTGCTACTATCTTTTTCCACACTTGTGCTTCAAAGTAGCACCATGTTCTTCATGATAGAGAGTCTCATGTTTAGTCACTTTCATATACTAGTGGGAATTTTCATTATATAACTTGGCTTGTGTATTCCAACGATGGGCTTCCTCAAATGCCCTAGGTCTACGTGAGCAAGCAAGTTGGATGCACACCCACTAGTTTCTGTTGTTGAGATTTCATACATAGTTAGCTCTAGTGCATCCGTTGCAAGGCAATCCCTACTCACTCACATTGATATCAATTGATGGGCATCTCCATAGCCCGTTGATACGCTTAGTCGATGTGAGACTATCTCCCTCCTTTTTGTCTTCTCCACAACCACCTCTCTATTCCACCCATAGTGCTATGTCCATGGCTCATGCTCATGTATTGCGTGAAAGTTGAAAGGTTTGAAAGAATAGAGTATGAAAACAAGTGCTTGGCTGAAATCGGGGTTGTTCATGATATGAATATTTTGTGTGATGAAGAGGGAGCATAGCCAGACTATATGATTTTGTAGGGATAACTTTCTTTAGCCATAGTATTTTGAGAAGACATGATTGCTTTGTTAGTATGCTTGAAGTATTATTATTTCTTATGTCAATATAGACTTTTGGCTTGAATCTTTCAGATATGAATATTCATGCCACAATTAAGAGAATTACATTGAAAAACTATGTTGGTAGCATTCCACATCAAAAAATTTGTTTTTATCATTTACCTACTCGAGGACGAGCAGGAATTAAGCTTGGGGATGCTTGATACGTCTCCAACGTATCTATCATTTTTTATTGTTCCATGCTATTATTTATGATGTTTTGGATGTTTAATGGGCTTTGTCATACACTTTTATATTATTTCTGGGACTAACCTACTAATCCAAAGGCCCAGTCCAGATTGCTGTTTTTTTGCTTGTTTCAGGGTTTTGTAGAAAAGGAATATCAAACAGAGTCCAAATGGAATGAAACCTTCAGGAGAGATATTTTTGGAGAAAATCACGCACGAGAGACTTGAGAACCACGGAGTATGGGCCACGTGGTGCCCATGAGGGTGGGGGGCGCGCCCCCTGCCTCGTGGGTCCCACGTAAGGCCCCCGGTGCCCTCCTTCCTCCTATATAAGCCTACGTACCCCGAAACCATCAAAGCAATAGAGAAAACCCTAGTTCCACCGCCGTAACCTTCTGTTCCCGTGAGATCCCATCCTGGGGCCTGTTCCGGAGCTCCGCTGGAGGGGGGATCTTCCACGGAGTGCTTCTACATCATCATCATCGCCTCACCATGAGTTGTGACTCTAGATGGCTTCTTCTCTCTCTTTGGATCTCAATACAAAGTTCTCCTCGATCTTTGAGGAGATCTATTCGATGTAATCTCTTTTTGCGGTGTGTTTGTTGAGATCCGATGAATTGTGGGTTTATGATCAAGATTATCTATGAGAAATATTTGGTTCTTCTCTAAACTCTTTATGTATGATTATAATATCCTTGCAAGTCTCTTCGCATTATTGGTTTGGTTTGGCCTACTAGATCTATATTTCTTGCAATGGGAGAAGTGCTTGGCTTTGGGTTCAATCTTGCGGTGTCCTTTCCCAGTGACAATAGGGGCAGCAAGGCACGTATTGTATTGTTGCCATCGAGGATAAAAAGATGAGGTTTATATCATATTGCTTGAGTTTATCCCTCTACATCATGTCATCTTGCTTAAGGCGTTACTCTATTCTTATGAACTCAATACACTAGATGCATGCTGATAGCGGTCGATGTGTGGAGTAATAGTAGTAGATGCAGAATCGTTTCGGTCTACTTGTCTCGGACGTGATGCCTATATATAATGATAATGCCTAGATAGTCTCATAATTATTCATTTTTCTATCAATTGCTTGACAGTAATTTGTTTACCCGCCGTAGAATATCGCTATCATGAGAGAAGCCACTAGAGAACACTATGCCCCCGGGTCTATTCTCAACATATCTATCTACATCTACTTTACTTTTTCCGCTTTTACTTTCTGTTCTTATAATAAAAAATACCGAAAATATAAACTATCATCTCTATCAGATCTCACTTTCGTAAGTGACCGTAAAGGGATTGACAACCCCTTACCGCGTTGGCTGCGAAGTTCTTATTTGTTTGTGCAGGTGCGAGGGACTCCCGTGTGGTCTCCTACTGGATTGATACCTTGGTTCTAAAAAAGTAAGGGAAATACTTACGCTACTGTGCTGCATCTCTCTTTCCTCTTCGAGGGAATACAACGAAAGCTCGAGAAGTAGCAGTCGCCGCCTCGTGGTTCTCTCTGCAGCTGCACCGATCCATGTCACCGCTCCGTCGCCCCATCAAGTCGTAGTGCCGCGGCCCGCGGTCCACCGCCGCCCTGAGGCGTCCACTCCAGGCCGTCCCCGTGGCTGCGTCGACCATCGTGTCATCACTGCGTCGCCGCGTTGGGCCGTAGCGAGCGGGGCACGTGATCCACGCCGCCGCCCGAGGCCATCCTCGCAGTTGCACTAACCTGGGCTCCGTCGTTGCGTCGCCCATTCGGGTCATAGCGCCGCGTCTCGGGGTCACAGTCACGGCCCCGAGGTCTTCACTTTATCGCCCTACCACCCGTCTGCTGCTGCTGTGTCGCCCCTTCGGGTCGTAGCGCCGTGACCGGCGGTCCAGTCCGCCGTCACAGCGCGTCGACTTTTCGTGGCATGCACCGCGCCGCCTCCCTTGGCGTGGGAACGCCACCGTCCACGCCGGTCTTCGTCACGCTATCAGGTTCTTCGCCTACTTCAAGCACCGCCGCCACACTACTAACCTAGCCGCCGCCGCCAACAGGCTGTCGTCGCTGCTCTTCTTCGTTCGCTGCTGATGTCTACTACACAACCTTCTTCTTGTAGACATTATTGGGCCTCCAAGTGCAGAGGTTTGTAGGACAGTAGAAAATTTCCCTCAAGTGGATGACCTAAGGTTTATCAATCTGTAGGAGGCGTAGGATGAAGATGGTCTCTGTCAAACAACCCTGTAACCAAATAACAAAGAGTCTCTTGTGTCCCCAACACACCCAATACAATGGTAAATTGTATAGGTGCACTAGTTCGGCGAAGAGATGGTGATACAAGTGCAATATGGATGGTAGATATAGGTTTTTGTAATAAGAAAATATAAAAACAGCAAGGTAACTAAAGGTAAAAGTGAGCTTAAACGGTGTTGCAATGATAGTAGACAAGGCCTAGGGTTCATACTTTGACTAGTGCAAGTTCTCTCAACAAGGATAACATAATTGGATCATATTACTAGCCCTCAACATGCAACAAAGAGTCACTCCAAAGTAACTAATAGCAGAGAACAAACGAAGAGATTATGGTAGGGTACGAAACCACCTCAAAGTTATTCTTTCTGATCGATCTATTCAAGAGTCTGTAGTAATGTTCAATCTATCATACAGTTCATACTAGAATAACACCTTAAGACACAAATCAACCAAAACCCTAGTGTCACCTAGATAATCCATTGTCACCTCAAGTATCCGTGGGCATAATTATACGATATGCATCACACAATCTCATATTCATCTATTCAACCAACACAAAGTACTTCAAAGAGTGCCCCGAAGTTTCTACCGGAGAGTCAAGACAAAAACTTGTGCCAACCCCTATGCATAGATTCCCAAGGTCACGGAACCCGCAAGTTGATCACCAAAACATACATCAAGTAGATCACATGATATCCCATTGTCACCACAGATAAGCACATGCAAGAAATACATCAAGTGTTCTCAAATCCTTAAAGACTCAATCCGATAAGATAACTTCAAAGGGAAACCTCAACCCATTACAAGAGAGTAGAGGGGGAGAAGCATCATAAGATCCAACTATAATAGCAAAGCTCGCGATACATCAAGATCGAGCCATCTCAAGAACACGAGAGAGAGAGAGAGAGATCAAACACATAGCTACTGATACATACCCTCAGCCCCGAGGATGGACTACTCCCTCCTCGTCATGGAGAGCATCGGGATGATGAAGATGGCCACCGGTGAGGGTTCCCCCCTCCGGCAGGGTGCTGAAACAGGGTCTAGATTGGTTTTCGGTGGCTACAGAGGCTTTCGTCAGCGGAACACCCGATCTAGGTTAATTTCCGAAGGTTTCAGTATTTATAGGATTTTTTGGCGTAGGGTACAAGTCAGGGGGCCCTCTGGGCCGCCACGAGATAGGAGGGCGCGCCCCCTGCCCAGGGCGCGCCCCCACCCTCGTGGGCAGCCCGTGGCTCTCCTGGCCCAACTCTTTTACTTTGGGGGCTTCTTTTGGTTCAGAAAAAATCATCAAAAATTGGCACGTCAATTGGACTCCGTTTGATATTCTTTTTCTGTAAAACTCAAAAACAAGGAAAAAACAAAAACTAGCACTGGGCTCTAGGTTAATAGGTTAGTCCCAAAAATCATATAAAAGTGTATATAAAAGGCCATAAGACATCCTAGAAGGATAATATAATAGCATGGAACAATAAAAAATTATAGATACGTTGGAGACGTATCAGCCGCTACCCTTGTAGCCGCCGCCGCCGCCCGTCCACCCCCTTCTTCTTCTTCAAGCACCAGCCCGTCGCCAGCGTCGCCGTCTTCTTCCTCGACCACTTCGTCTACTCCGATCACCGTCGGGACCGTTGGCCCCGCGTCGATTGGCTTCGCAACCGTCGTCGAGTCTTTCTTTGATGGCCTCTCCGACATCTCTAACATGGCGTGCAGCTCGTGCAGGTCCCTCGTATATGCATGCCCGGTGCTGGCAACACCTATGCGTGCCTTCATCCATGACGTGCCTCGGGCCTGGCAAGCCTGGTCGGCGCTTCGTCAACTTCGTCTTCGTCAGTCTACGCATGCCTGGTGCTGGCAACACCGACACGTGCCTTCGTCAATGATGTGTCCCCGGGTTTGGCAAACCCGGCGCGACGCGTCATCAAGAATGCCTTCTTCCTGGCGCACCACTACTTCGACACCACTGTGCCCATGACTGACTCAGCGCCTCCTTGCGCCCGATGCTCCTCGGCAATTTCCTCGACCCAGGCTACCCTGACTCGACATCGACCATGGCGTTCTTCGCACGGCTACCTCGACGCGGCTACATCACCCTACGCTCTCGGCTACATCAACATCGGCAGAAAGGGCTACCGCCTTGCTTGAGCAACCTCGTCGGTTTTTACTCCAGCCACGACTTCCGCGATACATCGACTGTCACGACTGTGGGGGGGGGGGGTCTATTGGCTTGTCTTCAGATTCTTCTTCAGTCTCACCGTCTGCGTCGCTACCGTTGTGACTACGGAAGGATGGTGAGTATATTGATTATTAGGAAGGACGAGATAGAGTAGGATTAGTTCTAGCTTCTCTTGTACTCCAGGTTGATCATTGTACTCTTATATATATACTAGCAAAAAAGCCCGTGCGTTGCAACGGAAGAGAAAACATAACACACGCTCTTAACCCAACAAGCATCACTCAAGATCATAATAGGTCCATTTCATTTATTTTTGCGAGGCATCATATTTGTGTTGTCGCTTATCCTACTTCTCACACTCGCCGGCGATGACCTCGGTGTTCACACAAAACAAAACAAAACATGTTTGAATATGGTTAATCCTAAGGCGTCTCTCTCTCTCCCTCTCTCTCCTCCCCCCCTCTCTCTCTCTCTCTCTCTCTCTCTCTCTCTCTCTCTCTCTCTCTCTCTCTCTCTCTCTCTCTCTCTCTCGCTTCCTCTCACTCTCGCGATGAGAAATCTGTTGTTTTACACTGCGAGGTTTTTCAGAGGTATGCATGTGTAGTTATTGATGTTTTCTATTCCCTATATAGTTATAGTGGGGTGTTTATTTGCAATCCGGATCGCCTCCGGTACGAAAGAAAAATGGATCTTGCGATATAGATTATAAATTGCTTCCAAAATAATATTTTAAAAATATTTAACAGATAAAGTTAACATCATATTTAGGTTTCACACATTTTTCTAATAATATTTCATATATAATATGTTAAAATCAAAGTTACAGTTTAAAATATACGTATAATTTAAAAAATCATTTGTTTGACTTAAATATATTCCAAAATAATATTTAAAAGTACTTAACAGGTAAAAATAATCCCATATTAATATTCTACATATTTTTCTAATCAAATTTCATATATAATATGTTCAAATCGGAGTTACGGTTTAAAAGATATGGATGATTTAAAAAAGAATTTATTTGACTTAAATATGATCCGCGGATGAATTACCTAAAACATTAGGGGGGTTTGAAAAATGTAAAATAACGGTTCGAGAGTGACTTAAACCCGGACTGCGGGTTAATTTCAAGAAAACACAGGGATTTTTGTGTAAAATGCGAAAAAAAACGTTTCAATGTTACTTAAAACAGTACTGCTGGTTGAATTCTCTGAAATAGAGGGACTTTTCTGAAAAATGTGATAACGGAAAAGAAAAAACCCAATTTTCTTTATTATATATATATATATATATATATATATATATATATATATATATATATATATATATAGGAAAATGGTTGTGTACTCCTGGGAGTACGTACTCCCGCTCCTCATATACCATATAGATGAATATTTTATACCTCTTTATTATTTTTAATATACTTCATTAGTAATTATTAGATACCCCAAAATGATTTTCATGAAAAAATTCATGCGAGTCTATATAATTTAAATGTTTACGTATATACTGATGTGTTTGTACGTGAAAAAGGTATATTACAAAAAATACGTCGCAGATGATATTTTTTCAACAAAACTCGTATTGGGGTATCTTAGAATATTTAATGAAATATATTGAGAATGATAAAGAGGTATAATTAATGCGTATATGAGGTATATTAAGCATGGGAGTACATACTCCCAGGAGTACAAAATAGGAGTCCTATATATATATATATATATATATATATATATATATATATATATATATATATATATATATATATATATACAATACAAAAACTATTCCACCAATCCTCTCTCTCCCGTCTAACACGGGTCCCGCGGCTACCCGGCCTTGTCTTAGAGTGGCGCCACTGCACATGATTTATATGTGCTGCAGATGGCGACCGTGACCACCCTGACGACCGGTATCACACGCTCGAGAAAGCGTTGGTGCAAACGTAGTGCTGAGATGGTTAGGACATCCGATAAAGAAGGATATATGTGAGCCTTTTGACGTCGCATCAAACATCACGGTTGCTATCGGTGGACGAAGTGTGAAGTGTGATGCATGATGATAATGCAAAGGGAATACGTAAGCAAAGTAAATAGCTCGGCCCAGGCGTCCATCTACTTTGAGGAACCCCTCAAAGAAAAAAATACTACTTTGATGCACTTATGTCTTCTGTTAGTGTTACGGACTTCTGGTGCGTGATGTCTTTTTTTTTTTTTTTTTGAAAATAGAACCCAGGCGTCCATCTACTTTTGAAAATGTCTCTGCATCATTGTGATACACACAATCATATTTATTAAACTTGATGTAAGGCTACGACATAGTAACCATCTACTTTGATGGACTTCTGGTGTGTGATGTTGGACAGTCGAGAAAAGCATTGGCGCGGGCATGCTCTGAGACGAGGCAAAGTCTAGTGCCAGCTTGGTGCTGGCATGGTGAACGGGTCGGTGAAGAGCGGAGTTGATGTCAATGAGCTAAGGTGCAACGAGAAAAGCAATTCTAATATGGCTCAGAGCATCCACCGTAGCATTAAGATGAGATCAGCAAAGAGG
>LR738714.1:659881731-659998141 GCA_902687465.1 Secale cereale
AAAGGAAAAACTCCCTCTCAGCACATGAAAGGGGCCTAGGGTGGTTTTTGCCCCGAGTTTCAGAACTTCGCCAAGTTCATTTTATCGGGAACTCGGCAAACTTCTGTCTGCCAAGTTTGATCCAAAATTTGACTCGGCAGTGATAAGCAACTCCGCAAAGCTCTGGCTTTGCTAGGTTCCAACGAAAAACCACTCATTGAACTAAATAAACTCGGCAAAATCTCAAGTTCGGCGAGTTCCCGGTGGAAAAAACTCGGCAAAGCCTGACAAGTGTGCTCTTCTATACAGTAATCGACGGAGCCGTGATCGTGCCCTTTGTTTTCCGAGTTTCGGCTAGCAGCGACTCGG
Source organism: Secale cereale (assembly GCA_902687465.1). Classification (NCBI taxonomy): domain Eukaryota; kingdom Viridiplantae; phylum Streptophyta; class Magnoliopsida; order Poales; family Poaceae; genus Secale; species Secale cereale. The sequence continues at coordinate 659,882,080 of LR738714.1, forward strand.
TAAACATGTCCCCTTTTTCTTTTTAAAAAATAAGAAATTCAGGGGTCCCATCTTTGCCGAGTTCCCAACGGAATGAACACGGCGAAGATTTGACCTCTCCACAAATGGTAAAAGGTTGTGTTTAGTCCCACCTCAGCGCGCGAGGCGCGCAGTGACTGGCTTAAATAGCCGCATCAGCGGATGGTGGTAAACCTCTCTCTTATTGCATTAGGTCCATCAATTCTTGTTGTGTGAACGAGACAACTTGACACTAGATTTTATTTCATCAATGATGATTGTTCATCGAGTGTCAAGTTCTTCTCGTTCATATACGTTGATAGCACTACTACAATGAAAGGGATTATTAATTTAATATATTTTTTCTGTTTTTCTTCAGTTTTGTCGTTGTTTTTATTTTTCTAAAAATGTCTTCAATGTCAAAAGTGATCTTGTTTTTGTCTATGCTTGCCGAGTTTCGGCTAAGGGAGACTCGACACATGCAGAGTGGTTTAGTCACACCTCGTCGCGCAAGGAGCGATGCGACCTGCTTAAATAGTTGTGTCGTCCAAATGCGGCAAACTTGAGTCATCATTGCACCCTTTGGGGAAGATATGGCTGTCACTATGAATCTTCTCTGCTTATATGTAGAGAAGATTCATGGTAACAAACTGTATCCATCACAAAGTGATCATTAATGGCTACTCGACACTTTTTTGAATCATTTCATCTCAAGCTCTGCCGGTCCATACAAACCGTCTTGGTCGAATTTTTTACCGGGCCGTCCGCCCTATGGTTTGAGCAGGGTTTACAACACCCACTAAGAGCTCAATGATACGTCTCCAACGTATCTACTTTTCCAAACACCTTTGCCCTTGTTATGGACTCTAACTTGCATGATTTGAATGGAACTAATCCAGACTGACGTTGTTTTCAGCAGAATTGCCATGGTGTTGTTTTTGTGCAGAAATAAAAAGTTCTCGGAATGACCTGAAACTCCACGAAGATTTATTTTGGAAAATATAAAAAATATCTGCAAGAAGATCCAGACCAGGGGGCCCACACCCTGTCCACGAGGGTGGGGCGCGCCCCCCTGCCTCGTGGGCCCCCTGGTGCTCCATCGACGTATCCCCAGATCCTATAAGTTCACTTTCGGGGAGAAAAAAATAAAGGAAAACGAATTATCGCGTTTCATGAGACGGAGCCGCCGCCAAGCCCTAATCTCTCTCGGGAGGGCTGATCTGGAGTCCGTTCGGGGCTCCGGAGAGTGGAGATCGTCGCCATCGTCATCATCAACCTTCCTCCATCACCAATTCTATGATGCTCACCGCCATGCGTGAGTAATTCCATCGTAGGCTTGCTGGACGGTGATGGGTTGGATGGGATCTATTATGTAATCGAGTTAGTTTTGTTAGGGTTTGATCCATTGTATTCACTATGTTCTGAGATTGATGTTGCTATGACTTTGCTATGCTTAATGCTTGTCACTAGGGCCCAAGTGCCATGATTTCAGATCTGAACCTATTATGTTTTCATGAATATATGTGTGTTCTTGATCCTATCTTGCAAGTCTATAGTCACCAACTATGTGTTATGACCCGGCAACCCCGAAGTGACAATAATCGGGACCACTCCCGGTGATGACTGTAGTTTGAGGAGTTCATGTATTCACTATGTGTTAATGCTTTAGTCCATACTCTATTAAAAGGAGGCCTTAATATCCCTTAGTTTCCAATAGGACCTCGCTGCCACGGGAGGGTAGGACAAAAGATGTCGTGCAAGTTCTTTTCCATAAGCACGTATGACTATATTCGGAATACATGCCTACATTGCATTGAAGAACTGGAGCTAGTTCTGTGTCACCCTAGGTTATAACTTCTACATGATGAATTGCATCCGACATAATTCCCCATCACCGATCCAATGCCTACGAGCTTTTCATATATTGCTTGTTGCTTATTTACTTTTTCGCTGCTACTATTACAAAAACTACAAAAACACTATCGTTACTTTTATTGCTGCTACTGCCACTATCATATTACTTTGCTACTAAACTATCTTGCTGCAAATACTAAGTTTCCAGGTGTGGTTGAATTGACAACTCAACTGCTAATACTTAAGAGTATTCTTTGGCTCCCCTTGTGTCGAATCAATAAATTTGGGTTGAATACTTTACCCTCGAAAACTGTTGCGATCCCCTACACTTGTGGGTTATCAAGACTATTTTCTGGCGCCGTTGCTGGGGAGCATAGCTCTATTCTTTAAGTCACTTGGGATTTATATCTGTTGATCACTATGAAGAAGTTGAAGGACTCAAAAACCAAGATCTTACCCTCAACTACGAGGGGAGGTAAGGAACTGCCATCTAGCTCTGCACTTGATTCTCCTTCTGTTATGAGTAAACTTGCGACACCTACTCCTGCTATTGAATCTGATATGTCGTATGTTCTTGATGATGCCACTTCTGCTATGTATGATGAAACTACTTTTATGCCTGATACTGTGCCACTAGGTGAATTTCTAGATGAACAAAATGCTAAGGTTAGGGAGAATGCAAATATTGAAACTGATGATATTTATGAAAGTGATGATGAAGCTTCTCCCAATAGATATGAATTGCCTGTTGCTCCTGAGGGTTATGTTATGGATGAAGAAACTCCTAGAGACTTTCTTGCTTGCAACGATAGATATGATCTTAAGAAATTATTAGCTAAGCTGAAAGAAAAGTCCTTGAATGCTAGAATGAAACATGACCCTGCTTTTGCTACTTCACCTATCTATGTTACTGATGAGGATTATGAATTCTCTGTTGATCCTGAGTTAATTACTTTGGTTGAGTCTGATCCTTTCCATGACTATGAGTTTGAAACTGTTGTGGAACATCTTACTAAGTTGAATGATATAGCCACCCTGTTTACCAACGATGAAAAGATCCATTACTACTATATCCTTAAGTTGTTTCCTTTCTCGTTAAAAGGTGATGCTAAGACTTGGTTTAATTCCCTTGATCCTGGTTGTGTGCGTAGTCCCCGGGATATGATGTATTACTTCTCTGCTAAATATTTTCCCGCTCATAAGAAACAAGCTGCCTTACGGGAAATATATAACTTTGCTCAAACTGAAGAAGAGAGTCTCCCACAAGCTTGGGGGAGGCTTCTCCAGTTACTTGATGCTTTGCCTGATCATCCTCTTGAGATGCATGATATACTTGATGTCTTTTATAATGGACTAACCGATGCTTCCAAAGACCACCTGGATAGTTGTGCTGGTTGTGTTTTCAGGGAAAGGACAGTTGAACAAGCTGAATTACTATTGAATAGTATGCTGGCTAATGAAAATAATTGGACACTTCCTGAACCAGCCCCTAGGCCAACTCCGAAGAAAAGATGTGTTCTATTTCTCAGTCCTGAAGATATGCAAGAGGCAAAGAAATCTATGAAAGAAAAAGGTATTAAAGCTGAAGATGTTAAGAATCTACCACCTATTGAAGAAATACATGGTCTTGATAACCCAACATAGGTAGTAAAGGTAAATTCTCTTTATAGATTTGATGAAGGTGATATTCCTCGTTATAAGTCTGCTAGCCAATGTTTAGATGAGTTTGACAATTTTATTGGGAAACAAGAAAACTTCAATGCTTATGTTGGTAGACAATTACAACACAATGCTTATATGATTGAACGCTTGAGTGATTATCTGTCAAGAGCTAAAGGTGAACTGAAACTTATTAGTATACATGCTTCTATGGTCACCACTCAAGTAGAACAAGTACTTAAGGCTCAGAATGATTTGCTCAATGAATTAAATAGCGAGAATAATGACTATGTTGTTAGAGTTGCAACTAGAGGTGGTAAAATGACTCAGGAACCTCTGTATCCTGAAGGCCACCCTAAGAGAATTGAGCAAGATTCTCAGAGAGCTAATTTAGATGCACCTAGTTCTTCTAAGAAGAAGAAAATGAAAAATGATAGGACTTTGCATGCTTCTAGTGAACCTGTAGCTGACACACCTGAGAATCCCAATGATATATCTGTTTCTGATGCTGAGACACAGTCTGGTAATGAACATGAACCTAGTGATAATATTAATGATGATGTTCATGATGATGCTCAACCTAGCAATGATAATGTTGTAGAGATTGAACCTGCTATTGATCTTGATAACCCATAATCAAAGAATCAACGTTATGATAAGAGAGACTTTGTTGCTAGGAAGCACGGTAGGGAAAGAGAACCATGGGTTCAGAAACCCATGCCTTTTCCGCCGAAACCATCCAAGAAAAAGGACGATGATGATTTTGAACGCTTTGCTGAAATGATTAGACCTATCTTTTTGCGTATGCGTTTGACTGATGTGCTTAAAACAAATCCTTATACTAAGTATATGAAAGATATTATTACCAACAAAAGAAAGATACCTGAAGTAGAAATTTCCACCATGCTTGCCAATTACATTTTCAAGGGTGGAATACCTAAGAAATTAGGAGATACATGAGTACCTACTATACCTTGATCCATTAAGAGAAACTATGTTAAAACTGCTTTATGTGATCTTGGAGCCGGTGTTAGTGTTATGACTCTCTCTTTATATCGTAGACTTGACTTGATTAAGTTGACACCTACTGAAGTATCTTTGCAAATGGCTGATAAATCAACTGCTATACCTGTCAGTATTTGTGAGGATGTGCCTGTTGTGGTTGCAAATGTTACTATTCTAATGACTTTGTTATACTTGATATTCCCGAGGACGATAGCATGTCTACTATTCTTGGAAGACCCTTTTTGAATACTGCAGGGGCTGTTATTGATTGCAACTAAGGCAATGTCACTTTTCATGTCAATGGTAATGAGCATACGGTATAGTTTCCGAGGAAACAACCTCAGGTCCTCAGTATCAATTGTATTGGAAAAATCTTAACTATCACTATTGGAGGTTTTGAATTTCCTCTTCCTACTATCAAGAAGACATATGACATTCTTATCATTGGGGACATACATATCCCCATTGAGGTAACCTAGTGTTATTCGAAAATTCTCCGGTTTCATGCTATTCAGAAAGAGTTTATTAACAAGACCTAATCAACCTTGTTAATGGATTCCTTTTGATGAACATGGGATAGGTGAATTTAGATAGCACAACCTTCTGTACCCTCTTTTTACTTTTTGTTAATTAGGATAAATAAAGCAAAAATAGTATTTTCTGTCTATTTCCTGACTTATCCATGCAATAAAAAAATATCCCAAAAATAAAAGTTCTCCAAATGCCATGAAAATGAAATATGATTTTTTCTAGAATATTTGAGGAAATATGGCACAGAACACACAGTGAGGGGAGCCAGCACCTGGCCACGAGGGTCCAGGGCGCACCCCCTGCCTCATGGGCCCCACGTGGCCCCCCTCCACTCAATCCTGCACCCACACTCTTCTTCTTCCTCCCAAAAAAATCACCAACCAGCTCAAACCCGAGTTCTAGCTCATCTTGCTGCCATTTTCAATATCCTTGCTCAAACCACCATTCATCAAACTGTTTGGGGAGATTGTTCCTTGGTATGTGACTCCTCCATTGGTCCAATTAGTTTTTTGTTCTAGTGCCCTATTTATTGCAAAAAAAATCTGCTGTGGTGACCTTGTTCTTGAGCTTGCATGTCAAATTTCCTTGGTCCAAAGTAGTTCTAATGCATGATATAATCTCTAGGCACCTATAGGAGTTGTTGCTATCAATCTTATTGAGTTTGGTTAACTTTTATTTTGAGTTACTAAAAATTTCAGAAAAATGCATAGGAAAAACTTCCAAGGTGGTTCTTCAAGGAAGCAAGAACCGAGACTCGCGTTCCGTGAGCCGGACGATGAACCACCGAGGGATGCTGACGTACAGCCTTGTGAATGGCCGTCAGATGACTTTATGGATCAGGCTGGCATCAAGGATGAATTTTACGCATACGTGCTCAACGCTGACCTCGAGGGCTTCATACAAGATAAGTGCCCTCAATACCGTGGCTTAACTGATAGCTTTGTGAGAAGGTTTAAATTTTTATCTTCACGTAATTCTCACACTGTACTGTTTGACATGTATGATAAATCTTACACCATGGACTTTGAGGATTTTAATGATGCTTGTAAGCTCCCACAGTGGGGCAGTATGGGTGATCCTCACTGAAAGAACATGCAGTGCCCCCATGTTTGGTTTTGGTAATTGATGTCAATCTCTATGGACTAATGGTTGCCTTGAGTTATATTTGAAGGGTTTGTCCATAGGCTTTTCTTGGAGTTCATTTGTTGGTTTCAAGGAGAGTTTGTGATGACCAAAATGCTATTAAGGAATTATCCAAAGATTGGTCTTGTGAGTGTTGAGCTTATTGTAAGCATGTCTTGAAGAAGAAGAGTGTGTGATCATTCATGTTTACCTTCAAGACATCATCCAAATGAAGAGAGTTGGAAAGATTCAAGGTTGATCAAGACTAAGTCAAGAAGTGAATCAAGTTGATCAACACACAAAGCATAGAAGATGTATCGAGAGGGATCAAGCGATCCCATGGTATGGTAAGCATTGTCACTTATGCTTTGTGTACTAACCCATGGTCTTCGTGAGAGTTCTTTGCGGGTTTAGGTTGCAGTGTGCAAGTTCAAGTAGGATCATCACGAAGAGATCATATGCTTGAAGCTTGTCGTCCAATTGTGGTAGCAATGGACTTGTGAAGATGTGCCGAAGAGTGGCTCACCCATAGTGGTGTATGGGGGAGCAATCTACTAGTCTTCACCGAGCCAACACAATCAAGAAAGATGGTCCAGCTTGAGGGAGTCAAGATCGTCATCATCTAGCTCAAGTGGACTATGTGCAAGGCAAAGGTTTGCCCTTGATAGGTTTTCTATTTTACCGGTATCATGGTAGTTGTTGGAGACCGGGTTATAGGATCGATTACCGTACTATCAAGGGGGGCTCTCGATGAGTGGCTTGATCATATCGTTTGTAGAGAGCTCAAACCATTGCATCCTTGCATCATCGTTATTGGTTCTTGTTTGGTTCTTCTCCTTGTGAGATTTGGAGCTTATGGTCATTTTCATGACAAGCTCGAGTTCATAGAAAACAGAGTTCACATGCATCTTCTATGATGTTTTCGATGTTGGTGTTTTTGTCGGTTCTCTTTGTGAGTCTTAGAGCTTATGGTCATCTTGATGACAAGCTCGAATTCATCGAAAACGGAGTTCACATGCATCTTCTATGATGTTTTCGGTGTTGAAGTTTTTACCAGTCTTAATTGAGAAAGGGTTCTCACCATTTTATTTTGGATATTTTCTCAATTGCTTTTTCTTGATATTTCTATCAAGATTTTGTTTGCTCTTGTCCTTAGCTTTCCAGCAAACTTGATTTCGTCGAATTCGGAGTTCATATGCGAAAGTTGTGGCTGTTTTGATCTTACCTGTTTTTTATAGAGAGGTTGTACCGCCCCATGGAGAGGTTGTACCGGTTGACCGGTACAACCGGTGTTTGGAGCGGTAGTACCGGTCCAGATTTGGTCTGAAGGTTGTACCGGTCATGTACCGCTCTACCATCGGAATAGTTTCTGTTTTGGAGCGGTTCTTGGGCGGTTGTTGACCGGTTGTACCGGTTAGTTTAGTTTAACCGATACTACCGGTTCCCCAGGTTGTTGTACCACTTAGTGCTTTTTCCTATAGGTTGGTTTTTCCTCTGCCTTGACCGGTTGTACCGGTTCGTGCACTGGTTTTACCGGTCCTACAGTTTTTTGCACATAACGGGCAGATTCGTGGGGACCTATAAAAGGGGATCTTCTTCCCCATTGGACCTTATCCTTTGAGCTCGTGTTCTTCCCCCATTGTTGACCTTCTTCGAGCTTGCTATCTCTCAATCCCTCCATGGATTCTTGCTAGTTTTAGGGGGAAAATAGAGAGGAGATCTAGATCCACACTTCCACCAATCACTTTCTCCTCTTTGTGAGGGGAGCCCTTTGGATCTAGTTCTTGGAGTTCTTGGTGTTCTCCTTCTTGTTCTTCCTCTGTTTTCCCTCCCTAGCATTAGTTGCTTTGGTGGGATTTGAGAGAGAAGGACTTGGGCACTCCGTGTGCCCTTGCCATTGCATTTGGTGCATCGGTTTGAGTTCTCCACGGTGATAGGTGGAAGTGAAGTTTGAGAAGCTTATTACTCTTGGGTGTTTGGGCACCCTAGAGCTTGTTCCTCTTGGGTGCCTTGGCGCCATAGACGGTTGGTGTTGTTCGGAGCTCAATCATTGTGGTGTAAAGCTCCGGGCAAGCGTCAGGGTCTCCAATTAGGTTGTGGAGATTGCCCCGAGCAATTTGACGGGTACCGGTGACCGCCCTCAAAGGTTGCCAAAGTGTACGGGTTGGGTGACCGCCCCCAAGGGTTTCCATTTGATTGGGTTCGGTGACCGCCCTCAAGGGTACCTTAGTGGAATCACGGCATCTTGCATTGTGCAAGGGCGTGAGGAGATTACGGTGGCCCTAGTGGCTTCTTGGGGAGCATTGTGCCTCCACACCGCTCCAAACGGAGATTAGCATCCGCAAGGGTGTGAACTTCGGGATACATCATCGTCTCCGCGTGCCTCGGTTATTTCTTACCCGAGCCCTTTACTTATGCACTATACTTCGTGATAGCCGTATTGTTTCTTGTCATATATCTTGCTATCACCTACTTGTTTATCTTGCTTAGCATAAGTTGTTGGTGCACATAGGTGAGCCTAGTTGTTGTAGGTTTTGTGCTTGACAAATTAACCGCTAGGTTTATTCCGCTTTTGTTCAAGCCTAAACCGTAATTATTTTAAAAGCACCTATTCACCCCCCTCTAGGCTACATCCACGATCTTTCAATTGGTATCAGAGCCTCGTCTCTCTTTATAGGGCTTAACCGCCTAGAGAGTAAGGATGTCGACTAGGGGTTCAGGTTTCTCTGACACTCTTAGTTTCGATGGCACAAATTTTGATGTTTGGGTAATTCACATGCTTAATCTCTTTAGGGTCATCGACCCAAATTTAGAGCAAATTGTAGATATGGGTTTTTCTCCTCCAAAGGATCCACAAAGATTATCTTTAGAGGATGAGAAAAACTCTTATCTCAATGCTCAAGCTTCTAATGTGCTTTTTGATGCTTTGTGCAATGTAGTTATATTTCAACTCATGCCGTTCCGGGATGCTCATGAGTTGTGGACAAAGCTTCAAGATAAATATGGTGTGTCCAAGAATTGTGGGAATGATTGTCGTCCCTCCACCTCCGACCGTGTTGTCTTCTCAACTTCTTCTACTTCACCTACATGTGGTTTGCCACAACGTAATGATATGGTGAGTAGTGTTGGTCATTGCAATGATGATAGTATGCCTATTGTGGATGATCCTTCATCACTATCTTATTGCAATGCATATTCTTTGGACTTTAAAACTTCGAGCACCCTACATGTTTCACATGCTTGTGTTGATAGTCCTTGCATATCATGTAGAAATTGCTTGACTAAAACTCATGATGATATGCTTGCTATATCTTGTTGCCATGATAAAAATGCATCTATTTCCTCGAATTGTTATGCCAACAATGTAGAGGAAACCCAACACCCCACGGAACAAGATGTAGTCTTGAATGGTGCTTCAAGGGATCCTACATCATCATCTATTGCGTTTTGCCTTATGGCTAAGGCTTCAAAGATATCTCCCACTTTGAACCCCAATATATCTTGTGATGATAGTGATGATGACAATGATGATGATGTTGATAATGATGAAGAGAATGATAATGTTGCCTCCTTAAAAATTAAGGGGGAAATGATTTTTAAATCTCTTCATAAGAATAAAATGGCTCGTTCCAACTTCATGGAAATCATTTCTATTGCCATTGAGGGCAAGAAATATATAGAGGAGTTGGAATCTCATCTAGAGGAGCATGAGGTCACCATTGAGAAAATGGAAAGTCATGAGCGTGATTACGCTAATGAGATCGCCGACCTCTCGCAAGCTCTTGAACTTGAGCAAACCACCAAGGAATCTCTTGAGGAGACTTTTGCTCTGGAACTATCTAGAATAAAGGAATCCCGTGATAGAGCTCTCGAGGTGGCTAATGATTTTGAAACTAAAAATGAGAAGCTTGAAGTTGCACATGCTAAACTCCTTGAGGTTTTTGAGCACCTCGAAAATGGCTCAAGGGTCATTAAGAGTGAGCTCATCAAACTCACCGAGTCTCATGCTCGTCTTAAAGCTTCATATTCTAAAGAGCTTGCCAAGTTGCCTTCTCCTCTTGCTATTATTGATGATGCTTGTGCTACTAACTCTATTTCTAGCGAAGCATCCATTTTGAAGGAGAATGTTTGATGGGTCTCTAACCCCTCGTTGGTTACCCCAAGTGGAAGGTGTGAGATGCAGTGTTGTGGAAGTTTTTCCCTTAGCAAAGATGCCAAGGATCGAATCCCCAGAGACTCCTAGGTTCAACAAGTAGGTGTCAACTGCTAACGGCGCCAGATATTAGCAATCAACGTGGACCTGCACACAGATACAAATAACTTTGCTCCCAACGAGTACAGAGAGGTTGTCAATCCCTCCGGCCTTGTAGTTCACAAAGGATTAAACGCAAATGATAGTAGTGATAGATAATGTTTGCAATAGTAAATAATAGCGAAAAGTAGATAGCGGATGTGATCAATGATGGTAATATGGACCGGAGTCTCATGATGTTCACTAGTGATGTCTCTCTCCAAAAAGACGATAAAACAGCTATGTGAGGTAAACGAATTACAACTGGGCAATTGACAGGACCACGAACGCAAACCAATGCTGACTACATTGCAAGAAAGGTTGAGGTTCAAAGCATGGGCGGTACGCCAAAGTAAGTAGACCGAAATCCATCAATATCTACTACTAATCATCCTCCTTGAGATATCTATCCAGAACATCTCGCTGGTATTAAGTTGCGAGCCCCACCCATAGTGTAAACTCAAAGCAACAGACAACTGCATTAAAAGAACTTTGCGTAAAGTAAACAATCCTTGCACCCGTGGGCACAAGCACCGTTGTTTTCCCCCTTGTGGCAATAGCACATCCCCTAGACTCATGTTTCTGTCACTCAAGCTAGTCATCGAGGGGCATGAACCCACAATCAAGCATAACGTTCCCTCTTGGAGTCACTACGTATTACTTGGCCAAAGCAATAAATAACAACGGAGAACATGCAAGAATTACTTATGAACATAAATATAAAAGAGGTAGATCAAATATATTACTCAATCACAATCTGAACATAATCTCATAATCCATCGGATCCCAGCAAACTCATCATAGCAACAACATAAGGATTACATATGTGCCTCGATCATGTAGGGTAGCTCACGAGGACTAATTAGTGAAGCACAAGAACGGGAGGAGAACATCACATAGCTACTGGTCATGGACTCATGGTCCAAGGGAGACTACTCACAACTCATCCGGGAGGCGTCCATGGTGGTGGAGAGGCTCTCGATGGTGATCCTCCCCTCCGGCAGGGTGCCGGGAAGAGTTCTCCTAGTGCTCCCGATCTTGGAAGCGGCGGCGGCGGCGAAACAGAGATGAGATCGCGAAAAAGAGTTCCCGTCCCGAGGGTTTCGAAGGACGCTCTAAATATATGCCAAAGGGGGGCACCAGACGGGGCTCGGGGGGCCCAGGCGCCCCCCCGGCGCGGCCCGGGGGGGTGCGCGCCGCCAGGGCGCCTGGGGCTCTGGTGCCCCCCCCCCCCCGGCTGTACTTCGGGCGCAAGGTAGGTTCTGGAACGCTGATTTTTTATATAATTTTTCTGGATTTTTCTTGACAGTTCTCGTAATGTGAAAACCTGAAATACAAAAACAGCCAAAAACAGAAACTGGCACTGGGGTGCACTGGATTAGTAGGTTAGTCCAAATATGATCAAAAGTGTATGGAAGTGTATGAATATCATAGCAATATCACCCAAAAGTGGCATGGAGCAAGCAGAAATTATAGATACGTTTTGGACGTATCAACATCCCCAAGCTTAATTCCTGCTCGTCCTCGAGTAGGTAAATGATAACAAGAATAATTTCTGTGGTGACATGCTATTAACCATATAGGACTTTTTCATAGTCATATGACAAAAGCTTACTGACACAATGATTCTATAGTAATTAAGTTGCCTCATGAGAAAATCACAAATGACTGAAAGTTTTACAACATGACATTGAAGCATCAAATAGATTTGCAATGAACATGATGTGCAAATATGATAAAGTGATATCTAGCTTGCCCCCTTTAGTGAAGCAAAACATAAATGCAGGGGCACCTTCAAGGTTTAAGTGATGACTAGATACAATGATTTCAAAATAAACGATATCACAATCATGCAAAAGACAATGCTACTTTGGAACAATGCACATTACACTTAGAATGACAATCATGCTCTCAGTAGTTGGTGCTTGAAGAAAGAAGGTGGAGACTCGAAAAGTAAAAGAATGGTTATGTGCTAGAGCTTTTTATTTTGAAAACATAGAAGCAATTTTGTCAACGGTAGTAGTACTTCATATGTGTCATGCATAAGACATCCTATAAGTTGCAAGCCTCATGCATCGAATACCAATAGTGCTCGCACCTTGTCCTAATTAGCTCGGATTTCCATGGGTTACCATTGCATTACATATGTTTCAACCAAGTGTCACAAAGGGGTACCTCTATGCCACCTGTACAAAGGTCCAAGGAGATAAATCACATTTGATTTCTCGTTTTTGATAGATCTCAACTTGAGGACATCCATACCGGGACAACATAGAAAATAGATGATGGACTCCTCTTTAATGCTTAAGCATATTCTCATAAGAGATTGAGGATTAATGTCCAAGCTAAAACTTCCACCATGATACATGGCTTTGGTTGGCGGCCCAATGTTCTTCTCTAACAATATGCATACTCATTCAACCCATGGCAAATCACCCTTACTTCAGACAAGACGAACATGCATAGCAACTCACATGATATTCAACAAAAGTGTGACAGTTGATGGCGTCCCCAGAAACATGGTTACCGCTCAGCAAGCAACTTATAAGAAATAAGATACATAGGCAACATATTCTTTACCACAATAGTTTTTAAGCTACTTTCCCATGAGCTATGTATTGCAAAGTTAGTCTGCTTAGTACAGGTGGAGGTTAGCAAAAGACTGGGAGCGACCAACTAAGAGAGCAATGACGGTCATAATCATGCAGAGCGACAAAGCAACATTGAATCAGGCATGGTAATTATATCGCTACTCAGAAATAAAAGATCATCAAGGCTTGACAGACTTTCTTTACAGTCTTAAATATGCGTGAGCATATGCCAAGTCAATCAAAATAAATTCTTGAAGGAAGATATTACTAAACCATACCACATCATAGGCAAACAAATCAAGTTGGTACTCCAATAACACATTGGGAATCCCCCAGCTATTTGAGACTAACCATAAGAAAACCTGAACTACTAAGCGCCATTATGCACGTAGCATCTTTATCATAGACATATTAACCAATGCAACGGAAGCAAACTCTCTTAATAAGATAAGCATGATAATTAAAGAGAGTTCAAGCAACCAACTAAACAAAAGCTCTTTGAAAAGATAAGCATGAATACTAAGAGCTGAACATGATAGTAGCTATTAAAAGACAAAGAACACACGCAGCAAAAATAGACATGAAAATTCTATGTTATGTTCTAGGTAGAAGTGGAGCGTGTTTCTCTCCCACATAAAGAAAGCTGAGTTCCGACTTGTTATGAAAAACTAAAAAGGAAACTAAAAGCAAGACGCTCCAAGCATAGCACATAACACATGAAGTGATAAAAATATAGCGGAACGAAAGACGAACTGATAATGTTGATGGAGAAGGGGATGCACGGGGGCATCCCCAAGCTTAGACGCTTGAGTCTCCTTGAATATTTCTTGGGGGTGCACGGGGGCATCCCCAAGCTTGAGCGCTTGACACTCCTGAATCTTTTTATCATCTTCCCTCGCACATTTGAAAACTCCCTTCATACATAACTCATCATAATCTGATTAGCGAGGTTAGTACCCTTAATAAAATAATTGTTCCTTGCTGGAGATAAAGATATTCTTGAAGGTCTACTCTTTCTCAAGATTGCCAAAAGGTTTTTGCAAAGAAAAAGCAAGCTCTTGGTTTGCAAAATGAAGGAAAGGCAAAACATGACAGAATCTGTGAAAAACAGAACAGCAGGTAGTAAATGATTTGTTCGGGGTACTTCTGCAACTCAAATCAAAAAACTCAGAACAGAAGCACGAAATAAAATTATATAGAGAACGCTGTCGAAAAAATTCAGACCAAAAAGATGATCTGGTGATTTTATACGAATTTTTCTATCCAAGGACAGAATCTGTTTCCTGGACAGCACCTCACAACTTTTGAACTTTCTAGCAATCAGAGGCTATACTTGGCACAAATATGAAAAGGAAAGATACAATGATGATGCTACTGTAGTAAACAACATCAAGACACAACAAAAGCAAAATATAAAAATTTATTCATGTGGGCTGCCTCCCAAAAGCGCTTTCTTTTATGCCTTTAAGCTAGGCATAATGCATAGAGATCAAGTTTTATCAAGAGTAAAAGAATAGCTAGCCCGTACAACGGACTCAAAAGGTAACTTGATCTTCTTTCGAGGGAAGTGTTCCATCCCTTTCTTGAGAGGAAACTGAAATTTTATATTACCCTCTTTCATGTCAATGATAGCACCAACGGTGCGTAAAAAGGGACGTCCCAAAATAATTGGACATGAAGGATCACATTCAATATCCATAATAGTAAAATCAACGGGAACGTAGTTGTCATTAACAACGATAAGAACATCGTCGATCCTCCCCAAAGGTTTCTTTATGGAAGAATCAACGAGACGAACACCAAAAGAACAAGAATCATAAGGTTTCAATTTAAGCATATCATATATTCTTTTGGGCATAACAGGGGTACTAGCTCCAACATCACATAATGCATAGCAAGAGAAGTCATTCAACTTAATTTTTATCATAGGATCCCAACCATCTTCTAGCTTTCTAGGTATGGAGGCTTCTACTCTAAGTTTCTCCTCCCTAGCTTTGATGAGAGCATTAGTGATATGCTCCGTAAAGGCAAGGTTAAGCATGCTATTGCGGGGATCTCTAGACATCTTGTGAAGGAAATCAATAACTTCGGTAAGAGTGCAATTATCAAAATCAAGGTCACGAGCATCAAGTAAAGTGGTAGTGGTGTCCTTTAGGTTCACTTGTTTGGTAGTTTCTATAGTCATAGCATCACCATTAATAGGTCCAATGGGACCAGGAGTACATTGGGTGCTAAGAGTTTGGTTATCCTCAACGACTTGGATAGTAGCAACAGTGTGGTGGGTAGGAAGGCTCTTAATTCTATCTTCTTCCTCCCTTTCTCTAGCCCATATCTCTTTAAGTTTAGCCATCATCCTAATGTTTTCATTAATTTGCACTTGAATAGCATTTATAGGAGTGACTTCCCTCTCCTCAAGAGGAGAAGTTTTAATTTTTAGCAATTTTACCTCATCGGCTAAATGGTCTACCTTAAAAGAATGATCATCTAGTTTATGTAGTTTTTCTTCTACACTCTTATTAAAGGCTTTTTGGGTAGTGATGAAATCTTTAAGCATAATCTCTAGTTCAGTAGTGGAGTTCTTGGTACTAGGATAAGCATTGTTGTTCCCATAAGAATTAGAGGGGAACGGTCTAGGATTGCTACCAAAATTACTCCTATAAGCATTGTTGTTGAAATTGTTTCTTTCTAGAGATAAAGTTCACATCTACTTGTTCTTGAGCAATCAAAGAATTTAAAGGAACATCGCGAGGATCAACAGAAGATTGCTTCGAAAGTAGAGACATGATCAAGTCAACTTTTTCATTTAAGGAGGAAATCTCCTCGACAGAGTTTACCTTCCTACCTGTTGGAGCGCGTTCGGTGTGCCATTGGGAATAGTTGGTCATCATCTCATCGAGAAGCTTTGTGGCAGCACCAAGTGTAGTTGACATAAAAGTTCCTCCCGCGGCCGAATCTAACAAGTTCCGCGAGGTAAAGTTCAAGCCTGCATAAAAAGTTTGGATAACCATCCAAGTAGTCAAACCATGAGTAGGGCAGTTCTTGATAAGAGATTTCATATGTTCCCAAGCTTGGGCAACGTGTTCATTATCCAATTGTTTAAAATTCATTATGTTACTTCTCAGTTGGATAATTTTAGCAGGTGGATAGTATTTTCCGATAAAAGCATATTTGCACTTGTCCCATGAATCTATGCTATTTCTAGGCAAAGACTGAAACCAAATTTTAGCTCCTCCTCTCAAGGAGAAAGTAAAAAGCTTAAGCTTAACAATATTACCATCTATTTCGTGGTACTTTTGCATATCACAAAGTTCAACAAAGTTGTTTAAGTGTAAAGCAGCATCATCTCCAGCACCGGAGAATTGATCTTTCATGACTAAGTTTAGTAAAGCAGGTTTAATTTCATATGAAGGTGCTGAAGTGGCAGGTGTAGTGATAGGTGTGCTGATAAAGTCATCGTTGTTGTGACTAGTGAAGTCACACAACTTGGTGTTCTCGGTGGAACCCATAGTAGCAAGCAAGCAAGATAACTATTTTTGTGATTTTCGATAAAAGGTACTAAAGCAAAAACTGAAAGGTAAACTAACAAGACTAAAAAGCAAAGGTAAAAGATAGCATGCAACTCCCCTATCCTGAAGAGTGGAGTCCCCGGCAACGGCACCAGAAATACTCCATGGGTCATAGCTTTTGCGAGTTCTCGATACAACGAACTCCGCAATATATGACCCTTCGCCGCCAACCTGCCAATAACAAGGCTATAGTAGTGGTTCAGTCCCACCTCGCCGCATGAGAAGCGTCGTGGCCTGCTTAAATATATAGTTGTGTCTTCCAAATCCGGCAAGCTTGAGGCATTATTGCACCTTTTGTGGAAGATGTGATTGTCACTATGAATGTTCTTTGCCTATATGTAGAGAAGATTCATAGCCACAGATTGTATCCCTCACAAAGTGAGCATTGATGGCTATTCGACTCTTTTTGAATCATTTCATCAAGCTCCGTCGGTCCATACTGCTCATCTGGATAGCTTTTTTACCCTGTCGGTCCACATATATTGCCCATCTGGGTCGCTTTTGTTTTTCCGGGTCGTCCGCCCGATGGTTTGAGCAGGGTCCGTGGTGTCCACTGGGACCTCAACTTCATGCATCATGTTGGACATATGCCCTAGAGGCAATCATGTATGATGATATTTCCTATGTGTTTATGAATAAAGATAGTCCTTGGATATTATCAGTGATGTATATCAGCAAGTATGCATTGTATGATGACTGTCCTAAAACGTCCCTAGTTGTAAGGGATGTGTGCACACGCAGCTAACTAGACTAGCATATGACATGGTGAATGGCTGGGTCTCACTAGCCATGGATCATTGGATACTAACCGGATAATATGGACTTGGAAAGGTCTGGTCGGATTCGACAGAGTCGGATCTGAGTCGGACAGACCCAACTATGAGACGCAACGATATGTCATCTGCGAGTCTCTAGTACAACATATGTTCTATGTCCTAAGACCTGAGCCGACGGATGTACTCGGGATGGTGACAGATTTGATTTGGACCGACCAAATGTTACTCCGTAACTAGGTAGTTACAAATGTAGGTTTCGGACTTGTCCAGACCCATGCTGCGAGACATGGTCGAGCAAGATGGAATTTGCCCCTCCGATCAGGAGAGATATAGTATGTGGCCCCGTATGATCCAACCAGAATAAGCATTGCTATGCGACAAGAATTATGAGATAATCCGGTTTATTGTCGGATCACTGGAACGAGAAAGAGGTCGGGCTAGCACAAGGATGATAGACTCACCTTGAGCCCGACAACACATATCGTGTGGTAAAAGGAATGGAAGTGTGATGTACATGTTTGCCTAACCAGCTTCATAGTCTGCTTGGTGGTAGGCATGCCTTGCTAGAGGCCACTACCAACCATGCATGTCGGAGGTGATCCGAACTGCGACCAAGCCGACTTGAATCTAAAGGGTCGCGCGCTTAAGGGAAGGAACCTACGAGGTTGGGTCCGAGAACACTGGTCGAATGTGATCCGAGCTGGACTTGGAACACGAGCAAGTAGACTTTGGGCTTTTGGATTTGTGCGAGGCCCAAATGTTGAGCCCGTGACGGATGCCTATATATAGTGGATGTGTGGAACACTTATTCAGTTGATCGCTTCGGCACCGTCATTAGGGCTTTGCATGTGTTGCAACTAGCCACCTCCACTCACCACCGGTTGTGTGATTGGACCTAGGAATCCGCCACACGACGTTCCTCTTGTACGCGCGGATATCGTTAGATGCGGTGGACTTGCGCCGCTCCGGCGAATCTGTCCGCATGATCCGATCGGCTACGTGGGAGATCAACGAGGAGGAGACGATTCCGGGGACACGCTGCTTCAACTCTACTTCCGCTGCATGGCACTGCGCGTCTAGTGGTAACAATCTGTGATCCATCTCCCTTAGCATGTTCTGCGGGTAGGAATTTTTTATTTGCAGTCGACGCACCCTACCGTATATCCCAACACAGCGCGCATATCAACACTTAGCCCACGGCAAGGATATCAGCTACATACATACGAAACCCGGCAAAAAAGCCGTATCCAGCTAGTTTGTGGATGATGAGAAAGATAAAAGCTCGTTGAAGTTCGGTGGACTTCACATATGCAATTCATGTAGCTAAGGACAAGGAGGTAGTTAAAGATGGCGAAGAGGGTGGAAGAGTTGGAGAGAAGCAAGTGAAGCCACCATGCATCACCTGAATGCAGTGATCCTCACTTACTTCGGTGCGAGCTGACTAGAGTCAGGGGGTACATATACGGTACTAGTTATACTAGTCTATATACGGTACTAGTTATACTAGTCTTAATTATGTTGAGGGTACGGTCCAACTTGTGGATACCCAGTTTGCAAACCATTATTTTAGTTTTATGATCGACTTAACTATATTAAAACATCTACAACCAGACCCCAATATCCGGTTCAAATGACCGGGCGGGTTGCCCGGTCACTGATAGGACGAAAATATATCACTCCCGCAACCTCCCCAAACAACGGACTAACTGGTACTTTATATCCAGCCAAATTTTGGAACGGATATCAGGGCGCTCGTCGTTGGTGCCATAGGTGTAGGTGTTCAAGCAGAGACTCCAAGTCTGTAGCAACCTCTGCCCTGAATTAACTAAACAATGAGCTCATGTGCATGTCGTTGCTTGCTTGATTGCACACAACAACTTTTGGTGACATGGCACTAGTTAGCTGCTCGATGCCTACAAAATATGGCCCTTAATTAGCATTTATCTTCTGACCTGAGTTACTAGATTCAGTCAATTAGCTTAGCTAATTAATTAGTTGTTTGTACTATATTAGGCAGGGACGGAGCCAGGTATCTTATAAAGGGAGGCCAATGAAAGATTTAAAATCTTGGAGGGGACCAAACACAAGAATTGAGAGTATTTTAATTAGCTAATAAATAGGGGTTTGTTTGCGAAAAAATTGCGCCAGACGGGAGGGCATGTGTGATAGCCTGGCTTATTAGGGATGGTAGACTAATCATATAATAAGGAATTCTTTCTTTTCCGGGAGCCCATTCGGAAAGAACTCCAAAGTTAATCATGCTCAACTTGGAGTTGTTTATGGTGATCGGCCGGGAAGTTGCTCCCGGGTGCACACGAGTGAGGACAAAGTGCGCAGAAAAGACTAGTATTGATATGTGAGGCCAGTCTAGATACCGGCAGGAGTAACGACCACCGGCGGTTGTGTCCGGGGCGTTACAAGTTGGTATCAGAGCTGACCCTCGCGGTTACATGGATGTTTGCGGACAGGTGCTCGGTCATGTTGTTCATGACGTTTGTGACCCGTCGTGGCACACGGCATGGCACATGTATCGGACTGGATGCACAGACGTTTGTGCCAAGAGGGAACGTTCCTGTGGCCCGACGAGGACGTCAGTTCCTCTGAGTGGGGGTGTATGTGATAGCCTAGCTTATTAGGGATGATAGACTGCTTATATAATAAGGAATTCCTTCTTTTCCGGGAGCCCATTCGGAAAGAACTCCAAAGTTAAGCGTGCTCAACTTGAAGTAGTTTCAGGATGGGTGACCGACCGGGAAGTTGCTCCCGGGTGCGCACGAGTGAGGACAAAATGCGCAGAAAAGACTAGTATTGATATGTGAGGCCAGTCTAGATCCCGCAAGGAGTAACAACCACCGACGGGTGTGTCCGGGACGTTACAGCATTATAGTCCTCCAACACGTATAGAAGTAGCATTGTTCTTACCAGATGACTAATCAAACTATCTATCTCATATTGTCAGTAGAATGCCCGACCATTCCAATGGAGTTGTCCTATACTTATTAATCAGTGTGCTAGCATTGTTCCATTTGGAATTTGGGGTTACTAAAGTTTTGGATTATCATGATGTGGATTTGTACTATACTCCATCCAAATGGAGTTGTACTATGCTCATGAGTTATCATATTTAACAGGAGGCGGTTGCTCCACAAGATTTTTGGATATGGCATGACTTCTTTGGTGTTGCTAAATCAAACAACGATATCAACGTGCTTATTTATATCTTGAGCAACTCAAAGATGTGGAACACACATTTGGATGCTCCAAGCACGATGGTCCATTCTACACTGCCTCACACGTTTACATGACCGGGGCGATATCCATAGTATTATGATTTGCGTCATTCTGTACAACATGATAGTGGATGACGAAAAAGAAGAGGCGGGAAATGTAATGCCCAGGATGAAGTTATACCTCCTACGTGTCGAGGCACGACTTAAAGGCATAAGTCCATCCTAGAATGATCTCAAGTTTGGTAATCTTTGCACATCTCATGTAAAAGAGGGGATTGTAACCATAAATAGTTGGCTTACACTCGCCACGTCACACAAATACAGTACATGTCTCAAACATCATACATTAAGAATATCACAACCCTCTAAGGGCAAAACCAAATGTCAAGATACCAAACTTAAATAACATCCACAGGTCGGATCGAATCCTAGTAGAAGTCTCCACTACTGATCATCCGGATAGCGAACATAGTACCGACTACGCTCCTCGTCGTACTCCCAATCCAGCTCGGTGCCATCACCTGGATAGCTCACAACTGGACCTGCATCTGGTGTGGTGAAGTAACTATGAGCCACAGAGGACTCAGCAATCCCGTTCCCGGGTAGCAAGACTATTTAAGCCTTGGGAGAGGATAAGGCTGAAGAAAAGAATAAGTGTCTGCAGCAGGAACTAGCAACTAGCTTACGTGAGTGAGAGCGAGAAGAGAAAGCCTCGGACGAGAAGTGATCACAAAGTGATCCTAGCTACAAGCTCAACAAACATAACCCCTCCGTGTTCAACTCCCGAATCCCTATTCGGAAATTGACAGTCACGGAACACACGCTGGTAGTGTATTAGAAACATTGTGTCAAGTTATCTACAACCGGATATTAACAAGCTCCCATCTGCCACATAACCGCGGGCACGGCTTTCGAAAGTTCATAACCCTGCAGGGGTGTTCCAACTTGACCCATTACAAGCCCATGATCCGCGGAGTCACAACTCCAAAGTGGGAAGACCCGAGTATTCTCGGAATCCCGTGCTCAAGATATACCGAACTAAGGTAAGGCTAATCCAGCAAATCCTCCCGGCGTGCCGACACCCTGACAATAGCCGCGCGTATCTAGTCTCAGGCCACGACCGGATGGGCGATGCTACAGGTTTATATCAATCCTCGAGTTTCCTCGTGGTGACCCCGCAGGACCCCCGTTTCGGACCAACACTCATGAGGAGCACTGGCCCGGGGTTGTTGATTAAGAACTCGGGTTAATTACTCCCTATGCAAGTTATATAGTTATTAGGTAAAATAGTACCAATGTTGGGACTTGCTGGAAAAGACTTAGCACTTATCGGTTTATCGAGGGGGTCCCATACACCCCAACCGTGTTAGGAACGCATAATCAAGGAACATAACACCGGTTTATACGGTTCCTAACGGCATGAGTGGAACAAATCACCAAGCAAAATGCTTAGCCTTCCACCCTTGCCAATATATAGATGATTTCATTTTAAGCATTTATATAGTTTGATATAACCCAACCAACTTCAACATGAAGCAAGCATCTTCGATCTTCACCTGCAACTAGCAATGCTATAAGAAGGGCTGAGCGAAGCGTACTTAGCCAAGCAACGGTTTGCATAGGTAGGGTGGTTAAACATGGCAATGGTTACAAGTAGGAGGCTGACAGGAAGAACATGGGCATCGAGGCAAAACTACAGAGCGGAACTACTAGCAATAGGCAAAGATAGTAATGTTATCGGGGTTCGGTCATCTTGCTTGAAGTGTAGTCGTTCGGATCGTAAGAAGGGTCCTCGTGCTCAACCTCGTTGGTAACCTCGTGCTCGTACTCGTACTCGGTCTCAGCTTCCGGCTCTAAACAATACAATCACACAAGGCACAAATCAACAAGATGCAATGCGCACTCGAAAATGATGGATGCATGAAGGATGCACTAAGGATGCACACGGAGCACGGAAAATGGCACTCAAGCAAAACACCTCAAAACATGATAACAACAGGAGATTATGAATCTACACAGAAAATCAATCAAGTTTCATATAAGACTCGTTGAAATCGGAGCTACGGGCTAAAAGTTATGCCCGAAACAAGAAATGAGCGAAAGCTGAAAATTACAGCAACATAGCATCTTCGGAGCACAAAATAATTAAGCTACAGCACTCAAACATCATGGCAAAGGACATGAACATAAACTAGACATATCCTACAACAAATAAGTCCAAAGGTGCACCCCCAAAGGAGTCACGGATCAATAGCAATAAGCTTGGACATATTGAACTTGACAATAAAATTCTGGCAGCAGAATTTTATTGAAACTTTGGAGCAAAAGATAAACATGCTACAGCCACTTAAATAAGCATGTGAGAACATGAATGTAAAGCCAACAATATATACTACAAGGAACAATCAAGATCCACTCCAAAACTATCATGGTTTGTCCTAGAACATCACACGAACATGGCATCGCAACATTACAGATTTCAGACTTAGTGAAATTTCACTAAGTCCTAAAACAGCAATTTCATCATGGCATCTAAATGAGCAAGTTTAAGTCACCTCGAAACTAAACATGGCAAGTGGTAAGCACCTCATCAAAGTACACATGATGGTGATTCCGAAACACACAAGCATGCATCATGGAGATAAACACAACGATATCAACGAGCTCAACAAGATGGCATTTCATAACAAGTGAAACAACATCACAGCCACATGGCACTTTGCAACGAGGATATACATGGCAAGAATAAATCTATCATGCAACCTATCACCAACAACATGTAGAGCATGGCAAGACAAACACGTGGACATGTCATTAGCATCATTCGGACAAACGAGCTAAAAGTTATCACATGGCAAAGATGGCATAAAAACATCACATAGCAGCAATTATATCAGGATGCACTCTTGCAACGGGAAAACAAGCATCTAGATGACTTCTAACATGCATGACACAAAAAGATAAAACGTAGTGCTATTCACCACGAACGTCTGGACATGCTATTTGCGCGAAACGGAGAAACACACTAAAAGTTAGAGCGGTTTGAAAATAGCATCAGAAGCTGAAAGATCTGGTACTTAGAGAAATTAGGAGCAACCTCTCCGATCTGAAGAAAAAAACACAACGGGCCTTGGGCGGAGATGGATCCGGCCCGCGAAGAGGCGAGCTGGCGCGGGATGGCCGGACTGGCCCTGGAGGCGACCTGAGGAAGGAGCGGCCCAGCCCGGCCTCGGCGGCGGATCTGAGGCGGCTGGCGGCCCGTGAGGAGGCGAGGCCCGGCTCGGGCGGTCGGCGAAGCTGGATCCGGTGGCCCGGGAGCCTGGCGCGGCCTGGAGGCGCCTGCGCGGCGTGGGCCGAACGGCGGCTGGGGAAGGAGCGGCCCGGCGGTGGCCTGGTGCGGCGAGGCCCAGGGAAGGCGGTGGAGCGGCTGGCCCGAGGCAATGTGGCGATGAGGGACGGGCCACCGCGGGGCGGTGAAGTGAGGAACGGGCCGCGCGGATCGGCGATGAAGTGGTCCCTCCTTTGGGGCTGCGGTGGCGATCGAAGGAGGCTGGGCCCAGGCCTCCCGGCGATCGAGGGAGGAGGGGGTTGGCTGGAGCGATCGAAGCCCAGCTGGCTCGGTCGATCTGGAAGGATCGAGCGGAGGGGGCCGAGGCGTCGACCTCGGATCGAGGGAAGGTCCAGGGCTCGATCCCAGGCGCGATTCCTGCGGGAGGGAGCTGCCAAGTGGAGAGGAGTGGGTGGCCAGATCCAAATTTTGAGGTGGAGAAGTGGGGAAGAAGGAGCTAGGGTTAGGGATGCCAAAAATAGACTAGGGGGTCTATTATATAGCAGATTTTTAGGGTTTGGGGATTTAGGTGTGTTAGGAGCCCTCCGATCGTGATCCGACGGATCCGATCGCGGGGTAGTTTAGATGGGCCTAGGAGAGGGTAGTGGGCTGTTGGAGGGATGTTTCTGGGCCACAAGCGAAGGCACTTTGGACCCACACGAATAACTGTTGGGATAGCAAACGGAGTCCAAACGCGACGAGATTTGAGAGGCGGGTTGCACACAACAAAACAACAACACACACAACAACCTCGCGGCACACCGGCAACGTTACACGCCCAAACAACAAAGTAGGCCTACGGGACGTCACGGACACGTGAGGGAGCTCCGGAACGCGAAACGGACAACGGGAAGGAACGCGTGGAACCGGATGCAACCGACAACACAAATGCAATGCACATGTCTACATGATATGAATGAATGCCACACACTCACACAACAAAACGACGAAAACCCGAAAGACAAAGAACCCGAAAAGGAATAGATGAAGCCGGAGATATATTATATGCCCAAAAGGGAAAGTATTACATCCGGGGCATTACAGGAAATATTCTTGATTTTAACAAGCAGGCTCATCTATTGTCTTCATCGGTATTTACTCATAGTGGCATGCCTGTATTTGTCGAGGTACTTGAAAGAGATGTAGAACCCGGGATCGTCCGACGATAGAGCTCTAAAAAATAATTTGATTGAGCATATTTGGGGAAAGTTTACGCCACAGTAGATTATTTCGTGTCTTGATCCATGTAGTGCAAAATGTGTTTTATAATGCTATTATATTGGCACTTTATTTTTATCTATTATGGATTAATTCAATGTCGTGTTCATGTATTTATTTGTTCGTATCAACAAGCAAAATTTTAGATTGATACATACCGCAAATAGATCATAATGTTGAAGTACGACAATAGATCCTTTAGATTAATATAAATGAAATCCTACCCACTAGTCTAAGTCACTCTCCACTACGATTAGCCTGATGGATATGTGCTCCCTTAATTTTGTTGTAACCTTAAGTAACTACACTCGTTATGAATAAATGATATGAGTATGTTTGGCTTAAAAAAATAGAGCATGTTCTAATTTGTACTACCACCGCAGATTCCCTGCCAAAAAAAGTGCTACACTGCAGATAACTTTGGTGGCAGAGTGTAAGTACCCCATTTCATACTTTGACATTCATGTACACCATTTTATACATTTTTTAGTGCTATTTGCCAGCTTTGATATTTTTAGGGCAATTTATCAGATTTGATGACAGACACATTTTTTTTAATACTCCCTCTGGTCACTTTTATAAGATATTTCAGACAATTGACATCGAACTGTTTTAAGTGATGTATGAATTTCTACAACGTCTTATAAGGCTGCTTGTAATGGGTAGTATCATAACTGTATCATGCATATGATTTTAGTGTATAATACGCCCTCCGTCCCAAAATAAATGACTCAAAAATGACTCAACTTCGTATACAAAGTTGAGTCATTTTTGAGTCACTTATTTTGGGTCGGAGGGAGTACTATTTTCATAATGCATAATATCATGTAGGACTTTATTTACTGCCATGTATAACACATAGTAGTATATAGCATTTATTATGATATGGTATCATAATATGATACTCAACCTTTTTTTTCATTTAATCCTATGTCATTTTATCAAAATTGACTAGTTGGCATACTTTGATACTCTACTAGTAGTTGGGGCGCATCCTATGACAGTCACTTTTTTGCATCGAATGTTCATGGGCCGGCCCACTAGGTTCTGCATGTGAGCGCCAGCTCACTTCCGTGGTGCTTAAAGCGTGGAATAGGGAGGTGCCCTATTTGGCGCTTTAGGCGCCCGATGCAGTTCAACCTGCAAACTCGTCGACGAGCTCCCCGACGCTTAAGGCGCCGAACAGGAGCTCCCCGATGAGTTTGCCTTAATAAAGGCGCCAACGAGTAGCTCTGTGTGTGTGCGTGCATGCGTGTTGTGCTGCCATTTGATTTGGGGATTTGAACGGAGGAGGCGATGGCGCCCAAATCAAATGCCACACGTTGTCCGGAATCCTTCTCCTTAGCTGCCCACGTTTCGATTCTTTTCTCAACTTCTCAATCTCAGTTGTTTTCTCCTTGTTGCGCAACTGCAGATTCATTCAAGGCTGGTATTGGCACATGATAGGTACGGGAATTTGAGCATGGTCGGCGACCGGTGACAAGGAGGAGAAAGGTGTGCGCGCATTAAGGGTCGTGTTGATGTCCTTCTGATCATGTGGCGGCGACAATCGGGACCTGCATGAGGGGAGTAGGAGGGGACGCACAGGCAGCCACCTGCCACACGGGTCGGATGAGATGATTAACACTGTGCAAGATGCAAGACATGAATCTTTAGTCTCATATCGCTCGAAAACATGGAATTGTGTTGCTTTTATAACAGTCAATTATAGTAGTTCGTACTTTATAATATATAAGAGAATGAATGAACTCACATTAAAAGTTGGAGTACTAAACATGGCCTGACAGGGACTTATAAGAGGGGGTGTTTTTTGGGTAATATGGGTTTTATTCCTTGGAAATAGAATTACAATCCGGTAGCACAATTTGACCCACACTATCTGGCATCCGGTACAACCAACGAGGGGTGCTACCACCAGATCTACCTATACTAGCTAGACTATCGGCAACTCTATTTTGACTATGCATGATTTTCAATGGAATAAACCCACGCGATTCTAGAAGCCTCTTGATCCCCAGGATAAGATGACCATATGCGGAACTGTCCAGCGTGTTTCCTATCAATGCGGCAACAATAGCCATGTTATTGGTTGTATAACAATTGGTAATTCGGATCTGTATACTCATAGATAGTCCTTCAGGAATAGCACTAGTCTCTATTTCAAGGGCATCTTTGTAATTAAATAAGTATCAATACGCCGAAAAGATAACCCCTCCTTCATTGTCTCTAAGAATCATGCCCGGTCCGGCTAGCCCGGTCTCCTTCACCAACAAGCCATCAGCTGATAGTGCCACCCAAACATAAAGGAGGTCCAGGCAAGGGTGCATGTTGAATCGTCGTAGGGGTCGTTGTGGTACTCTTCTCAACCAGTGGCATTTTGCCTTTGATAATATCATCAATGCTGAACGTCAGGGCTTGATCAAATGAAGAGGGATAGCTACAGATGAAATCCCTTGCAATCTCAAGTGGAGGGACGACCTTGTGGTGCAACTGGTCGTTACGTAAATACCATATATGCCAGAGCAACATGATAATCATTGCCCGTACAGTCTCGTTCTGATCCGTCAGGAGACATCAACCATTATAAGAGGGAATGTTAACACCAAATAGCTTGGATGAGAAGTAAATGGTCTATGAACTACTTCCTCCTTTCACAAATATAAGATGTTTTAAACTTTTTTCTAAATCGGATGTATATAGAATTTTTTTAGTGTGTTTGTTCACTCATTTTATTCTGCATGTAGTTCATATTAAAATATCCAAAACATATTATATTTGTGAACTGAGAGAGTATTATTTATGCTTGTAGAGGGTATATGGTTACATTCTTTTAGGATGTGTCTAGGGTTATATGGGGGCAGGTACAGGGGATCTCTCGGGCCCATGATAGCCAGAGTGGGATAGGTAAAATCAGGGGTATGCGATGCAAGATTACGCACCATTTTACGAAGTTTGACTTAAGACAAAGCTAATATACAGAGTAGAAAAACGAAGGGAGTATGCACAAGTTTCAATTATGTCTGTATAACTTTATAGATCATTTCCACTATTGTGTTGATTTTACAGTTGAAGTTTCTTAATTGGTTATAAAAGTGCTTCCAGGTCTTCCTAGCGGGCTTTTATGATCAACAACGAACCAATTAAGAGACTAATATGTTAGTAAGTGTAATTTGACATATAGTCCCGATATAATGGTTTGATAGCAAAAGAGAACCTAATTTTCGATACATTTGTCTAATGTAGAGAAATTGACTGAGAAAATGTAGAACTTAAATTAATTTGGAGACAAAGTAGAAGAGAAATTTGGATTTTCAATAGTAAAAATATGACCAGAATTGATTGCTTAGGAGCATCACCCGGGCCGATGCAGATGCTTCCATAAAGCAATTATAGCATGTTGGTTGACAAGGAGGGAAGCTCCTCAAAAATTATATAGCAATTTGGATTTTCAATACTAGTAGTAAAAATATGGCCACAATTGATTGCTTAGGAGCATCACCCGGGCCGATGCAGATGCTTCCATAAAGCAATTATAGCAAGTTGGTTGACGAGGAGGGATGCTCCTCAAAAATTATAGCAATTTGGATTTTCAATACTAGTAAAAATATGACCACAATTGATTGCTTAGGAGCATCACCCGGGCCGATGCAGATGCTTCCATAAAGCAATTAGACTAGCCATAATGGGTAGTAACATAGAGTAGTAACATGCCCATATTACTACTCTATGTTACTACCTCTATAGTGGGGAGTAACATATGTGTGGTAACATGGAAGACTTCATTTATTAGGCCATAGACTCATCTTACCTTGATATGTGTGATGTTACTCATACTAGTAGTAACTAGCTATGTTACCATATGCCTCTCTTTCTTCATTTATTGCTTGCCACATCATCTTTTTTATCTAGATATGTGTGATGTTACTACCTATGTTACTCCCACTATGGGTAGTCTTATAGCGAGTTGGTTGGACGCCTCCATGAGCTATAGTACATCACAAGATGACACCACCCTAGGACCCTTTCGTGTGCTGAGAGGGAGTGCTTCCTTTGCCCCCCTTTGCTGATTGCATGAAGAGAGTGTTTTTCTATCATGCATGAAATATCCCAGTATTTCGAACCCAACTCTGGAATGGGATAAATTTTGCCATACCTAAAAAAATATAGCACGGATCTCATCTCAATGCTAGGTGGATGGTGTGGTAGAATTGCTTTTCTCATTGCACCAATGCTTTCTGGAGCGTTCAGCTTAGTTCATTGACATCGACTCCGCTCTTCACCGACCCGTTCACAATGCCCGCACCAAGCTGGCACCAGACTTTGCCTCGTCTCCGAGCATGTCTACGCCAATGCTTTTCTCGAGTATCCAACATCACACACACCAGAAGTCCATCAAAGTGGACATCGTTGCCTTAGATCAAGTTTAATAAATTGGTGTGGCTAGGTGTTATTCGACTGTGATTTAACTAAGTCTTAGTCAAGTGACATAGTATATAAAAAGAAAAATGAAAAAATGAAGGAAAAAATATACGGATCTCCATGCAAGATCAAGGAAATATAGCATCGACTGAGACATAGCGAAATCTCAGTCGATCGAGACTTAGCTAAACTGTTAATAAATATGATTGTGTGCATCACAATGATGCAGAGGACGGGGTTCTACTTTCGAAAAATAACATCACACACCAGAAGTCCATGATTTTCTTACTTTGCTCCCATAATCCCTTTGCATGCATTATCGTACATCAAAGTAGATGGACGCCTGAGCTGATCTATTCTCTCCCTATCCAAAACCGGACGTAGATGCCACCACCAGCAACCACCCATGACCGAGCCCTTTATTTTGCCGGATGTAAACGTTTCCCCTTTATTTTTACTTTCCTCCCATAATACCTTTACATGCATTACCATACATCACACTTCACTCTTCGTCCACCAAAGCAACCGTGATGTTTCTAAGTGGGCATACGGCGTCAAAAAGCTCACATGTATCCTTCTTTATCGGATGTCCTAACCATCTCAGCACTACGTTTGCACCAATGCATTCTCCAGCGTGTGACACCAGTCCTCAGGGTGGCCACGGTCGCCATCTGCAGCACATATATAAATTATGTGCGGGGGCGCCATTCTTGGACAAAGCCGGGCAGGCAGGCGGGACACGTACGATCTGCAAGTGCAAGCTCGCTACAACTGCGACGGGAATGGCGGCGGCGCTATGGGACATCCTTGCGAAGGCCGCCAACCTGGCGCAGATGTCCGGGCTGCACTTCGTGATGCTCGTCGCCGTTGGCATGAGCCTCCTGCGCATCCCGCAGAGCAGGCGGGAGTGCGCCAAGCTCGAGCGGTGCAACCGCAGGCTCCACGCGCTTCTGCAATGGCCAACGGGGTGCGCGGCCGCGTTGCTGTACTCGGAGATGTTAGACCCCATTCTAAAGGCGCTCGTCGACGCGACCGGCCTGGTCGCCTCCTACAAGAAGAGCACGTTCTGGCATCGCGTCCGGAGGGGCAGGGGCATGGCCGCCCAGCTCCGTGACATGCAGGACGTCGTCGACTCCTACTGCGGCCTCCTGCTCTTCGTCAACGCGCATCTCCTGCTGCAACAGACAACTCATCATCCCTGGTCAGATACTACTACGTGGGTGAGATAGTACAACTTAATTTATCATGTACTCCCTCGGTCCATAAATGTAGTGTCAAAAATGATCTTACGTTTTAGGACGGGAGGGAGTACTAATAATATGCAGCTGTTGTTTTTGTGTCGGTCCATCTTGATTTGATTGGCCACGCAGGATTCACGAGGAGCACGATCCATCGCGAAGTCAAACTGTACAAGGAGTGAGCAATTGCCCCAGAATTCCGGAAACTCGTGGCACTCGAAAGGCCAACGATTTTGGTGAGGAAGGAATAGGCAATCAGACAGGCGAGACCGACCCGGCTGGACATGAAAGCAGCGTGACTGCTTAACCAGTAAGTTCCCATGAAGTAGACCGGTCCCAATAGGCAATAGATGGATGGTTGGTAGTGGATTGGATTCTCAGTGCTTGCCTTTTCATTTTCTGCAAGAGTGAAAAATGTACCGTCAGTAAATATGTATATGTAAGTTTGGAAGATTTGCTTTTTAGAGCTACCTTTACTGGTCAGTGACGAGGAAGAATGAAATCCGAAGAATCTTCTCGCCAAACACACGAGTTTAAACCCTCTTGCATCATAAGCCATAGTAAGTGCACCATGTTAGTTTCCCTAGAACAATAATCAAATATTATGTTTGTAGAAACACGATAAAGAAAGGTGAACTTCACATAGATAGCGACCACGAGCCCAGCCGGCTTTATGTCTCTCTCTCTCTCACATTCAGCTCATGTCACCATATGCTCAATCCCGATCGAGTCCATGGCCTAAAACATATTGCAGTGTTAGGTTACGATTTCCGCACTGATGGATTTCTAAGGAGTGTTGCAATGTTTTGTGACTGGGAAATGCTCCCTAGATGTTTTGTGAACATCTCCCGTTGCTTGTCGGGTCTTGCAATCACTGATGTTATGTGTGATGACAATAAGGGGTCAATTTTTTTGCCATCCAATGTCGTTATTTGTCTAGACTTAGACATCATAGTGCTACTTGGGATACAACTAGTTAATCTAGACTTCGACAGAACATTATACAGCATAATATGTCATAATAAATGAGCCACTCTTACCTCACATCTCTCTCACACTCGTTTATCTTTTACTGACACCGACCCATCAATATCTTAGCCACGTCGTCAAAGATCAAATTAATAGTGCTGCATCTCGCGTGGAAGATCGCAGGGGGAGAGCGACTGAGCGGGGCTCCGTGGCAAACCTCTGTGACTCTGTCGCTGGCCAACGAACAGGAAGGAAGCTGAAAATCACACCTGTGAGGAGGATCGGAGGACGGAGGTCCCCTTGAAGCTAAAAGTGTCCAAGTTCGGCGGCAATGATGCAGGGCATCTCTATCCACGTACCCTACATGCCAATGGACTCATGGAGCTCGGACGGTCGATGCCTCGGCCAATGAGAAACTGACATTTCTGTCCGCCATAACTGGCCCTGGCCCTGGCCCTGCTGTGTGTTTCCCACTAAACCTTGTACTACTACTGTCCTCCGTTCCAGTGGAAGTGAATAAATGATGAGGCCCGAGCGCTTGCTCCCTTAGATATCTTCTGATCAAACACAAAAAACATGCGGTTCACTGGGTTGTCCAGTCGTTTTATAATCACACAAACTCTCCCTCCCCATGTCTCTTCTATGGCTGCCATTCTCCATCCTGCAGCAAGCAGCATCACACTGATTAAGACGGAGCACACTTGTTCAGAGAGTGGAGTGGAGTGGAGCCGCCAATGGATCAGCCCGGCCACCAGCCATGGGAGTACAGGCTGCGGAAGTACCTCCTGCTGCTGGCCACCGTGGTGGTCACCGTGACCTACGCAGCCGGCTTCAACCCGCCCGGGGGCAACTGGCAGGAGGGCGCCTACGGCGGCCGACTCGCCGGCGACCCCATCATCCGCGACATCCACTACCACCGCTACCTCGCCTTCTTCTACTGCAACACCACCGCCTTCGCCGCCTCGCTCGTGGTCATCGTGCTCATCCTCATCTTCGCCGTCCGGCACGACAAGAAGGACATCACCTGGGTCGCCTCCGAGGTCAAGCCGCTGCGGGCCGTCATGGTGCTGGACCTCCTGAGCCTCGTGGGCGCCTATGCTGCCGGAACCTGCCGGGACAAGATCTCCACCGTCTACTCCGCGGTGCTGGCGGCCACCGTATTTGCCTACATTGTGATTCTCAAGTTTATGGATTGGTGGTTTCGAGACAAGAACTCCGGCTCCGGCGGCACGATGCCGGCAGAAGAAAAGAAGAGGATGAAGGAGGAAGAACGGCTCCGCAAGGTCTTGATGCTTCTCGCCACGTTCGCGGTGAGCATCACCTACGTCGCCGGGCTGAGCACGCCGGGCGGCTTCTGGGACACCACCGAGAGCAGCCACCGCCCGGGCGACGCGATCCTCAAGGAACACCACAGCGTGCGCCTGACGGTGTTTCTACTCTGCAACACCGCGGCGTTTGTGGCGTCCTTGCTCATCACCACGCTGCTTATCATCGCCGGCAAGAAGCTCCACGACAAACCGGCTCGGTCTCGCGTGCTCTATGCCTGCATCGTCATCGCGCTGGTCAGCCTCATCGGCGCGTATGCCGCCGGCAGCTGCAGGGAGACCGACACCACCGTCTATGTGGTCTCCTTGGTTGGCGCCGTTGTGGCTTACATCCTGCTCCATATCTTCTGGAGTTCAGAGTCAACGTTATTATCTTGTTGTTTCTGTTCAGCCCAACAAAGTGATGATGCAAGGTATGGCACTGAACTGAAAATCCCCTTCTTCTTTTCCTCTGTTTGCAGCTACACTAGTATTGTTTTTCTTTACTTCTCTGCAGCTCAACTGAACTCTGTTTCTTCTTTCTCTGCAATGTATGAATGGCAGTGCTCTGGGCAAGGTTCGCTCTCTTGTTCTGCTGCTCGCCACTCTTGCCGCCACCATCACCTACACAGCAGGATTGGACCCGCCTGGTGGCGTTTGGCAGGTCGACAGCGATCGGCACATGGCCGGCGACCCCATCCTCCTCACGACCAACGCTAGGCGGTACAAGGCCTTCTACTACTGCAACTCGGTTTCGTTCGTGGCCTCCTTGGTGGCCATCATTCTGGTCCAGAAGGAGATTCTGGTCAAGCACCATGTGCTGGAGGCAGCCATGATACTCGACCTGTTTGGCCTCATCGGCGCGTATGCCGCCGGGAGCTGCCGGGATGTGAGCACCTCCATTTATGCCATGGCGCTGGCAGGCGCCGTCCTGGTCTATGTGGTGATCCATGTTATCTTCTTCACGCTGGACCACAAGGATAAGAAAGACATGGTCCAGGAACACCAGTTGCTAGAGAAGAGGCGCAAGCGGTTACTTCTCTTCGCAATCTTGGCAGCGACCATCACCTACCAAGCCGGCCTCACCCCTCCCGGAGGCTTCCTGCTCCAGGACAACAAGTTCGGGCGGCACCATGCCGGTGACCCAATCCTCTTGAACAACTACCCACGCCGCTATAATGCCTTCTTCTACTGCAACTCAATAAGCTTTATGTTGTCCATAGCTCTCATCATCCTCCTGGTGAACCCCAATCTGTACAGGCCAGCCATACGAAGCAATGCGCTATCTGTTTGTACTGCGGTGGGCTTGTTTTGTTTGATGGGGGCCTATGCCGCCGGAAGTACGCAACACCTCAAGACATCCATCTACGTCTTCGCATTGGTGGTCGTGGTCCTCTTCGTTGTAGTCGTACTGCTGCTAGTATTTTTACTGAAGGGGCCGAACAAAAATGGCAACAATTTGGCAACCAAAGAAGAGGACGAAGAAGAAGGGAAGAAGGTAGGAGGAAAGAAGGGGGATGAAGAAAGCAAGAAGCACGCGAGGCGCAAGTACCTGATGCTGCTAGGCATCTTGGTGGCGAGCATAGCCTACCAAGCCGGCCTGGAACCGCCTGGCGGAGCATGGCAGAGCAGCAGGAATGGGCACGAGGCAGGCAACCCGGTGATGCACGACAACAGGAGGCCCCGGTACCTCGCCTTCTTCTACAGCAACTCCGCTTCGTTCATGGCTTCCGTCGTCGTCATCATCATGCTGCTACCGCAATAGCTGCCGAAGGAGGAGGAAGGACAATGGGAAAAATGGTCACTGAGGGTGATGAACAGGACGATCATACTGGATTTGGTCGCTCTCCTAGTGGCCTATGCAACTGGCTCCAACAGGGGGTGGAAGACGTCCGTGTATGTCATCGTGCTCATCGTTGCCGTGCTGGGCTACTTTGTGATCCATATGACGCTTTCGTTATGGTCTGAAAGTCACCATGAGAGCGGCGCCGGAGCAGCCAAGGAAACCCAATCAGCGTGATTCATCAACATCAGTGTGGCTCTACTGGGGTGAGAGGCGGCAGTCCACAAAGTGATCGAAAATTCAGGGTGATGGATCGTCAATTTATTTCTTTCTGTCTCCAGATCTTTAATCAGCCTAATTAGCTCTGTCCAACCCCTCTGTTCTTGGCAGTTCACCCTCTTTTTTATTTCTTTTAGATTCCTAGTGTGGTTGATGTAGTCGCATAAATTGGAGCATGCTGTCATTGTTTGTCGACTCACTAGTGCGCATGTATCTTAATCACTGAATATGCATGGTAGGTGAAGTTTCCTGATTCTGAGTGCACACTCTGTCTCTTTGAGTGGGTACTGCATGATGAAGTGCAGTTAGATTTGTATTCGGGAAACTGAATCATTTGCTGGTACCGAAACATACCACCGCCCAATCTGTACAATTCTGAAGTACGTAGTAGTATTGTGCAATCCTGGTAATTAGTAACCACTGATTGGGAAGAGACATACCCTGAATCCGGAGCCCGGCCATCGGACACCAGTCTTCCCAGAGGGGCAATTCACCGAACACCTGCAGGGCGCCCGATCCCCGCATGCGGATGCAGCAACCGAGCTGAGCAGCGCGCCGTCGAGGGTGCCGCCGTCAGTCGATAGATACATACGCTAGGGTCAGAGGCCGACGCCATTGGCACGCCGTGTGACGTGCTCGTCCCTCGAGATGAGGCCCATGGGTCCGCACGGTATGGCCTATTTATTTACTTTTTTGAAAAAAAAGATAGGCCGAATGAACAAAAAGAAAATAACCCAAAAGTCTGAAAACCACGCGGTCGGGCACGCACACATGCCAGGCCGCCCGTTGCGTGTTGTGCTCCGCGCTTTCTATATAGCGTGTAGGTCACTGGCAAGCGACATGGCGCATACCCTCCCCCCCTCGCGCCCCGCTATTTCACATGATCGCCTGGGTTCACTTAGCACACCCATGTGCTTAGAACCCCGAGGGGCACCGTTGTTCGGCGGTGAAGAGCACCGGAACTCGCCCCTGTTCTGCCGCGGGAGAGAAGAGACGACATGGACCGGTCAAACCTGGCCAGTGGGCCAGGCGGGACCCACTGTCGGTGACCGAAGCGCATACACGTTCGGCTTTAAGTCACGGCATATTCCACAGAGTACGTTTTCATTTCTGAATGGCGTATTTCATTCGAAATTGTTTTCTCTATTGACTGCCAGGGGCACAGAAGTAGTGGCTATTGTTATAGAAAAGGTCCCTGGTATTAAACCTTCAGAACTTTTAAACCATAGCTCCAAATTAATTGATTCTTTTTATGTCATTCTTTATTTTTCATCTAGTTAATTTTAGTATTTTAGTTTACTGCAAGATTAGGACGTAGGGTTTACCTCCTCAAGCGGGCCCAAACCTAGGTAAAAACATTGTGTCCCTTGTCTCATGTTACCCATCAATCCGTTCTCACAGCTCCCCCCCCCCCCTACCCGAGGTTTGCCGATTTTGACACCGATACCTAGGCCAAGAGGCCATAACCCACAAACAACCCTATGCGTTCATAAGGCATGATTGTGCGACAAATTTGAGTAATATGACCAAGCTTACTACATTGCTTACACCTCATCATAGGGTAATCAATAGGTAAGTGTCCGTGAGTGAAGAGTACCACAATTCAAGCAATGGTTGAACTTATCTTGAGACGGAGCTTCAAGGTACCTCTGCAGCACAAGTTGCTTTGTTGCGGTCCAAGAATATGGCCGCCTACAAGAGCATCATTCTAGTTCACTCCTCTCCTTGAGCCTCATAGGCCATCTTGTCCCATTGCTCGTTAATGGGATCTGAACCAAAATTACCAGAGTTTTGGTAAGATCCTTCTGGAGCTTCGCACTACCAGTCATAATTGTGCCCATGACCCGATCTGCTTTACCTCTTCGCATCTAACACCCCCACGTTCTCGCACCATCCACCCTAAAACCATCTTCACCTTGATCGTCCATTGATCTCGATGTCGTGGTGTAGTAGGCATATTTGGCTACTTTTGCAACGGAACAAGGATCAGTTGCGTCCTTGCGCGGCAAAAACTCAAAGGATTCAGTAGGAGGAGGAACATCTGTCAAAGCTCATGACGTTTCAAATTTGGACAGTTTTCATCCTCTTGAACATGCTACTCTATGCCCCTAAGTGTGTCTCTTTTTGCGTATTGTTTTTTTTTTGCGCCAAGATGAATGTAGATCCTAACTTGGAGAAGTATGCAAAGTGCGCAAAAATGATGCAGGCAACCAAACGTGTCCTAGATTTTTTAAACACATGTGTTCTACAAAAAGCACCGTAAAGATAATAATATTAATGCTTAGCAAGGTGCTTCTAAAATTTTGTTGATAAACCAACAAATATATTTTTCTCCTTGAAATATCTATTTTAGAAACAATCTGATGCATTAATCAAACCATAGACAAACACCCCTGAAAAATAAAAGTTACATCAAAGTCCTTGAGGGGTATGGTCGGCCAAGATCAGTGTTTTGGCCTCTTTTGGGGTAAGTTTATCACCATCCGGCCCCCTATTTTTTAAACGCCATAGGAGCCGACGTTGCTGGTGCACTAAGAAACGCCAAATCTCTTGGCGTTTCACATTTTGGCAACACCAAAGCTCACGGAGTTTGCAATTTGGACCGTCTTCATGCTCTTGAACAAACCACTCTTCCTTTTTTTTTGCAGATGTTTTTTTTTTTTTTTGCGCCAAGATGATTGTAGATCCAACTTTGTATAGAATCATGTAGGTCCAAATTTTGTTACAAAAACATGCCACCTTGCTTGGAACCAAACGTTCATTGTATGGACTAGCAGTTTCAAATTTCAAAAACCACACCTATAGTGGCAAGGGAGGACGCCACCCTTTCACTGACGTTGTGGATGAGCATGGCCCCGGCCAAAAGGGCTCAAAGATGGGCCCACCCAGCAGGGTCCTCCGTCCTCTTCAATAATCAATAGCCGCTCGACACGTGCCCCCGTCCGTCCTCTTTTCACCTCCGGCCATCGCATCCCTCCGCCCAGCTCGTCGTCAAAGCTGCAACCTTTCAACCCACCTCCGGCCGGCCTCAGAGCGAGAGAGAGAGAGCGCAGAGCGGCCATGGCAGCGAAGGGGGGCAAGAAGGACATCGAGACCGTCCTCATGCAGGCCATGCTGGCCGCCAAGACCGTGCGGGCGCAGCGCGACCGCCTCCTGCAGCTCCAGCCCCGCCTGCAGGACCTCCAGGCCGACGCCGACGCCGCCCCCGCCGCCACCGACGACCAGCTCGGGGACCTCGCCTCCAACCTCTTCAAGGTCTACTACATCGGCCTGGAGGCCGGCGCCAGCATGCTCATGGCCTGCATCCGGATCGCCGCCAAGAAGGGCGTTCACTTCGCCCCGCCAGACCTGGCTTTCGCACTCCTGCCCGACGAGCAGCTCCACGACGCGCTGCTCGCGCAGCAGTTCCCTGCCCGCCCCAGGTCCCAGGCCCAGGCGCTCGACCGCGTCATGGCCGCCGTCTTGGCCATCAAGCTGCTCGAGGAGCACCTCCTCCCGCGCTGCGTCGAGTGCCTCGTCGGCGGGAAGGCCCCCGTCCCCGGCATCACCCCGGACTCCTCGCCCGGCAGCAGCCCCGACAGGGACGACGACCCGGACCAGGACCCGGTCGCCGCCGCCACCGACGCCCTCGCCAAGGTCGACCTCTCCGACGGCCCGGACGCCACCGCAACCGCCAAGCCCGGCTCCAGCAAGCCCCGTCAGGCAGCCAGAGGCGGCGGCGGCGGCGACGTGAACAAGTCGCTCGACTACCTGTACCGCGCCTGCAGGATCGCTACCCTCGCCGTGAAGCACATCGACGTCGCCGTCTCCGTCCTCTCCCGCTTCATGGAGCCCAAGAAGCTCGCCAGCCTCGCCGAGTTCTGCGACGACCGCGCCTACATCTCCGAGGTCTGTCCAAACTCTCCAAATCCTGCTCTTTTCTTCTCCTTTCTCCCAGTCCTAGTCCTCCTAGATGAAAATGATGAATCCATTGATGGATCTGACCGTCGAATCCATTTGTTCGCTTGCTGCAGGGGGGATTCTACCTAGCATCCGAGTGACAGCTTCACCTCATCGATCAAGCCATGCTCTCCTTATCACTCTTTTAATTTACCATCCAGACCAGACCTGTGGTTTCAGTTCAGTTTTGTCAGATTTATGATTTATCTGCTGCCTGCCATGCACTTCTATTTGTATTCAGTTTGGTCAGACTTGTGGTTCCTGGACGGCCGTGGCTATCTATTTCAGCTTCATCAATTAGGGGTAATCAATGCACTAGTGTAATGTTGATTTGCATCTGATCTTATCTGTGGTACAAACGGTGGAATCAAATTGCAGGAGCTATCTTAATTAGCTTCATCTGTTCCGATCATGTTTAAATCATATTAGATGTGATGCCATTTCTATGTTCGTATTAGCTGCATCTTATTATTTGTCTTTCCCCAGTTTGTGAATCATGTTTTCTTTTACGTGCCGTAGGAGGCTGTATTTGGTAATCCTCCAAAATGCATCTCTTTTTTTAGCTGAATCATCCATCCTACATGCACAGTTTGCTTGATGTGCGCGTTTACCCAGATTCCAGAATGTTTGACTGAAACATTCTGTTGAAGATAGAAGTATAGGACCAGCATTGATGATCTGGAACATTTTGGTTTCAGTTGCATTGTTTTCTAGATTAATTTGAGTTGCATTGCTGATCATAGCCGAGCTCGTATGAGACGCTTAGCTCATCTATATATGCTCTCTAGTTCATGCAACCTTTTGATATCACTGCATTGACTCATATTTTTTGCAGTTGGCTCATATTACTCTGATGCATGCTACAAATCTGTGTTAAATTAATCTCTGGATAACCATGTAATGTTGATCTGCATGTTATATGTGAGACAACCGAATCAGATTCAAATTGCAGTTTTATAGCTTGTCCAAAAATGGGATTTTGCGCGTGGATTTTGGACATGCTGGTTGTGTTTAATCATTTTGTGAGATAGCATTTGCTTCGATCATAGGATAATAATCTGGATAGAGTGGTGTTGATGTGCATCTTATCTACTGAACAAATGATCAAATCGACGAAATTTAGATTTCGGATGTTAGATAATAACGAGAATAAACGAGACACGAGAGACACAGATTTTTACGTGGAAACCCTTGCGGGAGAAAACCACGGACGCACGAAGGCGCAATCACTATGAGTAGGAGTATTACAAGCACGAGACGACAGGCCGTCTTAGGTGCGACTACATGGGGTATATATTGAGGGCAATACATAAGAGTCCTTGGAGGACAAGTAAACGAGTTGTACTCGTACGCGTCGACGTCAACGGAAAAGGCCCACACCTGTGTTGGGGAACGTTGCATGGAAAACAAAATTTTTTCTCTACGTTCACCAAGATCAATCTAGTAGATGCAACTACGAGGGGAGAGTAGGATCCACATACCCTTGTAGATCGCTAAGCGGAAGCGTTATGAACGCGGATGATGGAGTCGTACTCGCTGCGATTCAGATCGCCGAAGATCCTAGCACCGAAGCAACGGTGCCTCCGCGTTCTTCACACGTACGGCTCGGGGACGTCTCCTCCTTCTTGATCCAGCAAGGGGTGGAGGAGAGGTTGATGGAGAACCGGCAGCACGACGGCGTGGTGGTGATGTTGGAGGAGAACTCCGGCAGGGCTTCGCCTAAGCACCGCGGGAGAAGAAGATATTACGGGAGAGGGAGGGCAGCACCGAGGCACGAACTTGTGTTTGCTGCCCTCCCTTTGCCTCACTATATATAGGGGGGTGGAGAGGTGAGGGCGCCCTAGGGTTCCCCCCCTAGGGGCCGGCGGCCAGGGCAAGGGGGGGGCGGCGGCCAAGGCAGGGGGGGCGGCGGCCAGGGCCAGGCCCTAGGGTTTCCCCCCCTAGGTGCCTTGCCCCCCAAGGCTAGGGGGTGCGGCCACCC
Source organism: Secale cereale (assembly GCA_902687465.1). Lineage (NCBI taxonomy): Eukaryota > Viridiplantae > Streptophyta > Magnoliopsida > Poales > Poaceae > Secale > Secale cereale. The sequence goes on from LR738714.1 coordinate 659,923,160, forward strand.
TAGAGGGGTCCACCCCCCTTGGCGCACAAGGAGAGGGCCCAAGGGGGGGCGCACAGCCCCCTGAGGGCTGTGGTGTTCCCCCTTGTGGCCCATTAGGCCCAGAACTGCTTCCGGACCCCCGAAACCCCTTTCCGGTACTCCGCCGATTTCCCGATGCTCCCCGGAACACTTCCGGACTCCGAAACCTTTCATCCTATATATCAATCTTCGTCTCCGGACCATTCCGGAGACCCTCGTCATGTCCGGGATCTCATCCGGGACTCCGAACAACCTTCGGTAACCATACACTTTTCTCACTAACAACCCTAGCGTCACCGAACGTTAAGTGTGTAGACCCTGCGGGTTCGGAAACCATGTAGACATGACCGAGACACTCCCAGGTCAATAACCAATAGCGGGATCTGGATACCCATATTGGTTCCCACATGTTTCTCGATGATCTCATCGGATGAACCACGATGTCAAGGATTCAGGCAATCCCGTATACAGTTCCCTTTGTCTCGTCGGTATGTTACTTGCCCGAGATTCGATCGTCGGTATCTCTATACCTAGTTCAATCTCGTTACCAGCAAGTCTCTTTTCTCGTTACCGTAATACATAATCCCGTGACCAACTACTTAGTCACTTTGAGCTCATTGAGATGACGTATTACCGAGTGGGCCCGGAGATACCTCTCCGTCACACGGAGTGACAAATCCCAGTCTTGATCCATGTCAACTCAACAGACACCCTCGGAGATACCTGTAGAGTACCTTTATAGTCACCCAGTTACGTTGTGACGTTTGGTACACACAAAGCACTCCTACGGTGTCAGTGAGTTACATGATCTCATGGTCATAGGAACTTATACTTGACATGCAGAAAACTATAGCGATAACTGACACGATCAAAAGCTATGTTAACGTTTGGGTCTCGTCCATCACATCATTCTCCTAATGATGTGATCCCGTTATCAAATGACAACTCATGTCTATGACCTGGAAACCGCGGTCATCTTTGATCAACGAGCTAGTCCTGTAGAGGCTCACTAGGGACACAAAATCTGTCTATTCATCCACACGTGTATCTGAGTTTCCAATCAATACAGTTATAGCATGGATAATAAACGATTATCATGAACAAGGAAATATAATAATAACTCTTTTATTATTGCCTCTAGGGCATATTTCCAACAGTCTCCCACTTGCACTAGAGTCAATAATCTAGCATCACAAGGTAATGAATCTAACACCCATAGAGTCTTGGTGTTGATCGTGCTTAGCCCGTGGAAGAGGCTTAGTCAACGGATCTGCAACATTCAAATCCGTGTGTACTTTGCAAATGTTTATGTCCTCCTCCTTGACCGAATCGCGGATGGAATTGAAGCGTCGCTTTATGTGTCTGGTCCTCTTGTGAAACCTTGGTTCCTTGGCTAGAGCAATGGCACCAGTGTTGTCACAGAACAGAGTCATTGGGTTCAATGCACTAGGCACAACTCCAAGATCTGTTATGAACTCCTTCATCCAGACACCTTCCTTAGCCGCCTCCGAGGCAGCTATATACTCCGCTTCACATGTAGAATCAGCTACCACGCTCTGCTTGGAACTGCACCAGCTTACCGCTCCCCCGTTGAGAATATATACGTATCCGGTTTGTGACTTAGAGTCATCCGGATCAGTGTCAAAGCTTGCATCAACGTAACCCTTTACGACGAGCTCTTGATCACCTCCATAAACGAGAAACATATCCTTAGTCCTTTTCAGGTACTTTAGGATATTCTTGACCGCTGTCCAGTGATCCATACCAGGATTACTCTGAAACCTTCCGGCCATACTTATGGCAAGGCTGACATCTGGTCTTGTGCACAGCATTGCATACATGATAGAGCCTATGGCTGAAGCATAGGGGACGACACTCATCTTTTCTCTATCATCCGCAGTCACTGGGCATTGAGTCTTACTCAACTTCGTACCTTGCAATACCGGCAAGAACCCCTTCTTGGATTGATCCATTTTGAACTTCTTCAAAACTTTATCAATGTATGTGCTTTGTGAAAGTCCTATCAAGCGTCTTGATCTATCTCTATAGATCTTGATGCCCAATATGAAAGCAGCTTCACCGAGATCTTTCATCGAAAAACTCTTGTTCAAATACCCCTTCACGCTATCCAAAAATTCTACATTGTTTCCAATCAGCAATATGTCATCCACATATAATATTAGAAACGCTATAGAGCTCCCACTCACTTTCTTGTAAATACAAGCTTCATTGTAAACTTGTATAAACCCAAACGCTTTGATCACCTCATCAAAACGAAGATTCCAACTCCGAGATGCTTGCACCAGCCCATAAATGGAACGCTGGAGCTTGCATACTTTGTCAGCATTCTCTGGATCGACAAAACCTTCTGGTTGCATCATATACAACTCTTCCTTAAGAAAACCGTTAAGGAACGCTGTTTTGACATCCATCTGCCAAATTTCATAATCGAAATATGCAGCTATTGCTAACATGATTCGGACGGATTTAAGCATCGCTACGGGTGAGAAAGTCTCATCGTAGTCAATCCCTTGAACTTGTGAAAAACCCTTTGCCACAAGTCGAGCTTTATACACGGTGACATTACCGTCAGCGTCCGTCTTCCTCTTAAAAATCCATTTGTTCTGAATGGCCTTCCGCCCTTCAGGTAATACTTCCAAAGTCCATACTTTGTTTTCATACATGGATCCCATCTCGGATTTCATGGCCTCTAACCATTTGTCGGAATCTGGGCCCACCATCGCTTCTCCATAGCTCGTAGGTTCACCGTTGTCTAACAACATGACTTCCAAGACAGGGTTACCATACCACTCAGGTGCAGTGCGTACCCTTGTCGACCTACGAGGTTCGGTAGTAACTTGATCAGAAGCTTCTTGATCATCATCATTGGCTTCCTCTTCAACTTCTGTAGGCTCCACAAAAACATCTTTCTGTGCTGCGCTACTCTCTGGTTGAAGCAGAGGTTCAATAACCTCATCAAGTTCTACCTTCCTCCCACTCAATTCTTTCGAGAGAAACTCTTTCTCGAGAAAGGACCCGTTCTTAGCGACAAACACTTTGCCCTCGGATCTGAGATAGAAGGTGTACCCAACTGTTTCTTTTGGGTATCCTATGAAGACACATTTGTCCGCTTTGGGTTCGAGCTTTTCTGGCTGAAGCCTTTTGACATAAGCATCGCAACCCCAAACTTTGAGAAAAGACAACTTCGGTTTCTTACTAAACCACAGTTCATACGGTGTTGTCTCAACGGACTTAGATGGAGCCCTATTTAAAGTGAATGCTGCTGTCTCTAACGCATATCCCCAAAACGATAGTGGCAAATCGGCAAGAGACATCATAGAACGTACCATATCTAATAGGGTTCGATTACGACGTTCGGACACACCATTACGCTGTGGTGTTCCAGGTGGCGTCAACTGTGAAACAATTCCACATTTTCTTAAGTGATCACCAAACTCAAAACTCAGATATTCTCCCCCTCGATCAGATCGTAGGAACTTGATCTTCTTGTTACGATGATTTTCAACTTCACTCTGAAATTGCTTGAACTTTTCAAAAGTTTCAGACTTATGCTTCATCAAGTAAATATACCCATATCTACTTAAGTCGTCAGTGAAGGTGAGAAAATAACGATATCCACCGCGCGCCGTTACACTCATCGGACCGCACACATCAGTATGTATGATTTCCAATAAGTCACTTGCCCGTTCCATTGTCCCTGAAAACGGGGTCCTTGTCATCTTGCCCATGAGGCACGGCTCGCACGTGTCAAGTGATTCAAAATCAAGAGACTCCAGAAGTCCATCAGCATGGAGCTTCCTCATGCGTTTCACGCCGATATGACCGAGACGGCAGTGCCACAAGAAAGTGGTATTATCATTATCTACTCTACATCTTTTGGCATCAATGTTATGAACATGTGTATCATCACTATCGAGATTCAATAAGAATAAACCCCTAACTTCGGGTGCATGACCATAAAAGATATTACTCATATAAATAGAACAACCATTATTCTCTGTCTTAAATGAGTAACCGTCTCGCAATAAACAAGATCCAGATATAATGTTCATGCTTAACGCAGGCACTAAATAACAATTATTCAGGTTCATAACTAATCCCGATGGTAATCGAAGAGCGAGCGTGCCGATGGCGATCACATCAACCTTGGAACCGTTTCCCACGCGCATCGTCACTTCGTCCTTCGCCAGCCTCCGTTTATTCCGCAGTTCCTGTTTAGAGTTGCAAATGTGAGCAACCGAACCGGTATCAAATACCCAGGCACTACAACGAGAGTTGGTAAGGTACACATCAATAACATGTATATCACATATACCTTTGTTGTTGTTGGCCCCCTTCTTGTCCGCCAGATACTTGGGGCAGTTCCGCTTCCAGTGGCCGTTCCCCTTGCAATAGAAACACTCAGTCTCTGGCTTGGGCCCAGCCTTGGGTTTCTTCACTGGATTAGCAACTGCTTTGCCACCCTTCTTAGAGTTACCCTTCTTGCCCTTGCCATTCTTCTTGAAACTGGTGGTCTTATTGACCATCAACACTTGATACTCCTTCTGGATGTCTGCCTCAGCGACTTTCAGCATCGAAAACAGCTCGGCGATGGTCTTGTTCATCCTTTGCATGTTATACTGCTGCACGAAGCTCTTGTAGCTTGGAGGGAGTGACTGGAGAATTCTGTCAATGATAGCCTCATCCGGGAACACAAGTCCCAGATCAGCTATGCGGGTATAGTACCCAGACATCTTCAGTAAGTGCTCACTGACAGACGAATTCTCCTCCATCTTGCAAGCGAAGAATTTATCGGTGGTCTCATACCTCTCGATCTTAGCATTCTTCTCAAAGATGAACTTCAACTCCGTGTACATCTCATATGCACCATGACGTTCAAAACGCCTTTGAAGTCCTCCTTCCAAGCCATACAACATGGCACACTGCACTATCGAATAGTCATCCGAACGCGTCTGCCAAACGTTCATAACGTCTGCAGAGGCTCCAGGAGCGGGGGGGTCACCTAGCGGTGCATTTAGGACATAAACCTTTTGGGCAGCTGTGAGGATGATCCTCAGATTGCGGAGCCAGTCCACAAAGTTGCTCCCGTCATCTTTCAGTTTAGCTTTCCCTAGGAACGCATTAAAATTCAGGGGAGCTACTGCGCGAGCCATCTACAACCAAAAATTTGCAAAGACATTTTAGACTATTGTTCATGATAAGTGAGTTATTACCTAATCAAATTATTTATAACTCCCACTCAAATTGACATCCCTCCGGTCATTCGAGCGTGACATGATCCAAATTCACCAACCCAAGTCCGATCATCACGTGAGATGAGGTGGTGTCAATGGTGAACATCAACATGTTGATCATATCTACTATATGACTCATGCTCGACCTTTCGGTCCTCCGTGTTCCGAGGCCATGTCTGTACATGCTAGGCTCGTCAAGTCTAACCCGAGTGTTCTGCACGTGCAAAACTGGCTTGCACCCGTTGTATGCGAACGTAGAGTCTATCACACCCGATCATCACGTGGTGCTTCGAAACGACGAACCTTCGCAACGGCGCACACTCGGGGGGAACACAATTTTATCTTGAAATTTTAGTGAAGGATCACCTTATAATGCTACCGTCGTCCTAAGCAAAATAAGATGCATAAAAGGATTAACATCACATGCAAATCATAAGTGACATGATATGGCCATCAACTCGTGCTTTTGATCTCCATCTCCAAAGCACCGGCATGATCTCCATCGTCACCGGCGCCTCACCATGATCTTCATCATCGTGTCGCCATCGGGGTTGTCGGCGCCCACCATGCTCTTACTACTATTGCTACCGTTTAGCGATAAAGTAAAGCATTACAAAGCGCTTAATGATTGACACGCAGGTCATACAAAAATTAAAGACAACCCTATGGCTCCTGCCGGTTGCCGTATGCATCGACATGCAAGTCGATATTAACTATTACAACATGATCATCTCATACATCAAATATAATTCATCATGTCATTGGCCATATCATATCACATGCATACCCTGCAAAAACAAGTTAGACGTCCTCTAATTTGTTGTTGCATGTTTTACGTGGCTGCTATGGGTATCTAGCAAGAACGCTTCTTACCTACGCAAAACCACAACGGTGATATTCAAGTTGCTATTTAACCTTCTACAAGGACCGCCTTGTTCTATTCCGATTCAACTAAGATAGGAGAGACAGACACCCGCCAGCCATCTTATGCAACAAAAGTCACATGTCTGTCGATGGAACCGGTCTCATGTACGTGGACATGTAAAGTTGGTCCGGGCCGCTTCATCCTATAATACCGCTGAATCAAGAAAGACTAAGGAGGGCAGCAATTTAAACATCAACGCCACAAACCCTTTTGTGTTCTAATCGAGAAAGCATCTACGCAAGATCCTAGCTCATGATGCCACTGTTGGGGAACGTTGCATGGAAAACAAAAATTTTTCTCTACGTTCACCAAGATCAATCTAGTAGATGCAACTACGAGGGGAGAGTAGGATCCACATACCCTTGTAGATCGCTAAGCGGAAGCGTTATGAACGCGGATGATGGAGTCGTACTCGCTGCGATTCAGATCGCCGAAGATCCTAGCACCGAAGCAACGGTGCCTCCGCGTTCTTCACACGTACGGCTCGGGGACGTCTCCTCCTTCTTGATCCAGCAAGGGGTGGAGGAGAGGTTGATGGAGAACCGGCAGCACGATGGCGTGGTGGTGATGTTGGAGGAGAACTCCGGCAGGGCTTCGCCTAAGCACCGCGGGAGAAGAAGATATTACGGGAGAGGGAGGGCAGCACCGAGGCACGAACTTGTGTTTGCTGCCCTCCCTTTGCCTCACTATATATAGGGGGGGTGGAGAGGTGAGGGCGCCCTAGGGTTCCCCCCCTAGGGGCCGGCGGCCAGGGCAAGGGGGGGCGGCGGCCAAGGCAGGGGGGGCGGCGGCCAGGGCCAGGCCCTAGGGTTTCCCCCCCTAGGTGCCTTGCCCCCCAAGGCTAGGGGGTGCGGCCACCCTAGAGGGGTCCACCCCCCTTGGCGCACAAGGAGAGGGCCCAAGGGGGGGCGCACAGCCCCCTGAGGGCTGTGGTGTTCCCCCTTGTGGCCCATTAGGCCCAGAACTGCTTCCGGACCCCCGAAACCCCTTTCCGGTACTCCGCCGATTTCCCGATGCTCCCCGGAACACTTCCGGACTCCGAAACCTTTCATCCTATATATCAATCTTCGTCTCCGGACCATTCCGGAGACCCTCGTCATGTCCGGGATCTCATCCGGGACTCCGAACAACCTTCGGTAACCATACACTTTTCTCACTAACAACCCTAGCGTCACCGAACGTTAAGTGTGTAGACCCTGCGGGTTCGGAAACCATGTAGACATGACCGAGACACTCCCAGGTCAATAACCAATAGCGGGATCTGGATACCCATATTGGTTCCCACATGTTTCTCGATGATCTCATCGGATGAACCACGATGTCAAGGATTCAGGCAATCCCGTATACAGTTCCCTTTGTCTCGTCGGTATGTTACTTGCCCGAGATTCGATCGTCGGTATCTCTATACCTAGTTCAATCTCGTTACCAGCAAGTCTCTTTTCTCGTTACCGTAATACATAATCCCGTGACCAACTACTTAGTCACTTTGAGCTCATTGAGATGACGTATTACCGAGTGGGCCCGGAGATACCTCTCCGTCACACGGAGTGACAAATCCCAGTCTTGATCCATGTCAACTCAACAGACACCCTCGGAGATACCTGTAGAGTACCTTTATAGTCACCCAGTTACGTTGTGACGTTTGGTACACACAAAGCACTCCTACGGTGTCAGTGAGTTACATGATCTCATGGTCATAGGAACTTATACTTGACATGCAGAAAACTATAGCGATAACTGACACGATCAAAAGCTATGTTAACGTTTGGGTCTCGTCCATCACATCATTCTCCTAATGATGTGATCCCGTTATCAAATGACAACTCATGTCTATGACCTGGAAACCGCGGTCATCTTTGATCAACGAGCTAGTCCTGTAGAGGCTCACTAGGGACACAAAGTCTGTCTATTTATCCACACGTGTATTTGAGTTTCCATTCAATACAGTTATAGCATGGATAATAAACGATTATCATGAACAAGGAAATATAATAATAACTCTTTTATTATTGCCTCTAGGGCATATTTCCTAAGCAAAATAAGATGCATAAAAGGATTAACATCACATGCAAATCATAAGTGACATGATATGGCCATCAACTCGTGCTTTTGATCTCCATCTCCAAAGCACCGGCATGATCTCCATCGTCACCGGCGCAACACCATGATCCCCATCATCATGATCTCCATCATCGTGTCGCCATCGGGGTTGTCGCGCGCCCACCATGCTCTTACTACTATTGCTACCGTTTAGCGATAAAGTAAAGCATTACATAGCGCTTAATGATTGACACGCAGGTCATACAAAAGTTAAAGACAACCCTATGGCTCCTGCCGGTTGCCGTATACATCGACATGCAAGTCGATATTAACTATTACAACATGATCATCTCATACATCAAATATATTTCATCATGTCATTGGCCATATCATATCACATACATACCCTGCAAAAACAAGTTAGACGTCCTCTAATTTGTTGTTGCATGTTTTACGTGGCTGCTATGGGTATCTAGCAAGAACGCTTCTTACCTACGCAAAGCCACAACGGTGATATTTAAGTTGCTATTTAACCTTCTACAAGGACCGCCTTTGTCTATTCCGATTCAACTAAGATAGGAGAGACAGACACCCGCCAGCCATCTTATGCAACAAAAGTCACATGTCTGTCGATGGAACCGGTCTCATGTACGTGGACATGTAAAGTTGGTCCGGGCCGCTTCATCCCATAATACCGCTGAATCAAGAAAGACTAAGGAGGGCAGCAATTTAAACATCAACGCCCACAAACCCTTTTGTGTTCTACTCGAGAAAGCATCTACGCAAGATCCTAGCTCATGATGCCACTGTTGGGGAACGTTGCATGGAAAACAAAAATTTTTCTCTACGTTCACCAAGATCAATCTAGTAGATGCAACTACGAGGGGAGAGTAGGATCCACATACCCTTGTAGATCGCTAAGCGGAAGCGTTAAGAACGCGGTTGATGGAGTCGTACTCGCCGCGATTCAGATCGCCGAAGATCCTAGCACCGAAGCAACGGTGCCTCCGCGTTCTTCACACGTACGGCTCGGGGACGTCTCCTCCTTCTTGATCCAGCAAGGGGTGGAGGAGAGGTTGATGTAGAGACCGGCAGCACGACGGCGTGGTGGTGATGGTGGAGGAGGATTCCAGCAGGGCTTCGCCTAAGCACCGCGGGAGATGAAGATGTTATGGGAGAGGGAGGGCAGCACCGAGGCACAAACGTGTGTTGGCTGCCCTCCCTCTACCTCTCTATATATAGGGGGAAGGAGGAGAGGGGGGCGCCCTAGGGTTTCCCCTAGGGGGGCCGGCGGCCAGGGCAGAGGGGGGGCGGCGGCCAAGGGCTGCGCCAGGCCCTAGGGTTTCCCCCCCCCCTAGGTGCCTTGCCCCCCAAGCCAGGGGGTGCGGCTGCCCTAGGAGGGGCCAGCCCCCCATGCGCCATAGGAGAGGGCCCAGGGGGGGGCGCACAGCCCTATGAGGGCTGTGGTGTCCCCCCTTTGTGGCCCATTAGGCCCAGAACCACTTCCGGGACCCCCGAAACCCTTTTCGGTAATCCGCCGATTTCCCGATGCTCCCCGGAACACTTCCGGACTCCGAAACCTTTCATCCTATATATCAATCTTCGTCTCCGGACCATTCCGGAGACCCTCGTCATGTCCGGGATCTCATCCGGGACTCCGAACAACCTTCGGTAACCATGCACTTTTCTCACTAACAACCCTAGCGTCACCGAACCTTAAGTGTGTAGACCCTGCGGGTTCGGAAACCATGTAGACATGACCGAGACACTCCCAGGTCAATAACCAATAGCGGGATCTGGATACCCATATTGGTTCCCACATGTTTCTCGATGATCTCATCGGATGAACCACGATGTCAAGGATTCAGGCAATCCCGTATACAGTTCCCTTCGTCTCGTCGGTATGTTACTTGCCCGAGATTCGATCGTCGGTATCTCTATACCTAGTTCAATCTCGTTACCGGCAAGTCTCTTTACTCGTTACCGTAATACATAATCCCGTGACCAACTACTTAGTCACTTTGAGCTCATTGAGATGACGTATTACCGAGTGGGCCCGGAGATACCTCTCCGTCACACGGAGTGACAAATCCCAGTCTTGATCCATGTCAACTCAACAGACACCCTCGGAGATACCTGTAGAGTACCTTTATAGTCACCCAGTTACGTTGTGACGTTTGGTACACACAAAGCACTCCTACGGTGTCAGTGAGTTACACGATCTCACGGTCATAGGAACTTATACTTGACATGCAGAAAACTATAGCGATAACTGACACGATCAAAAGCTATGTTAACGTTTGGGTCTCGTCCATCACATCATTCTCCTAATGATGTGATCCCGTTATCAAATGACAACTCATGTCTATGACCTGGAAACCGCGGTCATCTTTGATCAACGAGCTAGTCCTGTAGAGGCTCACTAGGGACACAAAGTCTGTCTATTTATCCACACGTGTATTTGAGTTTCCATTCAATACAGTTATAGCATGGATAATAAACGATTATCATGAACAAGGAAATATAATAATAACTCTTTTATTATTGCCTCTAGGGCATATTTCCAACAACCTGTTGTACTACGTCTAGTCCAACATGGTATAATTTGGATCATAATTTAACAATCTCCACCTTGATCCAAATTCCCTCCAGTAGTCGAAGAAAAGTAAATAACTCCATCCAAATCAGCATAAACACCTTGTGCGTCAAAGTCCATAGGACTAGTGAGAAATACCAACTAAGCCTGAGCAAAGCTCAAACTTATTGGTCGGAACTGGCTTTGTCATCATATCAGCAGGATTATCATGAGTACTTATCTTGCATACCTTCAAATCACCTTCAGCAACAACATCTCGAATATAGTGAAATCTGACATCAATGTGCTTCGTTCTCTCATGATACATTGGATTCTTTGTAAGATATATAGCACTTTGACTATCACTAAATACGGTAGGGCAAGATGAATCTCCACAAAGCTCAGTGTACAAACCTCTCAACCAGATAGCTTCTTTGCATGCCTCAGAAATAGCCATATACTCGGCATCAGTAGTGGAACAAGCCACAATAGACTGCAAAGTTGCTCTCCAACTCACAGCACAACCACCAATGGTGCAAACATAACCTGTGAGCGATCTTCTCTTATCCAAATCACCAGCAAAATCAGAATCAACAAAACCAACAAGTCCATCTCTAGTTTTCCCAAACTGTAAACAAGCATTAGAAGTACCTCGCAGGTATCTGAAAATCCACTGAACTGCTCTCCAATGCTCTTTTCCAGGATTAGCCATGTATCTACTGACAACACTCAATGCATATGATAAATCCGGACGGGAACAAACCATGGCATACATAAGTGAACCAACTGCACTCGAATAGGGAACTCTAGACATGTACTCAATATCTGCATCTGACTTAGGACATAAAGCTGATGATAATTTGAAGTGTGCAGCTAACGGAGTACTTACTGGCTTGGCATTATGCATATTAAAACGACGAAGAACTTTATCAATATATCCCTTCTGACTTAGATATACCTTTCTAGACGGCCTATCTCTGGATATTTCCATGCCAAGAATTTTCTTTGCTGCACCCAAATCCTTCATCTCAAATTCATTACTCAATTGCTTCTTTAGTTCATTAATATCTGACATACTCTTTGCAGCAATTAGCATATCATCAACATAAAGGAGCAAATAAATAGTTGAACCTTTTACAGTTTTCAAATAAACACAACTATCATAATTAGACCTTTTGAAACCTTGAGAGAGCATAAAAGTGTCAAATCTCTTGTACCACTGTCTAGGGGATTGCTTCAATCCATAAAGAGATTTCCTTAACTTGTAGACAAGCTTTTCTTTTCCAGGAATAACAAAACCTCCAGGTTGTTCCATATAAATATCCTCTTCTAATTCTCCATGTAAGAATGCAGTTTTAACATCCAATTGTTCAAGCTCAAAATCATGCATGGCAACAATACTGAGTAAAGTGCGAATAGAGCTATGCTTCACAACAGGAGAAAAGACTTCGTTATAGTCAATACCTGGAATCTGACTGTAACCTTTAGCAACTAACCTTGCTTTATATCTTGTCTCATCATTAGGAGAAACACCTTCTTTCCTCTTGAAAACCCACTTGCAACGAATAGGTTTCTTCTCTCTCGGTAATCTTACTAAATCCCAAGTGCCATTCTTTTCAAGTGATTCCATCTCATCATGCATTGCAGTCATCCACTTATTACTATCACCAGAAATAATAGCCTCGGAATATGAAGAAGGCTCAGCATTACCTTCAATTTCCTCTGCAACAGATAAAGCAAAAGAAACAATATTGCACTCTTCAATTAACCTTTTAGGTTTATCAGTACCCCGCCTAACTCTGTCACGGGCAAGATTCCAACCGGGTAGAACAATAGGCTGATTTGGAGTGGGAGTGACATGTTCATCATCAACGACGGGATCATCATGTGCATCAAGATTTTCATTACCGGATGTATCATCTGAATCAATAACATGCTCCACCTGAACAGTAGGATGCTGAAGAGTAGCCTGCTGTTCACTCTCAACGGGAACATTAGTAGATGGAACATCATGTAACATAGCAGATTCATTAAAGATAACGTTTCTGCTAATAACAACCTTCTGGGTTTCAGGATTCCACAATTTAAAACCTTTAACACCAGACTTATAACCAAGAAAGATGCACTTAACAGCCCTAGGCTCCAATTTACCATTATCAACATGAGCATAAGCAGTGCAACCAAAAACTCTCAACTGTGAATAATTAGCAGGTGAACCAGACCATACCTCAATTGGAGTTTTCTTATTAAGAGCAATAGATGATGAACGGTTAATGAGATAACAAGCAGTGGAAGCAGCCTCAGCCCAAAAACGCTTATGCAGACCTGCATTAGACAACATGCAACGGGCTCTCGAAATAATGGTCCTGTTCATACGCTCAGCAACACCGTTTTGTTGAGGAGTATAAGGAACGGTGTAGTGTCTGACAATGCCTTCAAACTTGCAATAATTCTTAAATTGCTTAGAACAGAATTCCATACCATTATCAGTGCGAAGTATTTTTACCTTCCTTTCAATTTGTCTTTCAATCATAATCTTCCACTCCTTAAATGCTGAGAATGCTTGCCATTTATGCTTCAAGAAATAAGGCCAAACTTTTCTTGAATAATCATCAATTATGGTCAGCATGTAACTAGCACCACCTAGTGACTTCTTGCGAGACGGTCCCCATAAATCAGAATGCACATAATCAAGAATACCTTCAGTTGTATGAGTCGAAGTATTGAACTTCACCCTCTTGTGCTTGCCGAAGATACAATGCTCACAAAATTTCAATTTACCAGTTTCGTATCCTTTCAGAAGACCTCTCTTATTTAACTCTGCCAAACCAAGTTCACTCATATGTCCAAGACGCATATGCCAAAGGTTAGCAGCATCACAATCAGAATTCTTTGAAATAACTGGAGTAGCGTTACCTGAAACGGTAGAACCTCGAAGGTAATAAAGACCATTGGTCGAACTTAAGTCACCTTTCATCACAATAAGGGAACCTCTGGTGACCTTCAAAACACTATCTCCACCTGAATACTTGTACCCCTTTGCATCAAGGGCACTCACAGAGATAAGATTTCTCTTCATCTTCGGAATATACCGAACATCTGTCAAAGTTCTGATTGTGCCATCAAACATCTTGATTCGAACAGAACCTATGCCTTCAATCTTGCATGGTGAATTATCAAAACCCAAAACGGAACCAGCAGCAGTAGTGGAATCAAAAGTAGTAAACCAATCTCTATGCGGGCACATATGAAAAGTACATGCAGTGTCAAGTACCCACTCATCATTGGTCTCAGCACATCCAGCAGTAACGACAAGAGCATCATCGGAACTATCATCACGAGCAACGTTAGCAGAATTTTCACCTTGTTTATTACCTTTCCTCTTTTCTTTATTCTGCAACTTGAAACACTTGGAGATGTCATGCCCGTCTCTCTTGCAATATCTGCAATACTTCTTGTCTCTGGATTGCGACCGGCCCCTGTGGCCATTCTTACTTTTGCCTCTGTTTCCATTATTGGAGTTCTTCTCCTTTGTCCTGCCACGAACAGATAATCCCTCGGCTTGGGATGAACTCGAACCATCATGAAGCACCATTAATTTCATCTTCTCCTTAGAGTTCAAAGCTTCATAAACTTCATTAAGTGTGAGAGTATCACGACTATATAATATGGTGTCTCTAAAATTGGTATAAGAACTTGGCAGTGAGCAAAGTAACATTAAAGCAGTATCTTCCTCTTCATACCTAACCTCCATTGCAGCTAGATCGGATATGATCTCTTTAAATTCAGAAATATGATTCAAAACATTACCTCCCTCGGGTAACCTGTGCAGGAATAATTTTTGCTTCAGATGCATCTTGCTGGTAAGATCTTTTGTCATGCAAATGCTTTCCAGCTTTAACCATAGAGCGGCGGCAGTTTTCTCGCTCAAAACTTCCTGCAAAATATTATTATGCAAATGGAGTTGAATTTGTGACAAAGCCTTACGATCCCTTCTCTTCTCATCAGCAGTCCAGTCCTGAATTCGGTCCTTCCCAAAACTATCCAGTGCATCATCATAGTCGGCCTGTGCCAACAACGCCCGCATCTTGACTTGCCATAGGGTAAACCTTGTGTCACGGTCCAGCAGCGGAAGATCGTACTTCATGGATGCCATGAATAGATAAATCTGTGTACACAAAGTAGTACAAGCCGGTAGAAAATTCTTGACAAAATAAATTGCGGGTCAAAGAACCAGAGAGATAGCACCTAGCTTCGGGTGAACGTAGCAGTTGAAGAAAAACAAATCTGGACTTGTAGCTCGACGTGACGAGTGACAGCGACTTGTAAAATCAATGTGCTAATTAGTGGAAATTACCACGTACTAGAAGTACTAGTACTAGTTGATCAGGTAGTAGCAGCAACTACGTAGCTTACTGCCTCGGGACTTGAAGCCAACAAAACAATCAGCGGCCGAGCAAATCAACTGTCTCGGCGACTAGAAGGATTGATGTGTTTGCTGATGCATCTGCTTCTGCGGTCTTGATTTATCCTCGAGACCAGCAGCAAAGATCTCCGAATCAGAGTGCGAACTCCAGTCGGTCTCGGCTGCAAGAAATCGACCTGTCCTCGGATCGGCGGATCAGACGGATCGCCAGAGACGTGTGCGCCGCCGCACAAACCCTAATCTCCCGTCTCAAATCTCGTATCAACTCGTATCTGCAACCTCAGCTCTGATACCACTTGTTAGATAATAACGAGAATAAACGAGACACGAGAGACACAGATTTTTACGTGGAAACCCTTGCGGGAGAAAACCACGGACGCACGAAGGCGCAATCACTATGAGTAGGAGTATTACAAGCACGAGACGACAGGCCGTCTTAGGTGCGACTACATGGGGTATATATTGAGGGCAATACATAAGAGTTCTTGGAGGACAAGTAAACGAGTTGTACTCGTACGCGTCGACGTCAACGGAAAAGGCCCACACCTGTTGTACTACGTCTAGTCCAACATGGTATAATTTGGATCATAATTTAACATCGGACATGCTATTACTATGTGTTTAACTATTTTCTGGGATGGCATTTGCTCCGATCATAGGATTCTAATCTAGATTGATTAGTGAATGTGTGGATTCTCAGTTTCTTAATCTTGATCTCAATGGCGTAACAGTTATCTGGTATGGTTGTGAACTGGTGTAATGATTGATCGATGGTCACCAAGAAAGTCATGGTGAACTGCATCGTGAGTTTGCTGGTGGTTTGGTAGCATGCATCACTCACAGTATGCTGCCACTTTTTCGACATGTTGTTTGGAAACCATTTGGCCCTGAGTAGCTAGGAAGAGGCGACGGTGATTCAGATTTGAGCTAAATACATTTGCGTTCTTGTACTTGGATGATAAGCTCACTTCATTCCTCTACTCGCGAAATGCTGAATCTATATCAAATACTTCATCCGTTCCAAAATATTTGTCTTTCTAAAGATTTCAACAAGTGACTACATACGGAGCAAAACAAATGAATCTACGTTCTAAAATATGTTTATATACATCCGTATGTTATGTCCATTTGAAATGTCTACAAAGACAAATATTTAGGATCGGAGGAAGTACTTTTCTCTGTGGCACATTGCTGAATTGATATCATAGACTCAAGGTGGATCGGTACGCGAAAAGAAAACAGTTTGAAGAAGAGAAGCGCCCCATTTGATCGGGCGCCTTCCTTACGAGGAATAAAAAACCCTAACCTAAAACTACAAGCTGGAGTTGAGGCATCGGAAATTTCCCTCCCCGCCATCGGATGGCGAAGTCGAAGTGGAAGGAAAAGGTAGGCGGATCCAGGAGCTCGTCGGGAGGGGATGACCAGCTGGTGCAGGCCCGGGGGCTCGCGTTTACAATGTGGACTGAAAAAATCTAACCTAAGAAAAATCTAACTTTTCTTTAATAAGTTTTTTATAAGAAATACAAAAGCAATTGAAAGAAGAAGAAGAAAAAATATATACAAAGTTGCAATAGAACTATGGGAGGAAGGAGGCATCCAAGGGAGGGAGAGACCCCATCCAATCCAATCCAATCGCTCTGCGCTGCTGCAGCAGCAGGAGTTTACTGACCCCACTCCCACTTTCTCCGGTCCACAAGAAAAGAAAAGATCATTAGCTTTGCACTGGAGTAGTACTGTTCTCTTCGGCTTGCAGTTTGCAGTGCAGTGCAGTGCAGCCGCAGCGCCCTTTTGTTTTGTGAAAGAAACGTACGAGTTGATTGTGAGCTGATCCTATTGTATTGTTTGCTCTTTGTTTTCCACTCCAACAAATTTGTTATTTTATAAGTTTAAATTGCTTACCACGTATGTCACATGGTCAAACAAATTTGTTTGTTAAGAGCAACTCCAACGGGGCCGACCCAAACGGACGGCGATTTTGTCCGCATTTTGTCCGTTTGGGTCAGCAAGGCGGACGCGAACATTCGCTTCCGCGTTTGGGTCGGCGCGTGCGCCCAACACTGACCCGACCAATTTTGACGACGGTAAAAAAAGAATTCATGCATATTTAAATTAAAAACAGCATTAATTAAATATTAAAGACGGCCACGAAGGCCGGCGAGAATCCACGCGTCCACATTTGCATTTAAGAAAAATAAAAAATAAACTACGAGGCGGCGGGCTGCCCTAGGCGTCGTCCTCGGAGTCCGTGGGGTCGATGAGCGTCGGCATCGGACCGGCCCAGGGGAACGTCTTGTTACAGAGGGCGTTCATGTCCGGCGCGGGCTCTGCCGGCGTAGGCCGTGCGGCCGCCTGTGCCACTCCGCCTGTGTCGACTTCACGGACATCGCGTCGCCTCGCCTCCTCGTGCTCGAAGGCGAACCAGCGCGCCCAGTTGGGCGAGTCCTATGCGTAGGCGGGGTCACGGCGCTAATCCGGCGTCAGGAGCGCTCGCTGGCGCCGCACCTCCTCCGCGTGCGCCCTTGCCGACCGCGGTGCCGTCGACACTGGGATCCTCTCCGGATCCAAGTGCCAGTCGTGCGGCAGGATGGCGTCGGGGTACGGCAGAGGCACGCGGTTCTGCCAGTGCCACTTCGCCTGGTGCACCGGCACGTTCACGCGCTGCCTTTGTCGACAAGCTGGCGCCGGCGGAGGAGGGACAAACTCCCGAGGGAAAGGAATGGCGGGCGACTTGACCTTGGCCTTGCTGCTGTCGGCGCTGGAGAAGAGCCCCATCTGGGGTGGCTGGGGTGGCCGGCTGTGGCTAGGGTTTGCCGGCGACGGGGGAGCAAGTGTGGCTTAAAAAAGGACGACCGCCGTCGCTGATGCGTGGGCCCGAGGTTATAAATTAAGCTGACCGCGTGAACAACGGGTAGTTGGACGGCCGCCACGTGGGGACGCCGTGGACACTGAGAAGGCGCGCGTGGCGTCCGTTCCGCGTCCGCGCCGACGCATTTCAAGCGCAAATTTGAGTCGCAAATACGCCGAACGAAATTGGTCGTGTTGGGTCTTCTCTTTTGTTCGCACCGATCCAAACAGATTGGGGCGGACGAAATGGGTCGCCGTATTGAAGTTGCTGTAACGTGCAGTTGATTGTGAAATGCATCGGACGAGATGAGAATAAAGTGATCACGGGCAAAACAAAAGCAGCTTCTTCTATGCGTGTGCAGGATGGATGGACGGAGAAAGTGATCTCTTCAGTTCAGATCAATAGGGGAGTGGAGGTACTGCACTGCCTACTCTACTCTATTTTCCATGAGGTTTACAGTGCAGGACGGGACTGCTACCAGTGGCAGTGGCAGTGGCAGTAGAATGACAACTATGACCGGTCAGTGTGTCGCAGACAACTCTTTCACAGCAAGAGTCATGTTGATGGTACACTACTACACTGCACTGCACAAGATGATTTTCCTTTCGGATGACACGGTGTTTCGTTTGATTTGATTTGATTTGGTGTGATGCCACAGGAGCCATGGGCCGTCCGTATGTATGAACGGATAAAACCGGGATGATCAAATCAAAGGTCGGTTTTTTTTTTCAAACGAAATAGTAGTACTACTCCGGTTCATACAGTTCATCTCATTTCTCCAAGAAAGAGCAAGGAACGTGCGTGTTTGGTGTTTCAATGTACGCATGAGATATACTCCTCCTATATTTGTGGCTCTCTGATGCCACACACACCTCTATATGAATGTAGCTTTAAAATACATATCACAAAATTTTAAAAATTCTGAAATTTTTGGGTATGAAACCTGGTGCTCGTTATACACCATTGTTCAGTTTCATGGGGAATGGCTCCCCATGGTAATGACAGTAAAAGAGACCAAAAAATCGTTTGTATAGAAAAATAGACTGGATGTAACATATGTGAGACCGTAATTCTTGCGCCCCTAAATACACTTAGAGCATCTCCATCCAGACCTCTCGTACCCGTCTCGAATGCACGGGCGGGACGTCCGGACAATGACTGATCAAAAAAAGTATTACCTAGCCGGACCTCTCAAACCGCGGACAAACGCACGTGTTGTCCAGCACCCCTCATATACAACCCAAATATAGGGCGGCCCGGGCGCGTCCGCCTGACAGGCCCGACCCACCATCGACCTTGCAGTTGTCGCACAGAAACCCCAATCCAGGCGCCTCGCTCCGAACCCTAAATCACACTCTCTCTCGTTTCATCCTCTCCTCTCCCTCTCCGATTCAGATCCCATCCACTATGATGTCCAGCTCCGGCAGTGACTCCGACTCTAAGCTCGACTACGAGGAGGAGATGGCCCTCCGCATTGTGTTGGAGCGGTCCAAGGTGGAGACCAGCGACAGCTCCGGGTCTGGATCATCGCCACAGCTCCCACGCCGGTGCAGCGCGGACACCGAAGCTGGACCCTCCCGGCCCACGCGCAACGACTCCAGGACAACGCGGGCTGCAACTCCCCCACGCCTTCTTCTTCCCTTGTCGGCCGCTCCTCCACACGGGCAGCGGTGGGTGCTAGTTCCGTGCAGCCGACCCACACGCGCACTCTAGAATCGGAGGCGCGTGCCGCCTCCGCGAGAGGCAGTGTGCATGGGAGAGGGACCCGACGAAGTAGTCCACGTGCCGCCTACGCGGGATGGAGGCGGACCCCGACGATGACGCACGGCTCCTCGCATGGATCTACCATCGGCCCCTCATAACGGCGGAGACGGAAGCTCGATGTCTCCGACAAAAGAACGTCAAGGCTCCGGCTTGCTATTGAGTAGTCGGAGCATGAGGTGAAGGAGGCAGCGACGGAGAAGGCTCGGGTCGCCAAGTTGAAGCGAGAGAAGGACAGGGTGGTCCGTCATATGAAGGGGTGTCCTCTCCGACTTCGACAACGGCGACCGCGACAGCTGCACCTCCTTCCCGAACGACCAAGACCCTCCATCAGCCATGGACACCTACAGCTGCGCCAGTGACCGGAAGGGCAAAGCCGGACGTGGAAGTGGTGAAGCTCCGCCTTCTCCCTCTTTAATTTCAAGTTTTTAGTAATGTAGTTTAAACTTGTCCGTCGTTTATGTGAATTATGTGAACTGTGGCGATCTTTTGGATATCCATTGGTGATCTTTTGGTGATCGAAATGTGCATTTCTATGTCCGATTCTATGTCTGTTCGATGATCTACGTTTTTAAATTCCATGTTGCATGCTTAGTACGGATATAGAGTACCGGATATGAGATAAACGGATGTGGATAAGAGGATAGAAGGAGTGTCGGGTCAGCGCACGCGGGCGCGCCACGTCCGAGGGCGTTCGAGGACCCGGATTTGCCCATCGCGGTTGTAGATACTCTTATGTTCTTGTACTTGCATGATAAGCTCACTTCATTCCTCTACACGTGAAATGCTGAATCGATATCATAGACTTTCCTAAATCTTGCTATCGCCGGCATCGTGCCCCTTCATCCTCAACCTGTCCTTCTATCCAAAGATAGAACAACAAAGATAAAAGTGACTCGGACCCTGATATCAGTCCCCATCGAGCACTAACTGAACTAATAATTGTTCCCTATGAACAAAAAGATACGCACAAACATGGAGTGAGCGGGGCAAGAGGGGGGATACCTAGGGCAGCCATGAGATATTCAATCCTACTCTTGAGCTCACATTATCCGGTGAGAATAAAAAAATAAAAAATAGTTAAAAGTATGATACAAAATTGAAATGTTTGCAGCAAACAAGCTCATGTCTTAAATGCACGAATTTTTGTATGTAAAAAACAAATTTAAAACTATGCTAAAAAAAATACTCCCTCCGTCTCATAATGTAAGACGTTTTCTGACACTACACTAGTGTCAAAAAGCGTCTTACATTATGGGACAGAGGGAGTAGCATCTAAGGGTGGTATAGTGGAGTTTAGAGGTGGAGTGAATGAAGTAGAGCAGTCCTGGACTCATGAAACGGATGTCAGATAATACACTTGACAACTTTTAGAATTTGATCTAACGGTTGTCAATAAACATAGTATACCGAAGCTCATATTGTAGGCCTTGGGTTGTGGTAGATATCAACAAATATCTCTAGACTTGACCTGCACTTCTCCAGAAGGCACTATTTCGGTCCATAATAGTATTTAATTTTAACGTCGGGCCTGAATCTCAGTCAACATGGTATATGTTGGAACTAAAATAGACACAAAACCAATTATTATAAAAGTCTATTACTGTGGTAACGTGTAATCTAGTTTCGAAATGATGTGGTGCTTGCAACTAATAGTATATAGATATCTACTACATGTCGAGCATTAAGCCTGGCTAATTTTTCAATTAAAACAAACTTCTTGAATGCACGCAAGTTGCAAGAGTTATCATGAAAAACATAACTAGATTCACTGACAATGAAACTAAAAACAAACTATAAATGTCAACGTGCGAGCATGATAACACAACTTGAGGACAACCACAGTCTCTAATTTGGTATTAGTTATTACAAAGAAACTCAATTTTACTCATATTTGTTAGGCTCATGCATATAAAATTATCAACAAAATTATTTTAAGGTACACTACATTACATCTAGGTACCTAAAATTATTTATCATATGAAAAATGTTATTGTTCACTCTTTTCTTTTGCTCGGTTTAGATGAAATATAGCTGAGCCAAATGTCTCAAAAAGATTTAGATAAACTAACAAATTTTTGATGAAGAAATATAGTACACTAGCACTGTTATATTTGTAATGTTAAAAGTTGAAATGGTATGGAAACAATATTTAAGTTGTAATATTACATGTTGTGCAGAATGTATAGAAAATATTGTGTTTAGAAAAAGTATGCTTCCTTCGTTACGTAAATTAGTGTGTATAAGTCTTTTGACAAGTCAAACGTTACAATTTTTGACCAAGTTTGTAGGGAAAAATATGTATATATACAGTACTACAAAATATATAAAATGTGAAATTACGTGTTGTGATGCACCTAATGATATATGGGTGACATTCTATATGTAAATGTTTTTCTCTCAAAAAATATGTAAATGTTTTTTCTCCACAACCTGTATGTTTCTAATTATTTTTAAGAAATAACCCCTCTGTAAATTATTTAGAAACTAGCACCTACGTCCTAGCCAGCCGTCGGCTCCTCAAAAAAGCAAGGTTTCTCTGCCTCCCGCCAGCGTCGTTGCCGGTCCACCCCGTCTCCGGTGGCCTTAGGGCCATGGAGGCGGAGGGGATCCCGGCCCTTGCCGGTGGGAGGGCTCCGTTTTTAGAATTTTTTTCGAATTTTGTTAGGGTTTGTGTCCTGCTCAGGAAGGCGAGACGGCAGCGCCTCCCTGAAGATGGAATAAAGGTCTCCTCGCCTAGTCCCTGTTTCGTTGATGCGTGTGGATGTGTGTCTCCGGCGGATCTGTCTTTGATGGATTTGCTCGGATCTGTTCGTGGTTCGTCTACATTCTTGTGTCAGGTTGGATACTTCTGATCTACACTCTTCATCCGCAGCGGTTGCTGTTTGGTGCGTTGGTTCTATAGGGTCTTAGCACGACGATTTTCCGACTGTCTACTACAACAAGGTTTGTCCGGCTCCGATGAGGAAGGGGTGATGACAGCGGTGCGCCTTCGGCTCGCTTCAGTGCTTGTAGTCGTCGCTAGGTGGTCTACGAATCTAGATGTAATTTTTTATTACTTCTAGTGTTCGTTGTACTACCAAGATGAATAGATTGAAAAAATTTCTCGCAAAAAAAATCACTACAGTTTAGAGAGGAAGCACAAAAGCAATCGAAAGCAAAAATACAATTGTAGTAGAGGTAATAGCACCCCAGATCCACAAACTTGCATCGAATGTGATGTTTTAGTCCAAAACTTGCAAAATGTTACTGAGGACTCCTACAACTTGACACCATATGTGATGTTTTGGTCCACAGCCACTCACATCGCGACAAGTGGCAGTCCAGAGGGTGGACCGGTCAGCTCTGGCAATTTTGCACAAAGGCCCCTGGCGTTTACTGGATTCAACCCGCACTGCTTACCGTTGCGGTTCCCGTGCCCACCCCACACCTACCGTTGCTGTTCCCGTACCCCCACCCCACACCTACCGTTGCTGTCCCCCTTTCTCCTTCCTGTTCCCCATTCTCCATCCTCTCGCTCTCCCTCTCACTCTGTCTCCCCCTCTGTCGCCGGCAGCAAGGTCCCTTCCCCCATCCCCTGCTTTCCTTTAACATTTGCACAGCTCGTGGCCATGGTTTCCTGGAGCGATTTAGGCAGTTCGTCTGACGCTGAGTCAGTCGGCAGCGCAGTGCATGTTGGTTGGATCTATTTCGCTGGTAGGGTTAGTGTTTCTTTGGGTGTGCATTGGTACTTGGCAAAATGAAGCTGATTTACTTAAGTTTTAGCTACCTGCCACCATCTTGTGCTTGGAATGGAGCGGCCTGGCCACAGATCTGAGTTCTAGATGTGAGCATAAATGTGTGTGTGAGAAGCTGGTGGCATTTGATTCAGTGGATAGTCGGAGGAGATTCCTAGCTTGTGCACAGAAGGTTAGTGACTGATTTGGTCAATTTGATTCAGTTACATTCAGCGTTTATGTTGCTGTTTTTGCTTCTGTCAGTTAACTGAATGTTGTTTTTTATAGTTCTATAAATTAAGTGAATACTGTGGAGATCGTGTTGTTTGTAAAACTGAACATTTGTAGCGTAGTTGAGGCAGAATTTAACTGTTATTTTCATTTTACTGAATATTTTTCTGTTGTTGCAAATATGTAGAAAATACCTAAATGCAGCTATCTGGAGTGGGTTGACCCTGAGTGGCGTGCCCCTTTGAAGATGAGCCTAGCTAGGATCTGGGGCATGTATGAAGATGAGAACAAGCTTAGGCTCAAGGACAATGTAGCTCATGTTGAAGAAAATCTTAGGGTTGTGAAAGAGAAGGAAAAGATGGAAAAAGACTTGAGGTTTTTTAAGGTTGATTTTGCTCAAATGGTGGCTGAGAAGGAGCAAGCTCTGGCCCAACTAGGCAACACACAACTTGCTCTGGCTGCCATGAAGGAAGATCTTGATAAGAAGAAGATGTCAGACAAATCATTCACAAACATTCATCAAGTTGTGAGGGCCAAGGCAGAGAAAGAGAGGGACCTGATGAAGCAGGAGAGGGACAGTATCATGGAAGAGAGGGACAATCTGGTCCAAGATAGGGACAACCTGGTGTTGGAGAGGAATTTGCTAAAGCAAGAGAAGAAGAAGTTAGAGTACATGATTGATGATCTTTTCAAACATAAGGAAGACACCAAGGGCAAGATAAGGAAGCTGAAAGAGATGCTTTAAGAATTTGACTGATGCAATGGTGGTCTAATGTAATCATTAGTAGCAGGTCCAGTATGACCGTGCACTTGAAGTCCAGACTTATTTGTATTCAGTAATTTGACTAATTTGTGTACCGAAGTATGTACTTCAATTTAAGTACTTTCAATTAATTTTTCAGAGTTAACTGAATATTTCAGTGTTAACTGAATATTTCAGAGTTAACTGCATATTTCAGTGTCAACTGAATTTTTCATAGTTAACTGAATATTTCAGTGTTAACTGAATTTTTCATAGTTAACTGAATATTTCAGTGTTAACTGAATATTTCAGAGTTAACTGAATATTTCAATGCTGAATGTTTAACTGAACTTTGACAGTTAACTGACCACAACATTCATAACTAACTAACTGCAACATTGGATACTTCAACACCTAAACAACAACATTCATAGCTTGCTTTAGCATGACCATACCATCATAGTTCAACATCTTAGTTCACCATCATACCTAACAGCACCATAAAATAACTTATATGCTCTACATATTGATAACCCTCAACCTTAAGGGATCGAGATAGTCTTCGCGGGTAAGAATAACCCAATTTATAGATTCGACACATGGGGAGCCAAAGAGTATTTATAAGCTTTGACAGTTGTGTTGTCAATTCAGCCGCACCTGAAATATACTTACTTGCAACAAAAGATAAGTGGTAACGGTGATATGATAGTGATGGTGGTGACAGTAAAAGTAAACAGCAAAGGTAAACAGCAAAAGTAACAACTAGTAACCAGCAGGATTTAAAACACTGTAGGCTAGGGAGATGGATGGTTGGGCGCTGCATGGATGAGATACATCATGAATCTAACTTGGGGCAAGGCACACAGAAAAGTAATGATCATCTAGGCAAGTATCAAACATTAGGCATGTATCCCACAAGTAGTTGTACGTGCTTGCAATAAGAACTTGCACAACATCTTTTGTCCTACCATCCCGCTACGAATGGGGCCAAAAGGAACTTATGGAGATTAAGGTGCCCCCGTCAAAGAGCACCGGAACAAAGCAATAAACTCAATGGATACATGTAATCCTCAAACTATGGATCATCCCCTTTGGTGTCCCAAGCTGTCACTTTTGGGATCGCCGGTTCCGGACCGTAATAGGTGCAAACAACTCATAGATAGGATCAAGAACACAAATATATTCATGCAAACACATATGGTTCAGATCTGAAATCATGGCACTCGGGCCCTAAGTGACAAGCGTTAAGAGCAACAAGTTGAAGCAAAGATGATAAACATCATAGTAGATGATAGGCAACATGCCCCCAACAATCTGATAAACTATTACATGATCTAACTCATCCAATCCCTACCATCCCCTTTGCCTACAGCAGGGAATTACTCACACATGGAAGGAGAAGTCATGGATGGGGGATGGAGTGGTGATGATGATGACGATGGCGACGATCTCCCCTCTCCGGAGGCCAAATCAGCCTCCAGATTAGCCCTCCCGAAGAAGAACAGAGGGTGGCGGCGGCTCCGCGACGGAAACTGGGAAAACGACTTCTGTTCTGGGGTTTTCTCGTCACGGGGATAAATACGGGTCAAAGTAGGGTACCAGAGGAGGTGGGAGCAGCCCAGGCGGCCTCCCGGCGCGGCCAGGGGTGGGGCCGCGCCACCAGGGCGCCTGGGCCCCCCTGGCTGCCCTCTGGTCCATCTTCTGGCACAAGGTTCCTTCGGGTGCGTGGATTTTCAGTGATTTTTCTTGGAATTTTCTGAGATACCTAAAAATCCGTTTTCCTGCACACAATAAAACCATACATGCAGCTCTACTGAAAACAGGGTCAGTCCGGGTTAGTTTAGTTCAAATCATGCAAGAATGAAGTCAAAACAATAGCAAAAGTGTTTGGAAAAGTAGATACGTTTGAGACGTATCAACTCCCCCAAGCTTAGCATATTGCTTGTCCTCAAGCAATTCAGTTCAACGAACTGGACGCGACAAAGAAAACTTTGACAAACTCTTTTGCTTCATTAGATGTATATAAGCATGTACTACGAAAAGAGTCTAGCAAGTATTGAAACAATGCTATGAGGACAATGCACGAAGCAATCCTTCTTTCAAGTGACCAATCACAAATAACCAAAAGTAAATAATATACTACTAAAAATCAAGACAAGATTACATTGCACATAGCTTGAACATACTGGAGTGGTATCTCGCTGGCCTCCATGAGTGAAGCAAAACATAAATGCAGAAACTCCTCCAGAGTTTTAAAGGAGACTAGAACTAAGAATTTCTGAATAAATAATATCACAAGCATGCAGAAGACAATGTAATACTTTGGGACAATGCACATTACACTCAGAATGACAATCATGCTCTCCTAGTTGGTGCTTTGAAGAAAGAAGGTGGAGACTCTCGAACCGTGGAATTTGATGGCGAGGTTGAAAACCCATGGTTGGAAGCAAAGACTAAACATGTACCAGAGCTCTTGGTTTTGGAAACAGAGAAAAATGATTTTGAGAGGTGCATATTTCGTCAACGAATGTTTAGTAGACAACCCAATTACTTCTCGAGCTGGACAAGTTTCGAGGAACGGCTCCCGCACGAGGACGATCACATCCCCTTAATCTCCTTTGTTTATCACTGCCAAAAGTTTTCTGATTTCTCATGAACAAAGCGTGAAGGAGGGTTTGTTTGTTGTATTATCTTTTATGAGCCGGGCGCACTCATGCCAGTTCCTTCTCGTATTAGGGGTTTGCAGATTAGACATGCAATCCCGGGATAAAACTTGTCCAACTTAAAAAGATCATGAATTAACTACTACTTCCTCATGAGCTAAAATAGAGGCACAAAACAGGAGTAAATTTGAATAATTTCGAGATGGTACAAGAAAGTCTTCGTTAGGATGGCAGGTAAATACCACGTAGGAAGGTATGGTGGACTCATATGGAATAACTGGTTTGAAAGAATTTGGATGCACAAGCAGAATTCCGCTTAGTACGAGCGAAGGCTAGCAAGAGACTGGGAAGCGACCAACTAAAGAGCAATAACGGTCATAATCATGCAGAGCGACAAAGCAACATTGAATAGGGCATGAAAGTGATATAACTATTCTGAAACTCAAAGATCATCAAGGCAAAGCAGACTTTTTAGTCTAAAACATGTGTAAACATGTGCCAAGTCAATCCAGGAATTCTCCAAAGGGAAATACCACCTTAGTATACCAGACTATGAACAGTGCAATGCATGTAAATCATTTCAATAACACATTATATACTCTAGCTATTTGAGACTAGCCACAAGGAAAGCATGAACCACTGGGAAATCATTGTAAACATAGCACTATGTCGCTACAAGCTGGTCTCTAGATCATAAGTACAAGCATATGTACAAAAGTAGAAACAAGAAGAGTTCATACCGGTTTTCCTTGTTGCTTCCCTTCAGTCGATCTTCGTCATTACTGCCTCGTTACTTGCATGATCGAACGCAGGAAATATAATTAAGTGCCATCACGGACTCGAGCTGAACTCTGAAAACAAAGCAAACTAAAGAGAGAAAGGAAATCATTTTGAATTATTTCAAAGGTTGAACGAAAGCAAAAGAAAGAGAAAATCTTTTTGTTGTTTTTGCAAAGAAAAGAAATAAAGAAGAACGGGCAAAAACTTCGGAAAGATTAAAGCGAACAGAAATAAAATGGATAATATAATGGAAAAGTGAGAAGGGCACGTACTCCCCCAAGCTTAGGCTTTTGGCCTAAGTTGGTAGTAGCTACTGCCCCCAGGAGCCTCCTGCTCCGGGAGAATGCTGGTGAGTCCAAGGGTCGTAGAAGGATTCCGGCGCGTACACCGAACTCCTCGGATCCTCCCACGAAGAAGGGTCCGTACTCCAAGCAGAGGAAGACCCTTCACCAAACTGGGTGACGGTCTCCCCCTGAAAAGGTGGTAA
This sequence comes from Secale cereale, assembly GCA_902687465.1. Lineage (NCBI taxonomy): Eukaryota > Viridiplantae > Streptophyta > Magnoliopsida > Poales > Poaceae > Secale > Secale cereale. The sequence continues at coordinate 659,951,624 of LR738714.1, forward strand.
CTCACCGTGCTCCTCCTCGTCGGGCACAACCCCCTCCATGGGGTTATGAAACCGATGCTGGACCATGAACTCATCGAACTGGATAACATCAAAGGACCATCCGTTCCTGCGAGAAAAATCAAACAAAAGAGTTGCAGGTAGACGGATCTTGCGTTCCGCGGTAGTTCCGAAACGCAAGATATAAACAAGATTACCAAGCTCAGTAGTCATGGTAACAAACTTATGCCTTTTCATAGCAGCAAGATCAAAACTTAAATAAGTAAAAGGCTCATCATCAGGGTGTGGGGTGCCTTTAAGATATTCTAAGATAAGTGTGGCATAAACGCCACCAAATAAATCTCCCCTGTTACCGTTCATAGCAAGGCGTCAAGCAATTAAGGCACCCAAATTATAATCAAACCTCCCTGAGAGGGCGGTTGCCAGGATAGCAATATCCGGCGCAGAAGTGTTGCTCGTGTTGTCACGAGCTAATACCCCTCTAGCAACATAATACGCAAAATACCTGAGGTGAGGGAATAAGATGCTGGAGATTTTTGACCGATGAATATCCCTCGTACCCATGCTGTAGAGAGAGTTGAAGACGGTTTTCAGCTCGGAGGGCTGATACGTCCAAAACGTATCTATAATTTCTGCTTGCTCCATGCCACTTTTGGGTGATATTGCTATGATATTTATACACTTCCATACACTTTTGATCATATTTGGACTAACCTACTAATCCAGTGCACCCCAGTGCCAGTTTTCTGTTTTCGGCTGTTTTTGTATTTCAGGTTTTCACATTACGAGAACTGTCAGGAAAAATCCAGAAAAATTATATAAAAAATCAGCGTTCCAGAACCTACCTTGCGCCCGAAGTACAGCCCCGGGGGGGGGGGCACCAGGGCCCCAGGCGCCCTGGCGGCGCCCCCCTGGGCCGCGCCGGGGGGCGCCTGGGCCCCCCGAGCCCCGTCTGGTGCCCCCCTTTGGCATATATTTAGAGCGTCCTTCGAAACCCTCGGGACGGGAACTCTTTTTCGCGATCTCATCTCTGTTCCGCCGCCGCCGCCGCTTCCAAGATCGGGAGCACCAGGAGAACTCTTCCCGGCACCCTGCCGGAGGGGAGGATCACCATCGGGAGCCTCTCCACCACCATGGACGCCTCCTGGATGAGTTATGAGTAGTCTCCCTTAGACCATGAGTCCATGACCAGTAGCTATGTGATGTTCTCCTCCCGTTCTTGTGCTTCACTAATTAGTCCTCGTGAGCTGCCCTACATGATCGAGGCATATATGTAATCCTTATGCTGTTGCTATGATGAGTTTGCTGGGATCCGATGGATTATGAGATTATGTCCAGATTGTGATTGAGTAATATATTTGATCTACCTCTTTTATATTTATGTTCATAAGTAATTCTTGCATGTTCTCCGTTGTTATTTATTGCTTTGGCCAAGTAGTAGGTAGTGACTCCAAGAGGGAACGTTATGCTCGATTGTGGGTTCATGCCCCTCGATGACTAGCTTGAGTGATAGAAACATGAGTCTAGGGGATGTGCTGTTGCCACAAGGGGGAAAACAACGGTGCTTGTGCCCGCGGGTGCAAGGATTGTTTACTTTACGCAAAGTTCTTTTAATGCAGTTGTCTATTGCTTTGAGTTTACACTATGGGTGGGGCTCGCAACTTAATACCAGCGAGATGTTCTGGATAGATATCTCAAGGTGGATGATTAGTAGTAGATATTGATGGTTTTAGGTCTACTTACTTTGGCGTACCGCCCATGCTTTGAACCTCAACCTTTCTTGCAATGTAGTCAGCATTGGTTTGCGTTCGTGGTCCTGTCAATTGCCCAGCTGTAATTCGTTTACCTCACATAGCTGTTTTATCGTCTTTTGGGAGAGAGACATCACTAGTGAACATCATGAGACTCCGGTCCATATTACCATCATTGATCACATCCGCTATTTACTTTTCGCTTTTACTTACTATTGCAAACATTATCTATCACTACTATCACTTGCGTTTAATCCTTTGTGAACTACAAGGCCGGAGGGATTGACAACCTCTCTGTACTCGTTGGGAGCAAAGTTATTTGTATCTTTGTGCAGGTCCACGTTGATTGCTAATATTTGGCGCCGTTAGCAGTTGACACCTACTTGTTGAACCTAGGAGTCTCTGGGGATTCGATCCTTGGCATCTTTGCTAAGGGAAAAACTTCCACAACACTGCATCTCACACCTTCCACTTGGGGTAACCAACGAGGGGTTAGAGGCCCATCACTTGGAAGGGACTTCCTCCGAGCGGTAAAAGGCTTCATCCATATAGGTAAGGGATAAATCCGCTTACGCGGGAAGGCAAAAGGTGTGTACCCCTTTCCTAGAAGGAACAAGAGTGAACTTGTTGAGTAACCATATGAATCAATTTATAACTCCGATTATTATGTTGGTTATTGATTCCTTTATGCATTATGCCTAGCTTAAAGGCATAAAAGAAAGCGCTTTTGGGAGGCAGCCCACATGAATAAATTTTTATATTTTGCTTTTGTTGTGTCTTGATGTTGTTTACTACAGTAGCATCATCATTGTATCTTTGATTTTCATATTTGTGCCAAGTATAGCCTCTGATTGCTAGAAAGTTCAAAAGTTGTGAGGTGCTGTCCAGGAAACAGATTCTGTCCTTGGATAGAAAAATTCGTATAAAATCACCAGATTATCTTTTTGGTCTGAATTTGTTCGTCAGCGTTCTCTATATAATTGTCTTTCGTGCATCTGTTCTGAGTTTTTTGATTTGAGTTGGAGAAGTGCCCCGAACAAATCAATTACTACCTGCTGTTCTGTTTTTCACAGATTCTGTCCTGTTTTGCCTTTCCTTCATTTTGCAAACCAAGAGCTTGCTTTTTTTTTGCAAAAAACCTTTTGGCAATCTTGAGAAACAGTAGAACTTCAAGAATATCTTTATTTCCAGCAAGGAACAATTATTTTATTAAGGGTACTAACCTCGCTAATCAGATTATGATGAGTTATGTATGAAGGGAGTTTTCAAGTGTGCGAGGGAAGATGATAAAAAGATTCAGGAGTGTCAAGCGCTCAAGCTTGGGGATTCTGTGACGCCCGAAGACCGACGTCCCAGAAGATTCCAGAAGATTCCAGAAGATTCCAGATGTTTCGGGTTCTCCCGTGTGTTTCTTTGTGCTTGCATTATTTATTTTGCATTGCATCATGTCATCATGCCATCATGTCATATTTATTTTTGCATCTCAACCTTAAATAAACCGTGTGGACCTTCGGTCCATTTAAATCGAGGGAGGTGTGACTTCTCTTTATAACATATCCTCTCAATATTATTAGGGAGCTATAATAAATATTCCATTCCTTGGAATCACCTATAACACAATTGCACCTTTCTTCAATTTTCTTTCATCCAACTCTACTTCCTTTTCTTCCTTTGAGCCTTTAGTAAAATTGTGTTGCAATTTTACTTTATCTATAAATGTTCCATCTTTTATTTTTTCTATTCATGACCTTCCTTTCTTATTTTCTTTTGGACACTCTCTATTTAATATTTTTTTCTGCTGAGAATCAATAGAGGGAGTTGGTCCTCCAGCCTCCCTATCCTCCTGGCTCCATCTGGCCCGGCCATCCCTCAGCCTCCATCCCTTCAGGCCCAGCCGCCAGCCTCTTGGGCCTCCTCCTTCCACCAGCGGTCCATCCTCCCTTCGGCTCCCTGGCCCAACCTTCTGGACTCCAGGACACAGCCCGACCAAACCCTAGCCCTGACCCGTCGCTCCTCGTTTTCCCCTCGCCCGCCGCCAGCTCTTCCTCTCGATCTCTCTCCCTTCGCTCACTCCCAGCGCCTCGACCCCCCGAGACGATCTTCTTGCTCCCTTGCCTCATCTCCCGAGCGCCCCCTCCTCCTCTGCGCGAGCAGGCCAGCCAGGCCGCAGCTCCATCGCCTCCTCGCCCGCGGGTCGGCCAGGACCCGCGCGGACGCCGCAGCCTGCAGCGCTCCTTCGCCTCTCCTCGTCCAGCGCACGCGCCTCGCCTCCGCGCAGGCCTCCTCGAACGCCATGGATCCGAGGCCTCAGCCGCGCCCCTCCGTCCTCGAGGCCGCCCCGCATCGACCCTCCAGCGGCCAGGCCCGCACCATCCCCAGCGCCCGACGCCACGGTCGCCTCGTCGACCGTCCTCCAGCGCGTCCGCATCGGTGCAGCGCCGTCCGCCCCGTGCTGCTCCCTCCGACCAACGCCTTCTCCTCCTCAAGATCCCCGAGTCCCTGCGCCATGGAGCCCCGCGGCCTCGAACAACTCCTTCGGTCGCCTCGGCCTCGCCAAGGCCATGGCCCAGCGCCGCTGTGTCCCTCTGCCTCCAGGCCAGCACCGGCGCCCCGTCTTCTGCCATGGAGCCAAGGCCGCGCCCCGCCCTCTCCGGCGAGCCCTGCGGTGACCAGCATCAACACCAGCGCGCCTTCTCCTGGAGCCGAGCTCCGAACCCTGCTGCTGTTGCCGTGACTCTTTTGCTTGCTGCGTTTTTTTTCCTGTTGATGCGGACCCTGCAGTTGAAACACCCGTCGGTCGCCGAGTTCCCTTCCGGATTCGTCAAGTTCGACTACACGATGACAAGTACCCCTTCGGAGAGGTGAACGACTACGAACGGGAACGTCTACGCAAGATGACATGACAAGTACCACAACCAAGTACCACGACCGCGACAAGTACCACTACCGACGCCCGGAACCATCGGAACCCTCAAGTACCTCTACAGATCATGTACAACTACCGTCGCCGTGTACCCCTACCGTCGCCGAAGACCCGTGAACAACTACTTCCTCTACGACCCGCGAGAACGCCTACTTCCACTACGTCCCTCTACGATCTCGAGCCGCCCCGAAACGATCATCCCAAAGGTATAACACCGAGACAATGACCCGTGAGATGTTTGTTGTGTTGTATGAGATGCTCCCTTGTGTGCTCCGTGCCCGTTTCTTCTTTTGTCGTGCTCCTCGGTTGCCTCGTCACCGACCCGTGGGAACCCGGTGACGGGATCGCCCCACCTTTCATCTCGTTTGACTCACTCACGCCATCTTTCCTTTTGCACCGGACTCTCAACGAGTTACCGGAACCGATATGTTGCCGTGGCATCATTTTCAGAATTGTTGCCGTGGCACCCTTTTCCTTCCACCACGGTGACGATGCTTCATATCATCTTCTTGTTAACCTTCTAATAAAAATTGCATAAACTTGATCATGTCATCCGCATCATGTTAACAACACTAAAATGTTTAATTGTTGTTGCTTTATAATTATTAAACATGCTCATGGGGATTTTCCCGGATATGTTGTTGTTATTTTCCGGCCTCATTTAAAATGTCTTAATAGTGTAGTTTTATTATGCTTCACCTCTTGCCATGTTAACAAACTTTTAATCTTGTCTTGTAAATTAACGAGAGTCAATTAAATAATTAAATTTGGTGTTTCGTCAATATGCAACTCGTTGCATATTGAGCTCCACTTAACTTGTAGTTTTGTTTGTGCACTTTGCCATGACATGCATATTAAACCGGACATGCATCATATTTGGATGTGCATCGTATGCCATGTTTATGCTTGTGTGTTTACCGTGTTGTTTCTTTCTTTCCGGTTGCTTCTCTTGTTAGCTTCGGTTTCGTTCCGGAGTTGTGAGGATTCGCTCGACTGTTGCTCCGTCTACTTCGTGGATCCGTTCTTCTCCTTTGTGGAATCTCAGGCAAGATGACCGAACCCCGATAACATTACTATCTTTGCCTATTGCTAGTAGTCTCGCTCTATAGTTTTGCCTCGATGCCCATGTTTTCCTGTCAGCCTCCTATTGTAGCCATGATCCTGTCTAACCACCCTACCTATGCAAACCATTGATTGGCTATACGTAGGCTTCGCTCAGCCCCTCTTATAGCATTGTTAGTTGCAGGTGAAGATTGAAGATGCTTGCTTCATGTTGAAGTTTTGTTGGGTTATATCACACTATATAAATGCTTAAATGAAATCATCTATATATTGGCAAGGGTGGAAGGCTAAGCCTTTTGCTTGCTGATTTGTTCCACTCATGCCGTTAGGAACCGTATAAACCGGTGTTATGTTCCTTGATTATGCGTTCCTAACACGGTTGGGGTGTATGGGACCCCCTCGATAAACCGCTAAGTGTTAAGTCTTTTCCAGCAAGTCCCAACATTGGTACTATTCGCCTAATAACTAATAAAACTTGCATAGGGACTAGCTATCCCTTTTATTTTAATTCAACAACCCCGGGCCAGTGCTCCACATGAGTGTTGGTCCGAAACGGGGAGTCTGCGGGGCCACCACGAGGAAACTCGAGGTTTGGTAAAAACCTGTAGAATCGCCCATCCGATCGTGTCCTGAGACTTAGATACGCGCGGCTACTATCAGGGTGTCGACACGCCGGGAGGATTTGCTGGATTAGCCTTACCTTAGTTCGGAGTATCTTGAGCACGGGATTCCGAGAATACTCGGGTCTTCCCACCTATGGAGTTGCGACTCCGCGGATCGTGGGCTTGTAATGGGTCAAGTTGGAACACCCCTATAGGGTTATGAACTTTCGAAAGCCGTGCCCGCGGTTATGTGGCAGATGGGAGCTTGTTAATATCCGGTTGTAGATAACTTGACACAATGTTTCCAATACACTACCAGCGTGTGTACCGTGACTGTCAATTTCCGAATAGGGATTCGGGAGTTGAACACGATGGGGTTATGTTGGTTGAGCTTTAGCTAGGATCACTTCGTGATCATCTCTCGACCGAGGCACTTCTCTTCTCGCTCTCTTTTACGTAAGCTAGTGCTAGTTGCTGCTGCAGACTCTTGTTGTTCCTTCACCTCTTGTTCTTTCTTCAGCCTTGTCCTCACCCAAGGCTTAAATAGTCGTGTTACCCGGGAACGGGATTGCTGAGTCCTCTGTGGCTCACAGTTACTTCACCACACCAGATGTAGGTTCAGCCGAGTTTGTTGCAGGAGATGGATCAGTTCTTCACCAGGAGCTCGATGTAGAGTTTGGCCGTATGCTTGTGACGTTTCGATGATCAGTAGTGGTTTCTAATAGGATTCGATCCTGACCTGTGGCTTTATGTTGTTTTGGTATCTTTCTTTTGGATCTTCACCCGTAGTCGGGTTGTGATGTTTTGAATGATGTTATGCTTATGTAATGTATTGTGTGAAGTGGCGAGTGTAAGCCAACTATCTCCTTTTGCAATTTAATCCCTCTTTTACATGAGTCGTGCAAAGATACCAAAACTTGAGATCATTCTAGGATGGGCTTATATCTGTAAGTCGTGCCTCGACACGTAGGAGATATAGTCCCATCCTGGGCATTACAAGTTGGTATTCAGAGCCTTCTCCGACCTAGAAGCCCCCACTGATTGATCGAATCGTTGACGGTTGAGTCTAGGCACACACTGAAAATGTTTTGAGTCCTATATATATATCGGAGAGTAGGATTTATTTTGCTCCTCGTCCCTTTTCATTCTGGTGAGGACTCCTGACGACTACTCTTGCCTCTTCTACTTTCAAAAATTGCACCAAAATTTTTTAGGATCTCGCGAGTATTGTTTGGATTGTTCCGATGTCTTTGTGACGAGAACATTGTTCTCGATGCCTCCTGTCATTAGGGGTTGTGGCAGTGTCCCGGGGAGTTGAGCTCCGAGGTGTTGTCGTCACAAATCCATCTCGGCAGTACTAGAATGCTTAAGACGGCCGACATCGAAAACTCTCCTATGCGGTTAGTGGCAAGATAACCCCGACATCACCTAGTACTGGGGAGGTAGCTCGAGAGTATTGCCATAGCTTGTATAGTGGATGCGTTTCAAAGGTCCGAGGTAAACAGTTTCCGAGAAAGACTGGTTATGTGTTGAAGGATGGATACACCTGGATGTAGGTTTAGAGTTGATTGCGCGGTGCTTCCCGTGTATCCCCAACACCTGATTGCATAACTGGAAACTTTCGGAAATCTATAGGTGGGTTCATCCAGTAGTTCTAGGCTTTCTTCCAACGGATGCACGATATGAAGTTCGGGGTTCTACATTGAGTGAAGTGGTTTATGGACTTGTTCTGATCAGGAGTTGCATCTTAAAGGGTCCTTGGCTATGCTGATCCGGGGATTGCAAAACCCTTTTGCAACACGTTCCATAAGCTTTCAGCACGAAGATGTCGAACGAAGCTTCTATCTTGTATTTGTTCTATCTGATCCTTGTTCCTTTTTATTATTTATTTTTTCTTCTTCCAAGTGGCTTCTCGACTAGTTGATGTACCTGCGGAATTCATTCGTTCAATTCTTTGCTCGGATGATATTATGAAGATGATGCTGCGAAATATCTATCCTTTGTTCTTGTTTTGATTCTGGTATTCGAGTTGCTTCGATGTCAAATGTTGATTCCATACCTTTCTTAATTGGTGTTCTCATATTTCTATGGGAGTGCTAATCCTTCTTGACCATCGAGATGGTCATGTTAAATTCTTAAACTGGTGTACCTTCCCTTCAAGTTATTCCATACAGACGCCGTTGGGAAATCTGACGATTTGTCTGTTTCATTCATCCCAAGCTATCTTTGTTTTCCCCACCCTCCCACCCTTCTTCTTCTTGGAGCCAGAAATTCTCAGATGAAGTATCCATTTATTCATGTGATATTTTTCTTCATTCTTTTCCTTCAATGTTTTTATCCGGTGAATTATCGTGAAGATGCTCGAGAGCTTCAAGTTCATCATTCTTTTGTTCTCATATTCTGCCGGTGGATGTAATTCAAGATTTCGGTGTTGATTTTATCCTTTTCCTCAGTTCACAATGCTTTCTTATTCCGGTGTCCCAATTAATCATTCTCCTCTTGTTATTCATATCCGGAGTGCTCAAGATTCATAATTCCATTCTTAATCCGTTCTAATTATTTTGAGGTTGCTATCTTATTCAAGCCATTTAATTCAACCGGTGCAATATCTCTCAAGTAATCTTTTCCAACGGTGATTTCTTTGAGTGGGCCCTAACCCACAGGTCTTTTTCCAGGATCTTACCTAACTCTTCTAATTTTTCCGGAGTTACTCTTAAATTCTTTTCAAAGTGTGACGTAAGAATTATTTCCATCAGTCACATGCCTTCTCCAAGCTTGTTTTCAAATTTTTTTCCATCTTTAGCTCCACCTTCCTCTTGTCATTCGTCCGGAGTATCTCGAAATTCTTCATGGCATTTCTCGTCTTCACTCTCAACATTTGGAGACTGGACAAGTGTTTCTCTTAAATCTTGGCCCGTCTTCTTGAAGATTCGTGGTTCTAGCTTCATGCCATCCTCATTATTGTTCCGATTGTGAGGTATTCTTTTATACCCACCCGAAGCTTTTCATGGATTCTTTTCTTTGTGATCCTCCGAAGGCCATCATTTCAGGATATTTCTTCGTTCTCAGTTTTCAACTTCGTCCTCCAACTATTCTTCATTGATGCCTCTTCGTTCGTCTCCATATTCTACCGGTGCTTTGTCAAGTATTCTTTAATCGGTTCGCGATCTCTTCGTTATCTTGTAAATGTTCCTCTAGTGCTTATTCTTCAAGGTGATTATTCTCTTTCATTACCCATTTTCAATTCTTATGGTGGTTCATTCAAGATTACCCTTCCGTTGTTATCGTTTTAATTCATTTGTTCTTTTCACAATCCTACCGGTGGTTCGTCGAAGTTTTACCCAAGCTCGTGCTAGACCTCCCTTTAATTCTTTCCAACGAGAATAAGTAGTAGGCCAAATCCTTTGGTTGTCATCAATTTAAATTGGTGAAGGAGATGCATGACATAATTCTTATTCTTATTCTTCAAGGTGATTTAATTCTTTTGTCTGGAGCTTGTTCATCATATCATATTCTCGGTCCTAAGTTGTCCATCTTGTTTTCTGGAGCTCCAAGTTATTTCTATTATCATTTCAAAGCTCCATCCAATTCATCACGAGCCTTGAATCTTATTCTTTTCATCTTTCACTTCTCATGCTTTCATTACCGGATTTCTCATGGTGGTTAATCATGTTTTAATTCATCCTCGTAGTTGTCATCAAGATTCTTGTTGGAGCTCAAATATTCTTCTGCTTGCATTTTGAAGTGCAATTCTTTCTCCCTTACCTTTTCAGATGGTGTTATGTCATTCTTGACAATTCCTTCATGTTTCATGATTCACGAGTTGTTAGGAATGAGATATTTAAAAACATCATTTTTCCTTGTTCAGGAGATGTTTTCAACCCTTCAATTTATTCGTTGGAGTCATCTTGGGTTATAATTCACCTAAAAGCTTTCCCTAAGGATTGTTGTATTGTGGTGCTTATAAATGACCCAAGTTCTTCATTTATCCTCCCGGTGTAATAAGTTTTTCGCCTGCTTGTTGATCTCAATCCAAGCAATTCGTTTCTGTTAGTGGTTGGTTGTCACCTCATAATTTCGAGATGTTTTCCATAAGCCCACATCGAGCTTTCTTTTCATTGTTGATATTCCAACAGCTCTGTTCAACCCTTCTTTGTAAGGATGCTCTTTCAAATTCAATTTGAGAGAAGTTTTCTTTTTCTTCTCCGTTCTTTTCTTTCCAACGACCTAGCATATATTCTTTCATTCCGGAGGCATTGTGATGTTGCTCTCTACAAACCATAATCCCGTTTTGTCAAGATCATGTTCTTTTTCCTTGTTTATCTATTTAACCGGAGTGTTGTATTCATCAATTCAAGTTCCGTCTTTTATCTAGCTTTTCCTCTCTTTTTAACCGGAGTGATGTCTGAATCTTTCTTCCCCTTGTGCCATTCTTTCAATTGTTTCAGAGGCTATATGTTGTTCATTTCTTCAAGTATCATCTCAACTTGGCAAGTTCTTGTTAATTCCTTCCATTTTCAGTCGGAGTGCTGTCCGAATTCTGTCATTCTTATTCCTTGGCTATACCGTTGCGGTTTCTTATTCTTTTGGTTCATAAGCTCTTGTTTCATGTCTTTCAACCTTCAAGGTTCTCATAGTGCTCCTTGTTCCTCATTTTACCGGAGTGCTCTTAACTTCGGTCATCTCCGTTGTATTCTTCTTTCATTTTGGTCAACCTCTCAAGGTTCCTTGGTTTCACTCGTCTGTCAAAGAAGCAACTTTGTTTTACCTCTTCTTTTCGTTTTTACCCGGTGCTATCTCTAGGATCTCGGGTCGAGATCCTCTGTTAGTGTGGGAGAGTTGTGACGCCCGAAGACCGACGTCCCAGAAGATTCCAGAAGATTCCAGAAGATTCCAGATGTTCCGGGTTCTCCCGTGTGTTTCTTTGTGCTTGCATTATTTATTTTGCATTGCATCATGTCATCATGCCATCATGTCATATTTATTTTTGCATCTCAACCTTAAATAAACCGTGTGGACCTTCGGTCCATGTAAATCGAGGGAGGTGTGACTTCTCTTTATAACATATCCTCTCAATATTATTAGGGAGCTATAATAAATATTCCATTCCTTGGAATCACCTATAACACAATTGCACCTTTCTTCAATTTTCTTTCATCCAACTCTACTTCCTTTTCTTCCTTTGAGCCTTTAGTAAAATTGTGTTGCAATTTTACTTTATCTATAAATGTTCCATCTTTTATTTTTTTCTATTCATGACCTTCCTTTCTTATTTTCTTTTGGACACTCTCTATTTAATATTTTTTTCTGCTGAGAATCAATAGAGGGAGTTGGTCCTCCAGCCTCCCTATCCTCCTGGCTCCATCTGGCCCGGCCATCCCTCAGCCTCCATCCCTTCAGGCCCAGCCGCCAGCCTCTTGGGCCTCCTCCTTCCACCAGCGGTCCATCCTCCCTTCGGCTCCCTGGCCCAACCTTCTGGACTCCAGGCCACAGCCCGACCAAACCCTAGCCCCGACCCGTCGCTCCTCGTTTTCCCCTCGCCCGCCGCCAGCTCTTCCTCTCGATCTCTCTCCCTTCGCTCACTCCCAGCGCCTCGACCCCCCGAGCCGATCTTCTCGCTCCCTTGCCTCATCTCCCGAGCGCCCCCTCCTCCTCTGCGCGAGCAGGCCAGCCAGGCCGCAGCTCCATCGCCTCCTCGCCCGCGGGTCGGCCAGGACCCGCGCGGACGCCGCAGCCTGCAGCGCTCCTTCGCCTCTCCTCGTCCAGCGTACGCGCCTCGCCTCCGCGTAGGCCTCCTCGAACGCCATGGATCCGAGGCCTCAGCCGCGCCCCTCCGTCCTCGAGGCCGCCCCGCATCGACCCTCCAGCGGCCAGGCCCGCACCATCCCCAGCGCCCGACGCCACGGTCGCCTCGTCGACCGTCCTCCAGCGCGTCCGCACCGATGCAGCGCCGTCCGCCCTGTGCTGCTCCCTCCGGCCAACGCCTTCTCCTCCTCAAGCTCCCCGAGTCCCTGCGCCATGGAGCCCCGCGGCCTCGAACAACTCCTTCGGTCGCCTCGGCCTCGCCAAGGCCATGGCCCAGCGCCGCTGTGTCCCTCTGCCTCCAGGCCAGCACCGGCGCCCCGTCTTCTGCCATGGAGCCAAGGCCGCGCCCCGCCCTCTCCGGCGAGCCCTGCAGTGACCAGCATCAAAACCAGCACGCCTTCTCCTGGAGTCGAGCTCCGAACCCTGCTGCTGTTGCCGCGTCTCTTTTGCTTGCTGCGTTTTTTTCCTGTTGATGCGGACCCTGCAGTTGAAACACCCGTCGGTCGCCGAGTTCCCTTCCGGATTCGTCAAGTTCGACTACACGATGACAAGTACCCCTTCGGAGAGGTGAACGACTACGAACGGGAACGTCTACGCAAGATGACACGACAAGTACCACGACCAAGTACCACGACCGCGACAAGTACCACTACCGACGCCCGGAGCCATCGGAACCCTCAAGTACCTCTACGGATCATGTACAACTACCGTCGTCGTGTACCCCTACCGTCGCCGAAGACCCGTGAACAACTACTTCCTCTACGACCCGCGAGAACGCCTACTTCCACTACGTCCCTCTACGATCTCGAGCCGCCCCGAAACGATCATCCCGAAGGTATAACACCGAGACGATGACCCGTGAGATGTTTGTTGTGTTATATGAGATGCTCCCTTGTGTGCTCCGTGCCCGTTTCTTCTTTTGTCGTGCTCCTCGGTTGCCTCGTCACCGACCCGTGGGAACCCGGTGACGGGATCACCCCATCTTTCATCTCGTTTGACTCGCTCACGCCATCTTTCCTTTTGCACCGGACTCTCAACGAGTTACCGGAACCGATATGTTGCCGTGGCATCATTTTCGGAATTGTTGCCGTGGCACCCTTTTCCTTCCACCACGGTGACGATGCTTCATATCATCTTCTTGTTAACCTTCTAATAAAAATTGCATAAACTTGATCATGTCATCCGCATCATGTTAACAACACTAAAATGTTTAATCGTTGTTGCTTTATAATTATTAAACATGCTCATGGGGATTTTCCCGGATATGTTGTTGTTATTTTCTGGCCTCATTTAAAATGTCTTAATAGTGTAGTTTTATTATGCTTCACCTCTTGCCATGTTAACAAACTTTTAATCTTGTCTTGTAAATTAACCAGAGTCAATTAAATAATTAAATGTGGTGTTTCGTCAATATGCAACTCGTTGCATATTGAGCTCCACTTAACTTGTAGTTTTGTTTGTGCACTTTGCCATGACATGCATATTAAACCGGACATGCATCATATTTGGATGTGCATCGTATGCCATGTTTATGCTTGTGTGTTTACCGTGTTGTTTCTTTCTTTCCGGTTGCTTCTCTTGTTAGCTTCGGTTTCGTTCCGGAGTTGTGAGGATTCGCTCGACTGTTGCTCCGTCTACTTCGTGGATCCGTTCTTCTCCTTTGTGGAATCCCAGGCAAGATGACCGAACCCCGATAACATTACTATCTTTGCCTATTGCTAGTAGTCTCGCTCTATAGTTTTGCCTCGATGCCCATGTTTTCCTGTCAGCCTCCTATTGTAGCCATGATCCTGTCTAACCACCCTACCTATGCAAACCATTGATTGGCTATACGTAGGCTTCGCTCAGCCCCTCTTATAGCATTGTTAGTTGCAGGTGAAGATTGAAGATGCTTGCTTCATGTTGAAGTTTTGTTGGGTTATATCACACTATATAAATGCTTAAATGAAATCATCTATATATTGGCAAGGGTGGAAGGCTAAGCCTTTTGCTTGCTGATTTGTTCCACTCATGCCGTTAGGAACCGTATAAACCGGTGTTATGTTCCTTGATTATGCGTTCCTAACACGGTTGGGGTGTATGGGACCCCCTCGATAAACCGCTAAGTGCTAAGTCTTTTCCAGAAAGTCCCAACATTGGTACTATTCGCCTAATAACTAATAAAACTTGCATAGGGACTAGCTATCCCTTTTATTTTAATTCAGCAACCCCGGGCCAGTGCTCCACATGAGTGTTGGTCCGAAACGGGGAGTCTGCGGGGCCACCACGAGGAAACTCAAGGTTTGGTAAAAACCTGTAGAATCGCCCATCCGGTCGTGTCCTGAGACTTAGATACGCGCGGCTACTATCAGGGTGTCGACACGCCGGGAGGATTTGCTGGATTAGCCTTACCTTAGTTCGGAGTATCTTGAGCACGGGATTCCGAGAATACTCGGGTCTTCCCACCTATGGAGTTGCGACTCCGCGGATCGTGGGCTTGTAATGGGTCAAGTTGGAACACCCCTGCAGGGTTATGAACTTTCGAAAGCCGTGCCCGCGGTTATGTGGCAGATGGGAGCTTGTTAATATCCGGTTGTAGATAACTTGACACAATGTTTCCAATACACTACCAGCGTGTGTACCGTGACTGTCAATTTCCGAATAGGGATTCGGGAGTTGAACACGGTGGGGTTATGTTTGTTGAGCTTTAGCTAGGATCACTTCGTGATCATCTCTCGACCGAGGCACTTCTCTTCTCGCTCTCTTTTACGTAAGCTAGTGCTAGTTGCTGCTGCAGACTCTTGTTGTTCCTTCACCTCTTGTTCTTTCTTCAGCCTTGTCCTCACCCAAGGCTTAAATAGTCGTGTTACCCGGGAACGGGATTGCTGAGTCCTCTGTGGCTCACAGTTACTTCACCACACCAGATGCAGGTTCAGCCGAGTTTGTTGCAGGAGATGGATCAGTTCTTCACCAGGAGCTCGATGTAGAGTTTGGCCGTATGCTTGTGACGTTTCGATGATCAGTAGTGGTTTCTACTAGGATTCGATCCTGACCTATGGCTTTATGTTGTTTTGGTATCTTTCTTTTGGATATTCGCCCGTAGTCGGGTTGTGATGTTTTGAATGATGTTATGCTTATGTAATGTATTGTGTGAAGTGGCGAGTGTAAGCCAACTATCTCCTTTTGCAATTTAATCCCTTTTTTACATGAGTCGTGCAAAGATACCAAAACTTGAGATCATTCTAGGATGGGCTTATATCTTTAAGTCGTGCCTCGACACGTAGGAGATATAGTCCCATCCTGGGCATTACAGATTCCCCCGTGCACCCCCAAGAAATATTCAAGGAGACTCAAGCGTCTAAGCTTGGGGATGCCCCCGTGCATCCCCTTCTCCATCAACATTATCAGTTCGTCTTTCGTTCCGCTATATTTTTATCACTTCATGTGTTATGTGCTATGCTTGGAGCGTCTTGCTTTTAGTTTTCTTTTTAGTTTTCCATAACGAGTCGGAACTCAGCTTTCTTTATGTGGGAGAGAAACACGCTCCACTTCTACCTAGAACATAACATAGAATTTTCATGTCTATCTTTGCTGTGTGTGTTCTTTGTCTTTTAATAGCTACTATCATGCTCAGCTCTTAGTATTCATGCTTATCTTTTCAAAGAGCTTTTGTTTAGTTGGTTGCTTGAACTCTCTTTAATTATCATGCTTATCTTATTAAGAGAGTTTGCTTCCGTTGCATTGGTTGATATGTATATGATAAAGATGCTACGTGCATGATGGCGCTTAGTAGTTCATGTTTTCTTATGGTTAGTCTCAAATAGCTGGAGGATTCCCAATGTGTTATTAGAGTACCAACTTGATTTGTTTGCCTATGATGTGGTATGGTTTATTAATATCTTCCTTTGAGAATTTATTTTGATTGACTTGGCGTATGCTCACGCATATTTAAGACTGTAAAGAAAGTCTGTCAAGCCTTGATGATCTTTTATTTCTGAGTAGCGATATAACTTCCATGCCTGATTCAGTATTGCTTTGTCGCTCTGCATGATTATGATCGTCATTGCTCTCTTAGTTGGTCGCTCCCAGTCTTTTGCTAACCTCCACCTGTACTAAGCGGACTGACTGCTTGTGCATCCACATCCTTTTAAACCAGTTATGCCATATGAGTCCACCATACCTACCTATATGTGGTATTTCACCACCACCCCAAGTAAATTTACATGTGCTACCTTTAAAACCTTCAATTTTTGCAATACATAGCTCATGGGAAAGTAGCTTAAAAACTATTGTGGTAAAGAATATGTTGCCTATGTATCTTATTTCTTATAAGTTGCTTGCTGAGCGGTAACCATGTTTTTGGGGACGCCATCAACTGTTACACTTTTGTTGAATATCATGTGAGTTGCTATGCATGTTCGTCTTGTCTGAAGTAAGGGTGATTTGCCATGGGTTGAATGGTTGAGTATGCATATTGTTAGAGAAGAACATTGGGCCGCCAACCAAAGCCATGTATCATGGTGGAAGTTTTAGCTTGGAAATTAATCCTCAATCTCTTATGAGAATATGCTTAAGCATTAAAGAGGAGTCCATCATCTATTTTCTATGTTGTCCCGGTATGGATGTCCTCAAGTTGAGATCTATCAAAAAACGAGAAATCAAATGCGATTTATCTCCTTGGACCTTTGTACAGGTGGCATAGAGGTACCCCTTTGTGACACTTGGTTGAAACATATGTAATGCAATGATAACCCATGGAAATCCGAGCTAATTAGGACAAGGTGCGAGCACTATTGGTATTCGATGCATGATGCTTGCAACTAATAGGATGTCTTATGCATGACACATATGAAGTACTACTACCGTTGACAAAATTGCTTCTATGTTTTCAAAATAAAAAGCTCTAGCACATAACCATTCTTTTACTTTTATGTTGAGTCTCCACCTTCTTTTAAAAGCACCAACTACTGAGAGCATGATTGTCATTCTGAGTGTAATGTGCATTGTCCCAAAGTAGCATTGTCTTTTGCATGATTGTGATATCGTTTATTCTGAAATCATTGTATCTAGTCATCACTTAAACCTTGAAGGTGCCCCTGCATGTATGTTTTGCTTCACTAAAGGGGGCAAGCTAGATATCACTTTATCATATTTGCACATCATGTTCAATGCAAATCTTTTTGATGTTTCAGTTTCATATTGTAAAACTTTCAGTCCTTTGTGATTTTCTCATGAGGCAACTTAATTACTATAGAATCATTGTCTCAGTAAGCTTTTGTCATATGACTATGAAAAAGTCCTATATGGTTAATAGCATGTCACCACAGAAATTATTCTTGTTATCATTTACCTACTCGAGGACGAGCAGGAATTAAGCTTGGGGATGTTGATACGTCCAAAACGTATCTATAATTTCTGCTTGCTCCATGCCACTTTTGGGTGATATTGCTATGATATTTATACACTTCCATACAGTTTTGATCATATTTGGACTAACCTACTAATCCAGTGCACCCCAGTGCCAGTTTCTGTTTTCGGCTGTTTTTGTATTTCAGGTTTTCACATTACGAGAACTGTCAGGAAAAATCCAGAAAAATTATATAAAAAATCAGCGTTCCAGAACCTACCTTGCGCCCGAAGTACAGCCCGGGGGGGGGGGCCACCAGGGCCCCAGGCGCCCTGGCGGCGCCCCCCCTCCCGGGTCGCGCCGGGGGGGGGGGGCGCCTGGGCCCCCCGAGCCCCGTCTGGTGCCCCCCTTTGGCATATATTTAGAACGTCCTTCGAAACCCTCGGTACGGGGAACTCTTTTTCGCGATCTCATCTCTGTTCCGCCGCCGCCGCCGCTTCCAAGATCGGGAGCACCAGGAGAACTCTTCCCGGCACCCTACCGGAGGGGAGGATCACCATCGGGAGCCTCTCCACCACCATGGACGCCTCCCGGATGAGTTGTGAGTAGTCTCCCTTGGACCATGAGTCCATGACCAGTAGCTATGTGATGTTCTCCTCCCGTTCTTGTGCTTCACTAATTAGTCCTCGTGAGCTGCCGTACATGATCGAGGCACATATGTAATCCTTATGCTGTTGCTATGATGAGTTTGCTGGGATCCGATGGATTATGAGATTATGTTCAGATTGTGATTGAGTAATATATTTGATCTACCTCTTTTATATTTATGTTCATAAGTAATTCTTGCATGTTCTCCGTTGTTATTTATTGCTTTGGCCAAGTAGTAGGTAGTGACTCCAAGAGGGAACGTTATGCTCGATTGTGGGTTCATGCCCCTCGATGACTAGCTTGAGTGACAGAAACATGAGTCTAGGGGATGTGTTGTTGCCACAAGGGGGAAAACAACGGTGCTTGTGCCCGCGGGTGCAAGGATTGTTTACTTTACGCAAAGTTCTTTTAATGCAGTTGTCTGTTGCTTTGAGTTTACACTATGGGTGGGGCTCGCAACTTAATACCAGCGAGATGTTCTGGATAGATATCTCAAGGTGGATGATTAGTAGTAGATATTGATGGATTTCGGTCTACTTACTTTGGCGTACCGCCCATGCTTTGAACCTCAACCTTTCTTGCAATGTAGTCAGCATTGGTTTGCGTTCGTGGTCCTGTCAATTGCCGAGCTGCAATTCGTTTACCTCACATAGCTGTTTTATCGTCTTTTGGGAGAGAGACATCACTAGTGAACATCATGAGACTCCGGTCCATATTACCATCATTAATCACATCCGCTATTTACTTTTCGCTTTTACTTACTATTGCAAACATTATCTATCACTACTATCACTTGCGTTTAATCCTTTGTGAACTACAAGGCCGGAGGGATTGACAACCTCTCTGTACTCGTTGGGAGCAAAGTTATTTGTATCTGTGTGCAGGTCCACGTTGATTGCTAATATCTGGCGCCGTTAGCAGTTGACACCTACTTGTTGAACCTAGGAGTCTCTGGGGATTCGATCCTTGGCATCTTTGCTAACGGAAAAACTTCCACAACACTGCATCTCACACCTTCCACTTGGGGTAACCAACGAGGGGTTAGAGGCCCATCAAGGGCTGAGAGGTCATCTTAGCCGTCCGCCCAACGTTTGGCACACCTATTATTTCACAAAACTTTCCCAAGGGCATCGTGATAAGATCATTGTAAATTTTAAACTCAATAGCACCAGTACCAGGGTTATATCTAAAACTGTTAATGAAACCGGAGGTGAGTTTTTGATACTGAGTAACACGGCACGTGACGAGCCGTGTCAGACCTGCATTAGCACAAAGGTTATAAAACTCATCCTTAATTCCCGCGGCTTCAAGGAATTCATCACATGGGAACATCATAGCACGTGCTGGACTTGTGTCTTCCAACAACTCTAGGGGCACATGATCTTCATTGTAGCTCACCCTAGCAGTCGAGGGTGAGGCTGCGGCTCTAGTAACTCGATCGGAGTGTGCGGGCCTCTTCTTCTCAAGCCACCCCTTTGCCCTTCCTAACAAACTCATTTCTGGAGGTGGGTCTTGTGGGCCCCAGGCGCCCTATGGGCGCGGCCAGGGGGCAGGCCGCGCCAGCTGGCCGCCTGGGCCACTGGTGGCCCCCCCTGGTCAGCCCCAGGTGCCTCTGGGTCACTCCCGGCATGGAAATTTTTATTTTTATTTTTCTGGAATTTTTCTGAAAACTTCACTGTTGAAAATTTTTGTAAGTTCAAAAAGCTGCAAGACTTTCTGAAAACTTAAAGCAGTGATTAGTATTGTGAAGCTTCAAAAACATAAACACTTGGTACAGCAAGGAGAACAAAAGCTAAAACAAATGAAAACATAACAAGCTCAACTTTTTACCTATATAAAACATCCTTACTAGTAAGGTTGATCAAGTCTGACCAACAAACAGGCGATATATAGAGCAAAAAGTCTCACCTCTTACGAAGTGATAATTGCACCTTTACTTTAATGGACATTGTCCCTACCATAATAGTTTTGTATTCGTGGTGCACTTGTAGTGGACAGTCCCATTCTCCAATCTTCACGGTCTCCATATTTTCTATAGAGTTGAGGCCATGCCTCTTGTCGGTCTTCTTTGGAAAATACACCGTGTGTTCTTTATCATTCACATTGAAGGTAACCTTTCCTTTATTGCAATCAATAATAGCACCTGCGATGTTAAGAAAAGGTCTACCAAGAATAATGGACATGCTCCCATCCTCGGGCATGTCAAGCACAACAAAATCAGTAAGGATCAAACAATTAGCAACTTCTAGGGGAACATCCTCACAAATACCTATCGGGACGGCGGTTGACTTGTCAGCCATCTGAAGAGAGATATCTGTAGGAATTAGTTTCTCTAAACAAAGCCTCTTGTAAAGAGAGAGAGGCATAACACTCACTCCTGCTCCAAGATCACATAAAGCAGTTTTGACATAATTATTCTTTATGGAGCAAGGAATGGTGGGTATACCTGGATCACCAAGCTTCTCAGGAATGTTGCCATTGAAAGAGTAGTTAGCAAGCATAGTAGATATTGCTTCATTAGAAATTTTTCTTTTATTAGTGACAATATCTTTCATATATTTTGAATAGGGAGGTGACTTAATAGCATCAGTCAAAGGGATTTGAAGAAAAAGAGGTTTCATCCACTCACAAAACTTATTGTAATGCTCTTCTTCTTTAGATTTGAGAGACTTACCTGGAAAGGGCATGGGTTTTTGTATCCATGGTTCTCTTTCCTTCCCATGTCTTCTTGCGACGAAGTGTTCTCTAGTGTACTTCTTGCGTTTGTCAGGTGCTTCTTCTTCTCGAACTTCAGGCGGATCATTCTTCTCATTATCCTTACCTTCAGGTTCGGCACCGTCTTCAGTCTCAGCATCGAAGATAGATACATTGTTGGGATCAACAGCTGGCTCTTCACTTGTAATAGGATCATTGGAATTGTCAGCCTCCTTGTGTTTCTTCTTCTTCTTCTTTGGAGAGCCAACAATTTCTTCTTCCTGCATTTGAGAATCTTGCTCGATTCTCCTCGGATGCCCTTCTGGATAGAGAGGATCTTGAGTGCTAGTTCCTCCTCGGGTCTTAATCCCGAAGGCCTGCAAATCATCTTGTTTGGCATTGTTAGCGAGCAAATCTTTTTGCACATTAGAAATTTGTTCAAGCTGAGTTTGAACCATATGAAAATGCTTCACAAGACATTTAACATCATTAACTGTTCTACCTAGAACATCAAGCAAACTTTTGATAGCAAGGGAATTATCATGCAATTGACTTTGTATCCTCTCATTAAAATGATTTTGTTTCATAATAAAATTATCAAACTCATCTAAACATTGATCAGGAGGCTTACCATGAGGGATGTCACTTGCGTTGAAATCTAAAAAAGAGTGTACCTCTACCATAGGAGGGTGAGTGGTAGGCTCACACAACTTCTCAATAGGGGGTAGATTCTTCACGCCTTCAGTTTTAATACCTTTCTCTTTAATAGACTTCTTTGCTTCTCGCATATCTTCGGGGCTTAGAACAACATGCCCCTCTTCTTTGGTGGTGGAGGTGGTTCAGGGACGGACCAATCTTCATGGTTTTTGGCAATCCTGCCCATCAAATCCTCTGCATCGTCCGGTGTTCTTTTTCTGAAAACACAACCAGCACAACTATCCAAATAGGACCTGGATTCATCAGTTAGACCAGCATAAAATATATCGATTAATTCATTCTTAGGGACTCCATGTCCTGGTCTAGCCCGGATCAGACTACAGTACCTCCCCCAAGCTTTAGGGAGGTGCTCATCTTGCAACTGTTTAAAGTTATAAATTCTTTGTAAAGCAGCATGTTGCATATGAGCAGGAAAGTACTTATCAACAAAAGAGTGAGCTAAATCTTGAGGACTCTTAATGGAACCACATGGTAGTGAATCATACCATGTTTTAGCACCTTCCTTCAAAGAGAAAGGAAGAAGCTTAGTCACATAAAAGTTTCGTATCTTTTCATTCGTGGTAAACAAGCCACCCAACTCAGTGATTTTGGTCAGGTGTGCAATAGCATCATCATTTTCTCTGCCATAAAAGGGGTCAGCTTCAACCATAGGTATAAATGAAAGATCAACAGAGAAATCATAATCATGATCATTGATGCATATGGGAGATGTAGCAAATTCAGGATCAGGAACAGTCTTGTTCTTCAAGGAGTGTTTTTCAAGCAGTTTCTTAATAGCTTCAGGGTCAGAGCCGGAAAACTCTGTCAGTTCCCTGCATAAATCACCATCAAGCATAATGTAATCATCATCAAGGAGTCTCTCCTTGAGTTTACTCAAATCAGGATAATCATAAGTTCCACCAATGGGGTAGCGAGTAACAGGAATTTCAATTCCGGATTTTTTTGCAGCAACAGCGATCTGTTTCTCAACAGCATAACCAAGTGAACCAATATCATCAAGAGTAGTAGAAGCATCATCAAAAGTATCGGACATAGTAACAGATTCAGTAGAAGCATCATGTGGTGGTGGTGAGGCAAACTTACTCATAACAGAAGGTGAATCAAGTGTAGCACTAGTGTTCAGAACAGTACCTCTTCTTGTAGTGGATAGTAAGATCGGAACCTTGGGGTCTCCTTTCTTACCAATAGCGGATGAAGTGCGGCAGGTAGGATACTTCAACTTGACTTGTAAATATTGCTATGCTCCCCGGCAACGGCGCCAGAAAACGGTACTTGATAACCCTCAACAGTAAGGGATCGAGATAGTCTTCGCGGGTAAGAATAACCCAATTTATAGATTCGACACACGGGGAGCCAAAGAGTATTTATAAGCTTTGACAGTTGAGTTGTCAATTCAACCGCACCTGAAATATACTTACTTGCAACAAAAGATAAGTGGTAACGGTGATATGATAGTGATGGTGGTGACAGTAAAAGTAAACAGCAAAGGTAAACAGCAAAAGTAACAACTAGTAATCAGCAGGATTTAAAACACCGTAGGCTAGGGAGATGGATGGTTGGGCGCTGCATGGATGAGATACATCATGAATCTAACTTGGGGCAAGGCACACAGAAAAGTAATGATCATCTAGGCAAGTATCAAACATTAGGCATGTATCCCACAGGTAGTTGTACGTGCTTGCAATAAGAACTTGCACAACATCTTTTGTCCTACCATCCCGCTAAGAACGGGGCCAAAAGGAACTTATGGAGATTAAGGTGCCCCTGTCAAAGAGCACCGGAACAAAGCAATAAACTCAATGGATACATGTAATCCTCAAACTATGGACCATCCCCTTTGGTGTCCCAAGCTGTCACTTTTGGGATCGCCGGTTCCGGACCGTAATAGGTGCAAACAACTCATAGATAGGATCAAGAACACAAATATATTCATGCAAACACATATGGTTCAGATCTGAAATCATGGCACTCGGGCCCTAAGTGACAAGCGTTAAGAGCAACAAGTTGAAGCAAAGATGATAAACACCATAGTAGATGATAGGCAACATGCCCCCAACAATCTGATAAACCATTACATGATCTAACTCATCCAATCCCTACCATCCCCTTTGCCTACAGCAGGGAATTACTCACACATGGAAGGAGAAGTCATGGAGGGAGGATGGAGTGGTGATGATGATGACGATGGCGACGATCTCCCCTCTCCGGAGGCCAAATCAGCCTCCAGATTAGCCCTCCCGAAGAAGAACAGAGGGTGGCGGTGGCTCCGCGACGGAAACTGGGAAAACGACTTCTGTTCTGGGGTTTTCTCGTCACGGGGATAAATACGGGTCAAAGTAGGGCACCAGAGGAGGTGGGAGTAGCCCAGGCGGCCTCCCGGCGCGGCCAGGGGTGGGGCCGCGCCACCAGGGCGCCTGGGCCCCCCTGGCTGCCCTCTGGTCTTCTGTCACAAGGTTCCTTTGGGTGCGTGGATTTTCTGTGATTTTTCTTAGAATTTTCTGAGATACCTAAAAATCCGTTTTCCTGCACACAATAAAACCATAGAGGCAGCTCTGCTGAAAACAGCGTCAGTCCGGGTTAGTTTAGTTCAAATCATGCAAGAATGAAGTCAAAACAATAGCAAAAGTGTTTGGAACAGTAGATACGTTTGAGACGTATCACATATAAGAGCACACCTAAGTAACATTGCCAAAATACTTAACTTATATGCTGCTGATACGTCCAAAACGTATCTATAATTTCTGTTTGCTCCATGCCTCTTTTGTGTGATATTGCTATGATATTTATGCACTTCCATACACTTTTGATCATATTTGGACTAACCTATTAACTCAGAGCACCACAGTGCCAGTTCCTGTTTTCTGCTGTTTTTCTATTTCAGGTTTCCCCCATAGTAAAAGTGCCCCAAAAATTCCGGGAAAAATACAGGAAAATCAGCGTACATGAAGCTTCGAGAAAAACCAAAGCAGGGCCAGAGGGGAGCCAGGGGTGGCCTAGGCGGCCACCTGGCGCGGCCCCACCCCTGGCCGCGCCAGGGGGCGCCTGGGGTCCCAACTCTGCCTCTGGTTGCCCCCCTTCGCATATATATTCCTCCCGTCGCGAAAACCCTGATGCTAGAACCCTTTTCTCCAGAAGCAATTCCGATCTTCGCCGCCATCGCCACCAAGTTTCGGGGGACCAGAATTCCTGTGCCGGCATCCTGCCGGGACGGGGAAGTGCCCCCGGATTCATCTCCATCGACGTTGCTTCCTCCCTCCATGATGCGGGAGTAGTTCCTCCTCGGGGCTGAGGTTTCTACCAGTAGCTATGTGGTCAATTCTCTCTCCCATGATGTGATCTTCGTTGTGATCATAGGCTATGTTAATCTAGGGAGATCCCATGATATTTCCCCTTCCTCTATGTATTGGATTGATGTACTCACTTGTCTTTATCTAGTATAATCCCCGAGACCAAGGTGGCAGCGGTCTATTGGACATGGATTAGAAGAATATTTTCATGAGTGATTTCCTCTTTTGTGTGTTGATTGAAGATTGAGAGTCTCTTGGTGCTTGTCTTTGACTATCCTTGGGATATGTTGTGATGATTGTGGTACTCTCTTTGGATGGCCGCGGTGACATTGGGAAATCTATAGATTGAGAACTACGAACTTTGAGGTGTGCTTTTGTAGCCCTACATAATTCTCGTCCTCTCTTGACCACAAAGGAATGACCTCCGAGTGCGTCTCCATTGCATGTTTTATGGGAAATATCATGTGATTAGACTATGTCAATGTTGTTGGGAGCTGCCACTAGTGAAAGTATGAAGCCTAGGCCTTGTTTCCACCATTGCAATACCATTTGTGCTCACGTTTACCACTTGTTTGCTTGCTGCACTTTTTATTATAGATTTATATTACTTTGCTTTGCCACTCCTATCATCCATATTTTACCATCTCTTCGCCGAACTAGTGCACCTATACAACTCCTAGTTGTATTAGGTGTGTTGGGGACACAAGAGACTTCTTGTATCTTAGTTGCAGGGTTGCTTGAGAGAGACCATCTTCAACCTCTACTTCCCTGAGTTCGATAAACCTTAGGTCATCCACTTGAGGGAAATTGCTGCTGTCCTACAAACCTCTGCGCTTGGAGGCCCAACATAGTCTACAAGAATAGAAGCGTGTGTAGACATTAGCTGCTCTACATATATCAGCATACCTAATGCCTTCTTCTTGATCTCCATCACTTCTCCTTCATGGCGTCTGCTTCACTTGTCATTCAGCATCTTCAGCCTCTCGGAGCGGCGCACCACCCCATCTGCAGGCCTTTTCTTGCTTCCGTTCCTTTCCCCTTCCCGCCGTCCACTTCTTTCTGTGCAGGCACCTTGTCCGCCTCGTCCGCCTCCTCTTGCTTGACGACGACGAAGTCAGGCACATCCGGCAGCTCGTCCACGTCGATGGGGATGGTCACAGCCCGTGGTGCCATCTGCACCTCATCCGTCTCGTCGTCAGAGAGGACGATGACGTCCACCTCCCACTCTTGAGATGACTCGGTCTCCGGGTCATAGCCAGAGTCCGCGTCGGAGGTGAGGTGGTCGTACTCAGAGTCGGACGACGAATTCGCGTCGGAGACGTCGTCGGGAAGGAGGAGGGCAGGCTGAAACCTGTCCCAGTACGCCCTGTTGATTGGCGCTGGGACGGCAAGGACGACTTCGCGCACGCGCTCCGCCCTGGAGGCGACACGGCTGGGATCCGGCTGCTGCGGCGGTGCCTTGGCGGACCGATACATCCACCAGCGCGCATCCGACCGCGTCTCCCCCATGGCGAACTGCAGGATCTTCACCGGATGGACGCCACCGACGACGCCATACGGGCCAATGGGCATGGCGCGACGCTTCTCGTCGTCCGTCATTACCTTGATGAGGCCGTGCGCGTGGTTCCTCATCATCTGGATGCTCGGGAACCAGCGCGCGATCTCCTGTAGCTCCGCCCGCGCCGCCTTGTCGTCGCCGACCAGATCTTCGACGGCCCTCTGCCATCCGAGGCTGCCGTCCATGTCGTCGGCGGCGGCTTCGACCTCCGGCGATGGTTTCTTTGGTGGCGATGAGATGAAGGTGGGTAGCGCAAGCAGCGAGGAGACGAGGGAAGTGGGGAGTGGGTAGTGGACGACGAGAGCGGTGGATTGCCTTCTTTAAGACAGGTGTGAAAACTGAATCGTCGGCCCATCGAAAAAATCACGGTGGGTTGTCGTATTAGTACAATAGTGGCAGCTAATACACCAAACCACGACAACTACTCTACTGGCATTGCTACTAGCTTACCAAGCCCATGGTCCTGGGTTCGAGACCCAGGCCGAACCTTTTTGTTTATTTTTTTTGAAATCTTTTTTAACTTCAGTAAACATTTCAACACAATCTTGGACAGCACATAACTGAACTTTTCTAACTTACAATACATAACTGAACTAAACTGAATTAAACTGAACTTTGCTAACTGTGACAGTACTTAACTGAACTTTGCCACTGTTAAAGTGAATTAAACTGAACTTAACTGGCAGACTTAACAATATTTAGTTACAAAAAGGGCACTTAATGCCACTGTTAGCCATCAATGTTTTACATTGTTTCAGGCCATAACAAAAGAAGTGATAGTCTCAACTGCCACCAAATCAAGCATCAGGGGGGGCATTTAAATCAGGAATTAGGCCGTTGCTCATATCTTCTCCAAACAGCAGCCACCATGCCCTCTCACCTGGGATTGCTCCTCTTCCTGTACCTGCATCTGCATTTGTTCCTCCCCTGCCTCTACCTGCATCTGCTATTCTTCCGCCCCTGCCTCCACCTGCACCTGGAATTCCTCCCCTGCCTCTCCAAGCATTTGCTCCTCTTCCTGGCACTGCATTTACTCCTCTTCCAAGTATAGCATTTGCTCCTCTTCCTCTCCTTGCTGCTGGATTTCCTTCTCCTCTTCCTCTCATTTTCCTTCCTCTTCCTCTGCCAGTAGCTTCAGATCCTTCTCCTCTGTCAGTTGTTGTTCTTGCCCTTGTCTGTCTAGCAATGTTCATCTCTGTAGTGACCCTAGGCTGTGGTATTGCAGCACCAGCAGCAGCAACAAATGAAGACTGCTGTGGCAATGGTCCATGAACTCTTTGTTGAGCTCCTCTAGTTCTATCTCTGCTAGCCATATTGAACACCATGCTGGTGGGTGACTCACTAGGATCTAACCTAGGATCTGGCCTGGTAGGGTATATGTTCTGCAAAGAAGAAGCTCATATTATTATGTTGAAACTGAAACATTCTTCAGTTTAACTGAAACTTTATTAGTTACAAGTGAAACATACCTGAAGAAAAGTTGGATCATCATAATTTTCATCCACCAGCTCTACCCCTTCTTCAACAAGTGCTTCCTGCCATCTGTAATGGCCCTTTCTGTTGTGGTCAGCTCTGCCACATATGGAGCAATGCATTGTAACACCCTTCTTGTTCAAATATCTCACACCATGTTTGATTTTCTCTTCAGGTGTTTTTTTCCTATTTTTCTTTGGCCTGCCCAGCTGTTTAGTGAACACCGGTGGAAATACCTTGTATCCTGGCTGCACCTCCCAGTATTTAGGGTCTCTTAGATGGACCAGTGTGTAACCATATGCTTTCATATAGTTCTCCACAGTGTAGCAGTCATGAACCATTAAGTCTGGGTCAATTCTTTCTTCCCTACAACATGCTATGGCATGGACACAAGGCACACCAGATAACTACCATCTCCTGCAATCACATGTATGCAAACACAAGTCCACTGTGTAGCTAGAATTTCCAGACTGAACTCTGAATTTTTGTTGGCCAGCTTCCGAAACATGACAATTTGCAGTAAATTCAGTGTTCTTGTCTAACTTCTTGTTTATCTTTGGGCATATTCTTTTCTCTGCCCACTTTTCTATTACCTCTCTTTGTTTGCTTACCAGCCTTTGCATGATTTTGTAGAATATATATTCAAGCATTGACAACACTACCATCTCTCTGCCTTCAAGGATATAACTGTTAAACACTTCAGAATTATTGTTCAGTAGAATGTCACATTTGGGAAATTCACTGAAAAATGCTTTACACCAAGTCTTTGGATCTAGTCTTTCAGTCCAATGAAATGCAGCTGAACTATCTGCATCCATTTTCTCACAGTTCTGCCTCCACTTCACTTGTGATCTTACAATGGCCCACAGGTCTTGCTTGAGCAACTCTCCCTTGTGCTTCTCATTGAAATTCTGATAGATATGCCTCACACAAAACCTATGCTCTGCATCTGGCCACACTTTCTGCACAACATTTATCAAGCCCTTTTGCTTGTCACTCATCATTGTGAAAGGAGCAGTGTTAGTGATGTTTAGATCATCTCTCAAAGTTGTAAGAAACCATTCCTAGGATCCTGTGCATTCAACTTCAACCCAACCCATTGCAATGGGGAAAATGCAGTCATTTGGATCAATTCCAACAGCACTAAGCAAAACTCCTTTGAACATTGTTTTCATGTGACATCCATCAATGAAAATGATAGGCATGCACCCCTTTAACCACCCTCTTTTACATGCATAGTAAGACCAGTACAGTGTCTTCAGACACTTCCTGCCCATTGGAAATTTTGGGTCTTTCTTCAGCTCAGTTGACAACAGAAATGTAGAGCCAGGGTTTGTAGTCCTTAATTCATGACCATAGTCCCACAGCATACTGAACTGATGTTCTTCATCACCATGGATCTCTTTCAGGGCTGTAGTTCTAGCCCTTGCTAGCTTCCATCTGTTAGGGGACACATTGAATGCCGTGGTGATTTTTCTTGCAAATGTACCAAGTGACATTTTCTGGTCATCCCTAAACTCATCTATGAAATACTGGCACAGAAACTTAGCTGTCATCTGCCTTATCTTCCATTTCTTCTGACAACAGTGCTCTCCATGGTAAGCCTTGATTACAAATCCCCCTGTCCTGTTGTCATTGCCAGCTTTTAGCTACCATGGGCAACCTCTTTCACAAACAGCCTCTATTCTAGTTTTGTCATTCTTTAACTTCTTGATCTGAACTCTGTTCTTAACAGAATATGCAGTAATATCAAGTCTAAGCTCCTTCACATCAGCAAAGACCATCCCAACTTTGAAGGCAGGGGCAACCATGTCCACCTTTGAATTGAAGGCAGTAAACTTGTACCTCAACTGCTCTGCTTCCTCAATGGGCAGATTAAGATCTTCATCATCGAGCAAATAGTCATCTACCTCCACATTATCCTCTTCTTCCTCAGCTTGTTCATCAACATCAAAATCAATGTTGTCATCATAAAGATCATCATCCCCTTCATCTATGTCATAATCACTGTCACTGAAATCTGATTCAGAAACAACTATATCTTCAATTACTGTTGCTCCATCTTCAGTAAGCAGATTGTGATCTACACCTTGTATAAGCAAGCTTTCAGGTTCTGTTCCAGTTGCAGCAAACTCTAAAAATGGCTCATCTTCATTAACAGAAATGACACTATGGTGAAAAGATGCGTCACTTGCAGTGTGCATTGCAACAGGGGATTGAATTGATGGCAATGTGCATATGAATTCAGCCCTAAAATTGCTGACGAAATCTGCATGATCAACCATAATAGAAAGCACTTTATGATCAACACTAGATCTGATGATGTGTTGAACATCATCATCAGATTTAATTCTGACCAAACCATCTGCAATTGATTTGTCAGGCAAGCACCAGTAGAGTATGTGCTCACCCACTGGATATTCCAACCAAGTTAGGTGCTCTTCAATGAAAGAATATGAGAATGTGCTAGCATCAACATAATCAAGAACTTCCACTGAAGGGTTCCAGTACTCCAAATTACCGATTGGGCCACAGAAATTCCCACCATGCTCAAGTTCAAGTGTAAAGAAAGAAGTGTCCACCCTTTGTCCATTTGCTGAATCACACACTGCATCAAATATGTGTAATTTGTAAGCATTGCACAATGATGTATACAATTAACAGTAAAAATTATTTAGCTCAGAAATTCAGTTAGCTAAGAAGTTCAGTTAACTACAGTGCACTGACAAAATTCAGATAACTACAGTGCACTGACAAAATTCAGATAACTACAGTTAACTAACAAAATTCAGATAACTACAGTTAACTAACAAAATTCATACAACTACAGTTAACTGACAAAATTCAGATAACTACAGTGAACTGAAAAAATTCAGTCTAATGTCCAAAAAGCAAGACTTGAGCTAACTGAAGTTGCTGCCGTCACTAACACAACCAACTGGTGGCATCACTAACACCTGAAATATGAGCATCAATAAAACCTAACCTAATCTACTCGGCCAGAACCCACTAGTCCAAAACCCTAGCTTTACTGCCGTAAGAAAAACCCAACACAACCAACACGCACACCACCGTCAGACGCACCGACGCGGCGGGGCTAATGCAGACGGCGACGACACACCGACGACGACCAAACAGAGCACGGGAGGAACAAACAAGAGACGAAAGAGGGGACAGAAGCTCACCATAGTCTGGTGGGATGACGCCGAAAGGCCGGATGAGATGAGCAGAAGGAGGTGGCTCCATCCCGCCGGCGAACTCCGGCGAAGACGGCGCCATGACAAGCGTCATCACCAACTAACCACACTGTCTCCCCCGACAGGACAGCGGGAGAGGTCGAACGGATCTGTGGAACTCCTGTGGCATTTAATTCAGGTGGGGTGTAGTGCGGGTTGAATCCAGTAAACGCCAGGGGCCTTTGTGCAAAATTGCCAGAGATGACCGGTCCACCCTCTGGACTGCCACTTGTCGCGCTGTGAGTGGTTGTGGACCAAAACATCACATAGGGCGTCAAGTTGTAGGAGTCCTCAGTAACATTTTGCAAGTTTTGGACTAAAACATCACATTCGATGCAAGTTTGTGGATCTGGGGTGCTATTACCTCATTGTAGTACTGTTAGAACAGCCCGTATGATTCCATGCCAAAGAAAGGTCCCATCAATGGGAGCGGCCCCATCAAATCGCTTGAAGCAGGAGTTTACTCTGCGGCCCCTCTCCCGCTTTCTCCGTTCCCCAAGAAAAGAAATGATCGTCAGCTTCACACGGGTGTTCTCATGCAGTTACAGTTTATTTTTTTAAACCTTTTTACTCTCTTTTTTGCGAATGGAGTTGCAGTGTCCTCTTGTTTTTTGGACAAATGCAGTGGCCTTTCGTTTCATAAAAGAAACGTACTGTAGCATTGTTTGCTCTTTGTTTTGTGCTGCTGTATACTAAACAAAATTAGGCAAGGTGAAGGATCTGCTGTGTGCAGTCCTGCTGCTGTGCTGCGCATATCTTCAATTCAATAGGGGAGGGGAGACGAGGTACTGCTGCCTGCCTACTCTATTTTCCATGAGGCGTACAGTGAGTGCACCACGGGACTGCTACCAGTGCCTGACAGCCAAGCTGGTAGAGTCCTGCTGACGGTCACAGGCGCAGTAGAGGAGAGATATGGTGCACTGCACAAGACGATTTTCTTTCCGGGTGACACGCTGCTTGCTTTGATTTGATGTGATGCCACAGATGAACCATGAGCCATCCGTATGAACGAATAAACCGAGGGTCAGGTGAGGTCACTGAATTTCGTAGACAAGACAAGAGCGCAGCAGAGGCCCCTCCCTCCCTTCTTCCAAAGCTCCATCATGTTTAAAAGCTAGCACCAATAACGAAGAAGTAAAAACTCAAGAAAAATTAAAATAATCAAGTTCTGTAAGAAATAATGAATAAGTGGCGCTGTTATTACCCTACACTAAGAAGAAATAAAATAAAATCAATCAGACAAGTAATGACATAATTTGCGCAGGGTTTACATAGAAATTGTGTTTTCTTTTTAATATGCAAGAATAGGCATATGTAGTGGAGTTTTCGCAAAATAATAAGTTTCCTAAGAAGGAATGGATTAGTGGCATCTGTATTGGCCTTAAAGAAGAAAGAGAATAAAATAAGGCACTAAAACACAATCCAATTAATAAAGTTTTCTAGGGAATAATGAATTAGTGGCATTGATATTAGTCTTCCCCGAAAAGAACATAAAAAAATATATTAAAACACTTAATGAATCTTTATGCACATAATTTACAGAAAAAATACGCTTTTTCATAATATGCAAGAATAAGTGTATATTACTGAAATTTCTTTTAAAAAAAGTTTCCTAAGGAGAAATAAATTAGTGACATTGAGATTAGCCTTAATAAAGAAATAAAATGAAATAAAAACCACAAAGTCAAAATAATGATTTTTTTTCTAAGAGAGAGTGAAATATTGGCATTGGTGTTACCCTTTAATAAAAAAGGAAATTAAACAAAAACTAAAATATCAAAATAATGAAGTTTCCTATAGAATAATAAAATTTTCTATGAACCAAGTAGTGGTATTGGTATTGCCCATTAGGAATAAATAGTGGAATAAAAACTAATAAATAAATAAATAATGGGATATTTCTAAGGAATAATTAATTAGTTGCATTGGTAACTTGGTATTATTCTTTAAGATACAGCATCTCCAAAACCGGCGTGAAGTTTTGCAATGCGGTTGCACGAGTGGAGATAATGTGGCTACCGAGCTCGTCAACCATGGAGATAGTAAATTTTGCTTCTTATTGCTCTACATATTGGTCAATTTATTGATTTACTCAATTTTTCAACTTGACATTCACCGCGTTGTATAGCGCGGATGAGTTAAGGAACACAACTCCGACATACTCTATGACGAGGTGGAAGTTATGCAACTTTTGCCGGTCGAAACTAAAGCTAGAGGACCGAAACACACAACCATGTCATCTGCTCCGCAAGGCAGTGGCAGAGACAAGACCCAAACAATGAATTTAACTACCAAAATATAATTTAACATATCAATTTTTTTTTGAACATGTTTGATTTTTCTAGTCAAATACGTGGTCAAACTTGGATAGTAAAAACCCGGGGAGAGAGAGGGGTTTCACCGTACGTACTCCTATTGATGACATTTCCCAAACGCTATTCATCTGCCACCTTCTCCAAATTTCTGAAACTGCACGTCTTGCAGTGGTGGTAGCGGAGGGAGCACGCCACCCCGGTCAAAACGAGTCAACGCGCAGGCCGAGAGGCGGTTCCGGTGGGCCCATCCTGCAGATCAGCATTGCCCCGCCACACTCCCAATAACAGCTCGACACGTGCCCCCCTCCGTCGTCCTCTTTTCACTCGCCTCTTCGGAAAACCCCAACCTTTCTCCCCTCTCCGATCCTCTCCTCCGGCCATGGCGCAACAGGTGAGCAACAAGGACCTGGAGGCGGTCCTCATGCAGGCCATGATGGCCGCCAGGAACGTGCGGGCGCAGCGCGAGCGCCTCTTGGAGCTCCACCGCCGCCTGCACCGCCACCACAAGGCCGCCCCCGCCCCCGCCCCGGCCGACGCCGAAGCCAAGCTCGGGGAGCTCGGCTCGGAACTCTTCCAGGTCTACTACCTCGGCCTGGAGGCCTGCGCCAGGATGCTCGGCAGCTGCGTCGAGACCGCCGTGGAGAACAACGCTATCGCCGCCATCAACATTGCCTTCGCGCTCATGCCCGACGAGCAGCTCTACGACGCGCTGCTCGCGCAGCGCCTCCCGCCCCGCCCCACCACCCAGGCCCAGGCCTTCGCCCGCCTCGAGGCCGCCCTCTTGGCCGTCAAGATGCTCGAGGAGCACCACCTCCCGCGCTGCCTCGAGTGCCTCGTCGGCGGCCAGGCCCCCGTCCCCGGAAAGCCCTCCACCACCGAGGCCCACGACCCGGACGCCACCGCCGCCGCCAAGACCTGTAGCGACGTGCACAAGGCGCTTGACTACCTGCGCCGCGCAAACAAGATCACCGGCCTCGCCGTGAAGCACATCGACCACGCCGTCACCGTCCTCTCCCGCTTCGCCGACCCCAAGGAGGTCTCCCGCCTCACCGAGTTGACGTCCGACCTTGGAGTTGAGGTCCAAACTCCAAACCTTTCTTCTGCTCTTCTTCCTCACTAGTAGCATCAGTCCATCAATTTGACTGTCCGATTCATCTCATTGCAGATTAGCCAGCCCACTACTTCACCTGACCCATCATAGATCTCGACAAGCGACCGAAGGGAGGTGGAATCCCTTGAACCGCTGATAGAATTAAGCCATACTCCTCCTAGTATATGACTTCATCTATGATCTCTAGCTAGTTCATCATGCAGACTACTTATGGTTTCAGTTGAGTTGTGTCCGTCAGATTAACCTGCTGCTATGCTACTATTATCTGGATGCAATCTATCTTAGCTTCATCAATTAGGGCCTTAGGGGTAATATAATCAATGTACAGTAGTAGTAGTGGGATGTTGAGCTGCATCTTATCTGTGGGGCGACCGAATCGAATTGCAGGAGCTATCGTACTAGTTCAATGCCGTAGCTGCATCTTTGTTCGTGGATGGACGATCGAATCGAATTGCACGACAAAATTGCATCTGCTGTGTGTTTTAATCATGTTCTGTGTTCGATGTTACTAACATCTTTGGTAATCTTCCAACCTACATGCTGGGAGCATCGATCAGGCACAGTTTGCTTGATGTCCCTGTTCATCCAAACCTACTGCCTTGTGTTATCATGTATGGTGTCCTGATGTTCCTACTTGCTCTTTTGAATCGCTCTACTGGAGGTAGAACCAGCGTACATGATTTCAGTTGCATTGTTGATCAAAGCCGGTCGAGCTCTTATCGATTGCTTAGTTTATCTATGCTCTCTAGTTCATCCAACCTTTTTGACTGATATAAGTTCAGTTTGGTCTGTATAATCTGCTGTTGCTATATCTGTGTTTAATTTCCGGACAACCGTGGATATTCTTAATTTAGCTTGTAAAATAGTAGTGTGATGCTGACATGCATCTTGTATCTGTGGGACAACCGAATCGAATTGCAGTTTCGGAGCATGTCAAAAATTGAGATTTTCAACATGCTACTACCATGTGTTTAATCATTTCCAGGGTTGGCATTTGATTCGATCATAGGATACTGATCTAGATTGATGAATGTGTGCATCCCCAGTTCGTCAATCTTGTTCCTGCATGGCGTAACAGTCATCCTACTAGTTAGTTCTTGGTGTGATATCCGAACTGATTCTTTTGAAACGCCTAGTGATTCAGATTAAAGTTAGATATGCCACTACAGGAAAATTAAAGGTTCTGCGTTGAGTGCTCGGCTGCTCGTCGAGTTCTTTTTCGTGGGTACTTGGTAAACAAGGACTTTGCCGAGTGCTCCCCAAAATAAACTACCAACCATCCTTAGGTAAACTCCACAAGGGCCTTAGAAATTTTCTCTCTCTTTTTCCCTGAGGAAAGGCACGGAAGTTGGAAGCTCGTCAGGCGGAGGTGAGGGTACAGATGTAAGTATGAAGCAAATCACAAAGTAGTATCATCCTCAATGTAGTGAGTAAGTAGAGCTCACAAATAGAGAGATCGAATTAATCTTGCCAAACATTGTTAATAATCAATGAAGGATTGGTCAGAGAAATTAAATGACAAACTTTGGGTTTATAGAACTGCACATAAAAATCCTATGGGTATGTCCCCATAAAAAATACTTTATGGACAACATGTCATTTACCCTTAGAGCAAGTACAATAAGGTGATGTAGGCGGGCTGTAAGACATTAAATATTATATTTTTGCTTACTTGGAAGAGAGAGAAGAGGAGAGAGAAGAGAAGCGGTCTACTAGTTAAAAGCCGACTGCAGCACGTGCTCCTAGGTACTTTGTGAGAGAGTGAGGTGGGCCATGTATCAACAAAGTAGTACATATTTATATCTAGCTATTGTACTTGTTGGCTATAAGCTTGGCTATATGTGACATGGCAACATCATATAGCCAGCAGCTGGCTATTTTATTAACCATGCTCTTAGAAGTAGATCATAAAGCTTATTGGGATGCATGTCAATCAATTTATTATAATTTCTAGTTAGCCGAAGAGAAGAGGTTGTTTGACATGAGTGCTTTAGATGAATGGAGGAATGAGTTATTAGTCTCATATTGAGTTATTTTCTATCTAGATTTTGAGGATCTACATCACCATGTCTTCTCGTGCATCATCTAACAAGGAGTATGTGGCACGACTTGTTGTTGCTGAGGATAAGTATGGAGCCCAATGCAGGGGTTTCATCATGGATCGACTAGGAGTTCTCGGGAGGATAACCGTGCGGGGTGATGAGGGAAACCCTCACCATGATTTCGACCGGTGTACTACAGATGAGGAAGTCATTTCAAACTTAGGGGGACCAATTGAGGATGAGGCCCCCGAAGAAGAAGCGGAGGAACCCCGTCTACTTCAAAAGGATGGGCGTGTTGAATTTCCTCACGACAAGCATCCAGATACTGGTGGGCACTATTACTATCCTACCTTTCATTGCTAACCCTATGCAGGAAGTTGCGCCTATTCCTTATAGCCGTGTGGTGTCTTCATAAATTACTTGAAGCACACCGGTAGCGGTTGAGATATGTACCCTTGTCAAAACCCTGACAGAGGATAATACACGGTGTTGGGAAACGTAGTAGAAAACAAAATTTTCGCGCCTACACACACCCAAAATCAATATGAAGTTGCATAACGGGTTGTGATCAACGATCATTAATTAAACCCTCTTTCCACTCTCTTCTGTTCGAGTGCATGAGCTAGCTAACCCATCGAATTCTCGACCAACGAATGAAGGTCACCGTCTTCAAGCCCTCCCTTCTTGGGATCCACTGATCTCTTTGAATTTGTATGTCCATCCCATTTCCAACCCTCCAGATAATGCCCTTCTTTAAGAGTTCAAGTCCAAACTCAATGGCTCTCCACACGGGGGAAGCATCTGAAGCGAATACTGTGTCTAAGAGATTTCCATTTGGGAAATATTTGGACTTTAGGACTATCGCACATAGGCTATCCGGGTTCTGTATTAGTCTCCACGCTTGTTTGGCCAGGAGCGTTTGGTTAAAAAAAATGCATATATCTGAATCCAGTGCCTCCCGCTCTTTTTGGCCTTGTCATCCGTTCCCACGACATCCAGTGCACCTTTCGATGTCCGTCCTCATCCCCCCACCAGAAGTCTTTGATCATTCTTTCATACTTCTCAGAAAAACCTTTGGAGAGCATAAAAACATTCATGACAAAGGTTGGGAGAGCTTGGACCATGGATTTTACGTGAACCTCTTTAGCAGCATACGACATGATTTTTTCTGACCAGGCGCTATATCTTTTATGGAATCTATCCATGATTGGTTGGAAAAAGTGATCACCTTTCGAAAGTAATAATGCATTTTTAAACTCACCAGCATAGTAATCTTTGAACGAACTCTCAAGTTGATTTTACCGGTAGAACTTAGAACTTGAAACTCTTTCTTAATTTGGTGCATAACGACGGTTATCCAATGATGATTGTCCACATTGAAAGGAAAATATGCCTACGAAACAGTTAAGTTACGTATGTGTACATAAAGATACTTATGTAGTGTGAAGAGTCATTTGAAATGCAATACCTTGTCTTTCACAAAATAGCCTTCAGTTACTCTTGAATGAGTTTTTGATTTGTCTGTTGTAAGGGTGTATTTCTCCCTAAGTGGTTTTGGTGATTGATGACAATGCTTTTGCAGACTAATCGTGTGCATTGAACATTTCAGATATCTCATGTCTATGCACAAAACGATTAAGTGCCCCTCGGAACCTATCGAAGACGGCGTTTCCTCTTGTTTCTTTTCGGTGGAATTGAGTCATAGGAAAGCCGTACTATTAAGAGGGGGTCTGCTTTGGAAAGGTTAGGGTGGAATCAACACGTACACATCTATTCATTTGCACCACCTTTCCTTCGCTTCATTGGAGCATCGGCTGTTTTCCTTGTCATTGCAAAAACAGAGGCTTTCTACTACTACTACTCTATGGCATGCGGTAGTACCGCTCAAGGGAGCGGTAGTACCGCATGGGTCCATGGTAGTACCGCTCCGTAGCTACGGTAGTACTGCACATCGCGGTAGTACCGTGCCAGGGTCGCGGTAGTACCGTGTGCTCTACCTCATCGTCATGGCTAGTGCGGTAGTAGGAGCGGAAGTAATTTTTTACTTCCGCGTCCTACGCGGTAGTACCGCTCCGGGCGAGCGGTAGTACCGTGCTAGGTTTTTGCTTCGATCGAAACTCTGCGGAAGTAGCCACATATATAATTTTATTAGTCTGTGCTCTTGCCCGATCAGTCTGTCCCCTGCCTTGCGGTAGTACCGCAAGGGCGTGCGGTAGTACCGCTCCGGCTGTACTACCGCCCGTTGCTATATGCAACATGGCTAAGTCTGGCTCCTGCCGCGCTAGCGGTAGTACCGCACCCCTTGCGGTAGTATCGCAAGGCCGTGCGGTAGTACTGATACGTCTCCGTCGTATCTATAATTTTTTATTGTTCCATGCCAATATTCTACAACTTTCATATACTTTTGGGAATTTTTATACTATTTTTGGGGACTAACATATCGATCCAGTGCCTAGTGCCAGTTCTTGTTTGTTGCATGTTTTTTGTTTCGCAGAATATCCATATCAAACGGAGTCCAAACGGAATAAAAACGGACGGAGATTTTTTTTGGGAATATATGTGAATTTTGGGAAGCGGAACCACCACGAAACGATGCTCGAGTGGGCCTCGAGGGTGGGGGGCGCGCCCTAGGCCCTCGAGGCCACACCGTAAGACGGTTAATGTCCTTCTTTCGCCGCAAGAAAGCTAATTTTTGGATAAAAATTGTGTCAAAAAAATCAGCCCAATCGGAGTTACGGATCTCCGGGAATACAAGAAACGGTGAAGGGACAAAATCTGGGAACGCAGAAATAGAGAGAGGCAGAGAGACAGATCCAATCTCGGAGGGGCTCTCGCCCCTCCGCCGCCATGAGGCCATGGACCAGAGGGGAAACCCTTCTCCCATCTAGGGAGAAGGTCAAGGAAGAAGAAGAAGAAGAAGAAGAAGGAGGGGGGCTCTCTCCCCCTCGCTTCCAGTGGCGCCAGAGTGCCACTGGGGCCATCATCGTGTGACGGCGATCTACACCAACACCTTCGTCATCTTCACTAACATCTCCATCACCTTCCCCCATCTATCTACAGCGGTCCACTCTCTCGCAACCCGCTGTACCCTCTACTTGAACATGGTGCTTTATGCTTCATATTATTATCCAATGATGTGTTGCCATCCTATGATGTCTGAGTAGATTTTCGTTGTCCTATCGGTGATTGGTGAATTGCTATGATTGGTTTAAATTTCTTGTGGTTGTGTTGCTGTCCTTTGGTGCCCATCATATGAGCGTGCGCATGGATCACACCATAGGGTTAGTTGTATGTTGATAGGGCCACGTATTGGAGGGCAAGAGTGACAGAAGCTTCAACCTAGCGTAGAAATTGATGCATACGAGATTGAAGGGGGACCAATATATCTTAATGCTATGGTTGGGTTTTACCTTAATGAACATTAGTAGTTGCGGATGCTTGCTAATAGTTCCAATCATATGTGCATAGAATTCCAAGTAAGGGATGACATGCTAGCAGTGGCCTCTCCCACATAAAACTTGCTATCGGTATAGTAACGTAGTCAATTGCTTAGGGGCAATTTCGCAACTCCTACCACCACTTTTCCACACTCGCTATCATTAAATTTATCTTAACAGCCCCTAGTTTATATTTACGTGCTCTTTATATTCTTGCAAACCTATCCCACAAAAACTACAAAGTACTTCTAGTTTCATACTTGTTCTAGGTAAAGTAAACGTCAAGCGTGCGTAGAGTTGTATTGGTGGTCGATAGAACTTGAGGGAATATTTGTTCTGCCTTTAGATCCTCGTTGGGTTCGATACTCTTACTTATCGAAAGAGGCTACAACTGATCCCCTACACTTGTGGGTTATCAAGACATTTTTCTGGCGCCGTTGCCGGGGAGCAATAGCGTGGGGTGAATATTCTCGTGTGTGCTTGTTTGCTTTATCACTAAGTAGATTTTATTTGCTGTTCTAAGTTGTTCTCTATCTTTAGTTATGGATATGGAACACGAAATACCAAAAAACTTAGGTGTACTTGCTACTCATGGAGATGGGGAACCTCCTAAAACCCTCGATGCAAATTATGTGAAAGATATTATGTACTACTTTGATAATCCTGAGAAAACCCCATTCAACTATGTAATGGGAGTAACGTTGGATCAACGTGAATACTTTAGGGATTATCGCTTGACACAAAAAGGGAAACTGTTATGGGATCAAATTCCTTTGTTGCATTGGTACTTGTTGCTCTAGGATGAAGGCTCCACACCTTCCCTTTTCATGCAAATTTAATGATAATGGAACCTTAGCTTCTTATGCTAATGGTATATATGATTATTATGATGTGGAACAAATAGAAGAATTCGTTGCTTTTAAGGGTGCTTATGAAATTGAATCTCCGTTTAGAAAGAATGATGCTTTTGATGATGATGTTTCTAGGCCTGAAAATCTTGCTATATTGAAATATTGATATTTGAATTATGAATATAACTCCAATATTGATGCGTTTATTGAGAAGGTCTCCGCTGTCCAAGAAGAGACTAATATTTTGCAGGAGTCTATGGAAGAAGAAATTAATGACATTATGAGCTCATTGGATGAAAAAGATGAGGAGGAGAGCGAAGAACAAAAGGAGGAAGATCAGATTGATCACCCGTGCCCACCTTCTAATGAGAGTAACTCTTTATCCCATACATTGTTTTTTCCTTCGTGCTTACCGAAGGATGAATGCTATGATGATTGTTATGACCCCGTTGATTCTTTTGAGATATCCCTTTTTGATGATGCTTGCTATGCTTGTGGCCAAGATGCCAATATGAATAATACTTATGGAGATGAACTTGCTATAGTTCCTTATATTAAACATGAGATAGTTGCTATTGCACCCACACATGATAGTCCTATTATCTTTTTGAATTCGCTAAACTACACTATATCGGGGAAGTTTTCACTTATTAAGGATTATATTGATGGGTTCCCTTTTTTCCGTTACACATGATGATTTTGATGAGTATAATATGCATGTGCTTGCTGCTCCTACTTGCAATTATTATGAGAGAGGAACTACATCTCCGCCTCTCTATGCTTCCAACCCGATAAAATTGCAAGAAACTGCTTATACTATGCATTGGCCTTTACTTGATGTGCATGAATTGTTCTTGTATGGCATGCCTATGCATAGGAAGAGAGTTAGACTTTGTTGTTTCATGATATATATCATTTTGTGCTCACTAATAAATGCCAAATCATTGTTAATTAAAAATTGGCTTTGATATACCTTGGGATCCGGGTGGATCCATTACTTGAACACTATATGCCTAGCTTAATGGCTTTAAAGAAAGCGCTGCCAGGGAGACAACCTGGAAGTTTTAGAGAGTCATTTATTTATGTTGTGTGCTTTTATAAAGTTTAAAAACAAAAAAAAAACAAAGAGGGGAACCTAAATTTTTTTCAAAAAGAAAAGTGAAAGTAAGAAGGACGAGCACCGTTGAAATGGGGGAGCTCCTTGAACTTTGTTCATGCCCATGGAAACTTTGCAAATCTTGATTTACAGAAACTTTTCATCAAAAATAATTATCCCCTTGTACAATTCCGTTGTATTATAAAAATAATGTGCCAAGGTTTGCCTTTAGGATGTTTACAATGCTTGTTGGTTTGTGCAGTGCAGGACAGAAACTTTGGCTGTAGTGCGCGATTTTACATTTTTTGCTGGAACGTCAAATGGTTCTGAAACTTTTTGCACTGTCTTTATATACAATTTTTTTATTTTTCCTAATTTTTGCAGAATTTTCAAGTATCATAAGTATGGTGAATGTTCAGATTATTACCGACTGTTCTGTTTTTGACAGATTCTGTTTTTGATGCATAGTTTGCTTGTTTTGATGAAACTATCAATTTCTATCAGTGGATTAAGCCATGGAAAAGTTATATTGCAGTAGCTACAATGCAAAAACAAAATATGAATTGGTTTGCAACAGTATTTAGAGTAGTGATTTGCTTTATTATACTAACTGATCTTACCGAGTTTTCTGTTGAAGTTTTGTGTGGATGAAGTGTTCAAAGATCGAGGAGGTCTCTATGTGAGGAGAAGAAGGAGAGGCAAGAGCTCAAGCTTGGGGATGCCCAAGGCACCCCAAGTAAATATTCAAGGAGACTCAGGCGTCTAAGCTTGGGGATGCCCCGGAAGGCATCCCCTCTTTCTTCAACAAGTATCGGTATGTTTTCGGATTCGTTTCATTCATGTGATATGTGCAACTCTTGGAGCATCGTGTGCTTTCTATTTTTCCTTTTAATAAATGCACCATGCTGGTATGAGGTAGTCCTTGGTTGATTTATAGAATGCTATTTGCACCTCACTTATATCTATTGAGTATGGCTTTATAGAATACTTCATGTGCTTCACTTACATCATTTGAAGTTTGGATTGCCTGTTTCTCTTCACATAGAAAACTACCATTTGTAGAATGCTCTTTTACTTCACTTATAATTGTTAGAGCGTGGGCATAACTTATGTAGAAAGATTTAAAACTCTCTTGCTTCACTTATATCTATTTAGAGAGTTGACAGGAATTGGTCATTCACATGGTTAGTCATAAAATCCTACATAAACTTGTAGATCGCTGAATATGATATGTTTGATTCCTTGCAATAGTTTTGCGATATAAAGATGGTGATATTAGAGTCATGCTAGTGGGTAGTTGTGGATTGTACAAATACTTGTGTTGAGGTTTGTGATTCTCGTAGCATGCACATATGGTGAACCGTTATGTGACGAAGTTGGAGCATGATTTATTTATTGAGTGTCATCCTTTGTGTGGAGGTCGGGGCGCGCGATGGTTAACTCCTACCAACCTCCCCCCTAGGAGCATGCGTGTAGTACTTGGTTTCGATGGCTAATAAATTTTTGCAATAAGTATGTGAGTTCTTTATGACTAATGTTGAGTCCATGAATTATACGCACTCTCACCCCTCCACCATTGCTAGCCTCTCTTGTACCGCGCAACTTTCGTCGGTACCATATACCCACCATATACCTTCCTCAAAACAGCCACCATACCTACCTATTATGGCATTTCCATAGCCATTCCGAAATATATTGCCATGTAACTCCACCATTCTGTTTATTATGACATGCACCATCATTCTCATATTGGCTTGCATGATCGTAAGATAGCTAGCATTATGTTTCCATGGCTTGTCCTTTTTTATGTCATT
Source organism: Secale cereale (assembly GCA_902687465.1). Classification (NCBI taxonomy): domain Eukaryota; kingdom Viridiplantae; phylum Streptophyta; class Magnoliopsida; order Poales; family Poaceae; genus Secale; species Secale cereale. Next base: position 659,995,369 of record LR738714.1, read on the forward strand.
GCTACGCTAGATCATTGCACATCCCGGTACACCGCCGGAGGCATTCATATAGAGTCATATTTTTGTTCTAGTATCGAGTTGTAATATCAAGTTGTAAGTAAATAGAAGTGTGATGATCATCATTATTAGAGCATTGTCCCTTGAAAAAAAAGGCCAAAAGAAAAAAAAGGCCAAATAAAAAAGGAGAAAGGCCAAATAAAAAAAGGAAGGCCCAAAAAGAAAAAAATAAAATAAAATAAAAAAGGGGGCAATGCTACTATCTTTTTCCACACTTGTGCTTCATCATAGCACCATGTTCTTCATGATAGAGAGTCTCCTATGTTGTCACTTCCATATACTAGTGGGAATTTTCATTATAGAACTTGGCTTGTATATTCCAACGACGGGCTTCCTCAAATGCCCTAGGTCTTCATGAGCAAGCAAGTTGATGCACACCCACTAGTTTTCTTTTGAGCTTTCATACACTTATAGATCTAGTGCATCCGTTACATGGCAATCCCTACTCACTCACATTGATATCTATTGACGGGCATCTCCATAGCCCATTGATACGCCTAGTCGATGTGAGACTTTCTCCCTACTTTTGTCTATCACCACCTTCTATTCCACCCTAGTGCTATGTCCATGGCTCACGCTCATGTATTGCGTGAACGTTGAAAAGGTTTGAGAATACGAAAGTATGAAACAATTGCTTGGCTAAAATCTGGGTTGTGCATGATTTAAATACTTTGTGTGGTGAAGATGAAGCATAGCCAAACCATATGATTTTGTAGGGATAACTTTCTTTGGCCATGTTATTTTGAAGAGACATGATTACTTTATTAGTATGCTTGAAGTATTATCGTCCTAATGTCAAATGATAGACTATTGCTTTGAATCACTCGTGTCTTAATATTCATGCCAAGATTAGGTTACATGATCAAGAATATGCTAGGTAGCATTCCACATCAAAAATTATCTTGTTTATCATTTACCTACTTGAGAACGAGCAGGAATTAAGCTTAGGGATGCTGATACGTCTCCGTCGTATCTATAATTTTTGATTGTTCCAAGCCAATATTCTACAACTTTCATATACTTTTGGCAACTTTTTATACTATTTTTTGGGACTAACATATTGATCCAGTGCCCAGTGCCAGTTCCTGTTTGTTGCATGTTTTTTGTTTCGCAGAATATCCATATCAAACGGAGTCCAAATGGAATAAAAACGGATGGAGATTTTTTTGAATATATGTGAATTTTGGGAAGCGGAACCACCACGTAACGATGCTCGAGTGGGCCTCGAGGGTGGGGGCGCGCCCCCCTGCCCAAGGCGCGCCCTGGGCCCTCGAGGCCACACTGTAAGGCGGTTGATGCCCTTCTTTCTCCGCAAGAAAGCTAATTTCCGGAAAAAAATCGTGTCAAAAAACAGCCCAATCGGAATTACGGATCTCCGGGAATATAAGAAATGGTGAAGGGACAGAATCTGGGAACACAGAAACAGAGAGAGACAGAGAGACAGATCCAATCTCGGAGGGGCTCTCGCCCCTCCGCCGCCATGGAGGCCATGGACTAGAGGGGAAACCCTTCTCCCATCTAGGGAGAAGGTCAAGGAAGAAGAAGAAGGAGGGTGGCTCTCTCCCCCTCGCTTCCGGTGGCGCCAGAGTGTCACCGGGGCCATCATCGTGTGACGGCGATCTACACCAACACCTCCGTCATCTTCACCAACATCTCCACCACCTTCCTCCATCTATCTACATCGGTCCACTCTCCCGCAACCCGCTGTACCCTCTACTTGAACATGGTGCTTTATACTTCATATTATTATCCAATGATGTGTTGCCATCCTATGATGTCTGAGTAGATTTTCGTTGTCCTATCGGTGATTGGTGAATTACTATGATTGGTTTAAATTGCTTGTGGTTATGTTGCTGTCCTTTGGTGCTCATCATATGAGCGCGCGCGTGGATCACACCATAGGGTTAGTTGTATGTTGATAGGACCACGTATTGGAGGGCAAGAGTGACACAAGCTTCAACCTAGCGTAGAAATTGATGCATACGGGATTGAAGGGGGACCAATATATCTTAATGTTATGGTTGGGTTTTACCTTAATGAACGTTAGTAGTTGCGGATGCTTGCTAATAGTTCCAATCATAAGTGCATAGAATTCCAAGTAAGGGATGACATGCTAGCAGTGGTCTCTCCCACATAAAACTTGCTATCGGTCTTGTAACGTAGTCAATTGCTTAGGGGTAATATCGCAACTCCTACCACCACTTTTCCACACTCGCTATCATTAAATTTATCTTAACAGCCCCTAGTTTATATTTACGTGCTCTTTATATTCTTGCAAACCTATCCCACAAAAACTACAAAGTACTTCTAGTTTCATACTTGTTCTAGGTAAAGTAAACGTCAAGCGTGCGTAGAGTTGTATCGGTGGTCGATAGAACTTGAGGGAATATTTGTTTTGCCTTTAGCTCCTCGTTTGGTTCGACACTCTTACTTATCAAAAGAGGCTACAACTGATCCCCTACACTTGTGGGTTATCAAGTACCGCAAGTCTGGTGCGGTAGTACCACATGTCGCGGGCGGAGTTAGTGGATAAGGGTTGGATTTGTTCTTCCACTATATAAGGGAAGTCTTCTTCTCCAAGAAGACTTACCTCTTCCTCCCAAAGCTCCATTGCCGCTCTTTCTCTCTCCCTAGCCAATCAAACTTGTTGATTTCCTAGGGATTGGTTGAGAAGGCATCGATCTACACTTCCACCAAGAGAAATTTGACCCCCCCC
>LR738714.1:659998289-660026933 GCA_902687465.1 Secale cereale
CCCCATTAATCCCTTGCGGATCTTGTTACTCTTGGGTGTTTGAGCACCGTAGACGGTTGAGGTCACAGCGAAGCCATAGTCCATTGTGGTGAAGCTTCGTGGTGTCGTTGGGAGCCTCCAATTCAGTTATGGAGATTGCCCCAACCTTGTTTGTAAAGATTCGGTCGCCACCTTCAAGGGCACCGCTAGTGGAATCACGGCACCTCGCATTGTGTGAGGGCGCAAGGAGAATACGGTGTCCCTAGTGGCTTCTTGGGGAGCATTGTGCCTCCACACCGCTCCAACAGAGACGTACTTCCTCTCAAAGGGAAGGAACTTTGGTAACACATCCTCGTCTCCACCGACTCCACTTGTGGTTATCTCTTACCTTACTTGTGCAAGCTTTTGTTGTGTTTTATAGCTTGCTTGCTTGTGTACTTATTATTGTTGCATCATATAGGTTGCCCACCTAGTTGCATATCTAGACAACCTATATTGTTGCTAAGTTTAATTTGGTTAAGAAAAGCTAAAAATTATTAGTTGCCTAGTCACCCCCCTCTAATCAACCATATCGATCCTTTCATCTGTGAAATGTTTCATAAAATTCTTCTTGGAGTTCTTAACCTTTCCTGCAGCGCGTACTAGAAGCCAGTGGGACACCCGCGATGATAATGTGTGATGAGGAGTAGAGGTGTGCATGTGGTCGCAATAACTATTGATGACCTGAAAATAACATGACTGTTATAAAAACCACGTAATACAACACACGTCTACAAGGGAAAACCATTCTCATACTTACATCGGCATTCAACCAGTGATGCGAAGCGATGGCTTGAAGCATTTCCGCCGTACACATTTCCCCACATAATCCCCCTCCATGGTAACCACAGTCCGCGCACGATGCTTCGATGACTTTGATAGCGTCTGGATATAAACCCTCGCAGCCTCTATGTGATTCTCAGTTATTTAGTCGGTACTAACTAGAGCATCATGTATACCAAACAGACCTACAACAATTTACGTCCAATGAGTTAATTTACTGCACATGTTAGGACATAAAGTAACTTAAAAAAGGGTTGCCTTTAACTTACTCTTTTTCACACGTTTGCGTCCAGCGTTCGGTGATCGAAGGTATTTTGACTGTTGCCGCTTGCACTTCCCATCATGCTCCTTAGTCCCACTATGAATCACAATCTTGATACGTGTATTCAATCTTTCAATACTAACTTCCTTTGAATTTTCGGCGCTAAGACCCATCCCATACTGTATTACCATTATGTGGGGTTCGAGTGAATGAAGGAAAAACTTTCGTGGCTAATGATGCCGACGATGCCACGGGTGATTTATCATTATCTTCAATAATAAAGAGGTCGGTTTCATCACCTTTATCGGGTGTAGTGTGTTGCACGCCCGTGTCATCCGGAAACTCCATACGCTTCTCACCCATAAAGGATGCTTCATTCTTCTTTGTACGTTCATTCAAAGGAGTTAAATTAACTTCCGAAAAATATCTTGACTTGTAATTCTTCGTCCACTCTTCATTTTCGTTCACAAAAGCGAACTTGTCATGGGTCTCCTGGTTTGGCTTCCAGATCGGTCTTTTCTTGTTCAACTTTTGAAAGGATCGATATGGTTGACTAGAGGGGGGGGATAGGCAACTAACAATTTTTAGCTTTTCTTAACCACTTTAAATTAAATGCCAAAATAAGTTGTCTAGAAAATCTACTAAGATGACAACTAAAGGAAACAAGGATAAATACTACACAAGCATGCTATAGGAGTTAAACAAGTAAAGCATGCAAAAGTAAAGGTAAGAAATAACCACAAGTGGAACCGGTGGAGACGAGGATGTGTTTCCGAAGTTCCTTCCCTTTGAGGGGAAGTACGTCTCCGTTGGAGCGGTGTGGAGGCACTATGCTCCCCAAGAAGCCACTAGGGCCACCGTATTCTCCTCACGCCCTCAACAATGCGAGGTGCCGTGATTCCACTAGTGGTGCCCTTGAAGGCGGCGACCGAACCTTTACAAACAAGGTTGGGGCTATCTCCACAACTTGGAGGCTCCCAACAAGACCACGAAGCTTCACCACAATGGAATATGGCTTCGAGGTGACCTCAACCGTCTAGGGTGATCAAACACCCAAGAGTAACAAGATCCGCAAGGGATTAGTGGGGAGAATCAAATATCTCTTGGTGGAAGTGTAGATCGATGCCTCCTCAAGCAATCCCGAGCAAATCAACAAGTTTGATTGGCTAGGGAGAGAGATCGGGCGGAAATGGAGCTTTTGGAGCAACAATGGAGTAGTGGGGGAAGAGGTAAGTCTTCTTGGGGAAGAAGACCCCCTATATATAGTGGGAGAGCAAATCCAACAGTTATGTGCGTTTTCAGCCCGCAGAGCGCGGTAGTACCACACGTAAGTTGCGGTACTACCGCTGGCTGAGCGGTACTACCGCTAGGCAAAAACATGCGAGATGATTGACAACCACGGATGAAATAAATTACATCCGCGGCTACATCCGCAGGGAAAACGGTAGTAGCAAAACGCGACACGGTACTACCGCTTGGAGTAAGCGGTACTACCGCATAGGATGCGGAAGTAAAAAATTACTTCCGCACCTACTTCTGCACTTAGAATCAGCGCCGGGCTAGATACACGGTACTACCGCTCTGGAGCCGTGGTACTACCGTTGGTGCGGTACTACCGTGTCGGTAGGCGGTACTACCGTGTGGCTGTGCGGTACTACCGCTTATTTGAGCGGTACTACCGCTTGCCACGCAGATGATTTAGTTAAGAAGTCATGGTTTGCAAATATGTTAATAAACGGTTGGAACTCCAGAGAAGCAAGGGAAAGGTGGTGCGAGAGTAAGATGTGTACGTGTTGATTCCACCCAAACCTTTCCGAAGCGGACCCCCTCTTAATAGTACGGCTTTCCTATTACTCAAAGCCACCGACAGGGAGCTAAAAGAAAACACCGTCTTCCATCGAATTCGAGGGGCAATCAATCGTCTTGTGCCTAAGTGAGATATACCTGTAGGAGCTTAGAGCACACGATTAGTCCGCAAAAGCATTGTCATCAATCACCAAAACTACTTAGGGAGAAATATGCCCTTACAATCTCCCCCTTTTTGGTGGATTGATGACAATACGGGATTTGCACAGGGATAAAATAAGAGAGTATGCAATCCTAACACTAGAATATAGGTGAACTCCCCTTGGATGTGTGCCTACACAAGATTGTGCTTTGGACTGCACAACACACATACTAGGTTCAGTGCTCCCCCTATATTCTACACATAATATACTCTTTATATACCACAGAGCTCATAAACAAGGGAAAGTAAACTAACTGCTCTCGATATAAAATTAAAGACATAACGACGAGTTCAACGATAGAGAAGCATATGTCTTACACCATACGATAGTCTCACGCACACGACACAAAAGCACGCAAATAAACAGAGTTCAACCAACGAAAAGAAACAACTGGCACAAGAGCACAAGACACAAATCACTCTCCCCCTTTGTCATCGAGACACCACAAAGGGGAAAGAGGACACTAAGAAGGGTGGCAGCCCTGGAGACACTCAGTCATCGTACTCGTCATCAGACCCCTGCTGCTCCTCCTAACGCTCCTCGTCAGACTCTGACCACTTGTACCCCTGACGGGCCATCCAAGCAGCCTCGGGGGTGATGTTGTCCTCGGACCCGTTAGACACATCCTCTCCATAGACCGCCAAGAGCTTCTTGTCACGCTGGCGAGTCTTCTTGTCAGTCACATGAGCCCTGTATTGTCCTTTAGCCTGCATGCAGAAGAGGGCCTTCATCTTTTGCTTAAGCTTTTTAGCCCAAGAAGGCTCTGAGGAGGAAGAAGGAGCAAATCTTCCAGGGCCTTCCTCATCAGCCTCCTCCACAGGCTCCTCATCAGTGCCCATCTGAGCTGCAGCAGCTTGTGCGCGAGTGATGGTGTTGGCCCATCGAGTCTTGATGCGAAGACGGATGGGATCATGACGGATACAGTCGGCCTCGAACTCCTCATCAGGGTACAGCTTCTCCCAAGTCTTGGAGATCAGCAGAAACAGGAAAGGACCATAGATGGGTACCTTGCGAGAGTAGATCGCAAAGCGGAGCTCACACCACATGATATTGGATATGTCAAGTGGTGGAGACTGCTCCGTGCGAGCCGATTCACACAACAGCAGCATGTCAACCAGGTATGCATGGACCTTGTCCTTGTCGCCAACGCGAGGAAACAGAGTGTTGCGAAAGATCCGATACATGATGTCCAGAAATGGGTTCAACACCCAAGTCTTCTTGCCACTTGCAAGAGTCTTCTCCACATAGAATGGCAGCAGCTTGTCCTTGTTTGCAGATTCTGGTGGGGTATGAGGCCTAGCTCCAACTGGGTTGTGGAGTCCTTCGTCAGCAATCTGTAGAAGATCCATGAAATCCTTCCAAGAAGCAGTCATCTTGTGACCATTGGTCATCCATGTCATTGGGCGATCATCCTTGGAGTGGAAGTGAACTGACGCATAGAACTAAGCAATAATCTCCGGATCAAAATCCTGCTGAAAGGTCATGATGTGCTCTAGTCCAAACTGCTCGACCAGATCCAGAGCCTCGGCAAAGTAGGCCCGGTTGGCGTCCTTCCGCATGTGGGCCACGTCCACCCAGTGAGCATCCACGTACATGTTGGTCTTGCTCTTGAGCACCTCCTGGTAGATGCGATACTGCTGCCTGGTCCAGAAAAGCTCATCTCCAGGAAACTGATCACGGGGTTCTCCATATGGGTTTTGCTTCCTACGTGCCATGAACTCAGTAGCTGGCATCTCTTCCATATACATTGAGGATTCCTTTCGCTTGTTGGCGGCAGTCTTGAACCTGCGCTGGGGATTGGAGCCCTCTGGCACATCACTGGGGTTACGCAGACGCTCGGATCCGGTGTCGCGGACAGGGTTGGTACGACGAGCATCGAAACCGGAGCCACCACCTAAAGCAGAAACACAAGAACACGACAAAAGCACAAAGAGAATCAATGCAAAGGCCTCAAAAAGCACGAAAAACGAGTAGAAATGGAAATAAGTACATGGTACGAAGGAACTATGACCAAAGCGGTAGTACTGCCTGACTGACGCGGAAGTAAAAAATTAGTACCGCTTAGTAAGCGGTAGTACCGCTTGGAGGAAGCGGTAGTACCGCACACTCTGCGGTAGTAAAAATTTACTTCCGTGGACAGAAGCGGAAGTAAAAAATTAGTACTGCTTACGGAGCGGTAGTACCGCGTTGGGGTTGCGGTAGTACCGCTCGGTAAGCAGTAGTAAAATTTTACTTCCGCTCCAGAGCGGTAGTACCGCTGAGGACCGCGGTAGTACCACTCTGGTCAGATCTGAAAACGGATTTGGACTGGATCGGGCGGTAGTACCGCGGTTCACCAGCGGTAGTACCGCACGGAACAGATCTGAACAGTGCGGATCTAGACGAGGCCATGTAGATCGAACAACGGTACTACGGCTGATCATAGCAACTTGGTAGCAACATACATACTAGCATTTCTAGAGCAAGAACACTCTCCTACATCCTAAACTTCCATGGATAAGAACACGAAGAACACAAGAACACTAAGCATCTCCCCTAACCCTAAAAACAACAACAAGACAACAAGAAGATGGGAAAAGGGGGAGAAACCTTCATCCATGGCAAGAGGGCGAGGTGGGGAGCGATCCCACCGGTCGGAATGCGAGGAGAGTGGCCGAGGGAGGAGATCCGGCGAGTTTCTCCGGCGGCGTTCTTGAGAGGGAGAGAGAGGGACGACGTGGGGGTTAGGAGTGAATGGGTATGGGGGAGTTGGAACTCCCCCTGCCTGCTTATAACCCCCACCCGTTCGAATATGTGCGGTAGTACCGCGGTCATCGCGGTAGTACCGCTTGGGCGGTAGTACCGCTCGCCAAGCGGTAGTACCGCTCTACCAGCGGCAGTAAATAAATAATGTCGTGCTGGACTTGCGGTAGTACCGTAAACTTGCACGGTAGTACCGCTCCTCTAAGAACAAGCACAATAAAACACGAGGCTTTTAGCAAAGAAAAATGGAAAAGAAAACGAATGCACAAGCAAGGCAAATAACACAACTCCACGGAGGAGGGCGGTGGCCGAGGCCACCTATGTTTGAGTTCGTTGGTATGGCACCGCGAAGAATTATCCTTGAGCCCATGACCAATACTCGTCTTGAAGCACTTAAACCAACTATGTATGGTAAATGATAAAGACTTGATCAGTTTATGCATAATAGGGCGAGGAATGGTTCATTTAGAGAACAATACTCCCCCTATGTCCATGTCTACATCTAGACAAGATAACTATATTGAGTGTGAGGAGTGTGTGCAAAGACTCAAGCCACATTGCTCAAATCGATGATATTTAGCTCATGCCTTAACTCGCGAAATCTTGCTTCATCCAATGGCTTCGTGAAGATATCTGCAAGGTTATCATGAGTGTTGACGTAGTGAAGCTCGATCTCTCCTTGCCTTATGTGATCCCGGATGAAGTGATACCGAATCTCAATAAGCTTCGTCTTGAAGTGTAGCACCGGGTTGAGAGAAATCTTGATGGCACTTTCATTGTCACACCAAAGAGGCACTTTGTCACAAGTGACACCGTAATCCTTTAAAGTTTGCCTCATCCATAAGAGTTGAGCACAACAACTGCCAGCAGCCACATACTCTGCTTCGGTGGACGAGAGAGATACACAACTTTGCTTTTTGGAAGACCAACTAACAAGAGAGAAACCAAGAAATTGGCACCCTCCCGAAGTGGACTTCCTATCCACTTTGTCTCCCGCCCAGTCAGAATCAGAGAAACCTACAAGGTTGAAGTTTGCTCCTCTCGGGTACCATAAGCCAAAGTTTGGGGTATGAGCCAATTATCGAAAGATTCGCTTGACAGCCACAAAGTGACTCTCCTTAGGTGAGGCTTGAAACCGTGCACAAATTCCTACACTCAACATAATATCTGGTCTAGATGCACAAAGGTAAAGCAAGGATCCGATCATAGAGCGATATACCTTTTGATCCACCGCTTTACCATTGGGATCAATGTCAAGTTGGCATTTGGTTGGCATTGGAGTAGTAGCCGGCTTGACATCACTTAGATTGAACCTCTTGAGCATGTCTTGAGTATACTTGGATTGTTTGATGAAGATGCCTTCTCTTCTTTGTTTGATCTCAAATCCAAGGAAATACTTCAACTCTCCCATCATAGACATCTCAAAATGTGTGGTCATGAGTGCGGCGAACTCATCATTGACAGCTTTGTTAGGAGAACCAAAGATAATATCATCAACATATAGTTGGCATACAAACAACTCCCCTTTGACCTTCTTAGTAAAAAGAGTGGGGTCGATTTTCCCAATTTCAAACCCACGATCTTGTAACAATTCGGTAAGATGCTCATACCACGCACGTGGGGCTTGCTTAAGGCCATAGAGTGCCTTATCGAGTTGGTACACGTGATTGGGGAACTTAGGATCCTCAAACCCCGGGGGTTGTTTAACATACACCAACTCATTAATAGGACCATTAAGAAATGCACTTTTCACATCCATTTGTTGCAATTTAAAGTTATGATGGGAAGCATAGGCAAACAACAAACGAATGGATTCAAGACGAGCAACGGGGGCAAAGGTTTCACCGTAGTCGATACCCTCGACTTGGGAGTAGCCTTGAGCCACCAGACGCGCCTTGTTGCGGATGACAATGCCATGAGCATCTTGCTTGTTCTTAAAGATCCATTTGGTTCCAATGACATTATGGTTCTCCTTTGGCCTTGGCACCAGACGCCACACCTTGTTGCGCTCAAAGTTATGGAGTTCTTCATGCATGGCATTGAGCCAATCAGGGTCTTCGAGCGCCTCATAAACCTTCTAAGGTTCAACACAGGAGACAAAAGCTTGATGAGCACAATAGTTTGCTAATTGTCTACGAGTGCTTACCCCCTTTTGATGCTTCCTAGAATGTTCTCGATGTGATGTTCGTTGGAAGCAAGCCTGGAGGCAACTTTTGCAGCACGACGCTCTAATTGCTCTTCAAGAGTTAACTGAGGAGCACTGAGTTGATCATCTTGAGCGTCGTCAGGAGCTAGATCTTGATCTTGAGATTCCTCTTGATCTTGATCTTGCTCGGAGGACAGAACTTGGCCTTGTGCATCATTTGGTGGATCTCCACCATCTTTTGATTGATCTTGCACTTGGCCTTGATCATCAGGTTGAGGGCCTTCACTTTGTTCTTCGGAAGCGTGTGGGTCTTGGGTTGGCGATGGTTCCACTTGAGTGGAACATTGTCCTTCTCCTTCGGCCACAAGGGGTTCCTCAATGGGTAGGTGATACGTCTCAAACGTATCTACTTTTCCAAACACTTTTGATATTGTTTTGACCTCATTCTTGCATGATTTGAACTAAACTAACCCGGACTGACGATGTTTTCAGCAGAGCTGCCTGTATGGTTTTATTGTGTGCAGGAAAACGGATTTTTAGGTATCTCAAAAAAATCCACGAAAAATCACAGAAAATCCACGCACCTGAAGGAACCAGGAGCCAGAAGGGGAACCAGAGGGGGACCAGGGGGGCCCAGGAGCCCAGCTGGCGCGGCCCAGCCCCTGGCCGCGCCTGGGGGTCGCCTGGGTGGGCCCCACACCCCCTGGTGCCCTACTTCGACTCGTATTTTTACCCGTGACGAGAAAACCCCAGATCAGAAGTTCTTTTCGCAGTTTTCGTCGCGGAGCCGCCGCCACCCTCTGTTCTTCTTCGGCAGGGCTAATCTGGATGCTGAATTGGCCTCCAGAGAGGGGAGATCGTCGCCATCGTCATCATCATCACCACTCCATCATCCCTCCATGGGTTCTCCTTCCATGTGTGAGTAATCCCCTGCTGTAGGCGAAGGGGGTGGTAGGGATTGGATGAGTTAGATCATGTAATAGTTTGTTAGATCGTTGGGGGCATGTTGCCTATCATCTACTATGGTGTTTATCAACTTTGCTTCAACTTGTTATTCTTAATGCTTGACACTTAGGGCCCGAGTGCCATGATTTCAGATCTGAACCATATGTGTTTGCATGAATATATTTGTGTTCTTGATCCTATCTATGAGTTGTTTGCACCTGTTACGGTTCGGAACCGGCGATCCCAAAAGTGACAGCTTGGGACACCAAAGGGAATGGTCCGTAGTTTGAGGATTACATGTATCCATTGAGTTCATTGCTTTGTTCCGGTGCTCTTTGACAGGAGCACCTTAATCTCCATAAGTTCCTTTTAGCCCCGTTCGTAGCGGGATGGTAGGACAAAAGATGTTGTGCAAGTTCTTATTGCAAGCACGCACAACTACCTACGGGATACATGTCTAATGTTTGATATTTGCCTAGATGATCATTACTTTTCCGTGTGCCGTGCCCCAAGTTAGAATCATGATATATCTCATCCATGCAGCGCCCAACCATCCATCTCCCTAGCCTACAGTGTTTTAAATCCTGCTTGTCACTAGTTGCTACTTTTGCCATTTACTTTTACTATTTACTTTTGCTGTTTACTTTTACTATCACTATCATCACTATCATATCACTGTTGCCATTTATCTTTTGTTGCAAGTAAGTATATTTCAGGTGCGGTTGAATTGACAACTCAACTGTCAAAGCTTATAAATACTCTTTGGCTCCCCGTGTGTCGAATCAATAAATTGGGTTATTCTTACCCGCGAAGACTATCTCGATCCCTTACGGTTGAGGGTTATCAGTAGGATGTATCCAACACCCATTCTTCTTATGGCTTGAGGAGGAATTTCATCACCTGTATCACAAGTACCACTTTGCTCCACTTGGGAGCCGTTATTTTCATCAAACTGTACGTTACTCGTCTCCTCAATGAGTCCATTGGACTTGTTGAGGACACGGTAAGCATGAGAGTTTGTAGCATAACCATCAAATATGCCCTCGTGAGCTCTAGATTCAAATTTAGACAAGCGAACACCTTTCTTGAGAATGAAACACTTACACCCGAATACCCGGAAGTACTTGAGATTGGGCTTGTTACCGGTAAGAATCTCATACGGAGTTTTGTTCAAGCCTTTGCGGAGATAGAGACGATTTGATGCATGGCAAGCGGTGTTGATAGCTTCGGCCCAAAAGTTGTATGGAGATTTGAATTCAGCCATCATGGTTCTTGCCGCATCCATTAGAGTTCGGTTCTTTCTCTCTGCTACACCGTTTTGTTGAGGGGTATATGGAGCTGCATATTGATGTTTGATCCCCTCATCACCAAGAAACTCATCCAAGGTGTAGTTTTGAACTCGGTGCCGTTGTCACTTCTGATCATAAAAATCTTTGCTTCATGTTGACGTTGTGCTTCATTTGCAAAGTTGATGACGGTTTGTTGGGTCTCACTCTTCTTCTTGAAGAAGTATACCCAGGTGTATCTTGAGTAATCATCCACAATCACCAAGCAGTACTTTCTGCCCCAAGACTCTCAAAGGATGGAGGCCCAAAGAGGTCCATGTGGAGGAGCTCTAGGGGTCTCTTTGAATAGATGATAGTCGTGGGAGGGTGAGCCTTCTCATGTAACTTTCCTTCAATGCAAGCCCTGCAAGCATGATCTTTGGCAAAGCTAACATTTGTTAGTCCACGGACATGGTCCCCCTTGAGAAGACTTTGCAAAGATCTCATATTGACGTGGGCCAAACGGCGATGCCAAAGCCATCCCACATCAACTTTAGCCATTAGGCTGTCGTGACCTTAGTGGGTTGCTTCGAGAAGTTAACCACATAAAGGCCGTTCTCGACATGCCCAACATAGGCTACTTTAAGAGTCTTGCTCCACAAGAGGGCCACGGTATCAATATCAAAGAATGTAGCAAAACCCATGAGTGCAAGTTGGCGAACAGAAAGTAAATTGTATGCAAGGGACTCAACAAGCATGACTTTATCGATCGTGAGATCATGAGAGACAACAACCTTGCCAAGCCCCAATACCTTAGAAGATGAAGCATCACCCCATTCGACGTTGGTGGCCATAGATGAACCGAGATGCACGTCCACCACCAAGTCTTTGCTTCCGGTCATATGATTTGTGGCTCCGCTATCGAGCAACCATGATCCCCCACCGGAAGCAAACTCCTACAATAGATAAATGCTTGGATTTAGGTACCCATTTTGTAATGGGTCCTTGGAGGTTAGTAACAAGGGTCTTAGGAACCCAAATGGACCATTCAATGTACTCATAAGAAGAACCAACAAATTTAGCAAACACATGACCATCACTAGCACGGCATAAAACATATGAAGGATTAAAGTCATCGGCCATGTTTGATGGTATGGTGGAGTTTTTCTTGACACCACCACTTTTCACACTTTTCTTCTTCTTTGACATGCCCTCTCCTTCTTTCACAAAAGATTGTCGGAGAGGGGGTGGTTGCTTGGTCTTGTCATTCTTTTTCTTCTTGGGCTTAGGAACAAACCCAATCCCTTCCTTTGCCACAACCTCCTTTTGATTGCTCAAAAGGGTGTTGAGGTTCTTCTCACCTTGTATGCAAGTCACAAGGCCTTTCTCAAGTTGCTTCTTCAACTCGGCATTTTCTTCAACAAGATGCACATGCTCGCAACACGGGTTAGTAGCATTTGCATTATCAATTAAAACCATGGGAGGAAAGATAGCCTTTTCCTTGGTTAGCGAAACTTGGAGTTGATTATGAGACTCCTTGAGAGTAGCATGCATACCTTTCAAGGCCTTGTGAGCCTTGTCAAGTATGTCAAACTCCTCTTTGAGTTTAGCATGGTCAACCTCAAGTTTTGCCTTCTCGGAAATAAGGACACGAGAGACAACTAACGCATGGTCAAGATCTTTCTTTAATTTAGCATGAACATCGTTGTGTGACTCCTCAAGAGCCAAACGAAGACCACGCTCTTCCTCTAGGGCGTTAGAGAGATCCGATATCTCATCGGCATAGTCTCGACTATGTCCTTCCATTTTAGTAATGGTTTCCTCGTGAGCCTCGATCATGTCATTGGCCTCACCGAGTTGTTCCAAGAGAGCAACAAAATGCTTCTTGGGTTTTCCCTTGAGATTTTTCATGAACAACTCAAATTCATTTTCTCCCTCCTTAGCACCCTCACTCTCATCAATACAATTCGTCAATGAAAGATTAGAAGAGATAGTAGTATTGATGTTCGGGGTTACCTTGTTGGTGGCCTTGGCCATGAGACACTTGGCGACGATGTTCTCATTTGGTGAGTCAAAGAGAGATGAGTGCGGAGAAGTCACAATTGCAATTGTGGCCATTGTGGTCACCTCATCGTCTTCATCATTATCATCATCCTCAACATATTCTTCTTGGGCCACCAACACTTTCGAAGGAGTCTTCTTGATGAAGTTGTTCTTGTTGGGATATGACTTTGACTTGTCCTTCCGAATAAGCTTGCCTCCAAAGTCTTCTCTCTTCTCATATGGGCAATCCACAACGAAGTGACTTACATTTCCACAGTTGAAGCATGTCCTCACTCGTTGCTTCCCCTTGTTCCCACTAGAGTTGTTCCCGTTGAAGTTGGATCTTGTGTTCTTTTTGCCCCAGAATTGCCTTGAAGCAAGAGCCATGTGCTCATGATAGGCATATTTGGTGTCCTTGGGGCTACACTCATCATCATCTTCCACTTCCTCCTCTTCCACACAAGCCTTGGCCTTCAGTGCGAGATTAGGCTTCTTCGATCGTTGAGCTCTTAAGACCGCATTGTCGGCGGTCACGTCCAAGATCCTCATGGCAACAAACTCATCCAACACTTCATTTGAGGATAAGTGGTGGAAGTCCGGTCTCTGACGTATGACAGAGGACATGGCCTTATGGTAGGGCATCATGGCTTTGAGGAACTTGCGCTTGATCCAATTGTCATCTGTATCCTTACTGCCATGATCTCGAAGAGAGACCGCAAGGATAGTTAATCTTCGATAAAGTTCACGAGGATCTTCATCTTCGATCATAGCAAACTCATCAGCTTCATCTTGCACCACTTCATAGTTGGAGCGTTGAATGCTGGTGCTTCCCTTGTATATCGTGCCAACATGCTCCCAAGCTTCCTTGGCCACAGTGAAGGGTCGAAGATGTGCAATGTCTTCAGGAGGGATGGAATCTTGAAGAATGCAAAGAGCGGACTCGTTGAACTGATGATCTGCAGTTTCTCTTGGAGTCATGTTGTCGGGATCATGCGGATAAAAACCTTGCTCAATGATTCTCCAAAGGTTAGTAGAACAATGATTAATATGACGTTTGAAACGAAACACCCAAGTAGCAAAATCATAATTTTTGATAAACTTGGGAGGGGGCCCAACGGAATTTAAATGCAGTGTGGGAACGGGTCCTCCATAGTGAGTAGGAGGAGCGGATTGGGAAAATTTCCCACTCCCATTCTTAGTAACCGGGGCTTGTTCACTACTAGCTTCTCCCTTGTCGGGATTAGCCTCCGACACGTTGGTAGCGGGACGAGCCACTTCCAACGGTGTGGTGGATAATTTAAGCCCCTCAAGCAAATCTTTAAACATGCCTTTGACCTCGCTCGCTAGTGATTCTTTCAATGTGGTCAAGGCCACATTGAACTCCTCACGAGAGACCGAGGCTCCCCCATCCGACGTAGGCAAGGACGGAGTTCCACCGGAATGGTCCTCCATCTCGACTACGTTGTCACCCATACTCTTTGGACGGTAAAGTCCTTAAAAAGAGACGAGGCTCTGATACCAATTGAAAGGATCGATATGGTTGACTAGAGGGGGGGGGGGAATAGGCAACTAACAATTTTTAGCTTTTCTTAACCACTTTCAATTAAATGCCAAAATAAGTTGTCTAGAAAATCTACTAAGATGACAACTAATGGAAACAAGGATAAATACTTCACAAGCATGCTATAGGAGTTAAACAAGTAAAGCATGCAAAAGTAAAGGTAAGAAATAACCACAAGTGGAACCGGTGGAGACGAGGATGTGTTTCCGAAGTTCTTTCCCTTTGAGGGGAAATACGTCTCCGTTGGAGCGGTGTGGAGGCACAATGCTCCCCAAGAAGCCACTAGGGCCACCGTATTCTCCTCACGCCCTCACACAATGCGAGGTGCCGTGATTCCACTAGTGGTGCCCTTGAAGGCGGCGACCGAACCTTTACAAACAAGGTTGGGGCTGTCTCCACAACTTGGAGGCTCCCAACAAGACCACGAAGCTTCACCACAATGGAATATGGCTTCGAGGTGACCTCAACCGTCTAGGGTGCTCAAACACCCAAGAGTAACAAGATCCGCAAGGAATTAGTGGGGAGAATCAAATATCTCTTGGTGGAAGTGTAGATCGATGCCTCCTCAAGCAATCCCGAGCAAATCAACAAGTTTGATTGGCTAGGGAGAGAGATCGGGCGGAAATGGAGCTTTTGGAGCAACAATGGAGTAGTGGGGGAAGAGGTAAGTCTTCTTGGGGAAGAAGACCCCCTATATATAGTGGAAGAGCACATCCAACCGTCATGTGCGTTTTCAGCCCGCAGAGCGCGGTAGTACCGCACGTAAGTTGCGGTACTACCGCTTTGGGAGCGGTACTACCGCTAGGCAAAAACATGCGAGATGATTGACAACCACGGATGAAATAAATTACATCCGCG
Organism: Secale cereale; assembly: GCA_902687465.1. Lineage (NCBI taxonomy): Eukaryota > Viridiplantae > Streptophyta > Magnoliopsida > Poales > Poaceae > Secale > Secale cereale. Next base: position 660,012,922 of record LR738714.1, read on the forward strand.
GCTACATCCGCAGGGAAAATGGTAGTAGCAAAACGCGACACGGTACTACCGCTTGGAGTAAGCGGTACTACCGCATAGGATGCGGAAGTAAAAAATTACTTCCGCACCTACTTCTGCACTTAGAATCAGCGCCGGGCCAGATACACGGTACTACCGCTCTGGAGCCGCGGTACTACCGTTGGTGCGGTACTACCGTGTGGCTGTGCGGTACTACCGCTTATTTGAGCGGTACTACCGCTTGCCAGGCAGATGATTTAGTTAAAAAGTCACGGTTTGCAAATATGTTAATAAACGGTTGGAACTCCAGAGAAGCAAGGGAAAGGTGGTGCGAGAGTAAGATGTGTACGTGTTGATTCCGCCCAAACCTTTCCGAAGCGGACTCCCTCTTAATAGTACGGCTTTCCTATTACTCAAAGCCAGCGACAGGGAGCAAAAAGAAAACACCGTCTTCCATCGAATCCGAGGGGCAATCAATCGTCTTGTGCCTAAGTGAGATATACCTGTAGGAGCTTAGAGCACACGATTATTCCGCAAAAGCATTGTCATCAATCACCAAAACTACTTAGGAAGAAATATGCCCTTACAACTTTCAATGAGTATCTGCAAGAATGCATCCAAAACATTAAGTACAAGCAAACATTATGTATATGCGCATAGAAAATAAAGTAGACATCAATCATTACCTCAGCACATTTATCAGGAATGAGATGAATTTCTTTCTACATATCTTTTATGCATTCCATGACTTGATCCATTGTAGTGTCCCTGCTCGATGAACACTCGTCCTTACAACCTTTTCTAATTTTGCCATCACCTTTTCGTTTCGGTGGCTCAATTTCTTCCTCTTGGATTATTCCTTCTTTAGCAATTATGACGTGTCTGTACTGTTCACTTTTTAAGTCATCAACATGCGAAACGTTGAACGAATTTAACTGAGTAAACAATGAAATACTCCAATCAATGCATTCAGTACAAGCCATAATTATTTACCTTCCGATGACCACGGCCGTAGGCTATATCATACTCGTCACGCTTCACAGACTAAACTTCAAACCGATTTATCATTAGCGGGTACTTAGAAGATAGAGGATCAAATGTCTCTACAGCTGTTGGCTGCACTTTCTCCCAGTACATGTACTGCATGAATATCAAACGAGTTAGCAATTTTAACTAGGAAAATGTACTTATAAAGACACAAATTAAAATTAAAATTACAATTTACCTGAATGGGCGCGAGGTTTCCCACTAGCCATTTGAATCTTTTGAGATCTCTAAGCGTCTTTGCGACCCCATCAATACACACGCGTAACGTGAACACATTCCAATTAGATGATTTTATGGCGTCCACATCATCCACCAACTTGTCAACGCTATGAGGGACACGTTTGGTGGAGTGCGGTGCTATAACTGTGCCAAGGAGAACCAATACAATTCTACGCACAAAGTCATCATCATACATGCCACCCTTGACAATATTTTTGACCAACTGGTCTATCACTATTTCACCATTATGGGAATCCATAAAACAAGAAGGCGCCATTTCCTTTGCCTCCTCACCTACTTTACCTATTACTTTCATCACATCTTTACCCTTGTTCTCTAGGCCAAATATGTGAAACATATCGTCAGTGAGCAATGATATGCCATCGTTTTTTGGACGCATAACTAACCTTTTTTTTCAAGTCATACATTTTAATAATAAATTTCAGAAAGCACTTCCGCATTTGTACACTATGAATCAACAACATTTTCTCCAACCTAGTGCCAACAAGCCGCTTTCGTCGCCTAGAGTTCAATTTGTTCACCAACGTGCACCACTTCTCGGTAGAATAATAAATTTCTCGAACGCTAAATTATGACGCAGCTGCTAGATTTGAAAGCACCACCATCATTCATTGTGGGGTATGGTGGTGCTTTCAAATAAGGTCGTTGAGTCATAATTTATCGTTCTCGTCGCGGCCATGTTTAAAATAGCTAATAATTAGTGTAATTTTTTTTCGTTTATTATGGAGTATGGAGACACTTATTGTTCTGCCGGGAAGTGGTGCAGGTTTGTGAACAAACATAACTCTAGTCGACGAAAGCGGATTCCTAGTGTGCAAATGCGGAAGTGCTTGCTGAAATTTATTATTAAAACATATGACTTGACAAAAAGAGGTCTTTATCCGTCCGAAAAAGGGTAACATATCAGTGTGCACTGACGACGTCTGTCCCATATTTGGCCTAGAGAACAAGGGTAAAGATGCAATGAAATTAATAGGCAAGTAGAGGAGGAGGCAAAAGAGATGGCGCCTTCTCGTTTTCTGAATTCCCGTAATGGTGAAATAGTAATAGACAAGATGATCGAAAACATTATTAAGAGTGGCACGTATGATGATGACTTTGTGCATAGAACTGTATTGGTTCTCCTTGGCACAATTATAGCACCGCACTCTATCAAACATGTCCCTCATAGCTTTTACAAGTTGGTGGATGATGTGGATGCCATAAAATCATTTAATTGGAATGCGTTCACGTTACGCGTGTGCATTGATGAGGTCACAAAGACGGTTAGAGATACAAAAAATCCAAATGTCCGGTGAGAAACCTTGCGCTCATTCAGGTAAATCGTAATTTTAATTTGTGTCTTCATAATTACATTTTCGTAGTTTAAAATTGCTAACTCCTTTGATGTTCATGCAGTACATGTACTGGGAGAAAGTGCAGCCAACAGTTGTAGAGACAATCGATCCTGTGTCTTCAGAGTACCCACTAATGATAAATTGGTTTGAAGTTCAGGCTGTGAAGCGTGACGAGCATGACACAGACTACGGCTGTGGTCATGGAAAGGTAAATACTTATAGCTTGTACTGAATGCATTGATCGGAGTATTTAACTGTTCACTTAGTTAAATTCGTTCAATGTTTTGCAGGTTGATGACTTAATAAGCGAAGAGTACAAACACACCATAAGTGCTAAAGAATGACTAATTCAAGATGAAGAAAATGTGCCACCGAAATGAAAAGGTGTCGGAGGAAATAGAAAAGGCAGTGAGGCCGAGTGTTTATCGAGCAGGGACACTACACTGGATCAAGTCATGAAATGCATAAAAGATATGCAGAAAGAAATTCGTCTCATTCCTGATAAATGTGCTGAGGTAATGATTGATGTCTACTTTATTTCCCATGCCCATGTACAAAATGTTTGCATTTACGTAATATTTTGGACATGTCTTTGCAGATACTCATTGAGAAGTTGAACAAGAAAAGACCGATTTTGAAGCCAAACCGGGAGTTCCGTGAGGAGTTCGCTTTTGTGAACGAAAGGGAAGAGTGGATGAAGAAGTAGAAGCCAAAATATTTTTCGGAAGTTAATTCAACTCCTTTGAATGAATGTACGGAGGACAAGAATGGAGCATCCTTCACGGATGCAAAGCGTACGGAGTTTCTGGACGACACGAGCGTGCAACACACTGCACCCGATAAAGGCGATCAAATCGACCCTTTTATTATTGATGATAATGTTAAAGCACCCGTGACATCATCAGCATCATTAGCCATGGAAGATTTTCCTTCGGTCACTCAAACCCCACTGAATGGTAATACAGTACCGGGCGGGTCTAGCGCCGAAAATTCAGAGCAAGTTAGTATTGATAACCTGAATACCCGATCGAAGGAAAGGAGGCCCAAAAGAAGATGATGAAAGCCGCAAGGTCTTGATGCTTCTCGCCACGTTCACAGTGAGCATCATCTACGTCGTTGGGCTGAGCACGCCAGGCGGCTTTTGGGACACCACTAAGGGCAGCCACCGCCCGCGCGATCCTCAAGGACCACCACAGCGTGCGCCTGACGGTGCTTTTACTCTGCAACACCATGGCGTTCGTGGCGTCCTTGCTCATCACCACACTGCTTATCATCTTCAGCGAGAAGCTCCATGACAAACCGGCTGGGTCTCACAAGCTCTACGCCAGCATCGTCACCGTGCTGGTCGGCCTCATCGGGTTCGTATGCCTCTGGCAGCTGCAGGGAGACCGACACCATTGTCTACCTGGTTGGCGCCGTTGTGACATACATCATGCTCCAACTCTATGGCTTCTGCTGTTCAGAGTAAAAATTATTGTATTGTTGTTTCACTCCAGGTGATAATGGAAGGTAAGTGCTAACTTAATTTCACATGCTCTAGCTCTCAAAACCTCCTCTCCTAATGGCTGTCGCCACCCATCTCAGTTCCAAACACTGGATCCAAGCCAGTAGATCATCTTTTTCCTCTGTTTGCAGTCACACTAATTTCTTTTTTATTTCTCTGCGACTCAACTGAGCTCTGATTCTTCTTTCTCTGCAATGTATGAATGCAGTGCTAGGGAAGCTCTGGACAAGGCTCGCTGTCTTGTTCTACTGCTCACCACTCTTGCCGCCACCATCACCTACACAGCAGGGTTGGTCGCCGGGTGGCGTTTGGCAGGACAACGGCAAGGGGCACATGGTTGGCGACCCCATTCTCCTCACGACCAATGCTAGGTGGTACAAGACCTTCTGCTACTGCAACTCAGTTGCGTTTGTGGCCTCCATGGTGGCCATTGTCCAGGTTCAGAAGGAGATTCTGGTCAAGCATCATGTGCTGGAGGCAGCCATGATACTCGACATGTTTGGCCTCATCGGCGCGTATGCCGCTGGGAATTGCCGGGACGTGAGCACCTCCATTTACGCCATGACACTAGCAGGCGCCGTCCTCGTCTATGTGGTGATCCATGTTGTCTTCTCCACGATGGACCACAACGATAAGAAAGACACGGTCCATGAACACAGAAGAGGCGCGAACGGGTGCTTCTCTTTGCATTCTTGGCAGCGACAATCACCTACCAAGCCGGCCTCACCCCTCGAGGCGGCTTCTTGCTCCAGGACGACAAGTTCGGAGGGCACCATGTCGGCGACCCGGTCCTCTTGGACAACTACCCACGCTGCTACGATGCCTTCTTCTACTGCAACTCAATAGCTTCATGTTGTCCAGTGGCGGGCTTGTTTTGTTTGATGGGGGCCTATGCCGCCGGAAGTACGCAACACCTCAAAACATCCATCTACGTCTTCGCATTGGTGGTCGTGGTCCTCTTCGTTGTAGTCGTACTGCTGCTAGTATTTTTACTGAAGGGGCCGAACAAAAATGACAACAATTCGACACCCAAAGAATAGGACGAAGAAGGGAAGGAGGAGGATGGCAACAATTCGGCAACCAAAGAACATGACGAAGAAGAAGGGGAGAAGGTAGGAGAAAAGTGTTAAGCTTCATGCACTAGCCAACGCAACCAAAAGTTCGAACTGATGGAAAGGGCTAGTGCAATCCACATATACTGTAACACCCCCTCTCACGTGTGACGGGGAAGACAAGTCAACACGTGCAACCGGAAGAGAGCGACGGCGCGCGAAACTCACGTATGACTCAAGAGGCCTTTACGTGGACACAAAGGGGGGCTACCAGCAATTTTTTTAATAAATTGCGAAAATCAGGACTTGAACTCAAGACCTTAGCTCTGATACCATGTTAAGCTTCATGCACTAGCCAACGCAATCAAAAGTCCGAACTGATGGAAAGGGCTAGTGCAATCCACATATACTGTAACAAAAAGATAGGGGATGAAGAAAGCAAGAGGCACGCGAAGCAAAAGTACCCGATGCTGGTAGGCATCTTGGTGGCAAGCGTAGCCTACCAGGCCGGCCTAGAACCGCCTGGCGGAGCATGGCAGACCAGTAGCGTAGCGATGGGTATGAGGCGATCAACCTAGTGATGCACGACAACAGGAGGCCCCGGTACCTTGCCTTCTTCTACAGCAACTTCGCCTCCTTCATGGCTTCCATCGTTGTCGTCATCATGCTCCTACCTCAATGGCTGCTAAAGAAGAAGGAAGGAGAATGGGAAAAATGTTCACCGAGGATGAACTGGACGATCATACTAGATTCGGTCACTCTCCTAGTGGCCTACGCAACTGGCTCCAACAGGGGGTGAAAGACGTCCTTGTATGTCACCGTGCTCATCATTGCCGTGATGGGCCACTTTGTGATCCGTATGACGCTTTCGATAAGTTCTAAGCATCACCATATGAGCGGCATGCCCGAGGAGCCAAAGGAAACCCAATCAGCTTGGTTCATCATTATCAATTTAGCTACACTGGTGTGGCAGTTAACTAAGTAATAAAAAAAATCAAGGTGATGGATAATCTTTTTTTTCTATCCCTAGATCTTTAATTAGCTATGTCCAACCCCACTGCTCGTTGGCAATCCACCATCTTTTGAGATTCCTAGTCTAATTAGCTATGAATAACCTGCATCCAGTGGGAGCATGCTGGCGTTGTTTGTCGACTAACTTCTGGGCAGGTGTGCATGTATCTCAATCCAATGAATATCCATGGTACTCCCTCCGTCTAGGTGAGTAAGTCATCTTACGAAAACCAAATAATCCCAAAACACTTAGGCGCGGTACATTAACTCTCATCTCGTTTTTTGTTTCTTGGCATAAAGAAAGGAATCAACCAATAAGAGATATGGGATGTGTCTGCTTTTAATGACTTGAGGCTACCAAACACGACATGCAGTGGTCAATTCATTGCATGCAATGCTATTAATTAGCAAATGGACATTAACTTCTTTTGTTTTTCACTCTACCTTGGTCACGGTGCACAACCTAAGATGACTTACTCACCTACCTGATTCTATGTGCACCGTCTGTCTCATAAGAAATCGAGTGGGTACTGCATGAATTGCATCTAGATTTGAATTCAGGAAACCGAACCATTTGTTGGTACAGAAACATACTGTGCCACTAGTTACGATCTGAAGTAGTAGTATTGTGCAATCCTAGTAATTAGTACTCACTGATTGGGAAGAAACCTACCTTGAATCCGGGGATTCCATCGGAGCATCTGCGGCGCAATCTCCCCAGTGGAGCAATCCGCCCAACACCTGCGGGGCACCCGATCCCGGCATGCAGATGCAGGCGACCGAGGTGAGCATCGCGCCGTCGTGCGTGCCGCCGTAACCGTGGATGGATAGATACGTGCGCAAGGAGATTTCTGTTAGGACGCAGTAGTATTTAGCGAGAATATTACGTGATTAGGCGCATAAGGTAAAATAAGGAAAGGAATAGAGAAGGCAAAAGCCCACTCTCGGCCTCATCCGCAAATTAGGCCTTGACGTTCCCGAACGCTATTTCTCGCATTAAGCACCGCCCATCTCATGTTCCTTGTTAGATGTAGGATCCATATTTACGACGCGTTTGGTTTACGGTCAGGTAACGTAATGGGCTTGGGTATCGGGAAGCGCCGCTTCCGATCTCTTTTTACTGAATACGAGCTTTGTTTGGTTCGTTCGACTGGACCAGGTTTCCTAATCAGCTACTGTTCGGCTGTTTTCAACTCTGCAAAGCGGTGTATCAGGAAACACGGTTATCAAATACGCAGTACGCAAAACAAACGCCAGCTATGCTTTCCGGAAGCGCAGGAATCGGAAACGGCACCGAATAAACTGAACCAAACACGTCGTTAATGTTTTTCCATTTTTCCATTTAATGTTTTTCGTTTTCTTTCGTTCCATTTCCATTTTCTTCTCCCTATTTTCGTTCTTTTTTTTCCTTTCTTCTCAGATTTGTTTCATTCATTTTTGTTTTCTTTTTTCTCAATTTTTTGTTTGATTTTATTTTATCCTCTCCATTAGTTTTTTTTTCTTATGTCTGTTTTCATCTTCACTCTACATTTTCATACATGTCAAAAACATTTTTGGTAACAAGTAATCAAGAAAATTTGTATATGCGTTCAACATTTGTCCCAATGCTATTTCAACATTTTTCAAATACTTCTTCCACATTTTAATAGTAATTCAACATTTTTTCAAATACTTGTTCAACATTTTCAATACTTATATTCAAACATTTCAAATACTTGTTAATAAGTTTTTTTATCTACTTGTTCAACATTTTTAGTACCCATTTCAACATTTTTAATACATATTCAACATTCTCAAATAATTTTTCAACATTTTTAAGTACTTGTTCAAAAAAATTCATATGCTCGTTCAACATTTTTAATACCTATTCAACATTTGTTTCGAATAATTGTTCAACTTTTTTAATACTTATTCATCATTTTTAAATACTTGTTCAACATTTTTCAAAATCTTCTTCAACATTTTTCAAGGTCTTTTTCAACATTTTAAATACTTGTTCAACATTTTTCATATACTTTTTCAACATTTCTGAATACCTATTCAATATTTTGAAATACTTATTCAACATGTTTTAAATTCTTAATCAACACATTTCAAATTCTTGATCAACATTTTTTAATACTTATTAAACATTTTTCCAAATGTGTTTTGAAGAGAGTTTTTTGTAATATTTAAATTTAGAATATTTTAAAGAATAAACAAAAGTAAAAAAAACTTGATAAGAAAAATAGAGAAACATGTTGTTGTTGCCCGCGCGGGTGGGCCGGCCCAGACGTTCGCGCGCCTCGCTGAACACGAGGAATAGCGATGCCCCGTGACGTTCCCCCAAAAAAGCTAGGTCTTACGTTAAATGGTGCCTCTGTAATTGACGCATGATTGCATTAGGATATTGGATCAGCATAATTAGCAGCTAGACAAGATCAAGGATATTGCATCTGCCGTACATCATTGGTACTTCCTGAGAATTTCGTCGATCAACTCCGGTTCAGATCAGAGGCGACGTCGGCGCGATCCTGAGCTCGTTAATTCTCCGGCCAACTAGCCAAGGTTAGCACAACTAACAACTGCTGACTCATCTCAATCAGTTCTCACCTTATGCCAATCAAAAAAGTTCTCACCTTATGCCAATCAAAATTGTGCATCAAATTTCAATTCTTTTGATAATGTGACTTGTGATGTCCTTTTCAAGATTTATATTTATCAAGAGAAAAGCATCGACAAACAGCAGAAATATTACTCCAACTTAATTGTTGAGGACATGTTTTTCAAAATAAAATGAGAGACGACTTGCTTGAGGATTACATGAAAATTTGCTTCGAAAGGAATTCACAACCGAATTCTCTTATGAGGAAATTGTCAGTACACATTATGTTATTGAAAATCATAGTGATTATAGAGAGCAGTGATTCGGTGTCCAGGCTCATTTGCACCCGCGCTGATGAAAAAAATTCAAAACAAATAATAGAAAATTTCAAAAAAAAAAACATTTCTTTGCATGGTAGATAGTTTGGTGCGTGAGGTCCACTCGAAAACAAATACTAGAATTGGATTTTATTTGTTTTTTCGAATTTGTTGTTAGTTTTTTTCTTGACCGGGCGCAGATGAGCCTGGGCTCAGAAATGGATATTCGGAGATTATATAACTAAATCAAATGTAACTAGCACATGTCTATACTCTATAACAATGAAGCGGTATTTTTTCCAACTTGGCTTGGCCCCCTATGTGTTGGCGGCATTCCTGCTGAAAGTGATTCCTGGAGCGCAAGCCACCTCGATCTGCAATAGTTGCTGGAGCCGGCGAGGAGTGGGTGGTGAGTGAATGAAGTGTTGAGTTCACTCAAAGAAGTTGAATTAACTTCCGAAAAATATTTTGACTTGTAATTCTTCGTCCACTCTTCATTTTCGTTCACAAAAGCGAACTTGTCATGGATCTCCTGGTTTGGCTTCAAGATCGGTCCTTTGTTGTTCAACTTTCAATGAGTATCTGCAAGAACGCATCCAAAACATTAAGTACATGCGCATAGAAAATAAAGTAGGCTCATTTGGAGATGCAGAGTGTTGGCGCAGATATATAATCTGGATGTGGGGATGCAGAGTGTTGGCTGAGGAGCTCTTGCGTCCATGAGCTGGAACCGGCATGGCAGCATGCTGGAACCGGCAAGGAGGCGTGCTGCCACGGTGGTTGCGCGATGCTGGAACCGGCATGGCAGCATGCTGGAACTGGCAAGGAGGCGTGCTGCCATGGTGGTCGTGCGATGCTGGAACCAGTAGACCGATTTGCTAGAACCGGCGCCCGATTTGTTGCGTACGCTGGAGCACGCCGGCTCCGCTGCAACCTACTACAATGGGCGCAGATATTTTGCGCCAGATGTGGAGATGCAGAGTGTTGGCTGAGGAGCTCTTGCGTCCATGGGCTGGAACCGGCATGGCAGCATGCTGGAACCGGCAAGGAGGCGTGCTGCCACGGTGGTTGCGCGATGCTGGAACCGGCATGGCAGCATGCTGGAACTGGCAAGGAGGCGTGCTGCCACGGTGGTCGTGTGATGCTGGAACCAGTAGGACGATTTGCTGGAACCGGCGCCCGATTTGTTGCGTACGCTGGAGCACGCCGGCTCCGCTGCAACCTACTACAATGGCGGACATGATGAAAGCTGGAACCAGCAGGCCGATTTGCTGGAACCGGCTATCAGTTTTGTTGCATACGGCGGAGCACGCGTGCACGACGGAAGCTGGAACCAGCGACAGTCATGTTGTGACGGCCGCGGCGACGATCCACCATTGTTGGAACCATAAAAAAAATGCTGGAAGCAGCGATTTATTTTGCTACTACCTGGTGATGACGATTCATGATTTTGCTGGAAACGGCAAGTATTTTTGCTGCAAGCATTTTCATTTTTTGTTGGAAGCATGGTATTTTGCTTTGCTGGATTCTTTTCATTATTCTTGTGCCATGCCATTTTTTGTGTTTTGCTGGAACCATCATTTTATTTTGCTGGAAGCAATGGCAACAAATCTTGCAATGATTTGGAACCGCCGATGTGGCCGCCCGACGACCGGCGATGGCCACCGGCGGCTGCCCGTCCAAGGGGATCGGCATCAGATGGGGGGCACACACTAGCACATGGTGTGCGAGGGTGGGGGTCCAGCTACGGCGAGCGTTCTGTGCGGGCTGGTGTGCATGCGAGGGTTAGGGAAAGATCGGACGACTGCGGGCTGTTAAATCAAATGGCAGGGGGTGGACCGGCCGAAAATTTCGGCCGGTGCGCCGGGGCCTAGCACCCGCCTTAGTATTTAGCAAGAATATTACGTAAAATAAGGAAAGGAATAGAGAAGGCCCATAAGGTAGTGTTTTGTATAAGTGAGCCCACTCTTATAGTTTAAAAAAAAGGCCCACACTCGGCCTCATTCGCAAATTAGGTCTGGACGTTCCCCTAAAAAAGCTAGGCCTTGTCGTTAAACGCCGCCTCTGTGATTGATGCGTGGTTGCATTAGGATATTGGATCAGCACAATTAGTAGCTAAATATATGATCAAGGATATTGCATCTGCCGTACATCCTTGCTACTTCCCGCTCTTCGTGCAAGTTTCGTCGATCAATTCCGGATCAAATCAGAGGCGACGTCGGTGCCATCGTGAGCTCGTTAATTCTCCGGCTAACTAGCTAATGGTAGCACAAGTAACAACTGCTGACTCATCTCAATCAGTTCTCACCTTATGCAAAACAAATTTGTGCATCAAATTTGAATTCTTTTGATAATGTGACTTGTGATGTCATTTTCGAGATTTATATTTATCAAGAGAAAAGTGTCGACAAACACCAGAAATATTGGGCGCTGCTATTTCTCGCGTTCAGCGAGTTGATGGTTCAAGCCAGCGAGCATATAGACCGGCCCATGTGCACGGGTAAGCACCTGCTTGTTTCCTGTTTCGTTATTTTTCACGTTGTTTTTCTTTTTTCTTTCTTTTTTACTTTTGTTTATACATTAAAATATTCTAAATATATATATTACAAAAACACTCTCCCAGAACACATTTGGAAAATGTTGAATAAATATTTGAAAAATGTTATTCAACCAATTGAAAAATGTTAAATAATTATTTGAAAAATGTTAATCAAGCTTTCAAAAAATGTTGAACATTTATTTGAAAAATGTTGAACAGGCATTTGAAAACAATGTTAATCAAGCATTAGGAAAATGTTGAACAAGGATTTAAAAAAAATGTTGAACAAGTATTTTAAAAATGCTGAACAAGTATTCAAAATGTTGAACAAGTATTTGCAAAATGTTGAATATGTATTAAAAAATATTGAACAAGTATTTTATTTTTTAAATAAATATTAAATGTTGAACAATTATTTAAAAAATGTTAAATAAGTGTTTGGACAACGTTGAACGTGTATACAAAAAATGTTAATTACTTCTTAAAAAATGTTTTTGGCCTATATGAAAATGTAGAGTGAAAAGGAAAACTAACATAAGAAAAAAATGGGGAAAGAGAGAAAAACAAAAGAACAGGAAGAAAAACAAGTCAAAGAAAAAAGAAAAAAGAAAAACCAAAGAAAAAACAGGAAAGAAAAACGTGAAAGCAAATTGAAAACCGGTTTTACCCGCCTCACTAGAGAATTTGTCTCTTACTTATCACCAGCAAGACCCGGGCGGGGTGGCTAGCTGAGCCAGCTCTCGCCAAGGAGACCAAGGACATAATCATGCTTCTCAAAAATGACTCAGCTTATTTTGGGACGGAGGGAGTATTTTTTTACGGATGAAGTGTATTACTTTTCTTTTTCCAGCGCGAACATGGGCCGGCCCGGTTACCCAAAATGCTTCAGCGAGACTTCCGGCAGCGGTCACTTAATGTGATAAAATGGAAGCTCCGACAAATGTTACTCCAACTTAATTGTTGAGGACATGTTTTCAAAGTAAAATGAGACACGACTTTCTTGAACATTACATGAAATTTTGCTTTGAAAATCTTTGAGATTATAGAGAACAGCGATGCGGTGTCCAGGCTCATCTGCATGCGCGTCGAAGGAAAAATTCAAAACAAATACTAGAAAATGTTCAAAAAAATTCATTTTTTTCATGGTAGATAGTTTGGTGTGTGAGGTCCGCTCCAAAACAAATACTATTTTTTTAATTTGTTGCTATTTTTTTCTTGACTAGGTGTAGATGAGCCTGAGCCCAGAAATGAATATTCGGAGATATATAACTTATTCAAATGTAACTAGGACATGTCCATACTCTATAGTAATGAAGCGGTATTTTTTTTAACTTGGCTTGGCCCTCCCTATGTCTAAATCCTGGCTCTGCCCCTGCGTCGGAGGTTGGCGGCATTCCTGCCGGAGGTGATTCCTCGAGCGCAAGCCACCTCGATCTGCAACCGTTGCTGGAGCGGACGAGGAGTGGGTGGTGCGCAAATGAGGTGCTGAGTTCAGAAACAGGAAAACGAAAGCCGAGGCGCCGCTCAAGTGCCTCGACGTGCAAGGATTCAGTAAACCATTTTTTTGGATATTCTTCTTCTTCAGAATTTCAGAGCTGAGTTGCTGATATTTCATGCCTGCTAGGTATTCCAAGATGTTATTGCATCCTACTGTATTACAGGGCGAAGGGAGTAGTAACGATCAAGCACCACACAAACCATGTCGGTTATTTATTTGCAGCTCAAGACGTGCCATTGTATTGTTTCAGATGTGGCAAATTCTTGTGTAACACATCAACAATTGTGTTTTAACCAAAATAATCTTTTTTTACCGTGCCACATACAAATTACAAAAGCCTGCCTCAGCCATTTTTTTACAAGAGCAACAAAGTATTTTTCAAAAGGGTCTGTCTATGTCACATCTAGATGTGAGATATTATCTCACATCTAACTTCTCACCCTTAAAATTCATGGGAGATTTAGAAAAATAAAATCAAGGATGAGTGTGTTACACAAGCTGTTTTCAAAAAGTAAAACATAGTGTGAGGTTTAGATGTGAAATAGCAAAGCTGTTTTCAAAAAGTAAAACATAGTGTGAGGTTTCATATGCAGTCGACGAAGGATTGATCAGAAAGCAGTAAACTAAAGGGGCACCGTGGGACAGTGGTATCCCTAACCCGCCAGGGTTCAAATCCTGGTGCTCGCATTATTCCTGGATTTATTTCAGGATTTCCGGCGATGCGCTCTCAGTGGGAGGAGATGTTCCCGTCGACGACGAGGCGCCTACGGTGACTTTGTAAATCTCAAGATGATATGCCGGCTCAGTCTCTCGGAGGTGCTCATAGGGGTAGGGTGTGCGTGTGTGTTCATACGGGTGAGTGTATGCGTGTGTATATGACCGCTTG
>LR738714.1:660027004-660103913 GCA_902687465.1 Secale cereale
GGGGGTTCACCGTGTGAGGGTTTCATATATAGCCTTTTCCAGCAGCTCCAACGAAATGAGATAAGAGCGGATAATAGAGCCTTCCAGCTCCGATAAATCTGAAGACCGACAGACTTCATACAGAAAACATGCGTCATTTTAGATCTCAATGAAAAGGAGCGCTCTGCCCCCTTTTTTCTTTTAATGTAGTAAGAAGCAACATGAAGACATAAAATACAGAATAGGAAAAACCTAACTGTGATTCACAGTCTCGCAACACATTAGAATCCTGACAAGTTCCTGAGGTGCTGCAAGTCTAAGATAAGTAGATAACTGAGCAATTGGAGCTGTGTCGCATGACAATTTTCAGGTACATCTATTTTTCAATTACTTCCACAGTATTGTGGCCGCTAAATTCTGCCATCATATGCAGCTCCTGAAATCAACAGCCAAAGATTACTCCCAAGACTGAGTGAGCTTTGTTCCTTTTAGGATGTCATAGCGTCCCACCTCTGCCGCGTAGTGAACTGATCTGGCAGCACCTTGGACACCCTCCTGACAGATTTTACAGCACCCTATAACGGTCAGGGACTCCAACTTACGCGAACATACCAATGCAGCCATTCCATTATCTGTCACTTTCTCACATTCGCAGATGATGAGACTACTCAAGGAAGGAGTCTGAATAATGAAACTAATACCAGCATCAGTTATAGACCTGCAATTCACGAGCTTGAGTGTCTCCAGGAACCGCGAGGATGAGAGGCCCTTCATCCCCTTGTCTTTAAAAATGCTGGCACCATCTAGCAAAAGAGTGTGAATTGGACAAGATTGGATGAGCGTCACGATACCCTTTTGTGTGAAGCCGATTCTGGTAGGATACTTGTGTTCACAATATGTGAAAGTGAGCTCTACAACCTGAAGCATAGGGCAGCCGAGAGCTAGAGCCTTAAGGCTAACATCGGTCAGTGACGTCCTAAACTCGTAGTCTTCACATCGCTCAGGCATGAGCCGAACTGAGATGGTTTTAAGGTTGCTGCACCTCTGGAATAGTGAAATCATCTCATTCTCATTTAGACCAATGACATACTCCTGGTAAAGTGTCTCCAATGCTTTGCACTTCCCCAGGAGAAAACGAAGTCCATTCTCTGGCTGAGTTCTAAAATGAGCCAACCTAAGATTCTTCAACCTAAAATGAGCCAGACACGTTGGAGGGATCACGTGCCCCTGTCATCCAGTAATTTCCATTGTTCTCGAACTCAAATTTTTGGAGATTCGCCCATCCTGGACCAAATTTTATGAGGTCATACTGGCTGATTCCACCGCAATCCTTTACAAAAAGTTCCCTCAATGATCCATACCTCCCAAGGTACTCCAGCCACTCCATGTTGTCTACTGCCGCACAGTTCACAAGGTGGAGAACTGTAAGATGGCTGCAACCAACCGCCACCCGAAAAATCCCAGTAGAATTTACTGCTGGTGTGTGGTTCAGCCTGAGGGACCTCAAATTTTTGCGATCAGCTAGATAACCAAGACCAGAGTCATCAATGGAATAGCAGAAGCTTAAATCAAGATCAGACAGTGAGTGGCAGTGAGATGATAGAACAAGGAGGCCTTGGTTGTTCAACTGGCCCCTGCATCTAGGCTTCCATCCAAAATAATTTATCTCTACTTTCACCAAATTGGGGAACCGGGAGAACAACGATACCAAGGCTGCTGTTGTAGGTTTGAGTCCACGACCAATGCGGATAGCATCCCTATGCTCCGCCTCGACGGTGCAGAGCTGCTTCGATACAAGGGAAAGAGAATTACGATTACTTGTCTTGGTAACCCTCTTGACGATCTCTGCAAGCAGTGCCTCTGGGAGACCCTCCATCGAGTATCTCGGCCGCACAACTTGGGAACCTCAATGCTCGGCAGGGCGCTGAAATGAAAATATTATTAACACATCAAGATAATCAGATAATAGTTGTTAAAAGTAAAAACCGATGTAAAGAAAACATTGATGAGGCTCTCAACGCTAATCTTTGCAATGAACACTAAGTGAAAACTGGGTCATAGCCTAGTGGCACGTACTCAATTTGTTTCACAATTGATGCTAACTGATGCAGCACCCTGTTTCTATCTAACAGCGCCATATATGATACTCCCTCCGTTCCTAAATATTTGTCTTTCTAGACATTTCAAATGGACTACAACATACGGATGTATGTAGACATATTTTAGAGTATAGATTCACTCATTTTACTTCGTATGTAGTCATTTGTTGAAATCACTAGAAAGACAAATATTTGGGAACGGAGGAAGTATATGTTGAGGCACCTAACCAATCACATGAAAATGAGAGCATGTAACGACTCGTAGACGCTCGGGAACATGTGCTACTAACGAAAACATGCTGTCCACACCCATTTCGTACATAAATGAGCCAATAGAAGTGTAGAGAATGATTTGATGCATCGATAATTGATTGATCGTGCACTAGGCACATATATATAGGTACAAGGGATGCGACCGGTGTCTTGTCTCCCAAGATACAAGTAAATACAGAGGAAGAGAGACACAACAGGTACGGCATACAAAACCTAGACCTACGTACATGTACACATGTTCAACACCCCCCGCAGTCGAAGCGTCGCCAGTGACGCAGAGAATGTACCGAAAGCCCTCAAACGTCGAGGTAGGTAGTCCCTTCGTCATGACATCGGCGAACTGCTAATCGGTGGGCACATGGAGAACTCCAACACGACCAAGTGCGACGTGCTCCCTGACGAAGTGGATGTCGAGCTCAATATGCTTCGTCCGCCGGTGATGGACAGGGTTTGCGGCAAGATAGACCGGGGAGACGTTGTCACAGTAAACAAGCGTCGCCTTGGTGACCTCGCATAGCAACTCCTGAAGTAGCTGTCGTAGCCAAGAGCACTCCGCGACGGCGTTGGCCACAGCCCTGTACTCAGCCTCGGCGCTCGATCGTGAGACCGTGGGTTGTCGTTTAGACGACCACGAAATCAGAGAGGGCCCAAGGTAGACGCAGTAGCCGGAAGTGGAGCGTCGCGTGTCGGGACACCCAGCCCAGTCGACCTCGGAGTAGGCGACAAGGCTGGTGTCAGGTGATGCCGTCAGAGTGAGACTCATAGCTGTGGTGCCACGTATATACCGAAGAATACGTTTCACCAGAGCCCAATGTGTATCACGAGGAGCATGCATATGAAGGCACACCTGCTGGACAGCGTACTGAATGTCCGGACGAGTAAGTGTGAGGTACTGAAGCGCACCGACGATGGAGCGGTAGAAGGGAGCATCGGACGCCGGAGAGCCCTCGACGACGGACACCTTAGCCTTCATGTCGACACGCGTGGGAGCAGGCTTGCAGTTAAGCATGCCCGCTCGCTCCAGAAGCTCGTAGGCATACTTATGCTGATGCAGGAAGAAGCCAATGGCCCAGCGCACAACCTCGATGCCGAGGAAGTAGTGGAGAGCCCCCAAGTCCTTGAGGGCGAACTCGGTGCCGAGGCGAGCTGTGATCTGCTGAAGGAGCGCTGGCGAGGAGGCAGTCAGGATGATGTCGTCGACGTACAGGAGGAGGTACGCGGTGGCGGAACCCTGATGATAAACAAACAGGGAGGCATCAGACCGTGTGGACCGGAACCCCTGCTGCTGAAGGAAGGCCGCGATCCGCTGGTACCAGGCTAGAGGCGTCTGCTTCAACCCGTAAAGAGAGCGGGAGAGCAAGCACACGTGGTCCGGATAGTTCGTGTCGACGAAACCAGTAGGCTGCTGACAGAACACCCGCTCGTCGAGATGGCCATGCAGAAAAGCATTAGACACATCGAGCTGGTGGACTGGCCAGGCGCGAGAGACAGCAAGCTGGAGGACGGCGCAAATTGTGCCCGGTTTGACAACCGGGGCAAAGGTGTCGGTGAAGTCCACGCCGGCGCGCTGGCGAAAGCCGCGCACCACCAAACGCGCCTTGTAGCGCTCGAGAGAGCCGTCCGGGCGAGTCTTGTGGCGGAAGACCCACTTGCTAGTGATGACATTGGCACGGGGAGGCCGCGGGACAAGCTGCCACGTACGGTTGCGCTGCAGGGCGTCGAACTCCTCACGCATCGCAGCAAGCCAGTTCGGATCCCGAAGGGCTGCGCGAGCAGAGGTGGGGAGTGGAGACGGTGCCGAGGTAGATGCAGCACACGCGTACTCGTCAGACGTGTAGCGCGTGCTAGGACGAAGTGTCCCAGTCCGAGCCCGAGTGACCACACCAGTGAGGGGTGCAGCCGCGACGACGGGGGCGGTCGAGGGACCCACCGAGGGGCTGCGACGGGGGCGGGGGCCGCGGTGGGGGCGGCCAAGGGGGCTGAGGCGGGGGGAGCCGCCGAGGGGGCCGCGGCGGGGGCCTCGGCGTCAGGGGCGGCCGAGGAGGCCACGACGGGAGCCACGGTGGGTGCCACAGCGACGGGGGCCGCCGCCGCAGGGAGCACGGGCAAGGCCGAGCCCAGTGCGCGGCCGGACGGTTGGCCAGAGCTGGAGGCAGGGGCGAACTGGGCCGCAAGAGACACCGAGGGTGACCGTACCTGCTGAAACGGGAACACCAGCTCATCAAAGTACACATGCCGCGAAGTGAAAACACGGTGGGACACTGGATCATAGCACCGGTAACCTTTGGTGTTGGGTGGATAACCAAGGAAGATACACGGAAGTGACCGGGGAGCGAGTTTGTGAGGAGCAGTGGACGCGGTGCTAGGATAACAGAGACAGCCGAAGATGCGAAGACCATCATAAGATGGGACCGCACTGAAGAGGAGCTGGTGAGGAGTGTAGTTCCAGCGTGAGCGACACGGGCGAATGTTAATAAGGAGGCTGTCGGTCGCGAGCGCGTCCGGCCAGAACTGAGGAGGCACGTAGGAGTGGAATAGCAACGTGCAGACACAGTCGTTAAGAGTGCGAATGACGCGCTCGGCGCGACCATTTTGCTGGGACGTGTAGGGACAAGTGAGGTGAAAAATGGTGTCGTGCGATGCAAGAAGATTGCGGACAGCGACGTTGTCAAACTCCTTGCCGTTATCAGTTTGTAAAGCGAGAATAGGACGACCGAACTGTGTGGTGACATATGAATAAAAGGCTGTGAGTGTGGCAAGAACGTCGGACTTGCGACAGAGAGGGAAGGTCCACACATAATGAGTAAAATCATCCAATATCACCAGATAGTATAAAAAGCTCGTGTTGCTTGCAACCGGGGACGTCCAAACATCACTATGCAATAACTGAAACAGAAAGGTGGAAATATTTGTAGACTCGCTAAAGGGGAGACGAACGTGCTTGCCAAGACGGCAAGGCTCACAAGTGTGGTTGTCAACCTTATTACATGAGAAAGAAAAACTCTGAAGAATCTGACGCATAACGGTGGAGTTGGGATGACCGAGGCGGGCGTGCCAAAGATCGACACTAGCGGCGAAGGCGGCGGGGCGACGGGTGGAGGTGGCACCGGAGGGATGCACCGGATAAAGCTCGTCCGGGCTGTCACATCGGTGTAGAACCATCCGTGTACTGGCGTCCTTCACAGAAAAACCGATATTGTCAAATTCAACTATGATAGGATTGTCACGAGTAAGACGACGAACAGAAACTAGATTGATGACTAAGTTAGGAGACACAAGAACATTAGACATGTTAACAGGAGTAGAAGAAGAAGTAAAAGACATATGACCGACATGTGTAATGGGTAGAGAGGAACCATTACCAACGGTGATGCGAGACGGGGCCCAAGGATGCCCGGAGCGGGAGCCCGAGGGATCGACATGGAGTACGCGTGGACGACGCCAGTCCACGGGTTGGTGTCATACGTCCATGGAGGGGTGACCTGCTGCTGCTGCTGACAAGGCCCCCCGACGCCTGTTGCTGCTTACGGCCACCCCCACGACGATTGCCGCAGAGCCCGCCACCGGGCTGCTGGGGGGCAGCGGGAGGAGCGGGGGGCGCGGGCGGCAGGGGGAAATACCCTGGAGGCGCGGGAGGCGACGGCTGCTGGCATGGCGCGGGTGGGGCGGCTGGTGGTGGGGCGCCACGGGAGGTGCCGGCGGCGAGGGCGTGATGCTGCACACGCTTCTTGACTCCCTTCATCCGGCGCTCCTCCAACCGCAAGTACGCCACGAACTTGGGGAAGGAGGGCTCCGGCATCAAGGTGAGGTTGGAGGCGGCGTTGCCGAAGTCCTCGTTGAGGCCGGCGGTGAGAGTGTTGAGGAGGAGGTCGTCATCAACCTTGGCGCCAATGTCGCGGAGCTCATCCGCCAACGTCTTCAGGCGGCGGCAGTAGTCATCAATGGACTGGTCATCCTGGTGACAGTCAAAAAATTCCAGCTGCAAAAAAAACGTGGCGCTGAAGCTTGTTGTCGGTGAAGAGCCGTTCAGCTTGACCCACAGGGCGCGAGAGTCGTTGCCAGCACTCACGACCGTGTGAAACGGGTCCTTGGAGATGGTGGTGAAGAACCACCGCATGATGGTGGCGTCGATGGCGATCCACTCAGCGTCGTCCATCATGTTGCGAGAGTCAACGATGTCGTCCACATGATCCATGAGGCTGTTCTCGCGGAAGAGCAACGTGAAGTACGTCTTCCACACGAAGTACGTGGAGTTGGAGGCGTCGAGGACGACGGGGACACGTGTGTGGATGTTGATGTCGCGTATCTCAGCGGGGTCGACCGCGAAGGGGTTGGAGGAGGCGGACGACATGGCGGCGGCACGACAGGGTAAGGCGGCGCGGTGGCGGAGAGAGGTGGCGGTGGCTGCGGCGTGGGGCGGCGGCGACGGCGGCTGATCGCGGCGGCGGCGGCTCGAGGTGGAGCAGCGCGGCAGGAGGGCGGCGCAGCGGGGAGAGGGGTGGCGGCGGCGGCGTGGGGCGGCGGTAGATCGCGCCGGCGGCGGCGGCCTGAGGCGGCGGCGACTAGGGTTAGCTGAAGCGGGAGGATCAACTTGCGATAGATACCATGTAGAGAATGATTTGGTGCATCGATAATTGATTGATCGTGCACTAGGCACATATATATATGTACAAGGGGTGCAACCGATGTCTTGTCTCCCAAGATACAAGTAAATACAGAGGGAGAGAGACACAACAGGTACGGCATACAAAACCCAGACCTACGTACATGTACACATGTTCAACAAGAAGTACCAGACCAAACTGCAACAACCAAGACGACCTAGACACAGTCACACAATACTGTCATGGAATCAACAATACCCTGGGAAAGAATCAAGCTCACCTAGACACCAGACGGTGGAACCAACAGAACTAACCAAGGCTGGCTGGTTCAATCATGGTCACCCTGCGCGGAAGGGGGAAAGGAATCGACCTGAATGCCGACGTCGACAGGGAGGAACTGAGCGGGGAGCCGGGGATTGCGGCGTTCGTGGGCTGGTCCGAGGTTGTGTGGCGGTCGGTGGCAGGAAACCTCCGCCGCGACCTCGGAGCAAAACCCTCGTCTTGTGGGGGGCGGCGCCTTGGTAGGGGGTGGCGAAGAAGAGAAGATGCCCTTTTTTTGAGAAACAAGAGAAGATGCCTATGTGGGCTACTGAGCAGAGCCTTGGGCTGGGCCGGGCGCAATAGGGAGAGGTCTCCGTCCCTCGTATCTCTACCTACTAATAATAGCCGTTTCTCCAAGCAAAGCGAGTCATTGTTGTCTGCAGCTTTTTCCCCTGACGCCCAGCCGCGCTGCCGCCGGCCGCTCCAGGGTCCACCAAATCCTCCGGCGATCTGCGTCGGAGTCCACCTATATCCTGTTTTCTCGCCACCGGTTTTCCTTGCGGCAGGGAAGCAGTCCACCTTAATACATGGCAGAGATTAGGAGCCCGGGTGATGGGGGAGTAGAGAAGGTAGATCGGGAAGAAGAGGGGAAGGACTCAATGGGGAAGAAGCAGATGGATGCGGGCAGGGGGAGTAAGGGGGTTTAGAAGGAAAGACGGCCGCTGGCGCTGGAGAGGGTGGAGGATACAGCGGTGGTGGTTCGGGAAGAGATGGGGAAGAAGATGATTGGGGCAACTCTGGCCCCTTACCGAATCTAGAAGATGTTTTTGAGGGTCTGCACTTGCACGGGGAGGAAGAAATGGAACTAGACTTCTCAGAGGAACTCAATGATTTGGTAAAGGATGTGCGTTGGCTTGCTATTTTGGGTGCATACGACCCGACCCTTCAGTCATGCATCTCTGTTGAACTCTATGCGCAATGCCTGGTCTCCGTCCCAGGGTCTGACGTTCAGCGTAAAGGGGCCGAATCTATTTCTCTTGCAGTGCCATTGTCTGCCTGACTGGAGAAGGGTGATGGAGGGAGGTCCTTGGGTGTTCAAAGATGCCCCTGTAGTGATTGTGGAGTATGATGGCTTCACAAATGTTACTGATTACGCGCTGAATATGATTCCGGTTTGGGCAAAAATCAAAGGTATACCTGATGGCCTAACAAGGAAAAGAGAGTTAGCAGAGATGGTCGCAAGAAAAGTTGGTGAGCCTCCTATTACTGTAATTGTCAACGAGGGGACGATTAGCACTACCAGTTGTCTGCGTGCTCGTGTGTTTTTGGATGTTAATAAACCTCTGGTGAGATTTGTGCCTATCACTTTGAGGGAAAGGAAGAGATATCCGGCCCAATATGAAAAACTACCGGATTTTTGCTTTGTTTGTGGTCGGATGGGCCATGTTCTTGAGGAATGTGGCGATGGCATTCATGATCTTAACAAATGTGAGTGGGGAAACTGGCTCTTATGGGATGGAGCGCTGGCAAGGGATCGGACAGGTGGAGGCAGGAGTTCTGGGGCTTTTGCAAGTTCCGGAAGGACGGGAGTCAGAAGTAACTTTGGTGCAGGGAGTAGAGGAGGCAGGTCAGGGATAGGAATGGGAGGTGGAAAGGGTTTTGGGCGTGACATACAACCTGAGGAGATGGACTACACCCAACCGCATGCTGGTGATGATTCTAAAAAGGATAGAAGTGCATGTAAGAGACTAATTTCTGCGGATGGATCTATAAATATAAATGGTCAGCCGGTTCCCAATCTAAACGGGAAGGTTGCAGGCACTGTTCTCTTGCTCGAGAGTGGTTTGGCTGGCAATAGTACTGATGCAGTCCCTGTAATCGCTACCCCGGGAAAGGTACCGATAGTAAAAAGGAGGAGGCAGGGCGATGGGGAAGGAGGAGATGAAGTGGACATGACAATTGAAGCGGCCTCCCTAGGTGAGGGTCGCGAGCCCAAATGAGGGTGTTGTGCTGGAACTGTCGCGGGATTGGCGACCCCGCGACGGTGAGGGAGCTCAGGGAGCTCATCAGGGAAAGTGCGCCGTCGGTGGTTTGCATTGTGGAAACGCAGTTGGCAAAAAAGCGAGTGGAAGGCCTAACATCTATGCTAGGTTTTGATGGGGGTTTTGCAGTGGCAAGTTCAGGAAGAAGTGGAATGGTGTTAGTCTCAGTATAAAGAGTTACTCGAAGTACCACATTGATGCTTGCGTGTCTGAACAGGGGAGAGCTGACTGGCGACTCACATGTTTCTATGGAGAAGCCAACAGAAGTATGAGACAGCAAACTTGGGATACTATGGCTCGGTTGAGAGGGGAATCGACCCTCCCATGGTTGTGCATTGGAGACTTCAACTAAGTTCTTCGTAGGGAGGAACAAATGGGGCCAAATCTGCGGGATGTATCCCAGATGGGTGGTTTCCGAGAGGCTACTGATCTGTGCGGCCTTGATGACTTGGGCTACATTGGAGTTGATTGGACTTTTGAAAAACGAGTGACTGGTGGTCAGTTTTGCAGGGTGAGGCTGGACAGAGCATTAGCTACATCTGACTGGAGTGTTGCGCATCCTTTTGCCTCAGTCCGGCACCTTGTGGCTGCAAAGTCGGATCATAGCCCAATAGTTTTATGCACGGACAGGGACTCGACAAACCGAAGACTTGCAGTTGACCGGCCATTTAGATTTGAGGCGATGTGGGAGACTCACACGGATTTCTTCCCAATGGTAGAAAGGGTGTGGAAGGATGGCACTCACTGTGGCTCGGTCAAAGATATGCATGATAAGTTGACAAGGCTGGCGGGTTCGCTAGCAACATGGGGAGCGTGCACCTTTGGGCAGGTTACAAAAGAATTACGGGAGCTCAAAAGGCGGCTGGAACAACTATGTTCAATTTCAGGTAGGCAAGGCCCATCAGACGAAAAAAGAAGGATTGAAGCTCTGTAGGATCGAAAGTATGTCTAGAGGGGGGGGGGTGATTAGACTACTTGTAAATATAAAAATTCCGCCTTTTGATCAATAACAGTTTTTGGCAGATTCACAATTATGATCAAGTCAAGCATCACCCTACACATGCAATTCTAGAGTATAAGCAGCGGAAAGTAAATTGCACATGTAGTAAAGAGAGGTGGAGAAGAGCAAACGCAATTTGGAGACGCGGTGATTTTTCCCGTGGTTCCGATAGGTGGTGCTATCGTACATCCACGTTGATGGAGACTTCAACCCACGGAGGGTAATGGCTGCGCGAGTCCACGGAGGGCTCCACCCACGAAGGGTCCACGAAGAAGCAACCTTGTCTATTCCATCATGGCCTACGCCCAAGGAGGGCTAGCCTTACTCGGGGTAGATCTTCATGAAGTAGGCGATCTCCTTGCCCTTACAAACTTCTTGGTTCAACTCCACATCTCGATGACGGAGGCTCCCAAGCGACACCTAACCAATCTAGGAGGCACCACCCTCCAAAAGGTAATAGATGTTGTAGATGATGATGAACTCCTTGCTCTTGTGCTTCAAATGATAATCTCCCCAACACTCAACTCTCCTCACTAATTTGGCTATGGTGGAAGAAAGGATTGAGTGGAAAGCAACTTGGGAAGGTTAGAAATCAAGTTTCATATGGTGGGAGTGGAGCAACTTGATCTCAACACAAGGGTAGGTAGTTCTCTTCTCAGAAAGTGTAAGGTAGGAGTGGTAGTTCTTTCTGATGGCTCTCTCCACGAATGAAGAGGGGGTGGAGGGGTATATATAGCCTCCACACAAAAATCCAACCGTTACACACATAATTGAGCAATCTCGGTGAGACCGAAGTGGACAACTCGGTCAGACCGAAAGTTCAAATAATGTGAACGTTGGGGTTTTCGGTGGGACCGAAAATACCATCTCGGTTAGTCCGATTTGATCAAAGACAGGAGCTTGCTAGTTTCGGTGAGACCGAAAATATCATCTCGGTTATTCCGATACGATGACAGAAGGTTACAGAAGCTTGGCAGCCCATGTTTCGGTGAGACCGATCTCAAACTCGGAATGTCCAATTTTTCTAGGGTTTGGCTTATGGCTGAGGTGGTTCATCTCGGTGTGACTGAGTGTGGAAAATCGGTTGGTCCGAGATTACTTATGAGTGTGTATTGTAGGGAAAGTTGCTGATAGATGAAGGAGATATATCACTAAGCACTTGAGCAACCAGATCATCAACACAACCTCATCCCCTTTTAATAGTATTGGCTTTTCCTATGGACTCGATGTGATCTTGGATCACTAAACCAAAAATGGAGTCTTGAGCTTTTGCCAATGCTTGCCTTAGCATTTTGAGGGGTCCACTTCTTCAGTCATTGCCATACCCATATCACTGAACTTCTCTGAAATGATTCTCAAATAACTATTAGTTCAATGATATATATGTTGTTATTAATTGCCAAAACCACCCGGGGATTAGTTGCACTTTCAATCTCCCCCTTTTTGGTAATTGATGACAACATATAGATCAAAGCTTCGACAAAGGATATAATCAATGAATAATATCGTCGCTTTGAGAAGTATGTGATAAGCAAGAGCTCCCCCTAAATTTGTGCATTATTTAAAATTTGCGTTTGAATGCAAATGCACAATCGATTAGGCTCATGGGTCACTCTTCCATGTCACATACATCTTGGTGGAGCGCACAAAATGATAAGAATGAATAACATGCACCCAATCACCAAGACATGAGTAAATGGCCATACAAGATAGGAATAGCATATGATAAGCATTAAGCACACATTAAAGCATAGTACGACCAAGCACTCATTAAGGTAGCATCAAACGTAGTATCAAGCACACTGAAAGTATCGAAAAACCAAAAGTATCAAAAGAAACCGCAAAAGAACGAAAAAGCAAAAGCGCAAAGATAACAACACACTCTCTCTCGAAGCCCTATGATCTATACAATTTCTCCCCCTTTGGCAACAAGTTACCAAAAAGTTCGAAAAAGCATAGAGCTAAACGTCACTGTGGGCTCTGCTGGCGGCTCCCGTCTGGGTAGATGTCGGAGTAGATATGACGGCATCGGCGAAGACTTCAGCTGAAGTCTGTGCTGGAGGAGTGGATGCTGGAGCTGTGGCTGGAGTAACTGCTGGAGCTGTAGGAGGTGCTGAAGTGGTAGTCCTGGAGTCAGTCACTGGAATAGCTGCTGATCGGGATCCTCTGGGAACCGGAGCAGTCTGGCGATGAGAGTCCTGGACTAGGTCATCCTGCATGAGCTCTGCCCTGTCCTGCTTTGCTTCCTCCATGTCTGCCTCAAGCTTGTTGACGGTCACCTGAATTTCAGTCAGCTTCACGTCCAGAGCATGGATCTTCTCGTCAACAATCCTCTCTAGGCTCTCCTGAGATTGTTCAATGCTGGCTAGGCGTTGTTCAATCCTTTGGGTAGCTTCAAGAATCTGCTCTCCGAAGCTCTTTGGTTTAGCTGCTGCTGTTGCTGCCTCTTTATCAGCTTTGGCTTTCCTAGCAGCTTCAATCTTGGCTTGACCTTCAACCGATGTTGGATCCTCCTCATCCATCACAACAACATTGTCTTCATGCTCTGGCTGCAGGGGTAAGTGCTTCCTATCCAACAAGAATTTGCCCGTGCCAAACTTGGCATTGATAAGCATCTGAATCTGTGGGGCAAATCCACATGCCCTCTTCTGGTCAGCTGCAGTCCTCTTAATGGTCTCTACCATTAAGTCCATCACCTTGAAAGGTGCCTTCTCATCAAGTATATGCAGCATGTTGATAGAATAGCCTCTGATCATGCGATGATCTCTAGACTTGGGCATCAAGGTATGCCTCAGAATAGTGTTAGTGGTAGGTAAACCTGCCTGGAGATAATAAACTGAGCCGAGCTTCCACACTTCCAAATCTGCTGCGGGGATCTCCTTGTACATGTTCTTCATGGAATCATGATTCTTCTTTGGAATCCCATAGACATCAATTTCATCCTCTCGTTGCACTGGAGCATTCAGAAGTTCTGCCCATTCTTCAATAGAAGAAGAAAACATTTGACCTTCAGTCATCCAGGTGATCTTCCCATCAGGATAGAAATGAGCTGTGGCATAGAACTGCATAATCATCTCATCGTTCCAATCTGTCAGTTTCTGACCCACAAACTCAGCAACTCCACATGCAGTGAAGCTCTCATGCACATGGGGAAAGAAGTCTCTGTGCTCTTCGCTGTCAATGTATTCCCAGTCAACATATCTGGTATCTGCAACTATTGGTTTCTTGTCCATCAGCACAGTCTCATAGAAGTCCTGCTGCTCTCTGGTGTGGAATCTGGGGTCTACAGCAGTCCTTCTCCTCACGGCATATGGGTCAGCTTGTCTCCATAGCCTGAGACCTCTATCTTTCCTTGCCTTCATATCCTCGGCTTGAGGATGAGCATCATTGTGAAGTGGCAGTTTTGGACGGAATTTCAGCAACACTTGTTCTTCCTCATCAGAATCAGCTGGTGGCACATCACCTTTGTTCTTCTCAAATGCTGGAATGTTCCTGGTAGTCCTCTTGGGCTTGGCAGTAGACTTTGCTGGAGCTGCCTTAGCTTGAGCAGACTTCTTGGGCTTTGAAGTGGCTCCAGCTCTAATGGCATCACCCATGAGCTTAGCCTTCTGAGGAGGAGGCTGGGGTACTTCTTCTTCTTCATCATCCTCGACTGCTGCATCTTCATGAGGATCAGTATACACAACCCTCTTTCTCTTGGAGGTTTTCTTCACTTTACTTGGGGCTGGCTCTCCCAAGTTCAGCTTCTTGGCAACAACTGACTGCTTGACCTTGCTGGTGCCCTTCTTTGACTGCTGACCTTGTTGCTCTTTGGCAACAACCTTTCTCTTAGGCTTGGAGGACACTTCTTCCTCAGCAATGAAATCAGAATCCTCATCATCAGAATTCTTCTCTTTTCTAGCTCTGGTGGCTGCAGGAGGCAAGCCACTAGGTGTACTCCTCTCACCATCATCAACTGGACTACTAGCCTCAGGACTAGTGTCTGCTTCAGGAATGTCCGCAAAAGGTGACTCAGACCTGTTCTGACTGTCACTGGCATCTGACATGGCTGACAACCCTAACTTGGTGGAGTCTCTCTACGGCGGCAACGGCGCGGAGAAGAAATCCGTTGACGGCGATGGAGACCTGCGGCGAGGGCGCACAGGCGACGACGGCGACGATCCGGAGATCAGGGCGACGGCAGCAGGGGACGTGGGAGCGAAAACGTTTGAAGGAATAATCAACGCGCGCTGCCCTCAGTATATATATCCCTTTGCTGTCGGTGGGACCGAGTTGAAAAACTCGGTGACACCGAGATGGATAACTGCTATGCAGTTACGCATATCGGTCACGCCGAGATTTAGAACTCGGTTTCACCGAGATGAAACCTAGATCAGTCTAAATGCTTTCGGTTTGACCGAGTGGGAGAAAGTTGGTCTGACCGAAAATCACTTAGAAGGTTTTGGAAGTTAGCCCTTGACGGATCGGTGGCTCCGAGTGCTCCTCACTCGGAGGGTCCGAAAATGACTTGTTCAAAGTTTGTGATATAAGCATGAATAGAATTTGAGACAAGAAAGCATAGATAGCTAGGGGAGGAACTTAGGCATTCTTGTCCATCCATTTGGCCAGAAAAAAAACAAAACAACCAAAACAACAAATGGATGTCCTCGAATGGATAAAATCATGCATTCAACATGCTCACACAATAAGATAGCAAATGAAATATGTGTCAAACATGCACAACCAAAACTCTAGCTACTAGCACACAATTTGTCGATGACTAGGTCATCTTTATATGAGTATATTGACTTAGGAGCCAAATGAGAACATTTGATCATAGGTCATACTCATCGTTTAAGCACAAGTGGGGTTACCACTTTTACATAAAGCATTGATGTGTTCACATCATTTGAGATGCTTTAGCTCAATTTTTAGAGTAAAGCTCCCCCTAGATGTGAGAACCCCTTTTAAAGGGTCAAACTAACCTTGGGTTGTCGTAGAAGACTTCATGTAGATGTTGAAGATGTGGATGCTCAATGTTGATGTAGATCATCAAGAGTTGGGAGCTATCCTTTGGATTAGGGCACTTTCAATACCTACATGGGTTAGTCCCACAAGGAACAAACAAGGATATCCATAGACATAGATTGAAGTTCACAATAGATGATGTCCATGAAAGCAATGATTACCTTGTCCCTTGACTTACCAACAAGAGGGTTTGTGACTCCATAAACTAGTGCATGATGTGGAAGTTGATTGCACAAGTTCTTGCCAAAATGAATGTGAGTGAAGTATGTTGGCGGAGTCACCCTCAAGAACCTTCTAGTTCTTCTTCTTCGGGATCCACATCATCTTGATGGGAATCCTTGGGGTTGTAGTTGAGCTTGACGAAGTAGAACTTGACGTGTCCTTGGGAACCCACTTGACCATGGCTTGAGGTGCTTCAATGAATGCATCAATCTCCTCTTGAAGCTTGTCCTTTGCTTTTAGCTTGTGGTCTTGTGGTGGAAGATCATCTTGAGCTTGTTCCACATTGGAAGAAGTAGGATCATACTTCTCCTTTTGAGAAACAAACTGTGGAGTAGGATATTGACCTTCTTCCCACTCAACACCTTCGGCGTTGAACTTTCGCTCAAAACCAATTCCTTGATTCTTCCGGTGCCTTCCTTGCTTGCGAACAATTTCCTCAAAGTTCTTGCTTCCGGCAAGACTCTTGTATACACCTTTCTCTATGATCCCTTTCAATAAACTATTCTCTTGCTCAAGTGTAACTTGACTTGAAACATTGTTAGTGGAATCAAGAGAACTACTAGAAGCAACAATATTAGATTTAACATGGTTATTGTTACTACTAGAGGAAGAATTTTTCTTATGCTTGTCATGCTTAGTCTTAATAGGTGGCAAGAAATTAGACAAGAGAAGTCGTTTGGCAAGATATGAAGAACTCTTCTTTCGAAGATCGTCATTGATCGCTTTTAGAAACTCATGTTCTTGCTCTAGAGTGAGCTTCTCGAAGCGTAGCTTCTCATGAGATCTTAGGAGCTCTCTATGATCTTCTTGAGTTGTTTCATGAGCTAACTTAAGAGTGTTTAGTTCTTTAGTTAGACGCTCAATCTCCTTCATAGCATTGTCATTCGACTCTTCTCGACTATAAAGACTACTAGCATTTTCATCGTTACTAAGCTCACTAGATTTCTCATGCAAGAGCTCATCTTCACCAAGCAAGTCATCCTCATCACTATCAAAGTCAATGAATTCAGGGTGTGTTACCTTGGGGCCTTTAGCCATGAAGCATCTTCCAATTCCCTCATTTGGTGAATCAAATAAGTCGTAGGAGTTGGAGTTGGAGGATACGAGTGCAAGACCGGCAACACCTTCATCTTGACTGTAGTCGGAGTCGGAGTGATAGCTTCCATCGGATTGATTGTCGGAGTCGGAGCCGGAGACCCATTCACCTACATGAGCTTGATGTCTTCTTCTTGTGTAGCTCCTTGATGACTTGTCTTTCCTCTCCGAATCCTTGCTTCTCCGAGAGGGTCTTCGTTCATAACGATCATCTCTAGTCCTTCTCTCTTTCCGAGGTGACTCATCTCTTGATCTTCTTCTTGGAGATTCTTCTCTTCTCTTGTGGGGAGCCGTACACTCATTTGAGTAGTGTCCGGGTCTTCCACAATTGTAGCAGTTTCGATCACGACTAGAAGATCTCTTTTCATCATATGATCTAGACTTTGAGCTTCTCTCTTTGCCTCTATTCTTGTAGAATTTGTTGAAGTTCTTAACCATTAGGCTTATCTCTTCATTGGAAATTAACTTGTCACTTGAGGTTGTGGGAGCATCACTTGTAGCTTTGTAAGCACCGCTTGACTTGTTGTGAAGCTCTTCCTTATCCTTAAGTGTCATCTCATGAGCAACAATTCTTCCAATGACTTCAGTTGGCTTGAGAGTCTTGTAGTTTGGCATCATTTGGATCAAAGTGCACACGGTGTCATACTTTCCATCCAAAGCTCTTAGAATCTTCTTGATGATGAATCGGTCGGTCATTTCTTCGCTTCCTAAGCCGGCAATCTCATTTGTGATGAGAGCAAGCCTAGAGTACATTTCAGCGACTCCTTCACCATCCTTCATCTTGAACTTGTCAAGTTGACCTTGAAGAATATCTAGCTTTGATTCCTTCACAGATTCGGTACCTTCGTGCATTTCAACCAAAGTATCCCAAATCTCTTTAGCATTCTCAAGACGGCTGATTTTGTTGAACTCCTCGGGACACAAGGCATTGAAGAGAATGTCACAAGCTTGAGCATTGTTTTGCAACATCCGCAATTCTTCAGGTGTGGCTTCGCGATCCGGAACTTTTCCTTCCTCGAAGAATTCACCTTGCATACCAACACAAATAATGCCCCATGCGGCTAGGTTATGACCAAGAATATGCATTTTCATTTTATGCTTCCAACTAGCAAAATTTGTACCATCAAAGTAAGGACCTCTACGATAATTACCCTCACTAGACGCCATACTCTCCTAGGTTGTGAAACCAAGCTTATGGAGTCCAATGCAATGGAAACCAATACAATGGAGACCAAAGCTCTGATACCACTTGTAGGATCGAAAGTATGTCTAGAGGGGGGGGGGTGATTAGACTACTTGTAAATATAAAAATTCTGCCTTTTGATCAATAACAGTTTTTGGCAGATTCACAATTATGATCAAGTCAAGCATCACCCTACACATGAAATTCTAGAGTATAAGCAGCGGAAAGTAAATTGCACATGTAGTAAAGAGAGGTGGAGAAGAGCAAACGCAATTTGGAGACGCGGTGATTTTTCCCGTGGTTCCGATAGGTGGTGCTATCGTACATCCACGTTGATGGAGACTTCAACCCACGGAGTGTAACGGCTGCGCGAGTCCACGGAGGGCTCCACCCACGAAGGGTCCACGAAGAAGCAACCTTGTCTATTCCATCATCGCCTACGCCCACGGAGGGCTAGCCTTACTCGGGGTAGATCTTCACGAAGTAGGCGATCTCCTTGCCCTTACAAACTTCTTGGTTCAACTCCACATCTCGATGACGGAGGCTCCCAAGCGACACCTAACCAATCTAGGAGGCACCACCCTCCAAAAGGTAATAGATGTTGTAGATGATGATGAACTCCTTGCTCTTGTGCTTCAAATGATAATCTCCCCAACACTCAACTCTCCTCACTAATTTGGCTATGGTGGAAGAAAGGATTGAGTGGAAAGCAACTTGGGAAGGTTAGAAATCAAGTTTCATATGGTGGGAGTGGAGCAACTTGATCTCAACACAAGGGTAGGTAGTTCTCTTCTCAGAAAGTGTAAGGTAGGAGTGGTAGTTCTTTCTGATGGCTCTCTCCACGAATTAAGAGGGGGTGGAGGGGTATATATAGCCTCCACACAAAAATCCAACCGTTACACACATAATTGAGCAATCTCGGTGAGACCGAAGTGGACAACTCGGTCAGACCGAAAGTTCAAATAATGTGAACATTGGGGTTTTCGGTGGGACCGAAAATACCATCTCGGTTAGTCCGATTTGATCAAAGACAGGAGCTTGCCAGTTTCGGTGAGACCGAAAATATCATCTCGGTTATTCCGATATGATGACAGAAGGTTACAGAAGCTTGGCAGCCCATGTTTCAGTGAGACCGATCTCAAACTCGGAATGTCCGATTTTTCTAGGGTTTGGCTTATGGCTGAGGTGGTTCATCTCGGTGTGACTGAGTGTGGAAAATCGGTTGGTCCGAGATTACTTATGAGTGTGTATTGTAGTGAAAGTTGCTGATAGATGAAGGAGATATATCACTAAGCACTTGAGCAACCAGATCATCAACACAACCTCATCCCCTTTTAATAGTATTGGCTTTTCCTATGGACTCAATGTGATCTTGGATCACTAAACCAAAAATGGAGTCTTGAGCTTTTGCCAATGCTTGCCTTAGCATTTTGAGGGGTCCACTTCTTCAGTCATTGCCATACCCATATCACTGAACTTCTCTGAAATGATTCTCAAATAGCTATTAGTTCAATGATATATATGTTGTTATTAATTGCCAAAACCACCCGGGGATTAGTTGCACTTTCAAGCTCGAATTATAGAATTAAACTACATGGAAGAAATCATGTGGAGGCAGAGGTCACGTGTGCAATGGCCAGATGAAGGGGATGGGAACACAAGGTTTTTTCATCAAAAAGCAAGCATGCGAAGAAGAAAGAACATAATTGAACAATTAACACATGAGGATGGGTCTCTCTGCAGCAGCAAGAGTGAAGAGGGGAATCTGACCACATATTTTTATGGAAAACTATACAAGTCTGAAAGCACAGTTGGGATGGAGGAAGTGCTCTCACACATACCTTGCAAGGTTAACGCTGATATGAATGTGATGCTTCTTGCACCTTACACATATGCAGACATAAAATAAGCACTTTTTCAATGTTCCCAACGAAGGCACTGGGGCCGGACGGTTTTCTGGCCCAATTTTTTAGAAAAACTGGGGTGTTTGTGGTGATGAGGTGACCAAGGTGGCGTTACATGTTCTCAATGGCGAAGAGTCTCCAGAGGTTATTAACAGGACGTTCATTGTTTTGATCCCCAAGGTATCCAACCCAACCTCTCTCTCTCTCTCAATTCCGACCTATAAGCTTGTGTAATGTAATCTATAAGATTATTTCAAAAGTTTATGCCAATCGGTTGAAGAGGATTTTACCGGAGATAATTTCACCAGAGCAGTCTGCGTTCATTCCTGGGAGACTTATTACTGATAATATTATAGCAGCTTATGAGTGCTTACATTTCTTGAAGAGGAGAAGGAGTAAAAATAATGCTTTTTGTGCTATGAAAGTTGATATGATGAAAGCATATGACCGCGTCGAATGGAGTTATTTGAAGGCAGTTATGCTGAAACTTGGCTTTAGCTCTAGCTGGGTGGCAAAAATCATGCAATGTGTCTCCACGGTTACCTTTAATGTCCTCTTAAATGGCTCAAAATTGGAAGAGTTCTGTCCGTCCAGAGGGATCCGTCAGGGTGATCCCATATCACCTTATCTCTTTTTACTGGCGGCTGAGGGCCTATCTTGTTTATTACGGGCTAAGAGCTTTAATGAGGATATTCGGGGGGTGGTGGTAGCACAGGGTGCCCCCCGGTTAATCATTTGCTTTTTGCGGATGACTGTTTGTTGATGTTTAAGGCCATGATACGGGAGCAAGCTCGATCAAAGATATCATCCAGCAATACTGTGATGCATCGGGGCAGCGGGTTGATGGGCCTCTAACCCCTCGTTGGTTACCCCAAGTGGAAGGTGTGAGATGCAGTGTTGTGGAAGTTTTTCCCTTAGCAAAGATGCCAAGGATCGAATCCCCAGAGACTCCTAGGTTTAACAAGTAGGTGTCAACTGCTAACGGCGCCAGATATTAGCAATCAACGTGGACCTGCACACAAATACAAATAACTTTGCTCCCAACGAGTACAGAGAGGTTGTCAATCCCTCCGGCCTTGTAGTTCACAAAGGATTAAACGCAAATGATAGTAGTGATAGATAATGTTTGCAATAGTAAGTAAAAGCGAAAAGTAAATAGCGGATGTGATCAATGATAGTAATATGGACCGGAGTCTCATGATGTTCACTAGTGATGCCTCTCTCCCAAAAGACGATAAAACAACTATGTGAGGTAAACGAATTACAGCTGGGCAATTGACAGGACCACGAACGCAAACCAATGCTGACTACATTGCAAGAAAGGTTGAGGTTCAAAGCATGGGCGGTACGCCAAAGTAAGTAGACCGAAATCCATCAATATCTACTACTAATCATCCACCTTGAGATATCTATCCAGAACATCTCGCTGGTATTAAGTTGCGAGCCCCACCCATAGTGTAAACTCAAAGCAACAGACAACTGCATTAAAAGAACTTTGCGTAAAGTAAAAAATCCTTGCACCCGCGGGCACAAGCACCGTTGTTTTCCCCCTTGTCGCAACAGCACATCCCCTAGACTCATGTTTCTGTCACTCAAGCTAGTCATCGAGGGGCATGAACCCACAATCGAGCATAACGTTCCCTCTTGGAGTCACTACCTATTACTTGGCCAAAGCAATAAATAACAACGGAGAACATGCAAGAATTACTTATGAACATAAATATAAAAGAGGTAGATCAAATATATTACTCAATCACAATCTGAACATAAACTCATAATCCATCGGATCCCAGCAAACTCAACATAGCAACAGCATAAGGATTACATATGTGCCTCGATCATGTAGGGCAGCTCACGAGGACTAATTAGTGAAGCACAAGAACGGGAGGAGAACATCACATAGCTACTGGTCATGGACTCATGGTCCAAGGGAGACTACTCACAACTCATCCGGGAGGCGTCCATGGTGGTGGAGAAGCTCCCGATGATGATCCTCCCCTCCGGCAGGGTGCCGGGAAGAGTTCTCCTGGTGCTCCCGATCTTGGAAGCGGCGGCGGCGGCGGAACAGAGATGAGATCGCGAAAAAGAGTTCCCGTCCCGAGGGTTTCGAAGGATGCTCTAAATATATGCCAAAGGGGGGCACCAGACGGGGCTCGGGGGGCCCAGGCGACCCCCCGGCGCGGCCCAGGGGGGGCGCGCCGCCAGGGCGCCTGGGGCCCTGGTGGCCCCCCCGGTTGTCCTTCGGGCGCAAGGTAGGTTCTGGAACGCTGATTTTTTATATAATTTTTCTGGATTTTTCCTGACATTTCTCGTAATGTGAAAACCTGAAATACAAAAACAGACGAAAACAGAAACTGGCACTGGGGTGCACTGGATTAGTTGGTTAGTCCAAATATGATCAAAAGTGTATGAAAGTGTATAAATATCATAGCAATATCACCCAAAAGTGGCATGGAGCAAGCAGAAATTATAGATACGTTTTGGACGTATCAACATCCCCAAGCTTAATTCCTGCTCGTCCTCGAGTAGGTAAATGATAACAAGAATAATTTCTGTGGTGACATGCTATTAACCATATAGGACTTTTTCATAGTCATATGACAAAAGCTTACTGAGACAATGAATCTGTAGTAATTAAGTTGCCTCATGAGAAAATCACAAATGACTGAAAGTTTTACAATATGAAACTGAAACATCAAAAAGACTTGCAATGAACATGATGTGCAAATATGATAAAGTGATATCTAGCTTGCCCCCTTTAGTGAAGCAAAACATAAATGCAGGGGCACCTTCAAGGTTTAAGTGATGACTAGATACAATGATTTCAAAATAAACGATATCACAATCATGCAAAAGACAATGCTACTTTGGAACAATGCACATTACACTCAGAATGACAATCCTGCTCTCAGTAGTTGGTGCTTGAAGAAAGAAGGTGGAGACTCAACAAGTAAAAGAATGGTTATGTGCTAGAGTTATTTATTTTGAAAACATAGAAGCAATTTTGTCAACGGTAGTAGTACTTCATATGTGTCATGCATAAGACATCCTATAAGTTGCAAGCCTCATGCATCGAATACTAATAGTGCTCGCACCTTGTCCTAATTAGCTCGGATTTCCATGGGTTATCATTGCATTACATATGTTTCAACCAAGTGTCACAAAGGGGTACCTCTATGCCACCTGTACAAAGGTCCAAGGAGATAAATCGCATTTGATTTCTCGTTTTTGATAGATCTCAACTTGAGGACATCCATACCGGGACAACATAGAAAATAGATGATGGACTCCTCTTTAATGCATAAGCATATTCTCATAAGAGATTCAGGATTAATGGCCAAGCTAAAACTTCCACCATGATACATGGCTTTGGTTGGCGGCCCAATGTTCTTCTCTAACAATATGCATACTCATTCAACCCATGACAAATCACCCTTACTTCAGACAAGACGAACATGCATAGCAACTCACATGATATTCAACAAAAGTGTGACAGTTGATGGCGTCCCCAAAAACATGGTTACCACTCAGCAAGCAACTTATAAGAAATAAGATACATAGGCAACATATTCTTTACCACAATAGTTTTTAAGCTACTTTCCCATGAGCTATATATTGCAAAGTTAGTCTGCTTAGTACAGGTGGAGGTTAGCAAAAGACTAGGAGCGACCAACTAAGAGAGCAATGACGGTCATAATCATGCAGAGCGACAATGCAACATTGAATCAGGCATGGAAGTTATATCGCTACTCAGAAATAAAAGATCATCGAGGCTTGACAGACTTTCTTTACAGTCTTAAATATGCGTGAGCATACGCCAAGTCAATCAAAATAAATTCTCAAAGGAAGATATTACTAAACCATACCACATCATAGGCAAACAAATCAAGTTGGTACTCCAATAACACATTGGGAATCCCCCAGCTATTTGAGATTAACCATAAGAAAACCTGAACTACTAAGCGCCATTATGCAAGTAGCATCTTTATCATAGACATATTAACCAATGCAACGGAAGCAAACTCTCTTAATAAGGTGAGCATGGTAATTAAAGAGAGTTCAAGCAACCAACTAAACAAAAGCTCTTTGAAAAGATAAGCATGAATACTAAGAGCAGAGCATGATAGTAGCTATTAAAAGACAAAGAACATACACAGCAAAGATAGACATGAAAATTCTATGTTATGTTCTAGGTAGAAGTGGAGCGTGTTTCTCTCCCACATAAAGAACGCTGAGTTCCGACTCGTTATGAAAAACTAAAAAGAAAACTAAAAGCAAGACGCTCCAAGCATAGCACATAACACATGAAGTGATAAAAATATAGTGGAACGAAAGACGAACTGATAATGTTGATGGAGAAGGGGATGCACGGGGGCATCCCCAAGCTTAGACGCTTGAGTCTCCTTGAATATTTCTTGGGGGTGCACGGGGGCATCCCCAAGCTTGAGCGCTTGACACTCCTGAATCTTTTTATCATCTTCCCTCGCACACTTGAAAACTCCCTTCATACATAACTCATCATAATCTGATTAGCGAGGTTAGTACCCTTAATAAAATAATTGTTCCTTGCTGGAAATAAAGATATTCTTGAAGTTCTACTGTTTCTCAAGATTGCCAAAAGGTTTTTGCAAAGAAAAAGCAAGCTCTTGGTTTGCAAAATGAAGGAAAGGCAAAACAGGACAGAATCTGTGAAAAACAGAACAGCAGGTAGTAAATGATTTGTTCGGGGTACTTCTGCAACTCAAATAAAAAAACTCAGAACAGACGCACGAAAGACAATTATATGGAGAACGCTGTCGAAAAAATTCAGACGAAAAGGATGATCTGGTGATTTTATACGATTTTTTTTATCCAAGGACATAATCTGTTTCCTGGACAGCACCTCACAACTTTTGAACTTTCTAGCAATCAGAGGCTATACTTGGCACAAATATGAAAAGCAAAGATACAATGATGATGCTACAGCAGTAAACAACATCAAGACACAACAAAAGCAAAAATTTATTCATGTGGGCTGCCTCCCAAAAGCGCTTTCTTTTATGCCTTTAAGCTAGGCATAATGCATAGAGATCAAGTTTTATCAAAAGTAAAAGAATAGCTAGCCCGTACAACGGACTCAAAAGGTAACTTGATCTTCTTTCGAGGGAAGTGTTCCATCCCTTTCTTGAGAGGAAACTGAAATTTTATATTACCCTCTTTCATGTCAATGATAGCACCAACGGTGCGTAAAAAGGGACGTCCCAAAATAATTGGACATGAAGGATCACATTCAATATCCATAATAGTGAAATCAACGGGAACATAATTATCATTAACAACAATAAGAACATCATCGATCCTCCCCAAAGGTTTCTTTATGGAAGAATCAACGAGACGAACACCAAAA
This sequence comes from Secale cereale, assembly GCA_902687465.1. NCBI lineage: Eukaryota > Viridiplantae > Streptophyta > Magnoliopsida > Poales > Poaceae > Secale > Secale cereale. Next base: position 660,052,060 of record LR738714.1, read on the forward strand.
GAACAAGAATCATAAGGTTTCAATTTAAGCATATCATATATTCTTTTGGGCATAACAGAGGTACTAGCTCCAACATCACATAATGCATAGCAAGAGAAGTCATTCAATTTAATTTTTATCATAGGATCCCAACCATCTTCTAGTTTTCTAGGTATGGAGGCTTCTACTCTAAGTTTCTCCTCCCTAGCTTTGATTAGAGCATTAGTGATATGCTCTGTGAAGGCAAGATTAAGCGTGCTAGTGCGGGGGTCTCTAGACATCTTGTGAAGGAAATCAATAACTTCGGTAAGAGTGCAATTATCAAAATCAAGGTCACGAGCATCAAGTAAAGTGGTAGTGGTATCCTTTAGGTTCACATGTTTGGTAGTTTCTATAGTCATAGCATCACCATTAATAGGTCCATTGGGACCAGGAGTACATTGGGTGCTAAGAGTTTGGATATCCTCAACAACTTGGATAGTAGCAACAGTGTGGTGGGTAGGAAGGCTCTTAATTCTATCTTCTTCCTCCCTTTCTCTAGCCCATCTCTCTTTAAGTTTAGCCATCATCCTAATGTTTTCATTAATTTGCACTTGAATAGCATTTATAGGAGTGACTTCCCTCTCCTCAAGAAGAGAAGTTTTAATTTTTAGCAATTTTACCTCATTGGCTAAATGGTCTACCTTAAAAGAAAGATCATCTAGTTTATGTAGTTTTTCTTCTACGCTCTTATTAAAAGCTTTTTTGGGTAGTGATGAAATCTTTAAGCATAGTCTCTAGTTCAGCAGTGGAGTTCTTGGTGATAGGATAAGCATTGTTGTTCCCATAAGAATTAGAGGGGAACGGTCTAGGATTGTTACCAAAGTTACTCCTATAAGCATTGTTGTTAAAATTGTTTCTAGAGATAAAGTTCACATCTACTTGTTCTTGAGCAATCAAAGAATTTAAAGGAACATCACGAGGATCAACAGAAGATTGCTTCGAAAGTAGAGACATGATCAAGTCAACTTTTTCATTTAAGGAGGAAATCTCCTCGACAGAGTTTACCTTCCTACCTGTTGGAGCGCGTTCGGTGTGCCATTGGGAATAGTTGGTCATCATCTCATCGAGAAGCTTCGTGGCAGCACCAAGTGTAGTTGACATAAAAGTTCCTCCCGCGGCCGAATCTAACAAGTTCCGCGAGGTAAAGTTCAAGCCTGCATAAAAAGTTTGGATAACCATCCAAGTAGTCAAACCGTGAGTAGGGCAGTTCTTGATAAGAGATTTCATACGTTCCCAAGCTTGGGCAACGTGTTCATTATCCAATTGTTTAAAATTCATTATGTTACTTCTAAGTTGGATAATTTTAGCAAGTGGATAGTATTTTCCAATAAAAGCATCTTTGCACTTGTCCCATGAATCTATGCTATTTCTAGGCAAAGACTGAAACCAAATTTTAGCTCCTCCTCTCAAGGAGAAAGGAAAAAGCTTAAGCTTAACAATATTACCATCTATTTCTTGGTACTTTTGCATATAACAAAGTTCAACAAAGTTGTTTAAGTGTAAAGCAGCATCATCTCCAGCACCGGAGAATTGATCTTTCATGACTAAGTTCAGTAAAGCAGGTTTAATTTCATATGAAGGTGCTGAAGTGGCAGGTGTAGTGATAGGTGTGCTGATAAAGTCATCGTTGTTGTGACTAGTGAAGTCACACAACTTGGTGTTCTCGGTGGAACCCATAGTAGCAAGCAAGCAAGATAACAATTTTTGTGATTTTCGATAAAAGGGTACTAAAGCAAAAACTGAAAGGTAAACTAACAAGACTAAAAAGCAAAGGTAAAAGATAGCATGCAACTCCCCTATCCTGAAGAGTGGAGTCCCCGGCAACGGCACCAGAAAAACTCCTTTATGGGTCTCTAACCCCTCGTTGGTTACCCCAAGTGGAAGGTGTGAGATGCAGTGTTGTGGAAGTTTTTCCCTTAGCAAACATGCCAAGGATCGAATCCCCAGAGACTCCTAGGTTCAACAAGTAGGTGTCAACTGCTAACGGCGCCAGATATTAGCAATCAACGTGGACCTGCACACAGATACAAATAACTTTGCTCCCAACGAGTACAGAGAGGTTGTCAATCCCTCCGGCCTTGTAGTTCACAAAGGATTAAACGCAAATGATAGTAGTGATAGATAATGTTTGCAATAGTAAGTAAAAGCGAAAAGTAAATAGCGGATGTGATCAATGATGGTAATATGGACCGGAGTCTCATGATGTTCACTAGTGATGCCTCTCTCCCAAAAGACTATAAAACAGCTATGTGAGGTAAACGAATTACAGCTGGGCAATTGACAGGACCACGAACGCAAACCAATGCTGACTACATTGCAAGAAAGGTTGAGGTTCAAAGCATGGGAGGTACGCCAAAGTAAGTAGACCGAAATCCATCAATATCTACTACTAATCATCCACCTTGAGATATCTATCCAGAACATCTCGCTGGTATTAAGTTGCGAGCCCCACCCATAGTGTAAACTCAAAGCAACAGACAACTGCATTAAAAGAACTTTGCGTAAAGTAAACAATCCTTGCACCCGCGGGCACAAGCACCGTTGTTTTCCCCCTTGTGGCAACAGCACTTCCCCTAGACTCATGTTTCTGTCACTCAAGCTAGTCATCGAGGGGCATGAACCCACAATCGAGCATAACGTTCCCTCTTGGAGTCACTACCTATTACTTGGCCAAAGCAATAAATAACAACGGAGAACATGCAAGAATTACTTATGAACATAAATATAAAAGAGGTAGATCAAATATATTACTCAATCACAATCTGAACATAATCTCATAATCCATCGGATCCCAGCAAACTCAACATAGCAACAGCATAAGGATTACATATGTGCCTCGATCATGTAGGGCCGCTCACGAGGACTAATTAGTGAAGCACAAGAACAGGAGGAGAACATCACATAGCTACTGGTCATGGACTCATGGTCCAAGGAAGACTACTCACAACTCATCCGGGAGGCGTCCATGGTGGTGGAGAAGCTCCCGATGATGATCCTCCCCTCCGGCAGGGTGCCGGGAAGAGTTCTCCTGGTGCTCCCGATCTTGGAAGCGGCGGCGGCGGCGGAACAGAGATGAGATCGCGAAAAAGAGTTCCCGTCCCGAGGGTTTCGAAGGACGCTCTAAATATATGCCAATGGGGGGCACCAGACGGGGCTCGGGGGGCCCAGGCGCCCCCCCCCCCGGCGCGGCCCAGGGGGGGGGGGGCGCCGCCAGGGCGCCTGGGGCCCTGGTGGCCCCCCGGCTGTCCTTCGGGCGCAAGGTAGGTTCTAGAACGCTGATTTTTTATATAATTTTTCTGGATTTTTCCTGATAGTTCTCGTAATGTGAAAACCTGAAATACAAAAACAGCCGAAAACAGAAACTGGCACTGGGGTGCACTGGATTAGTAGGTTAGTCCAAATATGATCAAAAGTGTATGGAAGTGTATAAATATCATAGCAATATCACCCAAAAGTGGCATGGAGCAAGCAGAAATTATAGATACGTTTTGGACGTATCACGGGTTAACCTCGCAAAATCAAGTATTTTTTTCAGCAAGGGATGCCCAAATGATCGGAGAGATCTCATCAAGGGGATCCTGGATGTCCCTAATGAATCATTATCAGAGAGATATTTGGGGTTACCTTCAGATGTTGGCAAATCAAAAAATGGCACATTCAAGTATATAAAAGATAGAATTTGGGCAAAGGTGAAAGGATGGATTGAAAAGATCATGGCGGGGAGTGGGAAGGAGACTTTAATTAAGCTAGTCACTCAAGCAGTGCCAATTTTTTCAATGTCATGTTTTCTATTACCTAGGGGTTTGTGCCAGCAAATTGACACGATGTTAATGAAGTTTTTCTGGGGGAGTAAGAATGGAGAAAGGAAAGTCGCGTGGGTCTCATGGGACAAGCTTACCATGCCAAAGTACCAGGGGGCTTAGGCTTTCGAGATATGGAGCTGTTTAACCTTGCAATGCTCGCCAAGCAAGGTTGGAGGCTACTTCAGGACCCTACTGCACTAAGCGCTAGAATTTTAAAGGTTGTTTATTATCCAGAAGGAGATGTGCTTGCATCTGATTTGGGTTCTCATCCATCTCAGGTGTGGCGGGCGATTCATGCTGGGCTACAGGTTTTAAAACAAGGCCTAATTAGGCGTGTTGGAGATGGTCAGTTCATTAAGATATGGGAGGATAATTAGATTACAAGGGACAACGTGTTGAGAACTCTGCATCCTAAAACAACTGACCCTCCAATCATGGTCAGTGAGTTGATAGAAAATGTGACCAAGTGTTGGAACAAACAACTAGTCCAGGAACATTTGCAGCCCATTGATGCTTCGGTTGTGCTGAGTATTCCTTTGAGTTCCCGAAATTCAGAAGATAGCTGGGCATGGCATTATGAGCGGACTAGTATCTTCACTGTCCGCTCGACATATCGTCTACTAGTGGACACAAAGAGGAGGCGGGAAAACTGGCTGGAAGGGCGAGCAGAATTGTCTAACACTATGGCAGCTCAAGGTCAGTGGAAGAAGTTATAGAAAATTCGAGTTCCAGGTCAAATTAAGCTCTTTGCATGGCGTTTGGCTCGCAACTCAGTCCCAACCGAATCTGTACGTCACCATAGGAACATGGCAGATGTTGATGTGTGTCCAATCTGTAACAGTGTGGTTGATGACTGGAGACATGCACTGATAAATTGCAACATGGCGAAATGTGTCTGGTCACTCTTGGAGGAGGATCTGGTTGAGCACGTCATCGCATGTAACATCCCTGATGCAAAACTTTGGCTATTGGAGATGATGGACTCAACTAAGGAGGAAGAGTTTCTGAAAATTCTGGTGATTTTATGGGCCATTTGGTGGGTTCGGCGGAAAGCCATTCACGAACAAGAATACCAATCTCCGCTTTCTACATATTGTTTTATTGAGAAATATTTTAATGATCTGGCTTTGATCCCGGCCAAGGCAGGCAGGCCACCTGTTGCTGTTCAAGCTAGAATGGACTTGGGTAGTAGGAGGACTTGGGGCAAAATTGATGGTGGACGCAGCAGTTTCAAAAAATCATGAAAAGGAAGCCTATGCAGTTGTTTGCAGGGACGAGAAAGGTGTTTACCAAGGCGCATCGGCAGTCGTCGTAGAGGACCAAGTAACACCGGAAATCCTTGAAGCAATGGCTTTCCTTGAAGCGTTAGCTCTCACTTCAGATCTTAATCTGACGAAGGTTCAGGTGGTAACCGACTGTGTGGCCACGGTGCACCATCTGAAGAGACTATATTTGGGTGAAAGCTCCAGAATTATTGACGATATCAAGGAAAAGATGAAAGATTTTGAAATTTGTCTATTCAATCATGAAAGAAGAGAGAAGAACTGGGAGTCTCATAGTTTAGCTAGAGCATCTGGTACTTGTAATCTCGGACGCCACTTGTGGCTTATGAGCCCTCCAGAGTTCGTTTGTATTGAACCTTTGATAGAGCTTGAATAAAGATGAGTAACACCCCCCCCCCCCTAAAAAAACCTAATAATAAAGAAAATTGGGTTTCTTCCCGTCCGTCATGGCATTTTTTAGAAAAGTCCCTCTACTTCAGAGAATTCAACCCGTGTTTTACACAAAAGTCCCCGTGTTTTCTTGAAATCAACCCGCAGTCCGGATTTAAGTCATACACGAACTGTTTTTCTACATTTTTCGAAAACCCCCCTGATGTTTAAGGTAATTCATCCGTGGATCATATTTAAGTCAAATAAATGTTTTTTTAAAACATCCATATCTTTTAAACCGTAACTTAGATTTGAACATGTTATATATGAAATTTGATTAGAAAAATATATAGAATATGAATATGAGATTATTTTTACCTGTTAACTATTTTTAAATATTATTTTGGAATATATTTAAGTCAAATAAATGATTTTCTAAATTATACGTATCTTTTAAACCGTAACTCCGATTTTATCATATTGTATATGAAATTTTATTAAAACAAATATGTAGAATCCAAATATGATGTTAATTTTATCTGTTAAATATTTTTAAAATATCATTTTGGAATCAAACTTATAATTTATAGCGCAAGATCCGTTTTTTCTTTCGTACCGGTGGCGATCCGGATTGCAAATAAACACCCCGCTATAACCATATAGGGAATAGAAAATATCGACAACTACACATGCATACCTCTGAAAAATGTCGCAGGGAAAAATAACAGATTTCTCATCGCGGAAGAGAGAGAGAGAGAGAGAGGGAGAGAGATGCTTTAAGATTAACCATATTTAAACACGTTTTTGCTTTGTCTTGTGTGAACACTGAGGCCATCGCCGTCGAGGGTGAGAAGGAGCATAAGCGGCAACATAAATATGATTCCTCACAAAAATGAAGGAGATGGACCTATTGCGGTCTTGAGTGATGGTTGTTGGGTTAAGAGCGTGTGTTATGTTTTCTCTCCCGTTGCAATGCACGGGCTCTTTTGCTAGTAATAATAAAGCACGGTAGGTTTCTGCCCGTCCGTCGAGTTCTTTTGCAAAAAAGTCCCTGTGTTTTCATGAAATCAACCCGCCGTCCTGACTTAAGACATACCGAACCTTTATTTTTCCTTTTTACGCAAACGTCCATGTTTTCTGAAAATCAACCCGCCGTCCCGACTTAAGTCATCCCGAACCGTTATTTTACGGTTTTTTTCGTAACGCCCCCTGATCTTTCAGGTAATTCATCCGCGGATCAATTTAAGACAAATAAATGTTTTTTTCCAAATTATCCATATCTTTTAAACCGTAATTCCGATTTTAACATATTATATATGAAATTTGATGAGAAAAATATTTAGAATATGAATATGGTGTTATTTTTACATTTTAAATATTTCAAAATATTATTTTGGAAGATATTTAAGTCAAACAAATGCTTTTCTAAATTATCCATATCTTTTAAACCGATACTCCGATTTTAACATATTATATATGAAATTTGATTAGAAAAATGTGTAGAATCTGAATATGATGTTATTTTTACCTGTTAAATAATTTTTAAATATTATCTTAAAAGCACGATCTGTTTTGTTTTGTATCGGCGGCGTCCGTATGGACCGTATTGCAAATAAATAAACACCCACTAAAACCATATAGGAAAAGAAAACATCACTAACTACCCTTGCATACCTCTCAAAACCTTGCAAGGAAAAACAAAAAAATTTCATCATGAGAGTGAGAGAGAGAGAGAGACGTCTTAGGATTAATCACATTCAAACACATTTTGATTTGTGTGAACATTGAGGCCACCGCCGGCGAGGTTGAGAAGGAGGATAAGCGGCAAAACAAATGTGATGTCTCGCTAAAATAAAGAAGATAGACCTATTGTGGTCTTGAGTGATGGTTGTTGGGCTAAGAGCGTGTGTTATTTTTTCTCCCGTTGCAACGCACGGGCTCTTTTGCTAGTTATACTGTTGAATCCCTCAAAAAGGAAACGAATCTTGGTGTAAATCAACTAGGGATTTGAGAGGGGATTTGAGAGAGGAGTTCACAATACAGAGAACTGGAGCTCCTCATGAGCTGCTGTCCATTCCTTTCCTTATCTCTATCTTCCTTCTTTACACTCTTGTCCTCCTGTCATTTATAATTTACACATTAGTACATAATCATACCAAATACAAATTTACCACTAAACTCAACACTCCCCCTCGAGATGGGGCAAACACATCATATAACCCCATCTTGCTACATAAGCTAGAAAACACTTTTCCAGCGAGACCTTTGGTCAGAATATCCGCTAGTTGGTTTGAAGAGCTCACATAATGCATACATATTATCCCTTGGTCAAGTTTCTCTTTGATAAAGTGTCGGTCAATTTCTATGTGCTTTGTTCTACCATGTTGAACCAGGTTATGTGCTATATCTAGCGCAGCCTTATTATCACAATACATCATCAATGGTCTTGCCTGGAATATACCCAACTCCATCAGCATGATTTTAGCCATAAGACTTCACATACTCCATGAGCCATAGCTCTGAATTTTGCTTCTGTAGTTGACCTTGCAACAACATTTTGTTTCTTACTACGCCAAGTAACTGTGTTTCCTCCAACAAATGTACAGTATCCTGACGTGGACCTTCTATCATCTAATGAACCCGCCCAATCAGCATCAGTATAACATTCTATTTGTAAATTGCCACTTGACTTATACAATAAACCTTGACCTGGGCACCCCTTTAAATACCGAATGATTCGATTTACTGCATCCATGTGGTGAGTTTTAGGACTATGCATAAACTGGCTCACCACGCTTACGGCAAAAGCTATATCAGGACGAGTATGCGATAAATAGATCAAATGGCCAACAAGTCTCTGATATTGCTCTCGGTCAACCGGTTCTCCTGACTCACTACTCAATCGGTGGTTTTTTTCAATTGGTGTTAATGCTGGATGACACCCAGACATACCAGTTTCTGACAACAGATCTAGCACATATTTTCTTTGAGATAGATAGATACCTCTTGAGCTTTGTGAGACTTCAATTCCAAGAAAGTACCTCATTTCTCCTAGATCATTGACTTCGAATTCATTCCTCAAATGTTGCTTCACTCTTTCAATACCTTGATCATCATCTCCTGTAATAACAATATCATCAACATAGACAATTAATATCGTCAATTTTCCACCACATCTTTTATAAAATAAAGTATGGTCAGCATTGCTCTGGCTAAAACCCAATTTCAGCATAGCTTTTCTAAACCAACCGATCCACGCACGAGGAGATTGTTTTAGGCCATATAGTAAACGGCGGAGTTTCAAGACCTTTCCTTCAGTTTGTACCGTGTTGAAACCTGGTGGTATATGCATATAAATTTCCTCCTGAAGGTCTCCATGCAAGAATGCATTTTTAACATCCATCTGAATCCAAATTCCATCCAAGATTAGCTGCACAAGATATCAAAGTTCTTACTGTATTCATTTTTGCTACATGGGCAAATGTTTCCTCATAATCAACACCACGAGTCTGTGTGTAGCCTTTGGCCACCAACCGAGCTTTATACCTTTCTATTTTACCTTCAGGGTTACACTTAATGGTATAAACCCATTTGCATTCGACTGGTTCCTTGCCCTTCGGCCATTCTACCAATTGCCATGTATTATTCTTTTCTAGAGCATACATTTCCTCCAACATTGCTGCTTTCCATTTTGGATCATTCACTGCATCCTTCCAATCTTTAGGTACTGATATGGAATCCAAGGATGCAATAAAGCTCCTAAAAGAGGAAGTACACCTGTCATACGAAACAAATTTTGCAAGATCATGTTTATATCCAACACAATCCTTTAGACGCGCGGGTACATCTACTTTTCTTTTTTTTTCTTTCGTAAGGCAATTGGCTCATCATTTATTTGAGTACTAGAGGATGGTATATGGGTTTCAGTACCTTCAACATCACCCTCATCATGGGCCATTTCTTCACTTGTTGGTGCCTCCTCTAGTACTTGTGATTGATTCACAACTTCTTCATTAACTTCCTGAGGTACACCTTCCCCATCTTCTTTTTCCATCTCCTGTTGACCTGAAAGATTTTCATACGCTTCAGATATTAATGTATTATCACCTTCTACATTTGTATTGGTAGTTTCCCCCCCCCTCGATTTCATCTTCTGAGCGTATGATATCCCCAATAGGTATTATTACAGTTCCCCTATCATTGCTCTCTCCTATGATATTCTCCCCCTTGCTGCATGTACCATTATCATTCCCTTCTAAAGAATAGAATGGTTCTTTTTCATGCAAGGTAACATCCATACTGACAAAGAATCTCCTTTCAGTAGGTGACCAACACCGATATCCCTTTTTTGTGGAAGAATAGCCCACAAAGATACATTTGACGGCTCTTGGATCAAGTTTTCCTGCTGAACTCCTGTAATCATGAACAAAACAGGTACATCCAAATATTTTTGGTGGCACAATAAATGAGTTAGAGCCATACAAACATTCAATAGGAGTCTTATGCCCCAGAACTCTAGAAGGCATACGGTTTATTAGATAGGCAGCAGTTTTGACCGCTTCTCCCCAAAGGAATTTTGGCACATTCATCATAAACATGAGAGCTCGAGCAACTTCCAGTAGATGTCTATTCTTTCTCTCTGCCACCCCATTTTGTTCTGTAGTATTCACACAGGTTGTTTGATGTATAATACCATAAGAAGACAAGAAATTGCTAAATTTACCATTGATATATTCGGTACCATTATCGGAGCGTAATATTTTCACATTCATGCCAAACTGGTTACGCACCATATTAAAAAAATCTTTGAATGCAGCAAGAACTTTAGATTTATGCTTTAGGAGGTACAGCCATGTGCACCTACTAAAACCATCAATGAAGGTCACATAATATCTATCCCCTGTGAGGGCAGTTACAACTGATGGACCCCATACATCCGAATGCACCACATCAAAAGGTATCTTACTTCTCTCATTACTACTAGGATAATTGGTTCTAGTGTGTTTAGCTAGTTCACACACATCACACAAAAGCTTCTTCTTACAATAATTTTTAACTTGAGATGGAAACATGCGACCAAGCTCTTGGAATGACAGATGCCCTAGTCTATAATGCATCAGTAGAAATTCATCAGTGGTCAAGCTATTCATCATACTGAGGGCATATGGAGATGGAGACGAGGCATTGGTAAGGTAGTAGAGGCCGTCGTGCTCAATTCCAGTCCCAAGATTTCTTCCTGTCTTTAGATCCTGAAATGTACATGAGTGAGGGTCGAAGGATGCCTTGCAATCACGTGAGTTTGTAATTGAACTAACTGACAAGAGGTCCACTGGCAAATTAGGGACATGGAAGACCGGGCTTCAGGACAGAGATGGAGTACAATTAACGTTCCCATAACTCATTATCGGAGCTAAGGATCCATCAGCTATGCGTACCCTATCCCTTCCAGAACAAGGTGTATATGATGAAAAGTTCTTAGATGAGCCTGTCATGTGATTTGTGGCCCCTGAATCAATTAACCAAGATGTTAAAAAATTATACGTACCTTTCCCAGAATGAGCATCGGATGTAGCTTCAGCAGGGCCTTCTGAAGTATTCACCATAAGTTTGCCTTTAAATTCTTCAAGTGCTTGGGCTGTTACAGCAGACCGTTCTCCCCCAAATAAAGTAAGATGAGCTCGATCTGGCCTTCTTGCATTACTACCGCCACTAGTGAATCTGTTAAATTGTTTCGGTTGCCATCTAGGAGGATAACCAACTATATCAAAACAACTCTTCTTCAAATGGCCTGGTTTCTTACAATGGTCACACACCATCTTAGGCTTTCTCGTGTAGTCGAATGTAGTAGCATTTGCTTGCTCATTTCTCGAAGTACCAGGAGACTGAATTTGCTTAACTGAAGATAGTGCAGCTCTGCTATCAACATTTGTTTGTGAAGTTGTGATTAGATTGGCTAGCCGTGTTTCTTCCTCAAGTATACTTGATATGGCTTGATCCAATGTAGGCCAATCTGCTGTGGCTTGTATGAGTTGGGAACGGAGATTGAATTCTGAGTTCAGACCATCAAGAAAAGTCTGAACCAACAATGGTTCAAACCACTCTCGAAGGAGGGGTACGTCCCTGATACGTCCAAAACGTATCTATAATTTCTGCTTGCTCCATGCCTCTTTTGGGTGATATTGCTATGTTATTTATACACTTCCTGTCAGGACCCCGATCCTAAGTCACACCGATCTAGCTGTAACACGTCATATCACTTTGCGGCCTCACGCACGGTAACCCCACGGGTGCCACCTTACCTGGCCCAGGACCGTTTGCGCATTTTGGCACACGTATATGACAGTGTCGCTAGCATCCATATGACAGAGAACCCGGGCCGACATGGCTAGTTATAAACCAAAAGTGGCACTAAATTACAGAGACAGGCATCCATGACCCAGCAACGAACGTGTCGGTCATCAACGTATGAACCCAAGTCGTAGCAAGCTACATGGACTTAAAGGAACAACGCGTGACATTTCCCCTAAGGGACATACACAGGAACGAAGAAGGACACATGCCGGCCAGCCTACGTGTTCCGAGCAGTAGCAAGCTACCAAGGCTCATTGGAGACACTAGGAGGCATTTCCCTATAAGATAGGCTACCAAAGGAAAACAACTAGGTGTCGTATCCCACACATACCAAGCATTTCAATCATACACACAATATGCTCAATATGTGCAAATACAACATTGCATCACAACAGAACTCTATGACTCAAAGTACTTTATTTAAGAGGCTCCAAGAGCCATACATACCATATCCATACAGGTAGGGGTCACATGACCCAACACTCAAGTCATACAGTCATACAAGCACAAGCGGAAGCTACATGTCTGAGTACAGACAACTTAGAAAATAAAACATGCTTGATGTAGCCTGACTATCTACAAGGCCCTTCACAAGCTCCAGATCTCCGTCCGTCGACGTCAACGTCTATGTAGAACCCATCAGCAGGGGCAGGGTTCTCCTCTGCAACAGTTATTAAGCAAACATGAGTACAAAGGTACTCAGCAAGTCTTACCACAGAACCTATTATACATGCAACATTATCAAAGGGGGTAGTGGAGTTCATAGCAGAAAGCCAGCTTTGACTCTTGGCTAACCTATACTACAACTCTCAACGGATTGTAAGATGTTACTACGAACACGAGTCCTCTACTCACCACAACAATACACTACCGAGGATCCTCTTCCGTCATCCTACAGAAGGGCCATCCACGGCACTCACGCTTATCTTGAGGCTTTTAGTAGTATCCATCAACTTGTCTATGAACTGTAAGAGTAACCAAGTAGTCCGTACCGCGAACAACGGCTATTCGAATAGATTGATAACCCTGCAGGGGTGTACTTCTTCACACATGTTTTCACCACTTAGCGTCTGCACACGACATGTGCTCGGCAGACATCAAGCGAAAGCCGACGTGGGTGTAGACCACGACCTAACCAACCACTCAAGCCTCTCGTCCATGTTTATCGCCTATTTGGGTTCCATCCGTGGGGAGATCCAGCCGGGGTGTCGCTCACGGCCCCAAACGATGTGTACATGGTTCCCGAGTCACCAAACGGGCAACCGGTACACCGTGCCACGTACCTGTCGCATCACAGCCCACCCCGAGGGTCAGCGCTGTGCACGACCTCCAGTAAACTATAAACACCAGAAACTAGTTGCAACTCCTGGACAGAGAACATGGCAGTCGATAAGTCGAGCGGGGTCATATTTCAGGGCCCAATGTGTGGTAGTAACTGTAACTTGAATCACACGCACAGATCTCGGGTCCTATGGACGATTCCAATGAAACAACCCACCATGTACTCCTACATGGCCTTTCATCGATACCTTTACCAAGCGTATTCCACACTTCCTTCTCTTTACCGGTATGATCATTTCACTCTGATCCATCACCCAGATGAACCAGACCTGACACAACTCTAAGCGCAGCAGGCAACATAAACAAATAGCATGGTGGATCACACATCACATGGCTCAATCAACTCCTACACATGCTAGTGGGTTTCAACTATTTACTGTGGCAATGACAGGTCATGCAAGGGAATAGGGTTCAACTACCGCAGCAAGTAGCAGTTCACACGCTGTTGCCTTAATGCAGTAAAAGAGAGCAGGAGCGAGAAGATTGGGTTTGTATCGGAATGATCAATGATTGCTTGCCTGACAGAGTGGTTGTCGGGTACTGCTCTTCAGCTGGATACGCAGGAGTATCCTCGGGAGCAGGACCTAACATGAAGAATACCGGCGGTACAATCAATAGACAAACAAATGCAACAATATGATGCATGCTCATGACATGGCAAGATGCATGTGTTTTGGCTAATGCAACTATAACCAGAAGGGTTTGAGCCTATTTGAATCAAAGATTCAAATTGGAATTCAAACTATCATTTAATTAAGTGCATTATCATGTTTTAATGTATACAGCAAGGTTAACTTGCTCAAACTTGCATGAAAACAGTGCCATTGGAAAGATTGGATTTTTTCTGATCATTTTTCATATATAAATTATTTTCATCTGAGCTACTGTTGAATTTTTAATATTTTTTTTGAAGTTTAGGCATTTTATGGAATTTCCTGAATTATTTTTAAATCTAAAAATCCCAGAAAATCCTTTACTGCGTCAGCATGACATCATGCTGACGTCAGTTAGTCAACAGGGCGCTGGTCCAGTCAAACATGACATGTGGGCCCGGCATGCCAGTGTCATAGCTAATTAACAAAGTTAATTAGTGTTAAGCTAGGAACTAATTAGTTGTCAGTGGGGCCTGGGCCCACGGGTCAGTGACTAAACTAACTAACTGATTTAATTAACATTAACTTAATTAAATTAGCTAATTAGAGGAGGGGTGGCCCACACGTCAGTGACCCAGGGGTGGTCACCCCCCCGATCAAACGAGTCAAACTCGCCAGCGAAGTGACGCCGGCGAGGCCAAATACGGCGGCGAGCTTCGGAAATCGTCTATAGGGCACGGTTCGAGCTGCGGTTAGGCGCGTTGGAGTGCCCTCGTCGTTGCGCGTCGAATGGTGGTGGTCGCCGGGCCTGTGGTGGCCGGAGGCGACGGCAACGAGCTCGATAGCGGCGGCCGGCGTTCGGGCGTGTGTGGAGACGCGGCTGCGGTGGCCTAGGCGATGCGTGCGTGGTACCTAGCTCATCTACGTGCTGCGGCGAGCGAGATGGACGTGCGTCCATGACGAAATGGTCACCGGAGCATCACCGGCGGCATGCACGGCGGCGGCGGGTTTCGGTGTTCAGCGGAGCAGCAACTACACGGCGCAAACGAAGCGGAGGAGGGAGGGATTCGGCGTAGGGGCTCATAGCAGTGCTAACGAGCTCGACGGAGAGGTCGGGGATGCTCTGCAGCTCCTTAATCGACGGCGAGGTGCTCCGGCGATCCGAGGTTGGGGACGACGGTGTGGAGGCGTTGCAGGGCTCCCGGCGATCCCTGGCTCAGCGAGGAGGAAGAGGGCGTCGCGGTGATCCTTCTGGACACTCTCACGAGACGAGGGGGAGGCTCTAGGTGCGGCAACGGCGAGCGGCAGCGACGAGCGGCTCGGTGATGGTGGAGGAGAGAGCCAGGGGAAGGCGATGGGGACGAGGGGAAATGAGAGAGAGGTCGGGCCAACTGCGTGGCGACGCGGGGAGACGTCCAGGCCGTCGGGGACGCAGGCAGGCTGGCTGGAGGTGGCCGGGCGCGTGCCGACGCGCGGTGGCCACGCGCGCTGTCTTCTGGCGCGAGGAGGAAGGCGACAGAACGGCGATGGTGGGCTGGGCCGGCCTGCAACAGTGCTGGGCTCCAGGTAAAACCTTTCTCTCTTTTCTTTCCTTTCCTATTTCTTTTCTGTTTCATTTCTTTTGCAACTTTGTTTAATTAATAAAAATGCCAGAACATTTTTATAACTCATAAAACTAGTCATGCCCACTGTATATAATATGAACAGTATGGAACATTATAGTTTCTGATTATTTGAGCATTTAAAATATTTTATAGCATTTAAATGCCCAAATACAAATACCATATGATTTAATCCAAAGACCTTAGAGGTCCTAGAAAATTGTGCACCATTTTTGGCAGAGGTTTAGGACCAAGGCAGAAATGATGAACATTTTTGAAGGGCATTTTGGGTACATTGGAAAAGATTTTATCAAACCCTAGTTGTTAGAAGAGGGGTGCTGGGGTTTCTGTCATTCCCATTTCAAGTTTCTTTGATAAATAAACATGATGCACACTCTAGCTAGCCCTAATGCAAGTGCTAAACTAGGGATGTGACACTTTCATACACTTTTGATCATATTTGGACTAACCTATTAACTCAGTGCACCCCAGTGCCAGTTTCTGTTTTCGGCTGTTTTTGTATTTCAGGTTTTCCCATTACGAGAACTGCCAGAAAAATCTCGGAAAAATTATATAAAAAATCAGCGTTCCAGAAGCTTCCCGGCACCCGAAGTAGCTAATTTTTTTTAAATAATACATTTTATTTAGTAAATTTCATAACTAGTACGTGGCTAGGCGAATTTTCAAAAATATGACCCAATCGGCCAGCAGCAGGCCGACTAGGCCTTGTCGGCCTGCTGCTGGCCGATTAGGACTTTATCGGCCTGCTGCTAGCCGATAGGCCTGTCGGCCACAAGCTCTCCAGCAGTCGGCCTTGCTGCTTGGCCGACAGGACCCTATTGGCCTGCAGCTGGCCGACACGACCTTATTGGCCTGCTGCTGGCCGATAGGACCTTATTGGCCTGCTGCTGGCCGACATGACCCTATTGGCTAGCTGCTGGCCTATTGCATGCATGAACACAGCTCTTTTCCCGCCACATTTTTCCCTCTCCCGCCATAGGTTTCCACATAGCTCGTTTCCGGCATATTTTTCCCGCTCTCTACTTGCCCCCACTTTGCTCGTTCCCGCCAATTTTACCCGCTTTGCTTGTTCCCGCCCTATTTTCCCGCTTTGCTCGTTCCCGCCCTACTTTCCCGCTTTGCTCGTTCCCGCCATTTTTTCTCGCTTTGCTCTTTCCCGCCATTTTTTCCCGCTCTCTAGTTCCCGCCAGTATCTCCCGCTACCGAGTTCCCGCCTTTCTTTGTGTTGTGAGTCTATAAAACACCGTCGGCAGTAACATTGGTAAGCATTCAGTTGTAGTATTGTAGTCTCGCGAAGATGTCCGGATATCCTTTCGATCGTAGTTTTCACCCTAGTATGTCCAGATGTCTTCTGGATTTAGCCGCCGATTTCAGGGTAGACAACAAGATAGTTCAATGGGAGAAGCTCATCAGTAGTGACACCCTACTGAATGAGCTGGCTCACGCACTAAGTAGGTGCGGATGGCCTTCCATGACCTTTGAGGAGATACGGGAAGAACTTCTGAGGTTGCATGGGAGATGGAAGAAGCAACAATCGAAGGGTGAATCATACCTAAAGTGTGCAGCCAAACATACTTTTCTATGGACTGAGGACAGTGAGGATGATGAGGATATCTTCATGGCGCCGCTTCCGGGTTCTACATATTCGAAGGGTAAGAGTTCAGCATCGTCAAAGGGCAAAAGTTCTCCATCGTCGAAGAGCAAGAGTTCTGCATCGTCGAAGAGCAAGAGTTCTTCCTCATCAAAGGACAAGAGTTTTTCATTGTCGAAGGGCAAGAGTTCTGCATCGTCGAAGGGCAAGAGTTCTGCATCGATGGAGGATGACGATGATGACTTTATGTAGTTTTTATCCTTTATGTTGTCATTTAAGTTGTATGTGCCGTTTTATCTAGTTTTTATCCTTTATCTAGTTGTTTGTACTTTCTTGTTGTATGAGCATTATATTCTATCTAAATAGCAGAGACTAAAATAGAGTAGTCATATGTCTCATACATAAATACATAGTCATTTGTCTCATACATAGCATAGATATAAGTCTCATACATAATTAAATGGTCATGTCTCTACTGATAGATAGAAGCGTCATTGACGACGTCTGCCCTGGCGCGGAGGCGGATCTTGCGGCGTCGTCCATCCGTACCTATGTATTGGCCTGATGTTACGAGGCGGAATCTCAGACTCATCCTGGTGATACTGTGTATCCTGTGTCGGGCCAGGTGGAGGAGTCGAAAACATGTCTGGCCACTGGAAGTGCTGCGACATCTGACCCTCTATGTGGTCCTCATGACGTTGATCACTCCCCCATGTATCATGTGATGCAGACGCATGATATCCGTAGGCTCCTGAACGATGGAACATTAAGTCATGCAGAATAAGGTCGCCTAAATTAATATTGAGAACAATACACATACCTGTTGGCTGTGATGGCTGCTCTGGTTGAAACACAAAGCTCGACGAGGGACCCTGTTGTCGTGGCGGTGGAGAGAACACAAAGCTTGACGTGGGACCAAAATGGTCTGCGTGCTGCCACGTCGAACTGCCAGGTTGGTCAGGAGGGGGTGCCCTCATAGTCGGCTGATGTGCAAGACGCGGACGTGGCTGATGTCGGTGTGTGGAGTGACGCGGCGGCTGCTGCTGGTGCTGAACAACATCGGTCCTCCGGGTGCACGTGATAGCCTCGTAGACAGCCCGAATCTTGTTCTGCATACGTTCCAAGAAGGGCTGTAGCACAGGACGGTGCTAAAGAAGAGGTCCAGACGACAGTGATCGTCCAAAGGTGGTCACGTCGTTGTAGAGTTCGTGTGTAAAGCTAGCCTGCAAAATCTTGCCAGGTTATTAAGTATGCACGTCAAAAATATGTGACAACTAAATTTAAGAGCAATATGTCTTACCGCGTACTGTCTAGAGCCTGAAGTATCATAGCTCGGGTACATATCCGATGGGGTAGGGTCAGGTATCTCCTCTGGGTGAGAGTGCTCAACGATGCGCAACCGTGTTCCGGTCATGTAGCGCCGCAAATAGAGATTGAATTCATTGAGTTCGAAATCATGATTCTGGATCCATAGATGTGTGTTTGCTGTCTCCCATTCTATAATATACGGCTCTAGTCTAACTAGCCACTCGGCAGTTGTCTTATTCGTGCCCCTCCTTGTCGTCCTAAAATAGCGGTGTATTTTCAACAATTATTATGTTCCTGAAAAGAGTACTATGAAAGATAATGCAACATTAAAAAACTGGTAAATACCTGTGGATGTGTTTTGGCACCGGGTTCTCTGTAGGGGGCGGAAGCTCTGACTGCAGAAGACCGAATTGCCTCATAACCCTTTGTTGTGCCATCTCCTCAACAAAGACATCGAAGATGATCTTCGATTTTGTCATCCAGTAATCTCGGTCCCTTGTGCATAGCACAGACAAACCACGGGGGTATCTCGCTTGTATGGCTGCTCCCGTGTAGGGCTGCCAGATGACACCAGTGTACGTATCGAACTGCTCGTTCAATGCCGTGTATGCCTTCCTTGTCTGATCACTAGCAAATCGCCTCTGCATAAAACACAAGTTAGTACCCGGTAGCATAGAACTATCTTTTTTGCTAAAAAAGTTGCATTAAACTATACACCAATACATACCTCACGACGCGTCCAACACAGACCGAAAGTGGGCATGTCGATGCCGTCAGCATCGAACATGGCGGCTATAGGCTGATTCACAAGTACGTCTGGTCGCCCTATAGAGAACCTCTCCCACGACCACAGCTGAAGGAATAGAGGGCATCCAAGAAGGGCTGGCTTTTTCGATGTAAGTTGACAGCCGTTGCACATACCTCGATACGTAGCTGCTAGGACCGCCGAACCCCAACTCCTCTGTCTGATCTGATCAGCCGTCTGAGCACTCGCTATCTCGAGTGCCATAGGGATGTAGAGCGCGCTAATAGTGGTGACATGGTTCTCTGTGAACATCACCTTGCCGAAAAGCCACAATAAGTAGGCCTCCAGGCTCCGTGTGATCTGTTCCGCAGTCATCGGCACCGGGAACTTCTGTATCTACAGTAAGCATATTGAAAGTTTTTGTAAGCCACATGTATTTTCAATAAAACTATGGGCACGATAAGTTGAAGATACTAGGTAGGGAATTTTACCTGGAAATTGAGCAACCACTCATACTTAGGACCGTGATGCTCCCATACTGCATCTGGAACATTTGGATAAAGAGCATGAAAACGATGTGTAAGACCTCGCTCCCAATCAACCGGTGCGTCCAATGGTCCTATGGCATGACCTGCCAATGGTAGTCCGAGCAAAAGTGACACATCCTCTAGAGTAGGAGCCATCTCTCCCCATCGGAAGTGAAAAGTGTGGGTCTCTGGCCTCCAACGGTCTACTAAGCAGCTCAGCAAGGAGGAGTCGATGGCGAGGCGTTTGCAGCCAGGGATAGCCTCAACCAGACGCGCGAAAGGTAATAGGCCGGCCCATTTCAACCTTCATCACAGAACATTACAGTTAGTTTCTCCAATTAATATGTATGTTAGTGTGCAAATTAAAACGCATGTACCTTTGTTCCCATCCTTGGTGTATCCTCCAGTGCTCCTTAGGAGTGCGAGTGACCAGAGGCTCAAGCCTCCGCTCAGACCAAATCACAGCACGATGACCCCTATCAATGTCCGCATCCAGCAAACCCATTCCCGACATTCCTGCACATTTAACACAAATTTTCAAACATAGTGCCACATTTAATACAAATTTTCAAACATAGTGCCACATTTAATACAAATTTTCAAACATAGTGCCACATTTAATAAAAATTTCAAACATAGTGCCACACTTAATACAAATTTCAAACATAGTGCCACACTTAATACAAATTTCAAACATAGTGCCACACTTAATACAAATTTCAAACATAGTGCCACACTTAATACAAATTTCAGAATATAGTACTGTTGGCTTAGTTTCCTCCTCGACCTCTTACTCCTCTACCTCCTCTTCGTCCCCGGTTGCCACGTCCACGCCCAGTACCACTGGCTGTGACAAAAGTGGGACAATTAGTGTCCCTATGGCCAAATTCATTGCATAGAATGCATTGAATTGTCGGACCTCCTGCTTCTGATTCATCCATATCATTCCGGATGCGACGACACTGACGTCTGCCTCTACTTGTACGCTTATGCTCTGGGTTTGGAATGTAACGCCTTTCAGAGGAGTTGACGGTGTTGAAGTTACCCATTGATCGAAAACCCATCAGCTCACCTGTCCAGGTATTCAGGACAGCCTCTTTTAGAAAATATGGAGACACAAACGAGATTGCGTCCAATCCAATCAGCCCGCAAGCAGCAAGTACATGTGAGCAAGGTAGGTGCCACAATTTTGGTTTGTTACATGTGCACTCACATGTTGGCCAGGCTTCATTTCCAATTTTCACCTCATGTGTCCTCATCTCATTGGCACATCCGAATTTGTTGTTGGCTAAGCGGACCTCAAACCTTCTTTCTTGATTAACGATGGCGACTACAGTGTGTGACCTTGCTTTCTGCATCTTGTTCTCCATGTACTTCGTGATTCTTTCACAGTAACGTGTATTCGGGTTGTTCAAGATATGTTGCTCTGCTTTTTGACGTCTATCTCTGAAATACTTCACGGTGCCATAGAAAATACCCTCAACGATGGCTGTAAGCGGCAATGCCCGGTTTCCTCTGAGGACAAAGTTGTATGTTTCAGCGAGGTTGGTTGTCATGACACCGTACCTTGCTCCATGTGTGTCATGTAGCAAAGACCACCTCTCAAGAGGCTCATGCTCTATCCACTGCTGGAAGGTTTTAATCGACCTCCCGAGCCTTCTCCTAGTACCTGGTGGGTCAAAGCCTAGCAAGTCACATAGCCCAACAGGCTCCTCCTCCACGGTCGCTGTTCCTGTTGCCAACTGTGCAGCTACTGCTTCAACATGTGCCCTCACCGCTGCATCTCTTGCAGCTTTCCTGTCCCTAACATGTCTCTGCGTGCACACATTAAGTCAGTCACGTATCAAATTGTACTTCCATAACTGGTTCTGCTTGCAGAGTTTTTTGAATAGATTCATCAGGTTCTTGTTTCTGAACTGCGAGAAAAAATTAGCCCCCAGATGGCGCATGCACCAACGGCTCTGCAAGTCCTGCCATGGAGTTTGTTCCTCAGGGCCTGGATTTGTCAGTGTCCTTATCGCACTGAGTATACCTGCATGCCTGTCATGAAGGATGCACACATTGGGCTTCTCCTTAACAACGGATATTTTCAACTGCCTGAAGAACCATGTCCAACTCTCAATGTTCTCACTCTCCACGAAAGCAAATGCGAGTGGGACAACTTGATTTTGGCCATCTTGACCTATGGCTGTTAGGATCTGGCCTTTGTACTTGCTTGTGAGAAATGTACCATCTACACATATCACCGGTCGACAATGCCTGAAAGCTTCTATGCATACACCGAAAGAGAAGAAGAGACGATGCAACACTCTCACAGTTGGGAATTCTGGCATGAAGAGGTCTTGGATATCGATATAGGTGCCTGGATTCCGCTGCTGCAGTGTACGGAGGAGCTTGACAACAGAGTCATATGCATCAAAATATGAACCAAATCTGCTCTCCAGCGCCAAATGCTTAGCCCTCCAAGCCTTGCCATAAGAAATCCTGTAATTGAACCTGGTGAAGACTTTTGTCTGGATTGCCTTCACTTCCATAGCTTTGCCCTGCACTATCTCATCGTAAAATAACCGAGCAATCATCGGCGATGAAAGGTTGGCATGATCTTGAGGGATGCACGGAATAAGACATGTGTGATGCACTAAGTCACTGATCAGCCAACTTGAGCCATACTTAGGAAGATAGTCGTGCACCCTGGCAGGGCAATCTGCATTCTTGCATACCATTGTGAGGTATTTCTGACTTGACACCTGAGCTGTGAAAACCCTTTGCGTGGACATTGCCCAATTAATTATTACATCCTTCAAAGCTTGCTTGTTCGGATACATAGCTCCCGTCGCAATATTGTTCTGATGATATTGCCAGGCAGAATCATGTCCATCATTGACTATCATTGCAGATGAGAAGTCATGATTCCATGATGCAGGAATCGGGGCCATCTGTTGATTGTCTTCCTCATCCGACTCATCAGAATGATCGGCATGACCCACATCAACATCGGTGTCATCTTCTTCCATCTGGTCCTGCATGTGCCCATCTACCTCGTCAGCGTCCACCTCGCCAATGTAATCACCATCAGCATTTCCTCCTTCTACCTGACTACTCTGTCCTGGTTCGTAACCAGCAGCATTTCCTCCTTCTACATGACTGCTCTGTCCTGGTTCGTAACCAACAACATTTCCTCCTTCTACCTGACTGCTCTGTCCTGGTTCGTAACCAGCAACATTTCCTCCTTCTACCTGACTGCTCTGCCATGGTTCGTAACCAGCATGCCCAGCATTAACGACGGGAGTCACTAAGGCAACAGGATTGCATCCCCTGCGTTCACAACCTTTTAACCATTTCACCCACTCGGAGTCTCGCTCAATTGGCCTCAAATAAAAATATATTGTTGAACTTGACCGTGTCCACAATGCATGAATACCGACTGTGTGCGTTACAGTATCTAGCCCTAAACTTGCCGCAATCCATTCTTTCAACTGACTGACTGACCATGTTTGAGGCGCGTTCAGTGCCACCTCTATGTGAGTAAACTCACTCAGATCAGCTCCCATCTCAGTTGTCTGGACAGTACCAGTACCGTAGTAAAATATGAACTTCACTACATCAGACATCTCGGCTCACCTAATTTTTTTCCAACAACGACAGACAAATAATAAGCAACGCTTTCAAATGTCCGCACTACTAAATATTAGACATGTGTATATGTACGGACCAACTAAAAATATTCACATACCTAAAGATATTCACATACCAACTAAAAATATTCACATACCTAAAGATATTCACATACCTAAAAATATTCACGGACCAACTACAAATATTCACATACATAAAAATATTCACATACCTAAAAATATTCACGGACCAACTACAAATATTCATATACCTACAAATATTCACATACCTAAAAATAGTCACGGACCAACTAAAAATACTTCATATACCTAAAAATATTCACATACCTAAAAAAAGTCCAAGACCAACTAAAAATACTTCATATACCTAAAAATATTCACATACCTAATAAAAAGTCACGGACCAACTAAAAATACTTCATATACCTAAAAATATTCACATACCTAAAAAATACTACCAAACAATTACGAGAGATAAAATGTGTGTTGGAATATACCCTTGAAGCGTGCAAACGAACGACGAACGTCGGTCTTCAATCAACGGAACCGGAGCCGGAAAACTCGCGTAGCAACGCCGGAGCTCCACCACCACCACTGCCTACACCGCAATGCCCGAGCTTCACCAACACCACCGCCACCAGTGAGCTCAAACAAACCTTCACCAGTGAGCTCAAAAAAAGCTCCACCAAAATGCTAACCACGAACACCACGAGCTACCCCATGAGTAGATCGAGGTATCCCTTAGCTCCCCTCACTACGTAGAACCCATTCACGGTGCCAAATCCGCAAATAGATGGATGAGTTGGGTGTATAAATTGGAAAATATGTGTGTGAGGAGAGGGAGAAAGAAGAACAGGGAAGAGAAGAGGATAAGAACGAATGGAGAAAGAAGAAGGAAGGAGAAAGAGGAAAGGAGCCGGCCGCGCGGTGGGGCCGCACACTGTCGACCTGCGGCAAGCCGATCGGTCCGCGGCTGGCCGACAGGGGCGCCCGTGACCCAGCCCGCGCCGACAGCGCCCGGGGCGACGTGGCCTGGCCAGTAGTCGGCCGCCGCATGGCCGATAAGCCACTTGTCGTCCTACGGTTGGCCGATAAGGCCCAATCGGCCAGCAGCAGGCCGACAAGGCCTAGTCGGCCTGCTGCTGGCCGATTGGGTCATATTTTTGAAAATTCGCCTAGCCACGTACTAGTTATGAAATTTACTAAATAAAATGTATTATTTAAAAAAAATTAGCCCCGAAGTACAGCCGAAGGGGGGCCACCAGGGCTCCAGGCGCCCTGGTGGCGCGGCCCCCCTCCTTGCCGCGCCGGGGGGCGCCTGGGCCCCCCAGGCCTCGTCTGATGCCCCCTTTGGCATATATTTATATTGTGTCCCGAAACCCTCGAGACGGGAACCCTTTTTCGCGATCTCATCTCTGTTCCGCCGCCGCCACGCTTCCAAGATCGGGTGCACCAGGAGAACTCTTCCCGGCACCCTGCCGGAGGGGAGGATCACCATCGGGAGCCTCTCCACCACCATGGACGTCTCCTGGATGAGTTGTGAGTAGTCTCCCTTGGACCATGGGTCCATGACCAGTAGCTATGTGATGTTCTCCTCCCGTTCTTGTGCTTCACTAATTAGTCCTCGTGAGCTGCCCTACATGATCGAGGCACATATGTAATCCTTATGCTGTTGCTATGATGAGTTTGCTGGGATCCGATGGATTGTAAGATTATGTTCAGATTGTGTTTGAGTAATATATTTGATTCACCTCTTTTATATTTATGTTCGTAAGTAATTCTTGCATGTTCTCCGTTGTTATTTATTGCTTTGGCCAAGTAGTAGGTAGTGACTCCAAGAGGGAACGTTATGCTTGATTGTGGGTTCATGCCCCTCGATGACTAGCTTGAGTGACAGAAACATGAGTCTAGGGGATGTGATGTTGCCACAAGGGGGAAAACAACGGTGCGTGTGCCCGCGGGTGCAAGGATTGTTTACTTTACGCAAAGTTCTTTTAATGCAGTTGTCTGTTGCTTTGAGTTTACACTATGGGTGGGACTCGCAACTTAATACCAGCGAGATGTTCTGGATAGATATCTCAAGGTGGATGATTAGTAGTAGATGCAGATGGATTTCGGTCTACTTGCCTTGGCGTACCGCCCATGCTTTGAACCTCTACCTTTCTTGCAACTTAGTTAGCATTGGTTTGCGCACATGGTCCTGTCAATTGCCCAGCTGTAATTCGTTTACCTCACATAGTTGTTTTATCGTCTTTTGGGAGAGAGACATCACTAGTGAACATCATGGGACTCCGGTCCATATTACCATCATTGATCACATCCGCTATTTACTTTCCGCTTTTATTTACTATTTGCAGCAATACCTATCACTATTATCACTTGCGTTTAATCCTTTGTAAATGACAAGGCCGGAGGGATTGACAACCTCTCTGTACTCGTTGGGAGCAAAGTTATTTGTATCTGTGTGCAGGTCCACGTTGATTGCTAATATCTGGCGCCGTTAGCAGTTGACACCTTCTTGTTGAAACTGGGAGTCTCAGGGGAAATCGATCCTTGGTATCTTTGCCAAGGGAAAACTTCCGCTACACTGCATCTCAAACCTTCCACTTGGGGTAACCAACGAGGGGCGAGAAGCCATCAGTACCTGGGATCATGTGCCTTAAATGGTCTAAAATACTCCAGGTCTCTATAGAGTTTCTTGATTTCTCCCGCAAATTCAGTCACTGTCTTCTGCTCTTGCTTGATCTGCCTCAATTCATGGAAAATCCTACTGACTTTCATCTTGTTCGATTTCCCTGAGAACTGTTTCTCAATGCTCGTCCACACCTCAGCTGCAGACTGAAACCCTTCAACTTGTTCCCTCACAGTCTTCTCCATTGACCCCAACAACCATACCATAACTCGCTTTTGATTCTGATCCCATGGCTCTTGTGTGACATCCGTTGGTTTTTTTCAGCGTCCTTCAAAAATTTCTGAAGTCCATGTGACTCCAGAATCAATGTGGCGTTCCGAGACCAGCTAAAAAAATCACCCGGACCAGATAACCTGATAGGATTGGGTTCCAGGGTCTTCAAAATTTCAGAAGTACTGCTTGTCTTTGTTTGTGCCTGCTCCATCAGCTATGAAATCATACGCTGCATACTTTCACACAATTTCTCAATACCGGAATCCCTACTGGTATCTCCCATGACTACTGAACAATTAGTGTATTTCTGGAAAAAAACGAACAGCTGCAACCCTTCACACACAGCTCAATCTTCTCTACACGGAGTTACCACAAAGCAGGAAGATTCAATCCACCACAAGCTGCTCGACTGAAAACACTTCTACCTTATTGAGAGAAAAGGCAATACTAGCTGGTCCGTGGCAGTTCCTACTTAGTGCAGCACGGGAACACTTTAGAGTTCTGACCTGTACACCACGACGACGACAGCGAAGCAGCACAAAGGCAACGTGGTGCGGAGCAGTAGGAGGATGCGGCCTGCCAGGAGGAGAGCGGCAGCGGGGTGGCACAAAGGCACCTCGGTGCAGCCGGAAGATGCGGCCCCGCACGAGGACGACGGCGACCTTGACGAAGTTTGGCTGCCACGTACAAAGGCGGACAGCCGGTTACGACCACGATGAGCAGCAAAACTTAATCAGATCAAATCCGGGTCCAGGACCGATTGCTCTGGTGCCATGTTGAATCCCTCAAAAAGGAAACGAATCTTGGTGTAAATCAACTAGGTATTTGAGAGGGGATTTGAGAGAGGAGTTCACAATACATAGAACTGGAGCTCCTCATGAGCTGCCGTCCATTCCTTTCCTTATCTCTATCTTCCTTCTTTACACTCTTGTCCTCCTGTCATTTATAATTTACACATTAGTACATAATCATACCAAATACAAATTTACCACTAAACTCAACATATACTAGCCCAAATAAATCTTACTCGGTTCTCAAAGAAAGAAAGAAAAACAATTCTAACTTTGCTTCTGTATTTCCATTTAGCAGTGAGCACCACCAGCAGCAGCCGCCGCACTATGAAAATAAAAACAAAGGTAGGAACTGTCACTAAGATCATGTACACTCGAGCTCCTCAAACAACCCTTATACGTCCAGACAGACGATCGGTCACAAAATTCCGGTCCAGCTGCACCCCTCATACCGGTGTTATGTGCTTACAACTTACAAGTTGATTCTTTCCAAAAGCATATGATCTGGATTTGTCGTATTAGGGCGCGTCTTTCTTCGGTCAAATATTCATAAAATTCGTGGGTAAATTGTTGGACTCCTTTACCCCCTCTAGGGGCATTCAACAAGGTGACCCATTGTCCCCTATTCCTTTTTGTTCTTTCTCTGCGTTAGTCAACAAATCCATTATGGAGGAGGTCTGGAAGGAGTGATTCATTTTTTGTTGAAGAGCTCTATTTATCTCGTACATTCTCTTTGCGGATGACTCATTACTTTTTTTTCCGGGCTTCTGAGCAGCAACCAATGTTGGTAAAAGGTTTGTTGAATGCTTAAGCTTTGGCGACGCGTCAACTTATTAACCCCTCATAGTGCTCCAACCTTTTCTAAGATGATTCAATCGGCGGTGGCCATGGAAGTGAAATCTATACTGGAAGTTACATAAGAAGTTTTTGATCCCAAATACTTAGGCCTTCCTGTCCCACAATGAAAGATGCATAAGGGAAGATTTGAAACACTCCAAGCCCTTTTGGGCAAGGGCTTATGGATTGGAATGAATAGTAAATATCTTTAGGAAGTAAGGAATTTTTGGTTAAATCGGTTCTCATGCCATCCCCACTTTATGTGATGAGCGTGTTCAAGTTACCGAGCTCAGTTTGTGATGATCTAACATGCTTGATGAGGTAGTATTGGTGGGGAGTGGAGAATGGTAATAGAAAGATGACATGGTAGAGTTGGGACAAAATGAGATTACCAAAGTGCAAGGGAGGTATGCGCTTTCGTGACATGCGAGCTTTTAACGAAGCTCTTCTTGCCAAGCAAGCTTGGAGATTAATTGGTACATGATGGGCCTCGAACCCCTTGTTGGTTACCCCAAGTGGAAGGTGTAAGATGCAGTATTGTAGAAGTGTTTTCCCTTAGCAAAGATGCCAAGGATCGAATCCCCAGAGACTCTTAGGTTCAACAAGTAGGTGTCAACTGCTACGGCGCCAGATTAGTAGCAATCAACGTGGACCTGCACACAGATACAAATAACTTTGCTCCCAACGAGTACAGAGAGGTTGTCAATCCCTCCGGCCTTGTAGTTCACAAAGGATTAAAAGCAATGATAGTAGTGATAGATAGTGTTTTGCAATAGTAAATGATAACGAAAAGTAAATAGCGGGTGTGATCAATGATGGTAATATGGACCGGAGTCTCATGATGTTCACTAGTGATGTCTCTCTCCCAAAAGACGATAAAACAACTATGTGAGGTAAACAAATTACAGCTGGGCAATTGACATGACCACGAACGCAAACCAATGCTGACTACATTGCAAGAAAGGTTGAGGTTCAAAGCATGGGCGGTACGCCAAAGTAAGTAGACCGAAATCCATCAATATCTACTACTAATCATCCACCTTGAGATATCTATCCAGAACATCTCGCTGGTATTAAGTTGGGAGTCCCACCCATAGTGTAAACTCAATGCAACAGACAACTGCATTAAAAGAACTTTGCGTAAAGTAAACAATCCTTGCACCCGCGGGCACAAGCACCGTTGTTTTCCCCCTTGTGGCAACAACAAATCCCCTAGACTCATGTTTCTGTCACTCAAGCTAGTCATCGAGGGGCATGAACCAACAATCGAGCATAACGTTCCCTCTTGAAGTCACTACCTACTACTTGGCCAAAGCAATAAATAACAACGGAGAACATGCAAGAATTACTTATGAACAAAAATATAAAAGAGATGAATCAAATATATTACTCAAGATCAATCTGAACATAATCTCATAATCCATCGGATCCCAGCAAACTCAACATAGCAACAGCATAAGGATTACATAGGTGCCTCGATCATGTAGGGCAGCTCACGAGGACTAATTAGTGAAGCACAAGAACGGGAGGAGAACATCACATAGCTACTGGTCATGGACTCATGGTCCAAGGGAGACTACTCACGAGTCATCCGGGAGGCGTCCATGGTGGTGGAGAAGCTCCCGGTGGTGATCCTCCCCTCCGGCAGGGTGCCGGGAAGAGTTCTCCTGGTGCTCCCGATCTTGGAAGCGGCGGCGGCGGCGGAACAGAGATGGGATCGCGAAAAGAGTTCCTGTTCTGAGGGTTTCAGAGGACCCTTTAAATATATGCCAAAGGAGGGCATCGGGGGGGCCAGGCGCCCCCCCCGGCGCGGCCCAGGGGGGCGCGCCGCCAGGGCGCCTGGAGCCCTGGTGGCCCCCCCCACCCCGGCTGTCCTTCGGACGCAAGGTTGTTCCCGAAACACTGATTTTTTATATAATTTTTCTGGATTTTTCTGGGCAGTTCTCGTAACGTGAAAACCTGAAATACAAAAACAGCCAAAAACAAAAACTGGCACTGGGGTGCACTGGATTAGTAAGTTAGTCCAAATATGATCAAAAGTGTATGGAAGTGTATGAATATCATAGCAATATCGCCCAAAAGTGGCATGTAGCAAGCAGAAATTATAGATAAGTTTTGGACGTATCAACATCCCCAAGCTTAATTCCTGCTCGTCCTCGAGTAGGTAAATGATAACAAGAATAATTTCTGTGGTGACATGCTATTAACCATATAGGACTTTTTCATAGTCATATGACAAAAGCTTACTGAGACAATGATTCTATAGTAATTAAGTTGCCTCATGAGAAAATTACAAATGACTGAAAGTTTTACAACATGAAACTGAAATATCAAAAAGATTTGCAATGAACATGATGTGCAAATATGATAAAGTGATATCTAGCTTGCCCCCTTTAGTGATGCAAAACATAAATGCAGGGGCACCTTCAAGGTTTAAGTGATGACTAGATACAATCATTTCAGAATAAACGATATCACAATCATGCAAAAGACAATGCTACTTTGGGACAATGCACATTACACTTAGAATGACAATCATGCGCTCAGTAGTTGGTGCTTCGACATAAAAGTAAAAGAAAGGTTAAGTGCTAGAGCTTTTTATTTTGAAAACATGGAAGCAATTGTGTCAACGGTAGTAGTACTTCATATGTGTCATGCATAAGACATCCTATAAGTTGCAAGCATCATGCATCGAATACTAATAGTGCTCGCTCCTTGTCCTAATTAGCTCGGATTTCCATGGGTTATCATTGCATTACGTATGTTTCAACCAAGTGTCACAAAGGGGTACCTCTATGCCACCTGTACAAAGGTCCAAGGAGATAAATCGCATTTGATTTCTCGTTTTTGATAGATCTCAACTTGAGGACATCCATACCGGGACAACATAGAAAATAGATGATGGACTCCTCTTTAATGCATAAGCATGTTCTCATAAGAGATTGAGGATTAATGTCCAAGCTAAAACTTCCACCATGATACATGGATTTGGTTGGCGGCCCAATGCTCTTCTCTAACAATATGCATATTCATTCAACCCACGGTAAATCACCTTTACTTCAGACAAGACGAACATGCATAGCAACTCACATGATATTCAACAAAAGTGTGACAGTTGATGGCGTCCCCGGAAACATGGTTACCGCTCAGCAAGCAACTTATAAGAAATAAGATACATAAGCAACATATTCTTTACCACAATAGTTTTTAGGCTACTTTCCCATGATCTATATATTGCAAAGTTAGTTCGCTTAGTACAGGTGGAGGTTAGCAAAAAGACTGGGAGCGACCAACTAAGAGAGCAATGACGGTCATAATCATGCAGAGCGACAAAGCAATATTGAATCCGGCATGGTAGTTATATCGCTACTCAGAAATAAAAGATCATCAAGGCTTGACAGACTTTCTTTACAGTCTTAAATATGTGTGAGCATACGCCAAGTCAATCAAAATAAATTCTCGAAGGAAGATATTACTAAACCATACCACATCATAGGCAAACAAACCATGTTGGTACTCCAATAACACATTGGGAACCCCCCAGCTATTTGAGATTAACCATAAGAAAACCTGAACTACTAAGCACCATTATGCAAGTAGCATCTTTATCATAGACACATTAACCAATGCAACGGAAGCAAACTCTCTTAATAAGGTGAGCATGATAATTAAAGAGAGTTCAAGCAACCAACTAAACAAAAGCTCTTTTGAAAAGATAAGCATGAATACTAAGAGCAGAGCATGATAGTAGCTATTAAAAGACAAAGAACACACACAGCATAGATAGACATGAAAATTCTATGTTATGTTCTAGGTAGAAGTGGAGCGTGTTTCTCTCCCACATAAAGGAATGCTGAGTTCCGACTCGTTATGAAAAACTAAAAAGAAAACTAAAAGCAAGACGCTCCAAGCATAGCACATAACACATGAAGTGATAAAAATATAGCGGAACGAAAGACGAACTGATAATGTTGATGGAGAAGGGGATGCACGGGGGCATCCCCAAGCTTAGACGCTTGAGTCTCCTTGAATATTTCTTGGGGGTGCACGGGGGCATCCCCAAGCTTGAGCGCTTGACACTCCTGAATCTTTTTATCATCTTCCCTCGCACACTTGAAAACTCCCTTCATACATAACTCATCATAATCTGATTAGCGAGGTTAGTACCCTTAATAAAATAATTATACCTTGCTGGAAATAAAGATATTCTTGAAGTTCTACTGTTTATCAAGATTGCCAAAAGGTTTTTGCAAAGAAAAAGCAAGTTCTTGATTTGCAAAGTGGAGGAAAGGCAAAACATGACAGAATCTGTGAAAAACATAATAGCAGGCAGTAATTGATCTGTTCGGGATACTTCTACAACTCAAATCAAAAAACTCAGAACAGACGCACGAAAGACAATTATATAGAGAACGCTGTCGAAAAAATTCAGACCAAAAAGTTGATCTGGTGATTTTATACGAATTTTTCTATCCAAGGACAGAATCTGTTTCCTGGACAGCACCTCACAACTTTTGAACTTTCTAGCAATCAGAGGCTATACTTGGCACAAATATGAAAAGCAAAGATACAATGATGATATTACTGTAGTAAACAACATCAAGACACAACAAAAGCAAAATATAAAAATTTATTCATGTGGGCTGCCTCCCAAAAGCGCTTTCTTTTATGCCTTTAAGCTAGGCATAAGACTTTAATGATGCTCTCGAAGGAATAAGAGTTGAAGAACAAAAGAGAGCATCAAGAAGCAAATACCAAACACATTTAAGCCTAATATGCTTCCTATGCATAGGAATATTGCAATAGAATAATTCATTGAAGCACAAAGCAATAAGCATAGGAAGACAAAACAAGTGCAGCTTCAAAACCTTCAACATAAAGAAAGGGAACCTGATATTATTGAAATATCTATAGGCATATGTTCCCTTCTCATAATAATTTTTAGTGGGATCACGAATAAACTTAACAATATAAGCATCACATAAAGCATTGTTTCCATGATCCACATGCAAAAAGGTACTCTTACTCTCCACATAAGTATCATGAAGAGGATACAACTTAGTATAAAAGAGAGACATAAGCTCTTGCCAATCAAGCAAGTGCGAGTTATCGAGAAGCTTATACCAATCTGAAGCCTTATCTATAAGTGATACGGCGAACAATTTCCTCATGACAAACTCCCTTGATATACCTGCAAGCTTAAATAATGAACATAGTTGTGACAGATATAGCAAGTGTTCATCGGGATGTCTGTCTCCTGCATAGCGATTAGCCAAAACATAATCGATAATATCAGCTGGTATTTTATAGGGCACAATTTCAGTAGGGGGAGGAGCAACCACCACAGGTGTGGGGCGTCTTCCCGTAAGCAACGATCCAATAGCAAGGTTGTCCATAAGCATAACTAGTGAAATACATGAAGAAAACTGAAAGGTAAACTAACAAGACTAAAAAGCAAAGGTAAAAGATAGCATGCAACTCCCCTATCCTGAAGAGTGGATTCCCCGGCAACGGCGCCAGAAAATACTCCTTGATGGGCCTCGAACCCCTCGTTGGTTACCCCAAGTGGAAGGTGTAAGATGAAGTATTGTAGAAGTGTTTTCCCTTAGCAAAGATGCCAAGGATCGAATCCCCAGAGACTCCTAGGTTCAACAAGTAGGTGTCAACTGCTACGGCGCCAGATTAGTAGCAATCAACGTGGACCTGCACACAGATACAAATAACTTTGCTCCCAACGAGTACAGAGAGGTTGTCAATCCCTCCGGCCTTGTAGTTCACAAAGGATTAAAAGCAATGATAGTAGTGATAGATAGTGTTTTGCAATAGTAAATGATAACGAAAAGTAAATAGCGGGTGTGATCAATGATGGTAATATGGACCGGAGTCTCATGATGTTCACTAGTGATGTCTCTCTCCCAAAAGACGATAAAACAGCTATGTGAGGTATACGAATTACAGCTGGGCAATTGACAGGACCACGAACGCAAACCAATGCTGACTACATTGCAAGAAAGGTTGAGGTTCAAAGCATGGGCGGTACGCCAAAGTAAGTAGACCGAAATCCATCAATATCTACTACTAATCATCCACCTTGAGATATCTATCCAGAACATCTCGCTGGTATTAAGTTGCGAGTCCCACCCATAGTGTAAACTCAATGCAACAGACAACTGCATTAAAAGAACTTTGCGTAAAGTAAACAATCCTTGCACTCGCGGGCACAAGCACCGTTGTTTTCCCCCTTGTGGCAACATCACATCCCCTAGACTCATGTTTCTGTCACTCAAGCTAGTCATCGAGGGGCATGAACCCACAATCGAGCATAACGTTCCCTCTTGGAGTCACTACATACTACTTGGCCAAAGCAATAAATAACAACAGAGAACATGCAAGAATTACTTATGAACAAAAATATAAAAGAGATGAATCAAATATATTACTCAAGATCAATCTGAACATAATCTCATAATCCATCGGATCCTAGCAAACTCAACATAGCAACAGCATAAGGATTACATAGGTGCCTCGATCATGAAGGGCAGCTCACGAGGACTAATTAGTGAAGCACAAGAACGGGAGGAGAACATCACATAGCTACTGGTCATGGACTCATGGTCCAAGAGAGACTACTCACGAGTCATCCGGGAGGCGTCCATGGTGGTGGAGAAGCTCCCGGTGGTGATCCTCCCCTCCAACAGGGTGCCGGGAAGAGTTCTCCTGGTGCTCCCGATCTTGGAAGCGGCGGCGGCGGCGGAACAGAGATGGGATCGCGAAAAGAGTTCCTGTTCTGAAGGTTTCGGAGGACCCTTTAAATATATGCCAAAGGAGGGCATCGGGGAAGCTTCGGGGGGCCCAGGCGCCCCCCCGGCGCGGCCCAGGGGGGGGGGCGTCGCCAGGGCGCTTGGAGCCCTGGTGCCCCCCCCCGGCTGTCCTTCGGACGCAAGGTTGTTCCCGAAACGCTGATTTTTTATATAATTTTTCTGGATTTTTCTGGGCAGTTCTCGTAACGTGAAAACCTGAAATACAAAAACAGCTGAAAACAGAAACTGGCACTGGGGTGCACTGGATTAGTAAGTTAGTCCAAATATGATCAAAATTGTATGGAAGTGTATGAATATCATAGCAATATCACCCAAAAGTGGCATGGAGCAAGCAGAAATTATAGATACGTTTTGGACGTATCAGTACACTGGGCAGCCTTTGTGCGCATCTGTTGCCAGCGAAGTACTTGTCCAATGGAATTTTCAAGATAATGTGTTCACCGGTAATTATTCGGCCATGTGGAAAGTAATTGAGCATGGTGTGGAACTTGTTAAAAAAGGAATTTTTTGGATAGTGGGAATGGTTCTTTGGTCGGGAGATAGCGGGACCCTTGGATTCCTTGTTGGACTTCCTTCAGGCCGGTTACTCCCAAATGTAATTGTATGCTTAATGGGATCTCAGACTTCCTTGACGACAGTGGAGCTTGGAATGTCTAATGCATCAATGATCATTTTTGGCCTCCTCGCGTTAATGAAATTTCTAAGACCTGGACCTCACTGAGACAACGAGGAGACTTCCCCGTGTGGTTCCCGAAGAAAACCGAGCAATTCTTCATAAATAAATGCTTATAGACTTACGACTGCAGCGCATGGTGAGCTGTTCATCGGTGGAGCTTCAATCTCACATCTAAAGGGAGATCATTCTATTCAGAAACTCACCTGGTGCTCAATGGTTCAAAAAAATGAAGATTACCGCCGGGAAGGCGGCATCAGGTTCCCTGGCTACAGTAGCATGCAAAGTTGAATGTCACTTAGCCACTCGTCTGATTGCCTGTATATTAAATCAGTACGCTCCCGACCCCCGAGCCGCTCCCGCGAGCGTCCTCGGGGGAAACCCTAGCGCGCCGCCCCTCGTCCTCCCTTGTCGATCTCTCCCCCCGCCGCCACCGCACAGCGCTGCCGGGCAAAGACTGGCCGGTGTTGGTGGCGGCGAGGATCTTCCCCTCTCCTCGCGGTTGGCGTCCGGCGCGGGACGGCGCGGCGCGAGACGGCGCTGAGCTGGGCGGGGCTCAGTGGCGCGACGGAGGGCGTACTGGGTAGTGGCGCCCCTGCCTGGCAGCGGTGCAACTACGGCTTCAGGCCCCTCCAACGCGCGGCGGCTGCGGTTTCTCTGGCGGCGTGAGTTATCCCGGCAGCGACTTGGCGGCGTAGCGCGGCGGGGCTCCGGAGATGACTCAGCGGCGGGCTGGAGGGCTCGGCACCGTCCAGTGGTGCTGCCTCCACGACGGTTGTGGCTTGGGGCCCTTGACTCCGATCCGATCTGGATCTGGTGGTGCCTGGGTCTGGACCATGGCGGCTGGCGAGGCATGGGAATCGTCGGGGCTTGTCCGCCTCTAGGCACCATGGGGGTGCCAGCGGCAGCTCGTGCCCGGTGTGGTGACGCTGCTGGACGTGGTGGTCATCTTCTTCCTGAGATGGCCGGACAGATGCTTGGTGATCGAATCTCGAGATCCATCATCTTGTCCCGGCTGCGAGTAGGGGAGACATGGTTGCCGGTGAAAACCGAGCCGACGGCAGGCGATGGCGGCGTTCTCGCCGTTACCTCGATGGAGGCATCGTCGTGTAACTACTGTCGACCCACTCGTGCTTCTCCGGGGAAAACCCTAGGATCTGGTATTCCAGATCGGACCGGCACTGCGGTGTTGTTTCTCTCTTGGGAGCATCGTCTATAGAGCAGCGCTGGATGTCAGAGGCAGGAGGTGGAGCGGCTTCGTCGTGCGTGGAGCTTCGGTGGTGATGTCAAGTCATGCCTGACCGACAGGTGCTATGCTTTATCATGCCTGGTCGGCAGGTGCTATGCACGACAGATCTTCCAAGGACTTCAAGCTGTGTCAGCTTGTGATACCTGGCAGCATGGCGTTGAGATGTATCAGTGGCGACCGCGACGTGCTCAGCTGTTTGCGCACAGGGAGGAGGTGCCGTTTGGCGCCGTGGTGGCGTCGACGATAGCTAGATTGAGCAAGGTTGATGCATCAGTACAGTTCTGAAGATGGAGCGGTGGCAGTTGGCGGCGGCGGCATCTGAGTGCACGCCGGACCGGTGAGACCCATGCCTGGCATGCGTCCTGGATGGGATCTCAGGTCTTAGATGTTAGGTTTGGCTGCGATGTCTGTTTGGTATTAGGCCCAGGCTATCTGCGCCCCTTCATCAGCTGGATAGAGGTGCTTAGACGACGGCTTTAGTCTTACTGTTGTATTACTTTGTAAGGTCTTGTGAGAATAATTAATAAAGTGGCCGTATGCATCGCCCAGATGCAGAGGCCGGGGGTCATCCTCCTTTTCTAAAAAAAAACTTAGCCACTCGTCGGATGTGCAAGATGTTGAGTGCAGAGACTGAAGATAACTACCATGTGATGATCTCCTGTTGTCATGGGGACGATTCCGACAATAAGAGAGAGGTGTTCCGGAGAGGCTTTCTTTGTTCTATGTATGAAGAACATAGGTGATTACAATGTGTATGGGAGAGAGCGAGAGAGAGAGAGAGAGAGAGGAATGGGAGAAGAGAGCCTCTGAGTCATGGTGGAGGAGGACGGTTTATATAGAGTGCGCCATGTCCTTTCACCCTTTTTGCTAGGTTGATTACAACTATTAATACCATAAACTACGAAGTGTGGTGGGAGTCTTAATGAAAGTAACATATGCGTAAATAATAACTACGACACATCTGCTTCTTTCCTTGCATGTTCTGCTCCTCATATCTGAGTGACAATTTGTCCGAGTGTGTGGGAGTTTTTCATCCGAGTGTGGTAATACAGTGTCTTCGTCCGAATGGATTTATGTCGCGATGTTGTCCGACTAATCAGGACTTGTTGAGGTTTTTGTTATTTTTAAGCGGTGGACTTGGTCCCCTTGGGCCTCCATGAGTTTTAGATCATTGTGGGCCTACCCTATAGTCACTAGTAGAAAACAGGGCTTTGGCCCAGGCCTGTCCAGCCCATTAGCCCCAGTTCAATCCAGAACCGGGACCAATGGGGGCATTGGACCCGGTTTGTGAGCCCAGGGGGTCGGCCGGGCCACGTGGGCCATTGGTCCCGGTTCGTCTGGACCTTTTGGTCCCGGTTGGAGCGACGAACCGGGACCAATGGGTCTTGCTCCTGGCCCACCACCATTGGTCACGATTGGTGACATGAACCGGGACCAAAGGCACCCCTTTAGCCCCGGTTCGTAGCACCAACCGGGACCAATGAGGTGCCTATATATACCCCCTTGTTGGACCAAAGGCACACTGCTCTGTTTTTTTTCTGACCGAGGGGGAGAGGGGTTAGTGGTGCTCTAGCTCACCTCCTATGCACACAACGTGTTCGATGGAATGCCCGAGCCACACTAGTTAAGCTTTTCTCCTCTCGAAGCTCTATTTTCTCCGAGATTTGTCTAGGTTTAGCGGTCCGTCATGTCCCGTCCCCGTCTTCGCCGCCGTCGATCGCCCCCGCCGATCTCGTCACCGGCACCACCGCGGTGAGCCTCTTGTTATGTTCATGCTTTTCTTACTTTTATTATTGCTTGTTATTATTGCTTTAGATAGATATTTGTCTAATTTTCTTACGTTTATTATTGCTTGTTATTATATAGTGCGATGGTTTTGATATCGGCCCATGTGGGCCCTCGTCCTGTCTACGATTCGGATGTGGTATATTATCTTTAATTTATAACTATTTGTTTTAGTGTTTATGATAGTTATGCCGACCAACCTGACATGCATAGATGTTTTATTATGTCTAGGAGGTAGTTGAACCGGAAATTCCAACCGACCCTCTTGTGGAGAGGTTAAATTTAGTTGAAGAGGAAAACATTTCCTTAACGAAAAAATTGGAAAAAATGGAGGAGGAGAAGATGGAATTGGAGTTGCATGTTGCGGAAGTCGTCGATGATCACAAGATCAAGATGGACCCTATTATCGAGAGGTTAAATTTAGTTGAAGAAGAAAACAAATTCTTGAAGGAAAAAATAAAAAAATTGAGGATGAGAAGATGATATTGGAGTTGCTTGTTGCGGATGTCGTCGATGATCACAAGATCAAGATGGATGCAATGCGGTTGAAGATTAGAAAGATTAGAATATATGCCATTCATACCTAGGCTTGGTATCATTATGTCGTTGGATCAATTGTTACCTTGGTTGCGATTATGATCGCATTTGTTTTCGCATTGAAATGTTTTACATAGTTTCGATGTGTATGGAGAGCTATATGTTGTTAGATGAGAACTATATATGTATGCACTTTGGTTTTAATGTGATGATGAACTTCTATTAATTTGGTCACTTAATTATCTATTTATGATGTTCTGTAATGGTTTTTGACACACTTAATTATATATAATGCACGCAGATGAACCGGCAATGGATGTACGGTGACAGACACACCTCCGAGTACATTAAGGGCGTGCATGAGTTTCTAAATGCGGCCGAGGCAAACAAGTAGAATGGTTTTATGTGTTGTCCATGCACTAAATGTGGGAATACGGTGTCTTACTCTAACCGGAAAATCCTTCACTCCCATCTGCTTTACAAGGGTTTCATGCCACACTATAATGTTTGGACGAGGCACGGAGAAATAGGGGTTATGATGGAAGACGACGAAGAAGAAGAGTACGATGACAACTATGTGCCCCCTGAATACGGTGATGCTGCAATGGGGGGAGCTGGTGAAGATCAAGAGGAACCAGACGATGTGCCCAATGATGCTGCGACGGGTGAAGCTGCTGAAGATCAAGAGGAACCAAATGATGATCTCCGCCGGGTCATTGTCGATGCAAGGACGCAATGCGAAAGTCAAAAGGAGAAGCTGAAGTTCGATCGCATGTTAGAGGATCACAAAAAAGGGTTGTACCCCAATTGCGAAGATGGCAACACAAAGCTCGGTACCGTACTGGAATTGCTGCAGTGGAAGGCAGAGAATGTTGTGGCTGACAAAGGATTTGAGAAGCTACTGAAAATATTGAAGAAGAAGCTTTCGAAGGATAACGAATTGCCCGACGGTACATACGCAGCAAAGAAGGTCGTATGCCCTCTAGGATTGGAGGTGCAGAAGATACATGCATGCCCTAATGACTGCATCCTCTACCGCGGTGCATACAAGGATCTGAACGCATGCCCGGTATGCGGTGCATTGCGGTATAAGATGAGACGAGATGACCCTGGTGATGTTGACGGCGAGCCCGCCAGGAAGAGGGTTCCTGCGAAGGTGATGTGGTATGCTCCTATAATACCACGGTTGAAACGTTTGTTCAGAAACAGAGAGCATGCCAAGTTGATGCGATGGCACAGTGAGGACCGTAAGAAAGACGGGAAGTTGAGAGCACCCGCTGACGGGTCGCTGTGGAGAAAAATCGAGAGAAAATATTGGAAGGAGTTTGCAAAGGACCCAAGGAACGTATGGTTTGCTTTAAGCACGGATGGCATTAATCCTTTCGGGGAGCAGAGCAGCAATCACAGCACCTGGCCCGTGACTCTATGTATGTATAACCTTCCTCCTTGGATGTGCATGAAGCGGAAGTTCATTATGATGCCAGTTCTCATCCAAGGCCCTAAGCAACCCGGCAACGACATTGATGTGTACCTAAGGCCATTAGTTGAAAAACTTTTATAGCTGTGGAATGGAAACGGTGTACGCGCGTGGGATGAGCACAGACAGGAGGAATTTGACCTAAAGGCGTTGCTGTTCGTGACCATCAACGATTGGCCCGCTCTCAGTAACCTTTCAGGACAGACAAACAAAGGATACCACGCATGCACGCGCTGTTTAGATGACACTGAAAGTATATACCTGGACAAATGCAGGAAGAATGTGTACCTGGGCCATCGTCGATTTCTCCCGACCAACCATCAATGTCGAAAGAAAGGCAAGCATTTCAAAGGCGAGGCAGATCACCGGAAGAAGCCCGCCATGCGTATCGGTGATCACGTACTTGCTATGGTCAATGATTTACACGTAATCTTTGGAAAGGGCCCCGGCGCACTAGCTGTTTCGAATGACGCTGAGGGACACGCACCCATGTGAAAGAAGAAAACTATATTTTGGGACCTACCCTACTGGAAAGACCTAGAGGTCCGCTCTTCAATCGACGTGATGCACGTGACGAAGAACCTTTGCGTGAACCTGCTAGGCTTCTTGGGCGTGTATGGAAAGACAAAAGATACAGCTGAGGCACGGGAGGACCTGCAACGTTTGCACGAAAAAGACGGCATCCCTCCGAAGCAGTATGAAGGTCCTGCCAGCTATGCTCTTACAAAAGAAGAGAAAGAAATCTTCTTTGAATGCCTGCTCAGTATGAAGGTCCCGACTGGCTTCTCGTCGAATATAAAGGGAATAATAAATATGCCAGAGAAAAAGTTCCAGAACCTAAAGTCTCATGACTGCCATGTGATTATGACGTAACTGCTTCCGGTTGCATTGAGGGGGCTTCTACCGGAAAACGTCCGATTAGCCATTGTGAAGCTATGTGCATTCCTCAATGCAATCTCTCAGAAGGTGATCGATCCAAAAATCGTACCAAGGCTAAGGAGTGATGTGGCGGAATGTCTTGTCAGTTTCGAGCTGGTGTTCCCACCATCCTTCTTCAATATCATGACACACGTCCTAGTTCATCTAGTCGACGAGATTGTCATTCTGGGGCCCGTATTTCTACACAATATGTTCCCCTTTGAGAGGTTCATGGGAGTCCTAAAGAAATATGTCCGTAACCGTGCTAGGCCAGAAGGAAGCATCACCATGGGCCATCAAACTGAGGATGTCATCAGGTTTTGTGTTGACTTCATTCCTGGCCTTAATAAGATAGGTCTCCCTAAATCGCGGTACGAGGGGAGACTGACTGGAAAAGGCACGCTTGGAAGGGACTCAATAATATGCAGGGACGGATATTCTTGGTCTCAAGCACACTACACAGTTCTACAGAACTCTACATTGGTGACCCCGTATGTTGATGAACACAAGAACAGTCTGCGCTCCAAACACCCGGAG
The DNA here is from genome assembly GCA_902687465.1 of Secale cereale. Taxonomy (NCBI): domain Eukaryota; kingdom Viridiplantae; phylum Streptophyta; class Magnoliopsida; order Poales; family Poaceae; genus Secale; species Secale cereale. Next base: position 660,093,779 of record LR738714.1, read on the forward strand.
CAGTGCGACGACTGGATTACATGTGAACACATCAGGACTTTCAGCAGTTGGTTGGAAACACGTCTCAGAGGTGACAACACTGTTTGTGATGAGTTGTACTTGTTGTCCAGGGGACCATCTTTGACTGTATTGATTTACAAAGGATACGAGATAAATGGGAATACATTTTACACGATTGTCCAAGATCAAAAGAGCACCAACCAAAACAGCGGTGTCCGCTTTGATGCAACAACCGAGAGGGGAAAGGACACATATTATGGTTACATAGTGGACATATGGGAACTTGACTACAGACATGATTTTAAGGTCCCTTTGTTTAAGTGCAAATGGGTCAATCTGTCAGGAGGCGGGGTACAAGTAGACCGACAGTATGGAATGACAACAGTGGATCAGAAAAATCTTGGATACACTGACGAACCGTTCGTCCTAGCCAATGATGTGGCACAGGTTATCTATGTGAAGGACATGTCTACCAGACCGAGAAAAAGATAAGATAAGGAAGCGAATACATCATACGATGAGCCAAAGCGCCACATAGTTCTTTCAGGAAAAATGGACATCCTGGGAGTGGAGGGCAAGACAGACATATCCGAAGATTATGAAAAGTTTCATGAAATTCCTCCCTTCAAAGTCAAGGCTGACCCAAGCATCCTGATAAACGATGAAGATTATCCATGGTTACGGCGCAATAAGCAAATGACACAAGCGAAGAAAAAGTCAAGACTTTTTTCCGCAACTATTATGATGATACCATGCTAACTTTGTAACAGACGAGTATGATACCATTGTCCGTTTGTACTATTCAAATTTCAATACTGCTTGCACTAACAAAAAGTTTGTAATTGGTTTTACCAGAAAGAATTAAAAAATAAAGCAAAAAACAAAAGAAAATAAATAATACAGAAAACAAAACAAAAAAACTTGCAAAAAATTAAAAATAGCAACAATAAGTATTTTGTTGTAAGTAGAAACAAAATAAAATAAATAAAGCAACAAAGAAAACAAATAATTTCAAATTTAAACTATTCAAATTTGAATACTACTTGCACTAACAGAAAGTTTGTAATTGGTTTTACAAGAAAGAATTAAAAAATAAAGCAAAAAACAAAAGAAAATAAATAATGCAGAAAACAAAACAAAAAAACTTGGAAAAAAATAAAAATAGAACAATAAGTATTTTGTTGTAAGTAGAAACAAAATAAAATAAATAAAGCAACAAAGAAAACAAATAATTTCAAATTTAAACTATTCAAATTTGAATACTACTTGCACTAACAAAAAGTTTGTAATTGGTTTACCTAAAGCAATAATATTCACAAAGAAACTCTAAATACAGCAAAAAAATCAACTTAGAAATAAATAAAGCAGAAAAGGAAAAAAACAAATTGGGCGCTGTCTAGTGAACCTGCAAGGCCTACAGCCCAGGATGCATCTGGACTATAAGGCCCAGCAAGCTCACATGGCAGCGCGCAGAGTTAGGCCCAGAAGCCTGCAATAGAGAGGAGTTCAATACAGCCACCGCAGTGGGGCTTATAAACCACTCCGAGCCCCTGCCAACTAGCGAGGTGGGACTAAAGATTTGCGCCGCGGGGCAGGACAAGGGCTTTGGTCCCGGTTGGTAGTGATACGTCCAAAATATATCTATAATTTCTGCTTGCTCCATGCCACTTTTGGGTGATATTGCTATGATATTCATACACTTCCATACACTTTTGATCATATTTGGACTAACTTACTAATCCAGTGCACCCCAGTGCCAGTTTCTGTTTTCGGCTGTTTTTGTATTTCAGGTTTTCACGTTTCGAGAACTGCCCAGAAAAATCCAGAAAAATTATATAAAAAATCAGCATTCCGGAAACAACACTGCGTCCGAAGGGCAGCCTGGGGGGGCCACCAGGGCTCCAGGCGCCCTGGCGGCGCCCCCCCCCCTGGGCCGCGCCGGGGGGCGCCTGGGCCTTCCGAAACTCCCCCGGTGCCCTACTTTGGCATATATTTAAAGGGTCCTCCGTAACCCTCAGAACAAGAACTTTTTTCGCGATCCCATCTCTGTTCCGCCGCCGCCGCCGCTTCCAAGATCGGGAGCACCAGTAGAACTCTTCCCGGCACCCTGCCGGAGGGGAGGATCACCACCGGGAGCTTCTCCACCACCATGGACGCCTCCCGGATGACTCGTGAGTAGTCTCCCTTGGACCAGGAGTCCATGACCAGTAGCTATGTGATGTTCTCCTCCCGTTCTTGTGCTTCACTAATTAGTCCTCGTGAGCTGCCCTACATGATCGAGGCACCTATGTAATCCTTATGCTATTGCTATGTTGAGTTTGCTGGGATCCGATGGATTATGAGATTATGTTCAGATTGATCTTGAGTAATATATTTGATTCACCTCTTTTATATTTTTGTTCATAAGTAATTCTTGCATGTTCTCCGTTGTTATTTATTGCTTTGGCCGAGTAGTAGGTAGTGACTCCAAGAGGGAACGTTATGCTTGATTGTGGGTTCATGCCCCTCGATGACTAGCTTGAGTGACAGAAACATGAGTCTAGGGGATGTGCTGTTGCCACAAGGGGGAAAACAACGGTGCTTGTGCCCGCGGGTGCAAGGATTGTTTACTTTACGCAAAGTTCTTTTAATGCAGTTGTCTGTTGCATTGAGTTTACACTATGGGTGGGACTCGCAACTTAATACCAGCGAGATGTTCTGGATAGATATCTCGAGGTGGATGGTTAGTAGTAGATATTGATGGATTTCGGTCTACTTACTTTGGCGTACCGCCCATGCTTTGAACCTCAACCTTTCTTGCAATGTAGTCAACATTGGTTTGCGTTCGTGGTCCTGTCAATTGCCCAGCTGTAATTCGTTTACCTCACATAGCTGTTTTATCGTATTTTGGGAGAGAGACATCACTAGTGAACATCATGAGACTCCGGTCCATATTACCATCATTGATCACATCCACTATTTACTTTTCGCTATTTACTTACTATTGCAAAACACTATCTATCACTACTATCATTGCTTTTAATCCTTTGTGAACTACAAGGCCGGAGGGATTGATAACCTCTCTGTACTCGTTGGGAGCAAAGTTATTTGTATCTGTGTGCAGGTCCACGTTGATTGCTACTAATCTGGCGCCGTAGCAATTGACACCTACTTGTTGAACCTAGGAGTCTCTGGGGATTCGATCCTTGGTATCTTTGCTAAGGGAAAACACTTCTACTTACTACATCTTACACCTTCCACTTGGGGTAACCAACGAGGGGTTCGAGGCCCATCAAGGAGTATTTTCTGGCGCCGTTGCCGGGGACTCCACTCTTCAGGGTAGGGGAGTTGCATGCTATCTTTTACCTTTGCTTTTTAGTCTTGTTAGTTTACCTTTCATTTTTGCTTTAGTATCCTTTATCAAATATCACAAGAAAATTATTTGCCTTTTTATTAGTAGTCCTTTCTGTTTAGCCAAACATGTTAGGATTTGGTGCTTTGAGGGAATCAGAAGTTCTAGATTTCCATCAAAGGGATGGAGAAAATATGAAGAAGGCATGGGACATAATTTCTGATGCACATAGAAGAATTATGCCTTGGATACCTATAAAAATTGTGCTTAGAAATTTTTACCATGGTCTTTTTAAATGGTGTAAACACTCCCTTGACATTATAGCTGAGGGAGATTTCTTGGAATGTGATGAAGCTAGAGCTCTTGAAATTATACATGGTCTATCTAGTTACTTTGTTTATGATCACAACTTTGATACTATCATAGATAGACTTGCTACTATTGAGAAAAGAATGGATGCTCTAGACTTGATGAAGGTAGGGAAACCTAAACCCAATAAGAAAGACATTTTGTTAGGATTAGCATCTTTAATCAAGACTTCCTTGCTTATTGTGATATTGGATCTATGGTTTCTACTATGCCAAAAATTGTTCATGATTCTTTAAAATTTAACATGGATAGATTACCATCTTATCATGAATACACTAATGGAGATATTTCTGAAATCCAGGGAAAATAAAAGACGTGCCAGTTAAATTCCTTAAAGGGATTGCAATGATTGATTTCTTCATCATGGAGCCAAACCAAGGAAATATAGTGCTTGGAAGGGACTTCCTACGAGCAGTTAAAGGCTTCATCGATATAGGTAAGGGACAAATCTGCTTACGCGGGAAGGCAAAAGGTGTGTACCCCTTTCCTAGAAGGAACAAGAATAAACTTGTTGAGGAACCATTTGAACCAATTTATAACTCCGATTATTATGATGGTTATTGACTCCTCTATGCATTATGCCTAGCTTAAAGGCATAAAAGAAAGCGCTTTTGGGAGGCAGCCCACATGAATAAATTTTTTGCTTTTGTTGTGTCTTGATGTTTTTTACTGCTGTAGCATCATCATTGTATCTTTTACTTTTCATATTTGTGCCAAGTATAGCCTCCGATTGCTAGAAAGTTCAAAAGTTGTGAGGTGCTGTCCAGGAAACAGATTCTGTCCTTGGATAGAAAAATTCGTATTAAATCACCAGATCATCTTTTTGGTCTGAAGTTTTTCGACAGCGTTCTCTATATAATTGTCTTTCGTGAGTCTGTTCTGAGTTTTTTGATTTGAGTTGCAGAAGTATCCCGAACAGATCAATTACTACCTGCTGTTCTGTTTTTCACAGATTCTGTCCTGTTTTGCCTTACCTTCACTTTGCAAATCAAGAGCTTGCTTTTTCTTTGCAAAAACCTTTTGGCAATCTTGAGAAACAGTAGAACTTCAAGAATATCCTTATTTCCAGCAAGGTATAATTATTTTATTAAGGGTACTAACCTCGCTAATCAGATTATGATGAGTTATGTATGAAGGGAGTTTTCAAGTGTGCGAGGGAAGATGATAAAAAGATTCAGGAGTGTCAAGCGCTCAAGCTTGGGGATGCCCCCGTGCACCCCCAAGAAATATTCAAGGAGACTCAAGCGTCTAAGCTTGGGGATGCCCCCGTGCATCCCCTTCTCCATCAACATTATCAGTTCGTCTTTCGTTTCGCTATATTTTTATCACTTCATGTGTTATGTGCTATGCTTGGAGCATCTTGCTTTTAGTTTTCTTTTTAGTTTTTCATAACGAGTCGGAACCCAGCATTCCTTTATGTGGGAGAGAAACACGCTCCACTTCTACCTAGAACATAACATAGAATTTTCATGTCTATCTATGCTGTGTGTGTTCTTTGTCTTTTAATAGCTACTATCGTGCTCAGCTCTTAGTATTCATGCTTATCTTTTCAAGAGCTTTTATTTAGTTGGTTGCTTGAACTCTCTTTAATTACCATGCTCACCTTATTAAGAGAGTTTGCTTCCGTTGCATTGGTTAATGTGTCTATGATAAAGATGCTACTTGCATGATGGTGCTTAGTAGTTCAGGTTTTCATATGGTTAATCTCAAATAGCTGGGGGGTTCCCAATGTGTTATTGGAGTACCAACTTGGTTTGTTTGCCTATGATGTGGTATGGTTTAGTAATATCTTCCTTCGAGAATTTATTTTGATTGACTTGGCGTATGCTCACGCATATTCAAGACTGTAAAGAAAGTCTGTCAAGCCTTGATGATCTTTTACTTCTGAGTAGCGATATAACTACCATGCCTGATTCAATATTGCTTTGTCGCTTTGCATGATTATGACCGTCATTGCTCTCTTAGTTGGTCGCTCCCAGTCTTTTTGCTAACCTCCACCTGTACTAAGCAAACTAACCATGCAATACATAGCTCATGGGAAAGTAGCCTAAAAACTATTGTGGTAAAGAATATGTTGCTTATGTATCTTATTTCTTATAAGTTGCTTGCTGAGCGGTAACCATGTTTCTGGGGACGCCATCAACTGTCACACTTTTGTTGAATATCATGTGAGTTGCTATGCATGTTCGTCTTGTCTGAAGTAAGGGTGATTTGCCGTGGGTTGAATTAATATGCATATTGTTAGAGAAGAACATTGGGCCGCCAACCAAAGCCATGCATCATGGTGGAAGTTTTAGCTTGGACCTTAATCCTCAATCTCTCATGAGAATATGCTTATGCATTAAAGAGGAGTCCATCATCTATTTTTTATGTTGTCTCGGTATGGATGTCCTCAAGTTGAGATCTATCAAAAACGAGAAATCAAATGCGATTTATCTCCTTGGACCTTTGTACAGGTGGCATAGAGGTACCCCTTTGTGACACTTGGTTGAAACATATGCAATGCAATGATAACCCATGGGAATCCGAGCTAATTAGGACAAGGAGCGAGCACTATTGGTATTCGATGCATGAGGCTTGCAACTTATAGGATGTTTTATGCATGACACATATGAAGTACTACTACCGTTGACACAATTGCTTCCATGTTTTCAAAATAAAAAGCTCTAGCACTTAACCTTTCTTTTACTTTTATGTTGAAGCACCAACTACTGAGAGCATGATTGTCATTCTGAGTGTAATGTGCATTGTCCCAAAGTAGCATTGTCTTTTGCATGATTGTGATATCGTTTGTTCTGAAATAATTGTATCTAGTGATCACTTAAACCTTGAAGGTGCCCCTGCATTTATGTTTTGCATCACTAAAGGGGGCAAGCTAGATATCACTTTATCATATTTGCACATCATGTTCATTGCAAATCTTTTTGATGTTTCAGTTTCATATTGTAAAACTTTCAGTCATTTGTGATTTTCTCTTGAGGGAACTTAATTACTTTAGAATCATTGTCTCTGTAAGCTTTTGTCATATGACTATGAAAAAGTCCTATATGGTTAATAGCATGTCACCACAGAAATTATTCTTGTTATCATTTACCTACTCGAGGACGAGCAGGAATTAAGCTTGGGGATGTTGATACGTCCAAAACGTATCTATAATTTCTGCTTGCCGCATGCCACTTTTGGGTGATATTGCTATGATATTCATACACTTCCATACACTTTTGATCATATTTGGACTAACTTACTAATCCAGTGCACCCAAGTGCCAGTTTCTGTTTTCGGCTGTTTTTGTATTTCAGGTTTTCACGTTTCGAGAACTGCCCAGAAAAATCCAGAAAAATTATATAAAAAAGCAGCGTTCCGGAAACAACACTGCGTCCGAAGGGCAGCCTAGGGGGCCACCAGGGCTCCAGGCGCCCCCCCCCCTGGGCCGCGTCGGGGGGGCGCCTGGGCCCCCCGAAACTCCCCCGGTGCCCTACTTTGGCATATATTTAAAGGGTCCTCCGTAACCCTCAGAACAAGAACTTTTTTCGCGATCCCATCTCTGTTCCGCCGCCGCCGCCGCTTCCAAGATCGGGAGCACCAGGAGAACTCTTCCCGGCACACTGCCGAAGGGGAGGATCACCACCGGGAGCTTCTCCACCACCATGGACGCCTCCCGGATGACTCGTGAGTAGTCTCCCTTGGACCAGGAGTCCATGACCAGTAGCTATGTGATGTTCTCCTCCCGTTCTTGTGCTTCACTAATTAGTCCTCGTGAGCTGCCCTACATGATCGAGGCACCTATGTAATCCTTATGCTGTTGCTATGTTGAGTTTGCTGGGATCCGATGGATTATGAGATTATGTTCAGATTGATCTTGAGTAATATATTTGATTCACCTCTTTTATATTTTTGTTCATAAGTAATTCTTGCATGTTCTCCGTTGTTATTTATTGCTTTGGCCGAGTAGTAGGTGATAACCCTCAACCGTAAGGGATCGAGATAGTCTTCGCGGGTAAGAATAACCCAATTTATTGTTTCGACACACGGGGAGCCAAAGAGTATTTATAAGCTTTAACAGTTGAGTTGTCAATTCAACCGCACCTGAAATATACTAACTTGCAGCAAAAGATAAGTGGTAACAATGATATGATAGTGATGATAGTAATAGTGAAAATAAACAGCAGAAGTAAATAGCAGTAGTAAATAGCAGAAATAGCAACTAGTGACAGGCAAGGTTTAAAATACTGTAGGCTAGGGAGATGGATGGTTGGGCGTTGCATGGATGAGATAGTTTCTAACTCGGGGCACGGCACACGGAAAAGTAATGATCATCTAGGAAAATATCGAACATTAGGCATGTATCCCGTAGGTAGTTGTACGTGCTTGCAATAAGAACTTGCACAACATCTTTTGTCCTACCATCCCGCTACGAACGGGGCCAAAAGGAACTAATGGATATTATGGTGCTCCTGTCAAAGAGCACCGGAACAAAGCAATGAACTCAATGGATACATGTAATCCTCAAACTACGGACCATCCCCTTTGGTGTCCCAAGCTGTCACCTTTGGGATCGCCGGTTCCGAACCGTAACAGGTGCATACAACTCATAGATAGGATCAAGAACACAAATATATTCATGCAAACACATATGGTTCAGATCTGAAATCATGGCACTCGGGCCCTAAGTGTCAAGCATTAAGAATAACAAGTTGTAGCAAAGATGATAAACACCATACTAGATGATAGGTAACATGCCCCCAACAATCTGACGAACTATTACATGATCTAACTCATCCAATCCCTACCATCCCCTTCGCCTACAGCAAGGGAATTACTCACACATGAAGGGGGAAGTCATGGAGGGATGATGGAGTGGTGATGATGATGACGATGGCGACGATCTCCCCTCTCCGGAGGCCAAATCAGCCTCCAGATTAGCCCTCCCGAAGAAGAACAGAGGGTGGCGGCGGCTCCGCGACGAAAAACAGCGAAAGGACTCCCGATCTGGGGTTTCTGCCTCGGAGGAAAAAATACAGGCTAAAGTAGGCCACCAGGGGGTGTGGGCCCCACCCAGGCGCCCCCCCGGCGCGGCCCAGGGGGTGGGGCGCGCCCACAGGGCGCCTGGGCACCCCCTGGCCCCCCTCTGGCCCCACTTCTGGTATTTTGTTTCTTCGGGTGCGTGGATTTTTCGTGATTTTTCGTGGATTTTTCTGAGATGCTTAAAAATCCGTTTTCCTGCACACAAATAAACCATACAGGCAGCTCTGCTGAAAACAGCGTCAGTCCGGGTTAGTTTAGTCCAAATCATGCAAGAATGAGGTCAAAACAATATCAAAAGTGTTTGGAAAAGTAGATACGTTTGAGACGTATCAACTCCCCCAAGCTTAGCATATTGCTTGTCCTCAAGCAATTCAGTTCAACGAACTGGACGCGACAAAGAAAACTTTGACAAACTCTTTTGCTTCATTAGATGTATATAAGCATGTACTACGAAAAGAGTCTAGCCAGTATTGAAACAGTACTTATGAGAACAATGCAAGGAGCAATCCTTCTTTCAAGTGACCAGTCACAAATAATCAAGAGTAAACAATATATTACTGAAAATCAAGACAAGATCACATTGCACATAGCTTGAGCATATTAAGGTGGTATCTCGCTAGCCTCGATGAGTGAAGCAAAACATAAATGCAGAGACTCCTCCAGAGTTTTAAAGGAGACTAGAACTAAGAATTTCAGAATAAATCATATCACAAATATGCAGAAGACAATGTAATACTTTGGGACAATGCACATTACACTCAGAATGACAATCATGCTCTCCTAGTTAGTGCTTTGAAGAAAGAAGATGAGTCTCTCGAACCGTGGCTTTTATTGGCAAAGTTGAAAACCCGTGATCGGAAACAAAAACTAAACATGTACCAGAGCTCTTGGTTTAAAAACAGAAGTAAATATGTTTTTGAGAGGTGCATATTTCGTCAATGAATGCTAGCAGATAACTCAATCACTTTTTAAGCTAGACAAGTCTCGAGGAACGGCTCCCGCATGAGGACGATCACATCCTCTTAATCTCCTTTGTTTATCACTGCCAAAGTTTTCTGATTTCTCATGAACAAAGCGTGAAGGAGGGTTTGTTTGTTATATTATCTTTTCGAGCCGGGCGCACTCAATGCCAGTTCCTTTTCATATTAGGGGTTCGCACATTATACATGCAATCCAGGGGTGAAACTTGTCCAACTTAAAGAGATCATGAATTAACTACTACTTCCTCATGAGCTAAAACATAGGCACAAAAAGGGAAATGCTTTTGATTAATTTCGAGATGGTACATGAAAGTCTTCGTTAGGGATGGCAGGTAAATACCATGTATAGGAAGGTATAGTGGACTCATATGGCATAACAGGTTTAAAGGTTTTGGATGCACAAGCAGTCATTCCGCTTAGTACGGGTGGA
>LR738714.1:660103923-660116485 GCA_902687465.1 Secale cereale
AAAGTGATATAACTATTCTAAAACTCAAAGATCATCAAGGCAAAGTAGACTTTTTAGTCTTAAACATGTGTAAGCATGTGCCAAGTCAATCCAAAAATTCTCTAAAGGGAAATACCACCATAGTATGCCAGACTAGGAACAATGCAATGCATGTAGATCATTTCAATAACACATTATATACTCTAGTTATTCGAGACTAGCCACAAGGAAAGCATGAACCACTGGAAGAGCATTGTAAACATAGCACTATGTCGCTACAAGCTGGTCTCTAGATCATAAGTACAGGCATATGTACAAAAGTAGAAACAATAAGAGTTCATACCGGTCTTCCTTGTTGCTTCCTTTCAGTCGATCTTCGTCATTACTGCTTGTCACTTGCACGATCGAACGTAGGAAATATAATCAAATGCCATCACGGACTCGAGCTGATCTCTGAAAACAAAGCAAACTAAAGAGAGAAGGGAAATCTTTTTGGGTTTTTCAAAGGTTGAATAAAAGCAAAAGAAAAAAAAATCTTTTTGTTGTTTTTGCAAATAGAGAAATAAAGAAGAACGGGCAAAAACTTCGAAAAGATCAAAGCGAATCAAACGGATAATACAATGGAAAAGTGAGAAGGGCACGTACTCCCCCAAGCTTAGGCTTTTGGCCTAAGTTGGTAGCAGCTATTGCCCCCAGGAGCCTCTTGCTCCAGGGGTATGGTGGTGAGACCAAGGGTCGTAGAAGGATGATGGCGCGTACACTGAACTCCTCGGAGTCTCCCACGAGGAAGGTTCCGAGCGCCAAACAGAGGAAGACCCTTCACCAAACTCGGTGGCGGTCTCATCCTGAAAATGTGGCATCTCACCGTGCCTCTCCTCGTCGGGCACAACCCCCTCCATGGGGCTATGGAACTGATGCTGGACCATGAACTCATCGAACTGGACAACATCAAAGGACCATCCGTTCCTGCGAGAATAATCAAACAAAAGAGGTGCGGGTAGACGGATCTCGCGTTCCGCGGTAGTTCCGAAACGCAAGATATAAACAAGGTTATCAAGCTCAGAACCCATGGTAACAAACTTATGTCTTTTCATAGCAGCAAGGTCAAAGCTCAAATAAGTAAAAGGAGTATCATCAGGGTGTGGGGTGCCTCCAAGATGCTCTAAGATAAGCGTGGAATAAATGCCACCATATAAGTCCCCCTTGTTACCGTTCATAGCAAGGCGTCGAGCAATTAAGGTACCAATATTATAATCATACCTCCCTGAGAGGGCTGCTACCAGGATAGCAATATCCGGAGCAGAAATGTTGCTCGTGTTGTCACGAGCTAACACCCCTCTAGCAATATAGTATGCAAAATACCTGAGGTGAGGAAACAAGATACTAGAGATCTTCGACCGATGAATATCCCTCGTACCCATGCTGCAGAGAGAGTTGATGACGGTTTTCAGCTCGGAGGGCTGAGTGGCCATCCTTGCCGTCCTCCCAACATTCGGCACACCTATTACTTCACAAAAGTTTCCCAAAGTCATGGTGATAAGATCATTATAAATTTTAAACTCAATAGCACCTGATTCAGGATTATATCTAAAACTGTTAATGAAAATGGAGGTGAGTTTCTGGTACTGAGTAACACGGCTCGTGACGAGTCGTGTCAAACCTGCATTAGCACAAAGATTATAAAACTCATCCTTGATTCCCGCAGCTTCCATGAATTCATCACATGGATATGTCATTGCACGTGCTGGACTTGTGTCTTCCAACAACTCCATGGGCACATGATCCTCATTATAGCTCACCCTGGCAGTCGTTGGTGAAGCTACGGCTCTAGTGACTCGATCGGAGTGTGCGGGCCTCCTCTTCTCAAGCCATCCTTTTGCCCTTCCTAACAAACTCATTTCTGAAATTTTTTACAATTTACAAAAACGAAGATTAAAACAAAGTGAGCTAAGGCAAACTACTCAACTCACTTGCCCAAGGCATAAACTTGCATCAAAACTTGGAAAACAACTTTCTACACATGCATGCAAGCTCATCTCTACAGCACCAAGAACTACTAAATACTCAAAAATGAGGCCACCAATCAAAAATCTAATTGGAGGGGTGGAGGAGTCACATACCAGGGAGTATTTGCTCAAAATTTCAGCTCAAATGATGGGCTGTAGAGAGAGATCGAAGAATCGCCCCCAAGAACAGCAAGAACAAGAAGAACATGACCAGAACTCGGGTTTCTGAAAAAAGAGAGAGAGGGGGGAAGAAGTACCTGGAGGGGGGTCCCGTGGGCTTTTCGGGTCTCTCCCGTTGTGGAAATTTTTAATATAATTTTTCTGGAATTTTTCTGAAAACTTCACTGTTGAAATTTTTTCGAAGTTCAAAAAGCTGTGAAACTCTCTGAAAACTTGCAGTAGTTAGTAGTATTGTGAAGCTTCAAAAAACATTGATACTTGGTACAACAAGTGGGACAATACTAAAAACAAATGAAAACATAGAAAGCTCAACTTTTTATCCATATAAAACACGTTTACTAGTAAGGTTGATCAAGTCTTACCAACAAACAAGCGATATATAGAGCAAAAGGTATCACTTCCTACAAAGTAATCACTGAACTTTTACCTTGATGGACATTGTCCCTACCATGATAGTTTTGTATTTGTGAGGCACATGTAGTGGACAGTCCCATTCTCCAATTTTCACGGTCTCGATATTCTCTATAGAGTTGAGGGCATGCCTCCTGTCGGTCTTCTTCGGAAAATATACCGTGTGTTATTTATCATTCACATGAAAGGTAACCTTCCCTTTGTTGCAATCAATAATAGCACCTGCGGTGTTAAGGAAAGGTCTACCAAGAATAATGGACATGCTCCCATCCTCGGGCATGTCAAGCACAACAAAATCAGTAAGAATTAAACAATTAGCAACTTCAACTGGAACATCCTCACAAATACCTATTGGAACAGCGGTTGACTTGTCAGCCATCTGAAGAGAGATATCTGTAGGAATTAGTTTATCTAAACAAAGCCTCTCGTAAAGAGAGAGAGGCATAACACTCACTCCTGCTCCAAGATCACATAAAGCAGTTTTGACATAATTATTCTTTATGGAGCAAGGAATGGTGGGTATACCTGGATCACCGAGCTTCTCAAGAATCTTTCCGCTGAAAGAATAGTTAGAAAGCATAGTAGATATTGCATCATTAGGAACTTTTCTTTTGTTAGTGACAATATCTTTCATATATTTTGAATAAGGGAGTAACTTAATAGCATCAGTCAAAGGAATTTGAAGAAAAAGAGGTTTTATCCATTCACAAAACTTATTGTAATGCTCTTCTTCTTTAGATTTGATGGACTTACCTGGAAAGGGCATGGGCTTCTGTACCCATGGTTCTTTCTCCTTCCCATGTTTCCTTGCGATGAAGTCTTCTTTAGTGTACCTCTTACGTTTGTCAGGTGCTTCTTCTTCTCGAACTTCAGGTGGATCATTCTTCTCATTATTATTACTTTCAGGTTCAGCACCGTCTTCAGTCTCAGCATCGGAGATAGATACACTGTTGGGATCAATAGCTGGCTCTTCATCTGCAATAGGATCATTAGAATTGTCAATCTCTTTATGTTTCTTTTTCTTATTTGGAGAGACAACAATCTCTTCTTCCTGCATTTGAGAATCTTGCTCGATTCTCTTCGGATGTCCCTCTGGATAAAGAGGATCTTGAGTACTAGTTCCTCCTCGGGTCTTAATCCCAAAAGCCTGCAATTTATCTTGTTTGGCATTGTTAGCAAGCAAATCTCTTTGCACATTAGAAATTTGATCAAGCTGAGTTTGAACCATATGAAAGTGCTTCACAAGACATTGAACATCATTAACTGTTCTATCTAAAACACCAAGCAACTTTTTGATAGCAAGGGAATTATCATGCAACTGACTTTCTATCCTCTTATTAAAATGATTCTGTTTCATAATAAAATTATCAAACTCATCTAAACATTGGTCAGGAGGCTTACCATGAGGGATGTCACTTGCGTTGAAATTTAAAAGAGAGTGTACCTCTACCATAGGAGGGTGAGTGGTAGGCTCACACAGCTTCTCAATAGGGGGTAGATTCTTCACGTCTTCAGCTTTAATACCTTTCTCTTTAATAGACTTCTTTGCTTCTCGCATATCTTCGGGGCTTAGGACAAACATGCCCCTCTTCTTTGTTGGTGGAGGTGGTTTAGGGACGGACCAATCTTCATAGTTTTTGGCAATCCTGCCCATTAGATCTTCCGCGTCGTCCGGTGTTCTTTTCCTGAAAACACAACCAGCACAACTGTCCAAATAGGACCTAGATTCATCAGTTAAACCAGCATAGAATATATCAATTAATTCATTCTTAGGAACTCCATGTCCTGGTCTAGCCTGGATCAAACTGCAGTACCTCCCCCAAGCTTTAGGGAGGGACTCATCCTGCGACTGTTTTAAAATTATAAATTCTTTGTAAAGCAGCATGTTGCATATGAGCAGGAAAGTATTTATCAACAAAAGAGTGAGCTAAGTCCTGAGGACTCTTAATTGAACCGCATGGGAGTGAATCATACCATGCCTTAGCACCTTCCTTCAAGGAGAAAGGAAGAAGCTTGGTCACATAAAAGTAGCGTATCTTCTCATCTGTGGTAAACAGGCTACCTAGTTCACCAAGTTTAGTTAGGTGTGCAATAGCATCATCATTTTCTCTGCCATAAAAGGGGTCAGCTTCAATGTAATGCCCAGGATGGGACTATACCTCCTACGTGTCGAGGCACGACTTAAAGGTATAAGCCCATCCTAGAATGATCTCAAGTTTGGTATCTTTGCACAACTCATGTAAAATAGGGATTGAATTGCAAAAGGAGATAGTTGGCTTACACTCGCCACTTCACACAATACATTACATAAGCAATACAACATTCAAAACATCACAACCCGACTACGGGTGAAGATCAAAAGAAAGATACCAAAACAACATAAAGCCACAGGTCAGGATCGAATCCTAGTAGAAACCACTACTGATCGTCGAAGCGTCACAAACAAACAGCCAAACTCTTCATTGAGCTCCCGGTGAAGAACTGATCCAACTCCTGCATCAAACTCGGTTGAACCTGCATCTGGTGTGGTGAAGTAACTGTGAGCCACAGAGGACGCAGCAATCCCGTTCCCGGGTAACATGACTATTTAAGCCTTGGGTGAGGACAAGGCTGAAGAAAGAACAAGAGGTGAAGGAACAACAAGAGTCTGCAGCAGCAACTAGCACTAGCCTACGTAATAGAGAGCGACAAGAGAAGTGCCTCGGTCGAGAGATGATCACGAAGTGATCCTCGCTAAAGCCGGTCAAACATAACCCCACCGTGTTCAACTCCCGAATCCCTATTCGGAAATTGACAGTCACGGTACACACGCTGGTAGTGTATTGAAACATTGTGTCAAGTTATCTACAACCGGATATTAACAAGCTCCCATCTGCCACATAACCGCGGGCACGGCTTTCGAAAGTTCAAACCCTGCAGGGGTGTTCCAACTTTACCCATTACAAGCCCACGATCCGCGGAGTCGCAACTCCAAAGTGGGAAGACCCGAGTATTCTCGGAATCCCGTGCTCAAGTTAAACCGAACTAAGGTAAGGCTAATCCAGCAAATCCTCCCGGCGTGTCGACACCCTCATAGTAGCCGCGCGTATCTAAGTCTCAGGACACGACCGGATGGGTGAAGCTACAGGTGTATGCCAGATACCTCGGGTTGCCCCAAGGCGGCCCTGCAGGCTCCCCGTTTCGGACCAACACTCATGTGGAGCACTGGCCCGGGGTTGTAGAATTAAGAAAGAGGGTTTGCAAGACCCTTATGCAAGTTTTATTAGTTATTAGGCGAATAGTACCAATGTTGGGACTTGCTGGAAAAGACTTAGCACTTAGCGGTTTATCAAGGGGGTCCCATACACCCCAACCGTGTTAGGAACGCATAATCAAGGAACATAACACCGGTTTATACGTTTCCTAACGGCATGAGTGGAACAAATCACCAAGCAAAAGGCTTAGCCTTCCACCCTTGCCAATATATAGATGATTTCATTTTAAGCATTTATATAGTGTGATATAACCCAACCAAACTGCAACATGAAGCAAGCATCTTCAATCTTCACCTGCAACTAACAATGCTATAAGAGGGGCTGAGCGAAGCGTACTTAGCCATTCAACGGTTTGCATAGGTAGGGTGGTTAAACATGTTCGTGGTTACAATAGGAGGCTGACAGGAAAACATGGGCATCGAGGCAAAACTATAGATCGAGACTTCTAGCAATAGGCAAAAATAGTGATGGTATCCGGGTTCGGTCATCTTGCCTGGAATTCCACAAGGGAGAAGAACGGATCCTCGAAGTAGACGGAGCAACACAGTCGAGAGAAACCTCACAACTCCGGAACGAAACCGAAGCTAACAAGAGAAGCAACCGGAAAGAAAGAAACAACACGGTAAACACACAAGCATAAACATGGCATACGATGCACGAACAAGCATGATGCATGTCCGGTTTAAATATGCATGGCATGGCAAAGGTGCACAAACAAAACTACAAGTTAAGTGGAGATCAATATGCAACGAGTTGCATATTGACGAAACACCACATTATAATTATTTAATTGACTCTCGTTATTTACAAGACAAGATTAAATGTTGGTTAACATGCAAGAGGTGAAGCATAATAAAACTACACTATTTAGCCATTTTAAATGAGGCCGGAAATAACAACAACATATCCGGAAAATCCCCATGAGCATGTTTAATAATTATAAAGCAACAACAATTCACACATATAATGTTGTTAACATGATGCGGATGACATGATCAAGTTTATGCAAGTTTTTATTAGAAGGTTGACATGAAAAGATATGAAGTATTTGTCACCGTGGTGGAAGGAAAGGGTGCCACGGCAACGATCCGATAATGATGCAACGGCATTATATCGGTTCCGGTATCTCGTTGAGAGACCGGTGCAAAACAAAGGTGGAGCGAACGAGACAAGATGAAAGCGTGGGGCGATCCCGTTACCGGGTTCCCACGAGTCGGTGACGAGGCAACCGAGGAACACAACAAAAGATGGAACGGGCACGAAGCACACAAGTGAAACATTTCATACAACACAACAACACACGGGTCACGTCTCGGGGTTATACCTTCGGAACAAAACGTTCACGGGGCGGTTTGAGGTCGTAGTGGAAGTAGTTGTTCACGTGTCCGACGAGGAAGAAGTCGTTCCGTAGAGGGAAGTAGTTGTTCTCGCAACTCGTAGAGGAAGTAGTGGTTCACGTCATCGTGTCGTGGTACTTGGCGAATTCTTCGTTTCCGGGCGACGGTAGTGGTACATGTCCGTAGGGGTACTTGTCGCATCGCCATGTAGTTGTCGAGTAGGCGTTCCCGTTCGTAGATGTACTTGCGGTCTCGGCGACGGTAGTCGTTCTCGGACGTCGGGGATGTAGACGTTCACGTTGGTGTACATGTCAACGGTAGATGTGCTCGTTATGTAGATGTTCGGGTGCGTCTGTAGATATACTCGTTAACTCCCTGGAACGTCCTGGAACTTGTCGATCCGGGGATACCTGCTGGCCCAAAACAAAACACCGGCCAAAACAGAAGAAAACACAACAGCAACAAGGAAGCGAGACAAGTGCCCGGGCGCTTGCAGCTGCAGACGAGGCAACCGAGGGGAAAACGGCTGCGGGGAGAGAGGCGACGAGCGGAGATGAGGCCACGGCGAGGACGGGGCCCTGGCGCGAAGGGAGGACGAGGCAGAGGCCGGCCCGGCGCTGCACGAGGGGGGCTTGGCGACGGCGGCTGGCTGGAGATGGAGGGAGGCCGGAGGGAGGTCGCGGCCGGGACGGCGCTGCTCCTGCGGCCTTGGTCGCCGACTGGTGGCGAGGCAGAATAGAACTAGCGATGGAGGAGGGGCCTGAGGGCCGGGCCCGGAGGAACGGAGGGATGGAGGCTGACGCCCTGGCCGAGGAGAGGTCGCAGCCTGGCGAGGCGCGAGCTGATGCGCAGGCCATGGCGCGGTCGGCCTGAGGAATAGGGCGGCGACGATAGGAGATCAAGGGACGGGTCGCGGCTCGGCGCTTGGGGAATCGGGGCGAGGCAGACCAGATTGAAGGAGGTCGAAGGGGAACGAGGGAACGCCTGGCGGCGGCTCGGGAAAGGAGGGAGAGAGTGCGAGCGTTGGGAGCTGTCGGTGGCCTCTAGGTTAGGCCGAGGCCTGGGCCTTGGGCCGCGCCTGGTGGTGTCCTGGAGGCTGAAGGCCAGGGAGGAGATGTGGGCCAAAGGAGGGATGGCCGGTGCGCTTGGGCCAGAAAGGCTGCGGGGAAGATGGCCTGATGGCCTCTGCTCTTTTAAAACTGAACCTTGTTTAGCAGAAACCAAAAGGAGAAGAAAAGAATATGAGGAGGGGGTTTAGGGCAAAAACACAAGAGGATATTTTTCTCGGGCATCAAAAATAGCACGGTCCGAGAAAAATAGAAAAGGCAAAAACGAGAGAAATAATTCAAACATATATGAATTTAATTCAAATAGGTTTGAACTAAGACGTGATTATTGAAGTGTCCAAAAATGTTCGAATTTTTGGAGGAACCTCGAAACAACGGAAAGAATTATTGGCAAGGTTTTTGAAGGAGAAACTCGAAGCAGGAAAAGCATGGGGAAATATTGCAAGTGTGTTGGTTATCTCCAAACAAATGGAATATTTTTTTTATAGCTCCATATATTAGGAGGATATGTTATAAAGAGAAGTCATTCTTCCCTCGATTTAAATGGACCGAAGGTCCACACGATTTATTGGTTTAGATGCAAAAATAAAAATGACATGATGGCATGATGACATGATGCAATGCAAAATAAATAACACAAGCACAAATGCAACACACGAAGAACCCGGAACGTCTGGAATCTTCTGGAATCTTCTGGGATCTTCTGGGACGTCGGTCTTCGGGCGTCACATTCAACCATAGGTATAAGTGAAAGATCAACAGAGAAATTAAAATCAGGATCATCAATGCATATAGGAGATGTAGCAAACTCAGGATTAGGAACGGTTTTGTTTTTCAAAGAGTGTTTTTCAAATATTTTCTTAATAGTTTTAGGGCCAGAGCCGGCAAACTATGTCAGTTCCCTGCATAAATCTTCATCGAGTATATAGTAATCATCATCAAGGAGCCTCTCCTGAAGTTTACTCAAATCAGGAAAATCATAAGTTTCACCAATAGGGTAGCGAGGAACAGGAAGTTCAATTCCATATTTTTCAGCAGCAGTAGTAATTTGTTTCTCAAGAGCATAACCAAGCGAACTAATATCATCATCAAAAGTAGTAGAAGCATCATCAAGAGTATCAGGCATAGTAACAGATTCAGTAGGAGCATCATGTGGTGGTGGTGAGGCAAACTTACTCATAACAGAAGGTGAATCAAGTGTAGCACTAGTGCTCAGAGCAGTACCTCTTCTTGTAGTGGATCGTAAGATCGGAACCTTGGGGTCACCTTTCTTACCCAGAGTGAATAAAGTGCAGCAGGTAGGATACCTCAAGTAGACTTGTAAATATTGCTATGCTCCCCGGCAACGGCGCCAGAAAACGGTACTTGATAACCCTCAACCGTAAGGGATCGAGATAGTCTTCGCGGGTAAGAATAACCCAATTTATTGATTCGACACACGGGGAGCCAAAGAGTATTTATAAGCTTTAACAGTTGAGTTGTCAATTCAACCGCACCTGAAATATACTAACTTGCAGCAAAAGATAAGTGGTAACAATGATATGATAGTGATGATAGTAATAGTGAAAATAAATAGCAGAAGTAAATAGCAGTAGTAAATAGCAGAAATAGCAACTAGTGACAGGCAAGGTTTAAAATACTGTAGGCTAGGGAGATGGCTGGTTGGGCGTTGCATGGATGAGATAGTTTCTAACTCGGGGCACGGCACACGGAAAAGTAATGATCATCTAGGCAAATATCAAACATTAGGCATGTATCCCGTAGGTAGTTGTACGTGCTTGCAATAAGAACTTGCACAACATCTTTTGTCCTACCATCCCGCTACGAACGGGGCCAAAAGGAACTAATGGATATTAAGGTGCTCCTGTCAAAGAGCACCGGAACAAAGCAATGAACTCAATGGATACATGTAATCCTCAAACTACGGACCATCCCCTTTGGTGTCCCAAGCTGTCACCTTTGGGATCGCCAGTTCCGAACCGTAACAGGTGCATACAACTCATAGATAGGATCAAGAACACAAATATATTCATGCAAACACATATGGTTCGGATATGAAATCATGGCACTCGGGCCCTAAGTGTCAAGCATTAAGAATAACAAGTTGTAGCAAAGATGATAAACACCATACTAGATGATAGGCAACATGCCCCCAACAATCTAACGAACTATTACATGATCTAACTCATCCAATCCCTACCATCCCCTTCGCCTACAGCAAGGGAATTACTCACACATGAAGGGGGAAGTCATGGAGGGATGATGGAGTGGTGATGATGATGACGATGGCGACGATCTCCCCTCTCCGGAGGCCAAATCAGCCTCCAGATTAGCCCTCCCGAAGAAGAACAGAGGGTGGCGGCGGCTCCGCGACGAAAAACAGCGAAAGGACTCCCGATCTGGGGTTTCTGCCTCGGAGGAAAAAATACGGGCTAAAGTAGGGCACCAGGGGGTGTGGGCCCCACCCAGGCGCCCCCCGGCGCGACCCAGGGGGGGCGCGCCCATAGGGCGCCTGGGCACCCCCTGCCCCCCCTCTGGCCCCACTTCTGGTACTTTGTTTCTTCGGGTGCGTGGATTTTTCGTGATTTTTCGTGGATTTTTCTGAGATGCTTAAAAATCCGTTTTCCTGCACAGAAATAAACCATACAGGCAGCTCTGCTGAAAACAGCGTCAGTCCGGGTTAGTTTAGTCCAAATCATGCAAGAATGAGGTCAAAACAATATCAAAAGTGTTTGGAAAAGTAGATACGTTTGAGACGTATCAGTAAGTAGTGACTCCAAGAGGGAACGTTATGCTCGATTGTGGGTTCATGCCCCTCGATGACTAGCTTGAGTGACAGAAACATGAGTCTAGGGGATGTGCTGTTGCCACAAGGGGGAAAACAACGGTGCTTGTGCCCGCGGGTGCAAGGATTGTTTACTTTACGCAAAGTTCTTTTAATGCAGTTGTCTGTTGCATTGAGTTTACACTATGGGTGGGACTCGCAACTTAATACCAGCGAGATGTCCTGGATAGATATCTCGAGGTGGATGATTAGTAGTAGATATTGATGGATTTCGGTCTACTTACTTTGGCATACCGCCCATGCTTTGAACCTCAACCTTTCTTGCAATGTAGTCAGCATTGGTTTGCGTTCGTGGTCCTGTCAATTGCCCAGCTGTAATTCGTTTACCTCACATAGCTGTTTTATCATCTTTTGGGAGAGAGACATCACTAGTGAACATCATGAGACTCCGGTCCATATTACCATCATTGATCACATCCACTATTTACTTTTCGCTATTTACTTACTATTGCAAAACACTATCATTGCTTTTAATCCTTTGTGAACTACAAGGCCGGAGGGATTGACAACCTCTATGTACTCGTTGGGAGCAAAGTTATTTGTATCTGTGTGCAGGTCCACGTTGATTGCTACTAATCTGGCGCTGTAGCAATTGACACCTACTTGTTGAACCTAGGAGTCTCTGGGGATTCGATCCTTGGTATCTTTGCTTAGGGAAAACACTTCTACTTACTGCATCTTACACCTTCCACTTGGGGTAACCAACGAGGGGTTCGAGGCCCATCAGGTAGCACCAACCGGGGCTAAAGGGGGGGGGGGTATTAGTCACGGTTTGTGGCACCAACCGGGACTAATGCCCTAGGTATATAAGTGGCACTTGCGAAATTTTCAGTTTCCAATCTCATTTCCCCCGCAGCTCTCGTCGTGCTCTCCGTCGCCGTCGCCGTCGCCCCTGCGCCGTGCTCTCCATCGCCGTCGCCGTCGCCCCTGCGCCGTGCTCTCCGTCGCCGTCGTCGTCGCCCCGCGCCCCTGCGTCGTGCTCGCTGTCACCGTCGACCTGCCCCGTCGCCCCGCGCCGTCGCGCCGTCCCCCCGCGCCGTCTCGCCGCGCCGCCCGTCGCTCCTCGTCGCCGGCGCCCTCTGCCCCCACGCTCCTCGTCGCCAGCGCCCTCAGCCTGCCCCGCGATGTGAGGAGATTTTTTTTTTCATATGTGATATAATATATATATATGTATATATATTTTGTATGTGTATATATATAGTTGCATATATGTGTATATGTTTATGTGTATATAGTTGCTGTATGTGATGTGTATGTGATGTATATGTGTATGTGGCTATATTTTCTTTTATTTTTCTTACGAATTTGCTAAATATATATGTTAAAAATGTTTTTTTTCATAGAAAGTTTTTTGTTTATATATAGAAAGTTACAATTGTGATGTATAGTTGCTGTATGTGATGTGTATGTGATGTATATGTGTATGTGGCTATATAGTTTTTTGTTTATATATGCTAAATATATATAGAAAGTTTTATATATG
>LR738714.1:660117950-660224338 GCA_902687465.1 Secale cereale
ATCCTTTGACACTAGACAAAATGTGACATGAGGGGGTCTAGGGTTGTGGATCGCCGAGCAGTCGAGGGTCAAGGGGTCGAGAGGTTTCCTAGCTAGTGTCAAAGTATTGAAGAAATCCATGACTTCATCATTTGCCAGAAGTAACCGGGGCATGTTGGTATGAAGTTCTGCAAAGTTGTTTTGGAACGGAGTTCCTGATAGGATAATCCGTCTTTTGTTACGAATTATCCTATCTGCGACTCTGTTCCAAAATAACTTTGGAGAGCTTCGTACCATCATGCGATTGTTACTTTCGTCTAATGATGAAGTATTGGTTTTGTTGAATCCTTTGACACTAGACAAAATGTGACATGAGGGGGTCTAGGGTTGTGGATCGCCGAGCAGTCGAGGGTCGTCCAGGGGTCGAGGGTCGAAGCTAGTTCTACGTTTGCCATTAATAATTGGCATGTTGTAAATATTTGTAGAAACTATGGACGACAACACCCGAGATGAAGCACAAGAAGCGATGTTGATGGACATAATCGTAGACGGACAAGATGCCATCTTGTCGTTTCTCAACGACACCAATGAGCTGCTGGAAAGAGAGGAAGATCTAGGCTATGATATTGATGGCTCCGGTGACCCAATGCACATGGAAGAAGTAGACCGTGAGGACGGCTCCGGTGACCCAATGCTGGTGCAAGAAGGAGACCGTGATGCTGGCTCCGGTGACCGAACCGAGTCCGGCCAGCAGGTATATATATTAGTTAAGCCTATGCTGACTAGTTAATTGATGCATTCATTAACTCTCGTCTTTGTTCCTTTTTCTAGCCCTCCGGATCGAGCAAATCTTCGGTAAAGAGACGAGGCGCGAATAAAAAGTTGAGGTCGGATGAAAAGTTTGAGATCTTAGAAATCTCGCGCTCCGGCGAACCGATTGAACCCATCCGGACAAAGAACGCATTTGTTAATCAGTGCAGGGTTCTGGTTTGGGACAAGATCCCGATCAGCATCCAGCAATGGTTAAAGCCGGCTGCAGAAGACGCTCAGGTGTCTTATGTCACTGATATGCAGAAAGAAGATCTTTGGACTGAGCTGAAGTCAAATTTCACCCTACCGCCAGAGGATGATCCGGCGAAGCCAGTTAAAGAGGAATTAATCAAGTCTGCTGCTCTTACAAAGATGGCAGACCAATTCAAGGCGTGGAAGAAAAAACTGAATAAGTTTGTCCGCAAAAAAGAGACTCCAGAATTCGTGGGTATATATGACAAGATCAAAGATGACTGGCCCGCATTTGTGGCCTATAAGACATCGGAAAAGAGTAAGAAGATGTCGGCGACAAACCAGAAAAATGCTGCGAATAAGAAGCATCACCATCGCGCGGGGTCAGGTGGCTACCTCAGAGCCCGGCCTAAGTGGGCCAAGGCTGAGAATGATCTGCTTCAGAAAGGGATCGAACCAAAGACAACGAACTGGCCAGACCGTTGCCGGACTTGGTTCTTCAGGGCTGGCGGAACCTTGGACCCTGTATCAGGGAGGTGCATTTGGACGGACAAGCAATTGGTAATACCACTTAGGAAGCTTCGGCACTATATCAAAGAAGCGCGGCAAGGGACGTTCTTCCCTGACAGAGAGAACGACGAGCTGACAATGGCCCTCGGGAATCCTGAGCACCCTGGACGGACACGAGGCACGCCAGGCTCCGTTCCGTGGAGTGCTGGGTTTTCGGACGCAGGCGGTTACAAATGCCACGAGAGGAGGAAGAAAATGCAGCAGATCGAACTGCAGGCGCTGCGCGCCAGAATACAAGTGATAGAGGAACGAGAAGCAAATCGGGACAAAAGAATTACCGAAGCTTCCCCCGAAGTGAAGGAAATATGCCCTAGAGGCAATAATAAAGATGTTATTTGTATTTCCTTATATCATGATAAATGTCTTTTATTCATGCTAGAATTGTATTAACCGGAAATTTAGTACATGTGTGGATACATAGACAAAACAGTATGTCCCTAGTATGCCTCTACTAGACTAGCTCATTGATCAAAGATGGTTATGTTTCCTAGCCATAGACATGAGTTGTCATTTGATCAACGGGATCACATCATTAGGAGAATGATGTGATGGACAAGACCCATCCGTTAGCATAGCACTATGATCATTTAGTTTTACTGCTATTGCTTTCTTCATGACTTATACATGTTCCTATGACTATGAGATTATGCAACTCCCGAATACCGTAGGAACACCTTGTGTGCTATCAAACGTCACAACGTAACTGGGTGATCATAAAGATGCTCTACAGGTGTCTCCGAAAGTATTCGTGGTGTTGGCATAGATCAAGATTAGGATTTGTCACTCCGAGTGTCGGAGAGGTATCTCTGGGCCCTCTCGGTAACACACATCACAATAAGCCTTGCAAGCAAAAGACTAATGAGTTAGTCACGAGATGATGTGTTACGGAACGAGTAAAGAGACTTGCCGGCAACGAGATTGAACTAGGTATAAACATACCGACGATCAAATCTCGGGCAAGTAACATACCGTTTGACAAAAGGAACAACGTATGTTGTTATGCGGTTCTGACCGATAAAAGATCTTCGTAGAATATGTAGGAGCCAATATGAACATCCAGGTTCCGCTATTGGTTATTGACCAGAGATGAGTCTCGGTCATGTCTACATAGTTCTCGAACCCGTAGGGTCCGCACGCTTAACGTTTGATGACGATCGGTATTATGAGTTTTTGAGTATTGATGTACCGAAGGTAGTTCGGAGTCCCGGATGAGATCACGGACATGACGAGGAGTCTCGGAATGCCCGAGACATAAAGATTGATATATTGGACGGCTATATTCGGACACCGGAAGTATACCGGAAAAGTTTCGGATTTATCGGGAATGCCGGAGGGGGTTACCGGAACCCCCTACGAGAGGGGATGGTCCATAGTGGGCCTAAAGGGTGAGAGAGAGACAGCCCATAGGGCTGGCCGGCGCCCCCACCTAGGAATCCTAGTTGGACTAGGATTGGGGGGGCGCCACCTCTCCTATTCCTTTCCCCCTTCTTCCTTTCGGTGAATCCTACTAGGAATAGGATTGCAATCCTATTCCTAGTAGGACTCCCTCCCTAGCCGCACCAGGAGAGGTTGGCCGGCCTCCCTCCCCTGCTCCTTTATATACGGGGGCAGGGGGGCACCCAAAGACACACAAGTTGAATTGTTTTAGCCGTGTGCGGTGCCCCCCTCCACAGAATCACACCTCGGTCGTACCGTCGCGGAGCTTAGGCGAAGCCCTGCGCCGGTGAACACATCATATCTGTCACCACGCCGTCGTGCTGACGAAACTCTCCCGTGAAGCTCAACTGGATCAAGAGCTCGTGGGACGTCATCAAGCTGAACGTGTGCTGAACGCGGAGGTGCCGTACGTTCGGTGCTTGATCGGTTGGATCGCGAAGAAGTTCGACAACATCAACCGCGTCACTTGACGCTTCCGCTCCCGGTCTACGAGGGTACGTAGACACACTCTCCCCTCTCGTTGCTATGCATCTGGTAGATAGATCTTGCGTGATCGTAGGAAAATTTTAAAATACTACGTTCCCCAACACGACCACTGCAGAAGATAGAGAGAAAATGAAAGTCATTCCCTATGCCTCAGCCATAGGATCTATCATGTATGCAATGCTGTGTACCAGACCTGATGTGTGCCTTGCTATAAGTCTAGCAGGGAGGTACCAAAGTAATCCAGGAGTGGATCACTGGACATCGGTCAAAAACATCCTAAAGTATCTGAAAAGAACAAAGGATATGTTTCTCGTATATGGAGGTGACAAAGAGCTCGTCGTAAACGGTTACGTCGATTCTAGCTTTGACACTGATCCGGATGACTCAAAGTCACAAACCGGATATGTATTTTTATTGAACGGTGGAGCTGTCAGTTGGTGCAGTTCCAAGCAGAGCGTCGTGGCGGGATCTACGTGTGAAGCGGAATACATAGCTGCTTCGGAAGCAGCAAATGAAGGAGTCTGGATGAAGGAGTTCATATCCGATCTAGGTGTAGTACCTAGTGCATCGGGTCCAATGAAAATCTTTTGTGACAACACTGGAGCCATAGCCTTGGCGAAGGAATCCAGGTTTCACAAGAGAACAAAGCACATCAAAAGACGCTTCAATTCCATCCGCGATCTAGTCAAGGAGGGAGACATAGAGATTTGCAAAATACATACGGATCTGAATGTTGCAGACCCGTTGACTAAGCCTTTTCCACGGGCAAAACATGATCAGCACCAAGACTCCATGGGTGTGAGGATCATCACTTTGTAATCTAGATTATTGACTCTAGTTCAAGTGGGAGACTGAAGGAAATATGCCCTAGAGGCAATAATAAAGATGTTATTTGTATTTCCTTATATCATGATAAATGTCTTTTATTCATGCTAGAATTGTATTAACCGGAAACTTAGTACATGTGTGGATACATAGACAAAACAGTATGTCCCTAGTATGCCTCTACTAGACTAGCTCATTGATCAAAGATGGTTATGTTTCCTAGCCATAGACATGAGTTGTCATTTGATCAACGAGATCACATCATTAGGAGAATGATGTGATGGACAAGACCCATCCGTTAGCATAGCACTATGATCGTTTAGTTTAACTGCTATTGCTTTCTTCATGACTTATACATGTTCCTATGACTACGAGATTATGCAACTCCCGAATACCGTAGGAACACCTTGTGTGCTATCAAACGTCACAACGTAACTGGGTGATCATAAAGATGCTCTACAGGTGTCTCCGAAAGTATTCGTGGTGTTGGCATAGATCAAGATTAGGATTTGTCACTCCGAGTGTCGGAGAGGTATCTCTGGGCCCTCTCGGTAACACACATCACAATAAGCCTTGCAAGCAAAAGACTAATGAGTTAGTCACGAGATGATGTGTTACGGAACGAGTAAAGAGACTTGCCGGTAACGAGATTAAACTAGGTATAGAGATACCGACGATCGAATCTCGGGCAAGTAACATACCGATGACAAAAGGAACAACGTATGTTGTTATGCGGTTTTGACCGATAAAAGATCTTCGTAGAATATGTAGGAGCCAATATGAACATCCAGGTTCCGCTATTGGTTATTGACCGGAGATGAGTCTCGGTCATGTCTACATAGTTCTCGAACCCGTAGGGTCCGCACGCTTAACGTTTGATGACGATCGGTATTATGAGTTTATGAGTTTTGATGTACCGAAGGTAGTTCGGAGT
This sequence comes from Secale cereale, assembly GCA_902687465.1. Lineage (NCBI taxonomy): Eukaryota > Viridiplantae > Streptophyta > Magnoliopsida > Poales > Poaceae > Secale > Secale cereale. Next base: position 660,123,184 of record LR738714.1, read on the forward strand.
CCCGGATGAGATCGCGGACATGACGAGGAGTCTCGGAATGTCCGAGACATAAAGATTGATATATTGGACGACTATATTCGGACACCGGAAGTGTTCCGGAAAAGTTTCGGATTTAACGGGATTGCTGGAGGGGGTTACCGGAACCCCCTACGAGGGGGGATGGTCATAGTGGGCCTTAAGGGAAAGAGAGAGGCAGCCCATAAGGCTGGCCGGCGCCCCACCTAGGGTTCCTAGTTGGACTAGGATTGGGGGGGGGCGCCACCTCTCCTTTTTCCTTTCCCTCTCTTCCTTCTTTTGGTGATTCCTACTAGGAATAGGATTGCAATCCTATTCCTAGTAGGATTGCAACCCTAGCCGCACCAAACAAGGGCCGGCCGGCCTTCCCCCTTGCTCCTTTATATACGGGGGCAGGGGGGCACCCAAAGACACAGAAGTTGAATTGTTTTAGCCGTGTGCGGTGCCCCCCTCCACAGAAACACACCTCGGTCATACCGTTGCAGTGCTTAGGCGAAGCCCTGCACCGGTGAATACATCATATCTGTCACCACGCCGTCGTGCTGACGAAACTCTCCCGTGAAGCTCAACTGGATCAAGAGCTCGTGGGACGTCATCAAGCTGAACGTGTGCTGAACGCGGAGGTGCCGTACGTTCGGTGCTTGATCGGTTGGATCGCGAAGAAGTTCGACAACATCAACCGCGTCACTTGACGCTTCCGCTCCCGGTCTACGAGGGTACGTAGACACACTCTCCCCTCTCGTTTCTATGCATCTAGTAGATAGATCTTGCGTGATCGTAGGAAAATTTTAAAATACTACGTTCCCCAACAGTGGCATCATGAGCCAGGTCTATGCGTAGATGATATGCACGAGTAGAACACAATGAGTTGTGGGCGATACTAGTCATACTGCTTACCAGCATGTCATACTTTGCTTCGGCGGTATTGTGAGATGAAGCGGCCCGGACCGACATTACGTGTACGCTTACGCGAGACTGGTTTCACCGTTACGAGCACTCGTTGCTTAAAGGTGACTGGCGGGTGTCTGTCTCTCTCACTTTAGCTGAATCAAGTGTGGCTACGCCCGGTCCTTGTGAAGGTTAAAACAGCACATACTTGACGAAACATCGTTGTGGTTTTGTATGCGTAGGTAAGAACGGTTCTTGCTAAGCCCGTAGCAGCCACGTAAAACTTGCAACAACAAAGTAGATGACGTCTAACTTGTTTTTGCAGGGCATGTTGTGATGTGATATGGTCAAGACATGATGAGTTATACGGTTTTGTATGAGATGATCATGTTTTGTAAAGTTATCGGCAACTGGCAGGAGCCATATGGTTGTCGCTTTATTGTATGAAATGCAATCGCCATGTAATTGCTTTACTTTATCACTAAACGGTAGCGATAGTCGTAGAAGCAATAGTTGGCGAGACGACAACGATGCTACGATGGAGATCAAGGTGTCGCGCCGGTGACGAAGGTGATCATAACGGTGCTTTGAAGATGGAGATCAAAAGCACAAGATGATGATGGCCATATCATGTCACATATTTTGATTGCATGTGATGTTTATCTTATTATGCTTCTTATTTTGCTTAGAACGACGGTAGCATTATAAGATGATCCCTTACTAAATTTCAAGGTATAAGTGTTCTCCCTGAGTATGCACCGTTGCGAAAGTTCGTCATGCCGAGACACCACGTGATGATCGGGTGCGATAAGCTCTACGTTCAAATACAATGGGTGTAAGCCAGTTTTGCACACGCAGAATACTCGGGTTAAACTTGACGAGCCTAGCATATGCAGATATGGCCTCGGAACACTAGAGACCGAAAGGTCGAGCGTGAATCATATAGTAGATATGATCAACATAAGATGTTCACCATTGAAACTACTCCATCTCACGTGATGATCGGACATGGTTTAGTTGATTTGGATCACGTGATCATTTAGATGACCGGAGGGATGTCTATCTCTAAGTGGGAGTTCTTTAATTAATATGATTAAATTGAACTTTAATTTATCATGAACTTAGTCCTGATAGTTATTGCATATCTATGTTATTGTAGATCAATGGCCCGTGCTACCGTTCCTTTGAATTTTAATGCATTCCTAGAGAAAGCTAAGTTGAAAGATGATGGTAGCAATTACACAGACTGGGTCCGTAACTTGAGGATTATCCTCATTGCTGCACAGAAGAATTATGTCCTTGAAGCACCGCTAGGTGACAAGCCCCCTCCCGCTAATGTGGACGCTTTGAACGTCTGGCAATCGCGGTCTGATGACTACACGATAGTTCAGTGTGCCATGCTTTACGGCTTAGAACCGGGACTTCAACGACGTTTTGAACGTCATGGACCATATGAGATGTTCCAGGAGTTGAAGTTAATATTTCAAGCAAATGCCCGAATTGAGAAATATGAGATTTCCAATAAATTCTGCAGCTGCAAAATGGAGGAGAATAGTTCTATCAGTGAACACTTGCTCAGAATGTCTGGGTACTACAATCATATGACTCAACTTGGTTGCAACGTTGACGAGGATAGTGTTATTGATAGAGTTCTTCAATCACTGCCACCAAGCTATAAAGGCTTTGTGATGAACTATAATATGCAAGGGATGCAAAAGACAATTCCCGAGCTCTTCGCCATGCTCAAAGCTGCGGAGGTAGAAATCAAGAAGGAGCATCAAGTGTTGATGGTTAACAAGACCACTAGTTTCAAGAAAAAGGGCAAGGGAAAGAAGGGGAACTTCAAGAAGAATAGCAAGACAGTTGCTACTTCCACGAAGAAACCCAAATCTGGAGCCAAGCCTGAAACTGAGTGCTTCTACTGCAAGGGGACTGGACACTGGAAACGGAACTGCCCCAAGTATTTGGCGGATAAGAAGGATGGCAAGGTGAACAAAGGTATATGTGATATACATGTTATTGATGTGTACCTTACTAATGCTCGTAGTAGTACCTGGGTATTTGATACCGGTTCGGTTGCTAATATTTGTAACTCGAAACAGGGACTACGGATTAAACGAAGATTAGCTAAGGACGAGGTGACGATGCGCGTGGGAAACGGTTCCAAAGTCGATGTGATCGCCGTCGGCACGCTACCTCTACATCTACCTTCGCGATTAGTTTTAGACCTAAATAATTGTTATTTGGTGCCAGCGTTGAGCATGAACATTATATCTGGATCTTGTTTGTTGCGAGACGGTTATTCATTTAAATCAGAGAATAATGGTTGTTCTATTTTTAATGAATAATATCTTTTATGGTCATGCACCCTTAAAGAGTTGTCTATTCTTATTGGATCTCGATTGTAGTGATACACATATTCATAATATTGAAACCAAAAGATGCAAGGTTAATAATGATAGTGCAACTTATTTGTGGCACTGCCGTTTAGGTCATATTGGTGTAAAACGCATGAAGAAACTCCATAATGATGGACTTTTGGAATCACTTGATTATGAATCACTTGGTGCTTGCGAACCATGCCTCATGGGCAAGATGACTAAAACTCCGTTCTCCGGAACTATGGAGCGAGCAACAGATTTGTTGGAAATCATACATACTGATGTATGTGGACCAATGAGTGTTGAAACACGCGGCGGGTATCGTTATTTTCTGACCTTCACTGATGATTTGAGCAGATATGGGTATATCTACTTAATGAAACACAAGTCTGAAACATTTGAAAAGTTCAAAGAATTTCAGAGTGAAGTAGAGAATCATCGTAACAAGAAGATAAAGTTTCTACGATCTGATCGTGGAGGAGAATATTTGAGTTACGAGTTTGGTCTTCATTTGAAACAATGTGGAATAGTTTCGCAACTCACGCCACCTGGAACACCACAGTGTAATGGTGTATCCGAACGTCGTAACCGTACTTTATTAGATATGGTACGATCTATGATGTCTCTTACCGATTTACCACTATCGTTTTGGGGTTATGCTTTAGAGACAGCTGCATTCACGTTAAATAGGGCACCATCTAAATCCATTGATACGACACCTTATGAACTATGGTTTGGCAAGAAACCAAAGTTGTCGTTTCTTAAAGTTTGGGGCTGCGATGCTTATGTGAAAAACCTTCAACCTGATAAGCTCGAACCCAAGTCGGAGAAATGTGTCTTCATAGGATACCCAAAAGAGACTGTTGGGTACACCTTCTATCACAGATCCGAAGGCAAGATATTCATTGCTAAGAATGGATCCTTTCTAGAAAAAGAGTTTCTCTCGAAAGAAGTGAGTGGGAGGAAAGTAGAACTTGATGAGGTAATTGTACCTTCTCCCGGATTGGAAAGTAGTACATCACAGAAAATCGTTCCAGTGATTCCTACACCAATCAGTGAGGAAGTTAATGATAATGATCATGAAACTTCGGATCAAGTTTCTGCTGAACGTCGTAGATCAACCAGAGTACGTTCCGCACCAGAGTGGTACGACAACCCAGTTCTGGAAATCATGTTACTAGACCATGATGAACCTACGAACTATGAGGAAGCGATGATGAGCCCAGATTCCGCAAAATGGCTTGAAGCCATGAAATCTGAGATGGGATCCATGTATGAGAACAAAGTGTGGACTTTGGTTGACTTGCCCGATGATCGGCAGGCCATCGAAAATAAATGGATCTTCAAGAGGAAGACCGACGCAGACGGTAATATTACTGTTTACAAAGCTCGACTTGTTGCGAAAGGTTTTCGACAAGTTCAAGGAGTTGACTACGATGAGACTTTCTCACCTGTAGCGATGCTTAAGTCTGTCCGAATCATGTTAGCAATTGCCGCATTTTATGAAATCTGGCAAATGGATGTCAAAACTGCATTCCTGAATGGATATCTCAAAGAAGAGTTGTATATGATGCAACCAGAAGGTTTTGTCGATCCAAAAGGTGCTAACAAAGTATGCAAGCTCCAGCGATCCATCTATGGACTGGTGCAAGCATCTCGGAGTTGGAATATACGCTTTGATGAGGTGATCAAAGCATATGGTTTTATACAGACTTTTGGAGAAGCCTGTATTTACAAGAAAGTGAGTGGGAGCTCTGTAGCATTTCTAATATTATATGTGGATGACATATTGTTGATTGGAAATGATATAGAATTTCTGGATAGCATAAAAGGATACTTGAATAAGAGTTTTTCAATGAAAGACCTCGGTGAAGCTGCTTATATATTAGGCATCAAGATTTATAGAGATAGATCAAGACGCTTAATTGGACTTTCACAAAGCACATACCTTGATAAGATTTTGAAGAAGTTCAAAATGGATCAGTCAAAGAAAGGGTTCTTGCCTGTATTACAAGGTGTGAAGTTGAGTAAGACTCAATGCCCAACCACTGCAGAAGATAGAGAGAAAATGAAAGTCATTCCCTATGCCTCAGCCATAGGATCTATCATGTATGCAATGCTGTGTACCAGACCTGATGTGTGCCTTGCTATAAGTCTAGCAGGGAGGTACCAAAGTAATCCAGGAGTGGATCACTGGACAGCGGTCAAAAACATCCTAAAGTATCTGAAAAGAACAAAGGATATGTTTCTCGTGTATGGAGGTGACAAAGAGCTCGCCGTAAACGGTTACGTCGATTCTAGCTTTGACACTGATCCGGATGACTCAAAGTCACAAACCGGATATGTATTTTTATTGAACGGTGGAGCTGTCAGTTGGTGCAGTTCCAAGCAGAGCGTCGTGGCGGGATCTACGTGTGAAGCGGAATACATAGCTGCTTCGGAAGCAGCAAATGAAGGAGTCTGGATGAAGGAGTTCATATCCGATCTAGGTGTAATACCTAGTGATCGGGTCCAATGAAAATCTTTTGTGACAACACTGGAGCCATAGCCTTGGCGAAGGAATCCAGGTTTCACAAGAGAACAAAGCACATCAAAAGACGCTTCAATTCCATCCGCGATCTAGTCAAGGAGGGAGACATAGAGATTTGCAAAATACATACGGATCTGAATGTTGCAGACCCGTTGACTAAGCCTCTTCCATGGGCAAAACATGATCAGCACCAAGACTCCATGGGTGTGAGGATCATCACTTTGTAATCTAGATTATTGACTCTAGTTCAAGTGGGAGACTGAAGGAAATATGCCCTAGAGGCTATAATAAAGATGTTATTTGTATTTCCTTATATCATGATAAATGTCTTTTATTCATGCTAGAATTGTATTAACCGGAAATTTAGTACATGTGTGGATACATAGACAAAACAGTATGTCCCTAGTATGCCTCTACTAGACTAGCTCATTGATCAAAGATGGTTATGTTTCCTAGCCATAGACATGAGTTGTCATTTGATCAACGGGATCACATCATTAGGAGAATGATGTGATGGACAAGACCCATCCGTTAGCATAGCACTATGATCGTTTAGTTTTACTGCTATTGCTTTCTTCATGACTTATACATGTTCCTATGACTATGAGATTATGCAACTCCCGAATACCGTAGGAACACCTTGTGTGCTATCAAACGTCACAACGTAACTGGGTGATCATAAAGATGCTCTACAGGTGTCTCCGAAAGTATTCGTGGTGTTGGCATAGATCAAGATTAGGATTTGTCACTCTGAGTGTCGGAGAGGTATCTCTGGGCCCTCTCGGTAACACACATCACAATAAGCCTTGCAAGCAAAAGACTAATGAGTTAGTCACGAGATGATGTGTTACGGAACGAGTAAAGAGACTTGCCGGTAACGAGATTAAACTAGGTATAGAGTATCGACGATCGAATCTCGGGCAAGTAACATACCGATGACAAAAGGAACAACGTATGTTGTTATGCGGTTTTGACCGATAAAAGATCTTCGTAGAATATGTAGGAGCCAATATGAACATCCAGGTTCCGCTATTGGTTATTGACCGGAGATGAGTCTCGGTCATGTCTACATAGTTCTCGAACCCGTAGGGTCCGCACGCTTAACGTTTGATGACGATCGGTATTATGAGTTTATGAGTTTTGATGTACCGAAGGTAGTTCGGAGTCCCAGATGAGATCGCGGAAATGACGAGGAGTCTCGGAATGTCCGAGACATAAAGATTGATATATTGGACGACTATATTCGGACACCGGAAGTGTTCCGGAAAAGTTTCGGATTTAACGGGATTGCTGGAGGGGGTTACCGGGACCCCCTACGAGGGGGGATGGTCATAGTGGGCCTTAAGAGAAAGAGAGAGGAAGCCCATAGGGCTGGCCGGCGCCCCACCTAGGGTTCCTAGTTGGACTAGGATTGGGGGGGGCGCCACCTCTCCTTTTTCCTTTCCCTCTCTTCCTTCTTTTGGTGATTCCTACTAGGAATAGGATTGCAATCCTATTCCTAGTAGGATTGCAACCCTAGCCGCACCAAACAAGGGCCGGCCGGCCTTCCCCCTTGCTCCTTTATATACGGGGGCAGGGGGCACCCAAAGACACAGAAGTTGAATTGTTTTAGCCGTGTGCGGTGCCCCCCTCCACAGAAACACACCTCGGTCATACCGTTGCAGTGCTTAGGCGAAGCCCTGCACCGGTGAATACATCATATCTGTCACCACGCCGTCGTGCTGACGAAACTCTCCCGTGAAGCTCAACTGGATCAAGAGCTCGTGGGACGTCATCAAGCTGAACGTGTGCTGAACGCGGAGGTGCCGTACGTTCGGTGCTTGATCGGTTGGATCGCGAAGAAGTTCGACAACATCAACCGCGTCACTTGACGCTTCCGCTCCCGGTCTACGAGGGTACGTAGACACACTCTCCCCTCTCGTTGCTATGCATCTAGTAGATAGATCTTGCGTGATCGTAGGAAAATTTTAAAATACTACGTTCCCCAACACGAAGCTACCCCGCCATCTCAGCGGAGAAGCAGCGTGGCTTCCACCGAGCTGCTTCAGCCGGAGCATGTCTTGACAGCTACTGCCAGCTATCCCGTGGATGCTATCACGGAGGTACACAATTGCCACCTTATGACGCAGTGGATAAATATGAAGGTCAAGGCGGCTGCTGGCTCTGTTTATCCTACTGGACCCGGCGCAACTTTTCACTGCCGGCTGATTCCAGAAGGATATGCTAGGGTGATGGTGGATGAAATTACGGAGGGATTTGAGGAGCTCCAGCTTGACCACCCTACCGGTGAAGGGGAGACTCGGCTGGGTTCTACAGTGAAGACTCCATGCCTATGGCGGAAGGACCTCATCAACATTCTCAACTGGACGCCTCCGCCTCCTCCTCCTCCTCCGGCGAGTCAGGGCACTCCGCCTCCTCCACCGCCTCCTCCTCCGGCGAGTGACGATCAGGGCACTCCGGCTCCTTCTCCGGTGCGTGGCGGCACTCCGCCTCCTTCTCTGCCTGCGTCGGCGCGCCCGAGCAGCCAGCCTCCTCCTTCTCCGCCTGCGCCGGCGCGCCCGAGCAGCCAGCCTGCTCCTCCTTCTCCGCCTAGTCAGCAAGGGCGGAAGAGACCTGCCGCCGCTCCGGCTGCTCCTGCTCTGGCGCGTAAGCATGGAAAGAAGACAGCCGCTTCGTCTGGTCTGCCGATGTCTAGCAGTACAGCCAGAGGCGGGAGGCAATGCAGACTCGATCCTTCTCTCACGCCTCTAGAGAAGTTACCATACGAGAGGTCCGACGAGGAAAACACGAAGATCGCTGAAGGCGAAGTGAAGGACTGGCTTGAAGGGTTGAAAGCACAGAGACATCCACCTCCGGAGGAGAAGATAGATCCGGTGAAAGCAAAGCGCACTCTTGCTGCCCTGAAGAAACCAGCGAAAAGTAAGCCGAAGGACAACTATGACCGCATTATTGAAAAGTCATTTCACGAAGAGAAGCGGTCGGGAAGTACTAAAAGTGATTAAAGGTTAGCAGAAGGACGAGCTGGGAAACAAATTGCCCAGCTTGGCGAACAAGCAGACCAATCGTGGCCCCCCGCTCAAGGTGTCTAGCGACATGGTCGCTAATGATCCGAGGATGGTGCCCGGTTATAGCAATCTTGGAGATTAGCTGTCCGACGATGTACATTTTGATTTCTTGGAGGTGCAGATACAAAGATACGAGTACGGGAAGCCTCTCGTCAAAAATGAAAGATCTCTATCAACGAATATGCGAAGATTGCATGATTGGTACTTGAGAATCTGCAGAGAGTCTGGGGGAAGGGATAGTTTGTATGTGAGAGTTAAACCGGAGCATGACCTTGTTGGAATTGAACTGTTGCCTATTCCATTTGAGGAGTTCTATCAGTTTTTCAATCATTTGGCCCTCGATAAATCAACGGTCACCTGCTACTGTCTGTAAGTAGTACTACTTCTGTCATTAAGTCTCTCTATATAGCTCAGCTCTTTCATTGCATGTATTTATAATTATCCTCGCTATATTATGCAGATTGAAGATCGTCGAATTGAAGAAAAGACAAGTCGGTGATATTGGGTTCATTAACACATACCTCATAGATGAAACCGAGGTTAAATGGCGTGCCTCGGATACCGAGACCAACTTGCTACGATCGTTGGTGGTAAATGAAAACAAAGATATAATACTCTTTCCTTACAACTTCAAGTGAGTGTTACTGTCTTGTGCATATTTGGTTTCCCTTATATATCAGTCAAGGTTATAGTAATGTAATTGATGAGTTCATGCATGCGTGCGCAGCTTCCACTATATTCTCTTAAAGATTAAGCTTGAGCGGGGAGTAGTAACTATCTTGGACTCTAAACGTAAAGATCCCAAGGAGTATGTGGACATGACTCAAATGCTCGACAGGTAAGTTAAATCGATCAATATTATCCACCATGCATATCAGAAACTTTGTTCATTTCTGATATCAAGTAATAGTTTTCTTTGTCTGGCAGGGTTTGGAGAAAATTCACCAAAAAAGCTCCGGGACTGCCGAAGAAGCTAGAATTTAGACACTCGAAAGTAAGTACTATATAGTAGCATGTTCCGCGCATCTCCTATATCTTGATTCAAGCGCTAGTTTCATCAATACCATTTGGCATTCTTGCTTATAAGTTTGATTGACCTCTATTTCTTGTAAAGTGGTTGTGGCAGGAACCCGGGAATGATTTCTGTGGATACTACATTTGCGAGTCCATCCGCCACACGACCTGTGAGCGGGGCTACTCTGAAGCACAATTTGAAGTGCGTAAGCAATTAATAATATTCACAATTTTATTTCATTACCATCATTTGAAGTGCGTAAGCAATTAATTAATAATATTCACAACTTTATAGCATCATTTCATGTATTGACCCCCTTCTTCAAATTAGATGTTTCGGATGCGGGATGAACTCCTAACACCAGATCGTCTGCGAGCAATTCAAGAGGAATTGGCGGCATTCTTCCTTGAACACGTGATCGCGCCAGACGGAGAATACTATGTGGACCATGCGTCCATCGTATATGAGATTATATTTGTAAGAGATAATTATTGTATATATGTACCCGGTAGTGTCGGATAGATATACGAGAACTTGTTGTTCGACCAATCTCTCGGAGAAGGAGAGGTGGTCGATATTACTTCTCTCTGTATGCATATATATGTTGATTACGATCTTCTGTTTCCTTCGTTTGCTTACTAGCTAGCTAGCTAGCGTGTCTAGTCCTCTCTATACGTATGTGTAGTACGTAGCGTCGACCAAGCACGGACAAAAGAGAGGACACTTCTCTCTATTAATTAGCTAGCTAACACAATATATGAAACACCTAAATTAAACCCCCAAAACCTCCCAACCCTCCCTCCTCCCCTTTCAAAAAAAAAATCATAAACCACAGCCACAGAAATGCTGACGCGTGGATGCCTTTTGGTCCCGGTTGATGCCACCAACCGGGACCAAAGGCCCTCCTGCCTGGGCTCCACGCAGAGGCCACGTGGAGACCCGTCTGCCCCGGTTCTGGATTGAACCGGGACTAAAGGGCCTGGGCATAGTACCGACCCTTTAGTCCCGGTTCAAGAACCGGAGCTAAAGGCCCTAATGAACCAGGTCAGATGTCCCTTTATCTACTAGTGAGTAGTCATCTTCAACACCTGCATCCATGCAAAAGGGGTCTCGGAACGTATGTGAACCATTGGTCGCTGCCTTCTGATGATCACCTAGTTAAAGGAGTGGCTTCTCGGTGTCTTACTTGGTTGTGATGCAGCAAAACACGACAAGGTGATCATAATCATATGGTGATTTTGATAGCTTCACGATGATTTGGTTCATTGACAAAGAGGTCCCTCTAGTTGATGTCACGGTTGAGTTTCTAGATAGATATCTAAAATCTATTGGTGACGCCAAACTGTATAACACTAAGGGAATTCTGAAAGGCAAAATGCCGGCTTCGCTTGATTTGCCGAAGGAAAAACTAGATCTTGTACAGGCAAGTCCATGGCTGCCACTACCATCGGATCATGTTACTTTATCTGTGGATGGTTCGTTCTCTGATGCGGATGAATTGTGTGCAACAGGTATAATCTTACGGCATCATGTTGGGTCCTTTGTATTCACGCTGTACTGGTGTGTGTTCAGCTGCACCGACGCCTTACGAAAATACGTGTGATCATGAAGGGGATGACCCTTGACATCCAACACTCTAGCCTCTAGGTGGTCATTCAGTCGGACTCCATGGAGGCCCTATCCATTTTTTTCAAGAGATGGTTTAGCCGGCTCCCCGTACCAGCATTTCGTGCAGGAGATCAATGCTTTGAAGAAGGATAGAGACTTTATTCCATAGAAAATTAGTATAGGAATTAAAATATAGAGTAGTCCATCAGTTGGCAAATTATAGTTGGTCCGAGTGTACCACGGCTGTGAGTTACACCAAGGACCATCTTATATTAGTTCGCAAAAAAAAGGACCACCTTATATTTCTGAGCTTTCGCTACTTGAAGCCGACCACTCATCAGAAAAAAAAAACTATTCTATTCGACCTCCTGAAGCCGACGCTCCCACGCCGCGAGTGAGGCGAGGGTTTGCTTTGGCGTCGACCTCGCCGCCGCGGAGGTTTCTCCTCCCAATCCACCCACTCGATCACCGCCGTTCCCGCCCAGATCTCCCCTCCCGGTCGGCGCCACCCTTCCTGGTTCGTCGGCGCCTCCGAGCTACGAATCTAGGTCCATTCCCTTCCCTTCTCGAGCAACATTCCTTGAGCCAGTCAAGGCGATGTCGATTCTCCCACTTGACTTCTTTTGATTCCGTTCTGTAATGTCTGTGTAAACTCTGTTCTCCCACCTGCGTATGAGCATAGAATATCTTCTGTGTAATCCTAGAGGAAATAGCCCGCTTTAGTTTTAGTAAAACCTGTTATTAAGCGCCTAGAAATTGTTCTTCCAGATATGAGTTCAGTTCAGCAGGTGGACGTTTAATTACCTTGTGCTCTTGTACTAACCTGACAACGTTTTTCTGTTCCATGACATGGATACAAGTATTGGGCTTTTATATTAGGCGATTGGTTCCAAGTTAATCACTTAAGTAGGTGCCTGTTCCAAGATAAGCGCATAATAAATCTTCTAACACATATAAAAAAGTTCAATGTTTCATTGATGTTTCCATTTACTTTATTCCTACAGCTGTTATTTGGTTATCTTGTTCTGTTCCGTTCTGACTATAGAATCTTTGCTTCAGTGCCTGCCGGGTCTTGAGACTGCCCAAGTTGTGCAGCTGAGATACTCAATGGAGGATCTCCCAGAGCCATTGCTTGCAGAGATCATCAAGAGGATTACCAAGACAAGTGATCTGAATTCTCTTTCCCTTGTGTCGAAGCAGCTCTGCGCTGTCGAGGCGGAGCACAGGTATGCTATCCGCATTGGCCGTGGACTCAATCCTTCAAAAGAAGCCTTGGTATCGATGTTCTCTCGGTTTCCCAATTTGGCGAAAGTAGAGATCAATTACTCTGGGTGGAAGTCCACTGACGGGGACCAGTTGAACAACCAAGGCCTCTGTGTTCTATCATCTCACTGCCCCTCGTGTCTGATCTTGCTTTAAACTTCTGCGCATACATCGATGACACTGGTCTTGGTTATCTAGCTGACTGCAAAAAATTGAGGTCCCTCAGGCTGAACCGTGCACCAGCAGTCACTTCTACTGGGATTTTTCAGGTGGCGATTGGTTGCAGGTATCTTTCGGTTCTCCACCTTGTTGATTGTATGGCAGTAGACAACATGGAGTGGATGGAGTACCTTGGGAGGTATGGATCGTTGGGTGAACTTGTTGTAAAGGATTGCGATGGAATCAACCAGTATGACCTCTTAAAGTTTGGCCCAGGATGGGCAAATCTCCAAAAGTTTGAGTTCGAGATTAATGGAGATTATTGGATATCAGACGCCCGTGATCCCTCCATCGTGTCTGGCTACCCATATAGCTATGACATATGCTGTGATAGCTTGAAGGATCTTAGGTTGGCTCATATTATAACAAATGAAGAAATTGGACTTCGTTTTCTCCTGGGGAAGTGCAAAGCATTGGAGACTCTTTACCTGGAGTATGTTATTGGTCTACAGGAGAATGAGCTGATTTCACTATTCCAGAGGTGCAGCAACCTTAAAACTGTCTCACTTCGACTCAGGCCTCTGGACTGTGAAAATTTTATGTATAGGACACCACTGACTGATGCTAGCCTTAAGGCTCTAGCTGTCAGCTGCCCGATGCTTCAGGTTGTTGAGCTCACATTCGCATATTGCGACCCCGATTGGCCTACTGATATAGGTTTCACACAAGAGGGCATTATGACGCTAATCCAATATTGTCCAATTCGTGCCCTTTTGCTAAATGGTGCCAACATTTTGTATGACGAAGGGGTGAAGTGCCTCTCATCCTTACCGCCCCTGGAGAAGCTCGAGCTCGTGGATTGCTGCTTTATAACTGGTGTTGGTATGAATTTCATTATTCAGGCTCCTTGCTTGAGGAGTCTCACACTCCGCCAATGCAAGAAAGTGACAGACAATGGGATGGCTGAGCTGGCACGTTCACAGAAGTTGGAGTCACTGACCGTTATAGGTTGCGGCCGGATCTCTCAGAAGGGTGTGCGGGGGGCTGCCAAAATAGTTCGCTACTCTGCAGAGTTTGAAAGCCTAGACAGTTTAAAAGCAATGAACAGGAACAGAAAAAGACTCCGATCCCCCCTGAATCCAGTATTTGGCTATTAATTTGTGGTCCCTATATATCAGCAGAAGTTTGAAACTGCAAAACTATGGAGATGAACTCGGAGGACATGTGCACCTGCCATTTCCAATTGGCTTCAGATGTTCTAGACTTGTTTTGGTAATGCGAGATCTGTTTTAGGAATTTGACAGAATTCTTGCGTATCTTATGACAGCAACTTTGATTTGTAATCTATTTGCATTGCTCCTGTCTGTAAGGTCTACTTCCTTTGCTCTTCTTTGATTTATTCTTATATCTTCAGCATTTGGATTTCAAAAGAATATCGGATTCTTCTGGCTGCTTGTGCAATAGTCAAGGTTCAGGCGTCATTGAGCGCATTACACCTGGAGACTAGATCTGCTGACCGTTTCTTTACGGCGGTTCCTGCGTTAGACATTGATTTTCATAACTTAGCAACACAACGCATGGTGCACATATTATGAAACAAAGCAAAGAGATTACGAACAAGGAACAAATGCACTTTTCTTACACTGAACGTACATGGTACTGTAATAGTGTAGTAAAACGACCGAGAAAACAGATAGTGTGCAATATAGCAGATATGGTATTGCGTCTCAGCCTGGCACAAGTCTTCATGTAAGTTTGTAAGGGCGTCAGGCGTTACACACAAGAACCAGTGAGCTTTCGGCTACTTCCTTGGCAACAGAAAACTCTTTGGGTGGAGAAGAACTGACGAATGATCAGACAGATACATGCTGATGTGCAGAAAGAAAGCTAGAGAATCAACATTTGAGAAAGAGGGTTACAGATCAGCTCATGAAGATAAAGAGGCAGTTTTCTGAACCTTTGCCAGGACAACGGAGAGATGTGTGCTTTGACAAGCATGCACAGATCAGCAGAGGGAAGTGATTCCTCAAGTATGCCTGATTCCACTTGCAATGTTAAGCAATACATCCTTCCCTGCCAGCCATCGATCGTCCCGCCTCGCTCGAGGCCATCCCTGCAGCTATCGCCATCAACGACATGAGCGAAGCGGCACTCCAACAGCTGAGGCGACTACTGCAGGCAGTGATGGAGGCACGGCCTCCGCTGGAGAACCTGCTGGTGGCAGCATCGGTGCCGTGGTGGCGCAACCCACAGCTGGTGCAATCAATCCCCAGCCCGAACTAGCATTTCTACTCATCGGAGGTACTTAACTGGTGTATTTTCAGACTTATCTTAGGCGCCAATCATATACTATTACCAAAGAAACCAGGTGCTACTATGAGAAGCTTTCTACTAATATTTTTGGACTGAAATTTTCTGAATTGATTGAACATACAGGAAAAACGGGTTTCTTCAAACCTGTGTTCCTGCTCTACAACACCACGGCGTTCATGGCGTCCCTGCTCATCACCATGCTGCTCATCATCCATGGCAGGAAGCTCGGTCTCTCAAGCTCTGCACGTGCATAGTCATTGCGCGGCCTTGTCGGCGCATACGCCACTGGCAGCTGCAGGGAGAGCGACGCCACCGCCTAGGTCGTGTCCCTGGTTGGTGCCGTTCTGGCATACATCTTGGTCCATCGCTTCTATACTTGTCGCCGTTCCAGTCCAGGCCAACAAACTTATGATAATCAGAAGACCAATGACAATGCCAGGTAATGAACAATACAATGTACATTCAGAAGATTCATCTATTTTACGGTGGCAAGAACCAAAGAAACTTCGTTGTGAGATTATATAGATGGAGCAAGCATAACAAAAACATGTGAACTTCTATTCATGTGTATAGTCTCCTGCTTCCTTCACTCACATCTACTTATGGTCCATCCGACTGTCATGATTAATTGGTGTTTGGTCTTAATCATATGAAATACTCCCTCTATAACTTAATGTAAGACGTTAGGCTTAGGCAGTATGTGCGTTGGTGAATCAGCTACAGACCAATGCATGAAGCATGAGAGCCATGAAGCAGTGTACCATAATCGATCATGCCTATAGTGCTACCTGCAAAAGTTTTTTAACTGTAGGTGAGGGGGGCTCCACACTTAAACCTATGAGAGCACGCAGTAGGCCAGCAATGATATTTGTGATATTGACCAAGGTATTCGACCTGATGAAATACTAAAATACGCATTCTGATAACAAGGCTTATGTGGATTCGAGGTTCGGTACACGGTCCAATGAGAACAAGGCAGCAACGAGCGCTCAAGCTAGAAACTGCAGAAAGAAAGATACTCCAATGCCGATGCAAAGGCGCTTCTATCCCATGAAACTCTACCAGCCTTCTCAGAGGAGCTGCATCCTGTAGGTCTGTGGCTCTGGCCCTTGCATGGAGGCTGGAGATGAACCTCTCAAGATGATGCAAATGCACTGGCCATTGCGGTAGGCCACTACTCGCTGCTACATCTGTAAATGAAGACTCTACATTGGTAATTTGATTGATTACCAAGCTCCCTAATATATGCTGCCACTAGATTACCGATGTCTCCCAGTCCTAATACATCACGTATACCACGATATGCATGGATACATGTGACTTTGGTCCATTTCTTCATACTCTGAATTTTGGTTCATTTGTTGTACTACTGGCTAAGTAAGGCTGTTGCTCTATTATATAGCCCCCTCCGTGATCTCTATTGATGTACAAGTATTGTACTACTGGCCAAGGCTGTTGTGCCAATTATCACTTTCAATTTGCATGATTCGATATTGTACCAGTTGATGAGTAGCACATGGCATGCATATTACTGCGGTCTGTCGTTCTAATGACATGATATTCATGATACGTACGCATATGCGGTAAATAAGAGATAGTACTGTGTTTGGTAATGCAAAAATTACTGACCCTTGTGTCCTCATTAATATGATTGCCATATGGCTAAATGATTGGACTATTTTGCAGAAAAAGCAGGGAAATCAAAGAAATCTGGGGTAGGTGGTAAGAATACCAGAGTAGACATCAAATGAAGTCTTCCGTGCAATTCAAGGTTGAGATTTTTTGGTGTGCTCCGGATAGAGTGGGTATAAGCAGGGTCTCAAATAGTGCTTCTTATCTTTCTGGGTATCTGTTAATTGTGATCTGAAGTCCCAGGTGGATTTCCCAGGTCATGGTCAACTTGCGGCTTTTTAGGTGCTCTAGGATATTTAGTTTGTTTTGCCTTTTATTTCCTGTTTACTGTACTAATTGTGTTCATATCTATTGTGTTGTTAATCGGTGTTATATGTTCAGAAAATTCTTGTGCAACCAGAAGAAAGAACATGTTCTGTTTTTTTACTGTGCCAACTTAATTAACCAAAGTAGTATTCGGAAGAATCGTATACAGCCAGAAAGCAGTAAACTGAAGTGGCACGGTGGGAGATAACATGGCACCCCCGGTCATATAGCAACTATTTATGGACGGGCAAGCCGCGATGAAACAATAGAATCAGATCCTCGACGAAAAACAAACGAGCCTGAGTCGACTTCGTTTCTGAAGATCATTGCATTTCGCCTTTTCCAGCGGTTCCCTCATCCCCTCGTCACGTAAAATGGTGGCACCATTTAGCACAAGAGCACGAATCGGACAGGATAGGATGAGCAAATCAGCTTCTCACGCTTACATTGCTGATATCAAGATCCTTCTACAGGGGTTCACACAAGTGGAGATCAGTGGTATTGGGAGGAAGAAGAACAAACTGGCCCATGAGCTGGCATCGAAGGCACGAATGTCAGGAGATTTTCTGACTATCGCTGATGTTCCGGCGGAAATTAGAGATGTAATGAGGAAAGAGTATACCCCCACCATGGTGTAATTTTGTAGCCATGGTTCTCAAAAAAAAAAAAACTGGCCTCAACCGACTTTTTACAAGAGAAACGAACTATTTTGCAACAATCAGATAGGATGAGGTTTCTGAAGATCATTGCATCTCGCCTTCTCCAGCGGTTTCAGTTGGTTGTTAGGAGTTTAGATCTAATATGGAGACCTGCAGCTCCGGCTATCACTCCTCAGATCTCGTAGGAAGACACAGCGAGCTCTACAATGACAAGATAAGTGAGTAGCGAGCCCTGGTTTCAGAACTGGAGCAGAAAGGATAATCAGTTGATTGTGCATGTGGAAGAACAAGTTATTCGTTTCAAATCAAATGACCCGCGCAACCATACACGAAACAAGTGTCACGTTAGATCTCAATGAAAGGAGCTTTCTGACCCTTTTTATTCTTTGAAGAAGCAATGTGAATACATTATAAATACGGAAAACAAACCGTCATTTAAAGCCCCACGACATGCAAGAATTTGAAATGAATAGGAAAAACAACCTTCATTCCAAGCCCCACGACACACAAGAATTTGACATGAATAGGAAAAACAACCTTCATTCAAAGCCCCACGACACGCAAGAATTTGACATAAATAGGAAAAATAACCTTCATTCCAAGCCTCGCGAGACATAAGGATTTGATAAACTCCTGAGTTGCTAACAGTCCAAAATAATAACTGAGGCATTGGAGTTGCGCCACACGAAAATGTCAAATCTGTACTCGAGTTACTTTCATGATACTGTAACTAAATTCTGCCATCATATGCGGCAGCATAAAACTAAGAGCCAAAGATCACTCCATATACTCGCTAATCCACATTCCTTTTAAGCTGATGAGGTTTTCAATCTCGCCCGAGTAGTGAACTGTTTCGGCATCCCTTTGCATGCCCTCCTGAGAGATCCGACGGCAGCCTATAACCGTCAGTGACTCCAACTTTCCTGAACTTACAAGTGCGGCCATCCCATCATCTGTCACGCTGGTACATTGACAGAGTGTGAGGTGACTCAAACAAGGAGCCTGAGCAATGAGATCTATCCCAGCATCAGTTATACACTTGCAATGCACGAGCTCGAGTGTCTCCAGAAACTGCGAGGATGAAAGGCCCTTCATCCCCTCGTCACGTAAAATGGTGGCACCATTTAGCACAAGAACACGAATCGGACAGGATCGGATGAACGCTAGAATACCCTCTTGTGTGAAGCCTATTTCTCTAGGCCAAAAGACAGAGCAAAATGCGAATGTGAGCTCAACAACCTAAAGCATCGGGCAGCTGAGAGCTTTTTTTTTCGAAACGGAGGCATAAGATTTGCCTCATCTATTAAATAAGGAGATAATAGAGTTTAGAGTTTTACAGGACACCCCATACAAGCGACATGCCAACTACTGACATAAAATGATAGTCCCTAGTTTCCTTGCGCCGGCAGTAACCCATAACTTTGCCTCGCCAAGGATAGTTTGGAGGAGAATAGGCGGTGGCGCAAATTTTTGCCGAAATACCCTAGCATTTCGCTCGTTCCAAACAGTCCAACAGGTGAGCATGATGAGAGAGGTCATGGCATGCCAATTCGGGTTTCGGTTATCGATACGCTTGTCCCACCACTCCTTGACAGATTCATCAAGATGCCATTCGGGAATGTTGACGTGAGGTAGCCCAAGCTTGTCGATGATAGATCTCCAAAGCCTAAGCGTGTATCGACACTTGAAGAAGAGGTGTGGCCCCGTTTCTTACTCTCTCTTGCATAGTGGACAGAGACCACAATTGACCCAACCACGCTTCTCCAATCGATCGGCGGTCTAAATTCGGTCTTGTAGGGTTAGCCACGCAAAGAATTTAACCTTTGGGGGTGCCCAAGCCTTCCAAACCATGCGGTCCATGGGAGAGAGAGTCAAACCAAGGAACAGAGTCTTGTACGCAGTGGCCGCCGAGTAGACCCCATCGTTCGCGTGCTTCCAAGTAATATCGTCTTCGGCTTGGTCATCAAGTGGGAAGTCATGAACAAGCATCTAGAGAGTGAAGAATTCACTAATGTGGTGAATGGAGACAACAATGTTTGGATTGATTTTGAGAATCCACGCATTCTCATGGAGGGCTTCACGCACCTTCCAATTCTTTCTCCTCGAGGCCTCGTAGATTAAAGGCGCAATATCCACGGGTTTCTGCCCAAATAGCCAAGGAGAGTCCCAGAACGGCGTTTTTGCGCCATCACACACAGTGATGGTTGTAGAGGCGTAGAAAAATTCGAGGTCCTCGGCGGTGCAAGGGTTACCAAACCCCACCCAAGGCTTGTGGGACTCCTTCCATTCATACCACAGCCAACGAAGACGTAAAACCCGCGAAAATTTGTCGGTGTTGAGTACCCCCAGGGCACCATATTCCTTTGGCATGCAAACTATTTTCCAATTAACTTTGCACTTGGCTCCCGTTGTCTTGTCCGCACCGGGCCATAGGAAAGCCTCTCCAATTTATTTAGGTTGTTGAGTGTACTTGGTGGCACAATGAGAGGCGTGATTGAGTAGATTGCTTGGGATGAAATGATCGACTTGACAAGTGCTGTGCGGCCGATGGTAGTGATGTTTTGGCCGTCCCAAGTGGCCAATTTGCCCGCCGCCTTGTCCTCAAGGTATTGGAAATCCACCTTTCTGAGTTGCCAAACAGAGAGAGGCAAGCCTAGATATTTCACCGGGAAAGTAGCACGAGTTGCTAGCAAGTTCTGAAGAGTGTGCCCAAGATTAAGATGGTTGCATCGAATTGGCACAATGGAGCTTTTCTAAAAGTTGGTGCATAGGCATGTGACTTCACCAAATCCTCTCAAGATGGAAGCAAGATTGTCAACGTCTCTTTTGATAGGAGCCAGAAACACAGCAGCATCATCTGCATATAGGGAGGTTCTCACCGCAGGCCCCCGCCCACGTATCTTGTGCAGTAGGCCTTTTCGGGTTGCCAAATCCAGAATCTTATGCAACGGATCAATCGCGATGATGAAAATCAGGGGGGAAATGGGGTCCCCCTGCCGGAACCCCTTCCCGTGCTTAATAGGAGGGCCAGGGATGCCATTTAAGAGGATACGAGACGATGACGAGGATAGAAGTGCGGCAATCCAAGCCCGGAATCTGTCCGGGAATCCCATACGCTGAAGGAGATCTAACATGTAGCCCCACTTGACGGAGTCAAAGGCCTTTCTTATGTCCAGCTTGAATAGTAGAGCAGGGGTCTTGCACTTGTATAACCGCCTAGCAAAATTTCGAACGCACATGAAATTGTCATGTATGCTGCGCCTCTTTATGAATGCACTCTGCGCGTTGGAGACAAGGTAGACCATGTGTGGAGCAAGCCGGAGCGAGAGGACTTTGGCAATTATTTTTGCGATGGTGTGGATGAGACTGATAGGCCTGTGATTAGAGATGCCTTCCGCATCCTCCTTTTTGGGCAAAAGCACAACATTGGCGGAATTCAACCATTGCAGGTTGGAGGTGTGTAGGGAGTCAAAACATGACCATAAGCTTGATGATGCCCCAACACTTCTTGAAGAAGATCCCCATGAAGCCATCCGGACCAGGCGCCTTATCACTAGGCATCTCCTTTATGGCCGCCCAAACCTCGTCTTCTGTGATGGTGTTGCCCAGGTCGTGCAAGTCGTGGGTCTCTATTCGAAGCTCCTCCCAGTTGAAGTCTTTGTTGCTGCTACGTCCTGTACCCATGATCTCAGAGAAGTGGGAATGGATGATCTTCTCTTTTTCCTTGCGTTCGGTCACCCAGAAGAATTTTCTGTTTGCATCCCCATGCTTCAAGTTTGCCAACCGAGCACATTGGCTCTTCCTAGACCTCTCAAGTACCGCCAAGCTAATTACCCTCCGCTTGAGCCTCGTGCGCAAGTCTCGCTCCTCAGGAGAGAGAGCCCTTTCCTCTTACGCAATGTCAATGTGGAGAATCACAAGTAAGGCCGCATGGAACTGAACCTTAGCCGTGGAGAACAAGTTCTTGCTCCACTCAGATAGCCGGATTGCAGTTTTTTTGAGCTTATGGTAAAGAACTTGGTATGGCTCCGAGTGCCCGACGTGCTCGTCCCAGGCCTTTTGCACCACCTCGGAGAAGCGGGGCAAAGAATCCCAGAAGTTTTCAAACTTGAAGGATCTTGGCCTTCTAGGCCCTTTATCATCAGCAAGCAGAAGGTGGCAATGGTCGGAAAGTGAAGATGACAGAGCATGTAGGACATGGGTGCTGAAGGCTGTATCCCACTCCGCATTACAGAAGGAGTCAAGCTTGCAGCTGAGAGCTAGAACCTTAAGGCTAACATCAGTCAATGCCGTCCTAAACTCATGATCTTCACTGTGCAGAGGCATGAGTCGAAGTGAAATGGTTTTGAGGTTGTTGCACTTCTAGAATAGAGCGATCATATCATTGTCATTTAGACCAATAACATATTCCAGGTAAAGTGTCTCCAATGCTTTGCACTTCCCCAGGAGAAAGCGAAGTCCAATTTCTTGCTGAGTTACAATATGAGCCAACCCACTGTTCAAGATATCTTCCGATATGCCGATAAATCAGCCGATTTATCGCTTACCGCTGTTTGGCCGATAAGATAAATCGGCCGATAAATGAGCCGATATGGTGATAAATCGGCTGATATGCCGATAAACTGGCCGATTTACCCCTTATCATGGGTCGATAGATAAGTTCCCGATAAGTGATATCCCCAACATTTAGCCCACCAAAGATACTTCAAATTATCACTACGGATGTCATAGCTATATGGGTAGCCAGACACATAGTAGGGATCATGGGCCCATGTCTTCCAGTAATTTCCATTAATCTCAAACTCAAACTTTTGGAGATTCGCCCATCCTGGACCAAATTTTAGGTGATCATACTGGTTGATTCCATCGCAATCCTTTACAACAAGTTCCCCTAATGATTCATACCTCCCAAGGTACTCAAGCCACTCCACCTTGTCTACTGCCATACAGTCAACAAGGTGGAGGGCCGAAAGATACCTACAACCAACCGCCACTCGAAACATCCCAGTAGAAGTTACTGCAGGTGCACGGTTCAGCCGGAGGGACATCAAATTTTTGCAGTCAGCGAGATAACCAAGACCAGTGTCATCAATGGAAGAGCAGAAGCTTAAAGCAAGACCGAACAGTGAGGGGCAATGAGATGATAGAACAAGGAGCCCTTGGTTGTTCAACTGGTCCCCGTTACTGGCTTCTGTCCAGGATAATTGATCTCTACTTTCGCCAAATTGGAGAAGCGGGAGAACAGCGATACCAAGGCTTCTTTCCTAGGGTTTAGTCCACAACCAACACAGATATCATCCCTATGCTCCGCCTCGACGGTGCAGAGTTGCTTCGACACAAGGGAAAGAGAATTACGATCACTTGTCTTGGTAACCCTCTTGACAATCTCTGCAAGCAGTACCTCCGGTAGACCCTCCATCGACTATCTCGGCGGCATGACTTGGGAATCTCAATGCTCTCCGCAGGGCACTGAAATTAAAATATTATTATTATTATTATAAGATTGGACTCTAATTAGATAATAGTTGTCAAAAGTCATGTAAAGGAAACATTGATGAGGCTTCAAACGGTTATGTATCTTAAAGATTTGTGTGCTAATCTTCACAATGAACCCTAATTGAGAACTGAGTCATAGTGCATTGTGGTGTATGTCCTTACCGAGTATGGTTGCGCTAGTGTCTCACAATAAGACTGCGGGCCGGAAGCCTGCGGGCCTTCGGGTGGCTCCAGCAGGCTGCTACCTCTAGAGCTTGCGTTGTATTCCCTCGAAGAGGAAAGGGAGATGCAGCACAATAGCGTAAGTATTTCCTTCAATTTTTGAGAACCAAGGTATCAATCCAGTAGGAGACCACGCGCCAGTCCCTCGCACATGCACAAACAAATAAGAACTTCGCAGCCAACGCGATAAGGGGTTGTCAATCCCTTTACGGTCACTTACGAGAGTGAGATCTGATAGAGATGATAATTATATTTTTGGTATTTTTAGTTTAATAAAACAGCAAATAAAAGTGATAAAAGTAAAGTAGATGTAGATTGATATGTTGAGAATAGACCCGGGGGCCATAGTTTTCTCTAGTGGCTTCTCTCATGATAGCGATATTCTACGGCAGGTAAACAAATTACTGTCGAGCAATTGATAGAAAAGCGAATAATTATGAGACTATCTAGGCATGATCATTGTATATAGGCATCACGTCCGAGACAAGTAGACCGACTCCTGCCTGCATCTACTACTATTACTCCACACATCGACCGCTATCCAGCATGCATCTAGTGTATTGAGTTCATATGAACAAAGTAATGCCTTAAGCAAGATGACATGATGTAGAGGGATAAACTCAAGCAATATGATGAAAACCCCATCTTTTTATCCTCGATGGCAACAATACAATACGTGCCTTGCTGCCTCTACTGTCACTGGGAAAGGACACCGCAAGATTGAACCCAAAGCCAAGCACTTCTCCTATTGCAAGAACTATAGATCTAGTAGGCCAAACCAAATCAATAATTCGAAGAGACTTGCAAGGACATTATGAGCACACGTAAAAAGTTCCAAGAAGAACCAAATATCTTGCATAGATGACCTTGATCATAAACTCACAATTCATCGGATCTCGACAAACACACCACAAAAAGAGATTACATCGAATAGATCTCCTCGAAGACTGTCGGGGATATACCCCACGGCGTAACCCGGCCGGACTTGGCGTTTCATTAGTAAACCGTCGGAGGATTGGCGACTTATGAGTCTGGCGGTTCACTGATCTGACGATTCACGAGCCTGGCGACTCATTGGTGATCCGGTGGGTGTTCTAGATGGATGACAAGGCCCAAGGCCTAGATGGCCGGTTCATATTATGGTGGGCCGGTTTATGAAGAAAGCACAAGGAATATTCTCCTACAAACGAAGCTAGACTAGGACTTCTTGTAATGGAGTAATCCTATTTCTACTAGGACTAGTCATGTAACCCGCCCCTTCAACATATATAAGGAGGGGCAGGGCTCCCCAAAGGGAGACAAGTTCTGACAAGCAAGAAGAAACAATTTTTAGGGCTAGACACACAGAGCCGGTTTACCGGCGACACCATGAGGGACATAATGAGATCTAGCCTCAAACAGCATGTAGGGCTATTACTGGATGATGTTTCCCGGGGCCCGAAGCTGTCTAAATTCCTGTCTTGCGTTGCGTCTCTCGATTCCGCTCAACCCCTTCCAAGCTACCACATAGATGCGTTGGCCTCGCGACTAAGTCCTAACCCTAGGACATCTGCCGTGACAATTTCACGACAGTTGGCGCCCACCGTGAGGCTTACGCACGGTGGTGATGAGTTTTTGGAGGGATCTCTCGTAGGATTCGAGAAGTTCACAGTTTTTCAGATTTGAGTTCAAGAGAAAATTAGGGTCGCGCGTTGTGATACGGATGAACGCGACCCAGCGATCCGTCGAGTTTGAAGATAGATCAATATCTGTTACCGTGGCCATGCGGGCCAAGTAAAAAAAATATTCTAGAGGACAACTTTCGCTGCTGCTATTGAGTGGATGGCACTCCGGGTCAAAGTCAAATCCATCAAAAATCTCCCTGGAGTAGTACTTGCGGGGTTACTCATGGAAAGGCAAAACAGCTGCAGCTGATACAAAATTGATGAGGTTTTAGTGTTCGGGTGCGCCGCCACGCGTGTGGCACGGCGACTCGTCGAATCCGAAGGCCCATCGATTTTTTGCCGTCGCTGTAGTTCGGATACGCTGAGTCCAACACAAAGCGTACTGCATGAGCGATTTATCTCCAGTGTTTCTATTCTCAGATCAACAGGAGATTGGACAAGTCACAGCTGCTGCTACTGATCACCTAACGGAAATAAAGAGAACGTGAAGCTGTCGGATCAAAACATCAGGGAGCCGTCTATAACTCGGAAACAGACTGACCCTTGGTTGTACCCAAGGCGCCCCTAGAACTTGGTTTTTTGTGCAGAGCGGGCATACCCAAAATTATTAACTGTTGTTGCTGCCACCTCCACGTGAAGAGCAAGAATCAATTCATCTACTAAAGTACTAGTTGGGTGATCACATCAGGATCCATTAAAATACTACTTTGGCATGTCACCGTCCATACCGTGGCCTCACTATGAGCGGACCACTGCTACTCCACTGTTCATATTCATCCGACGAAAAACATTAGGTGATATCTATCCTATTTATTTTTAAATACATATTAATTCATCCGAATGAAATTATTTGGCCCTGCTGTATTTTATATGCAGGAGAATTATTTATTACAAAGTGGTATTATACCACGGAGATGGACGTGCGCGGCCGACTCCCTCCCCAATGGACGTGCGCACGCCACCGCTCCCACGGTCCGGTTTATATTAACAGGCCGGTGCCGCACCCGTTCTCATAAACCGCCCGGCGGATACGCGTGCAAGTTGCTGCCCCCGTTGCTGCGTTTACATCAATACATGGCCGGCTCAGCTGTCCGCGCCTGCGGTTAACTCACCCGTACGTGCCGGCTTACAATGCCGCAGTCGACTCATCTATCATCCGAACGATCAGGTGATATCTATCCGTTTAAATTTATTAGCATATATTGGTTTTTGTCAAAGAACAATTAATCTGGTTTGCTGCAGCTCCTGCAACTTGCAAGCCGGGGGCAATCTGCAGTGATGGATCAAATAGTGCTAAGCACTCCTGATTATATAATGTACCTTTGGTACATCCTCACTTGAGGAACGAAGGCAATCAGCCAATATTTCGAGTACAGAGCAATGAATTATTATGTTAGTCTACACGAACATCTGCTATTTGTCTGACTACATCCAACAATATCCAGTGCCAGCAGTCGTGTTCATCTGACAAAAATACCAGGACAAGTGCTCACTATGAAAGTGATGCCCTATCACGGGCGGCACACGCTAGCTGTTCTACACCGGCATCTGTGCATGCCGCACTGATGAACAGGAACACAAACCGCCACCCCCGCAGTCCGGATTACATCAACAATGCCACAGCCGACTCTCTTGTCCACCTTGGTTTACAGCACTATGGGCGACTTACCCGTCCGATCCCGTGGCCGACTCTCTCGTCCGCGCCGATTTACAATATCACAGTCAACTCGTCGGCGAATCAGGTGATATTCTTCTAAGTATAAATTTGGTACATATTCCTTTTGTCAAAAAACGATTACTCTGTCCTGTGATGTTTTTAATGCAGGACAATTATTCACTGCATCAAAACGACGTGATTGACTCGCCCGTCCGCGCCTATTTATAACCCCGCGGCCGGTTCACCAAACTGCACCGGCTTAAAAAGCGGTGGTTGTCTCATTTATCTATATCGCCTCTGATGTTGCGGTCGTCTTTGCTGTCCGACTCTCGCCGCCTGGTCTACATCAACATACTGGGCCGCACCTGTTTGCATGAGCTGTTTACTGAGTATGAGCAAGTCACAGCTTGGGTAGCCCGGTTTTCTTTCAACAGAATGGAGGCAAATTATCATATACTATCAATCGCCGTTTACACTGGGTGGCTCAATGGGCAGGCGCACAAGTCGCCGCCACTACAATTTGGTTAACTTCAAATCGCCAGTTGGAAGGAACCATTGGCCGAGTTGCTGACACGGCTCATACGGGATCATTGATAACCCGCCGCAGTCACCTCAATTTTCTATGGATTCATATCGCACTGATGATGGACACCTTATGCTATGATCAAATATGGAGAGTCTCAAGCCAACTCCTCGAGTAGTCTCAAGACTCGGGGGCTACGATGACATAATTCAAATATCCAGCTCAAAGGACACCCGTTTTACTGAAGCTCTCAAATATCCGGTTTACTATCCGGTTCAAGAGAAATCTGTCTCCTGCAAAGCTCTGAAGCTCTCAAATCCGGTTTAAGAATTTCCGATTCACAAAGAATTAGTCTCTCGCAAGTTCGAGTTTAAAGGCCGTCAGAAAAATTCTGGCTGAAAATGATGATTCCGGTTTAAGATCCGGTTCAAGGGAAAGATGTCTCCCACAAAGCTTTTAAGCTCTCAATATCCGGTTTAACATCCGGTTCAAGAAGAATAATCTCTCGCAAGTTCGAGTTCTCAGGAAAAATTAAAGGGACTAAAGAGAGTTTGTTGCACAGCACAACTCAAACATAGGTACCCGGCGAGCACAGCTCAGAAATATGTCACATGGGGGCTTCTGTTTATAAAGTGCAGTTCTGACTACCCTCCTGATCCGGCGACCAAACCAAGACCATCATAAGAGTTTGTCACATGGGGGCTCCTGTGTGCAAAGGAGTCCCTATGGCCTCTTAAACCGGCGACCACATCAAGGCCATCATAAGAGCATAGCTCTGGTTGCTTCGGCAATTTCCACATGATGATGAGGGGCAAAAGAGAGTTTGATGCTTAGCACAACTCAAACATAGGCCCCGACGAGCAATGCTCAAATGCAACCTGGGGGCTCCTGATGCAAGACATCAGCGAGTTGAAAACTCTTGTAGTAAACACGGCTTGGAAGCTTGGTGTATACACCTAAAACCCCGGATTAATCTGCCTGCATCAAGTAAGTCACGCCATCAAGGTAAACCTGTTACGACCCGTCGAACGTACACACAAGTCAATCCTTATGGACCCTGAACTTGGTAACGTTAAATTAACGATCATTAAGTGATTACACAAGTCAAATCTTTACGAGATTTTTTGAACTTGGTAGCATTTGACATTGATGATTTGGTTAAGGATTGCGGACCATCTTAACAGGCTTTGCAAAATGGTTAATGACAGTAGCCTGGCAGCTCATAAAAAGCCTCGAATTTGGAGCCTGTCAGCTTGTAAAAAGCCTCGACTACATGGTCTTATTTGCCCAAAACTTTATTTTTATTTTTTATTTTTATCAAATCTTTATCCTCAAGGTCATTGGTTTTCAACCAAGTCCATCGATTCCGGGAGTGGATGACTATAAGTTGCCACTACATCTGCGTTTACAGAGTTCTAGTCTGGGTTATAAACACCAGTACTAACTACAGCTAAACTGGAGTTCATCATAACCCGGTTCGTTTTTTCATGACGAACCGACAAATAATCAAGGGAGTCATCAGCACTTGCACCTTGGATCATTATTTCTTCCTGCCGGATTAAGGTTTATTGTGATACATTTAATCACAGGTATGATACATACTTATACTTTGTACATAGTTCAAGTTATAAACTTAGACCATGTGTTTGGGCATTATGACCCGTCCGGCGATGAACCGCCAGGACATTTTCAACATTGTTTTATGCAGAAACAGGTAGAATAAACCGTCAAAAGCATTGAAAGTAGGACATATTTAAGAAGTTGCCAACTGAAGCAACCTCATACAACTAAGCTATTTACAGATAATGACCAGTGTTTACTAACCCAGCCTGGCTTTTGACTATAAGTCGCCAGTATGAGATAAGATAATGACCGATGTTTATTAAACCGGCCTGGCTTTTGACTATAAGTTGCCAGTATGAGATAATATAATGACCGATGTTTATTAACCCGGCCTGGTTTTGCTTATAAACCGGCAATCAATGATAATCACCAATGTTCAAGTTTTGGGTTATCATAGTTACTACACTGGCTTGGTAAAACCAACCGTGTGATCAAACATTACTGGAACCGGTCTTCAAACCGGATTATATTCTTCAAATCTTTAAATAGCCAACATGGCTGGATGTTTATTATGGTTATCAATAACCAATATTATGATTGAGGTTTTCAAAGTCGCTTCAGCGCAATGGATATCATATTGTCAATGGTATGATTTATTCTACAATTGAAGGAATAGTCCCGAGTCGCTACAGGCTTACGACCCGACACTTGGGGGCTACATTATTCAAGTTGAGATTATATCAAATATGCAAGTCTCATGTCGCTGCAAGCATGCACCATGACACTTGGGGGCTAATGCAAAGTCATTTTTTGCTCACCTTATTGAAGACCCGACTCATCACATTATCACTACTAGAAAAAGGGCTATAGATGAGATTGACACTAATGGCGCACCAGACAAGCGGTGCGCCATTAGTATATACTAATGGCGGACCACCTTCTGATACGCCATTAGAGTTGAAACTACTAATGGCGCACCTGGCCCATGGTGTGCCATTAGTATCAATTTTTTTTTGAACTAGTGCGTCTGTCCAAACATACTAATGGCGCATCCAGACACAGTGCGCCATTACTAGTTATAACTAGTAATGGCGCACCTGTCGGAAAGTGCGCCACTAATGTTGTTTTTTTATTATATTTTTTATTCCTTTTTTGCAAAACTACTAATGGCGCACTGTTCCACAGTGCGCCATTACTAGTTTAAACAAGTAATGGCGCACTGTGGAACAGTGCGCCATTAGTATGTTTTTTTTTGCAAAACTACTAATGGCGCACCACCAGAAGGTGCGCCATTAGTAACCTGGATTACTAATGGTGCATTTAGAGTTGGTGCGCCATTAGTAAGTGGGCAGCAACAAGATATTTTGGACAGCCTCTCCTACCCACACTCACTTTCTCCCCACTTCATTCTCTCCACCTCCTCCTTGTCTCGGGTGCCTCCTCTTTTTCACCTCATTTCCACCATAGATTCATTCAAATTAAGTGGTTACATTGCCTTATTTTGATAGGTAAGTAAGGGGGGGAAGCTATATTTATGTTGTTCTCCCTACAACAATGTGCACATGCATTTTTTATGGCCTAGCTAGATCTATGTATGTTCGTGGTGTTGCATATGTTTGTGGTGTTGCATATGTGTTTGTGTTTGGAGGTGTACCGGTATTTGAAATGCGGTAGTTGCCAATATTTTCCCGGAATGTTGATTCATTTCCGTTTCGGTGAGAATTTTGGCATTAAGCATTCTTTTTTGTCCTATTTTTAGGGAAAGTCATGCCAAATTTTTTCTTGGTTCTAAAATATCGTTTTGCTCTACCCCGCAGGCAACCATGGTCCGCACGATGACCGAAGGCATCGTGAATAGGTTTTTGAGGTCCGCGAAGGCCGAGATGCTTCAAAAGAACGGGACGGAGATAAGATGTCCGTGTCGAAGATGCAAGCTGAAGAGCCTTATTGCGGACCCGGATTCCGGGCAGGTGCGGGACCACCTGCTCTTGCGTGGTTTCATGGATGGCTATCGGTGGCAAGGTGATGAAGATGACTACGAAGTCGTCCATGGGTGTCGGCAAGAAATGAGGAAGGGCAGCAAGACAACCACCGCGGCTCAGGCGGGCGAGAAGACGAAGAATCCCCAGGAGATGATCACGACGGTGATGTTGTACACCGTCATCATGTAGAAGATGCAGGACATGATGATGAGGAAGATGCCGGAGCAGACGACGGGCATGATCATGAAGATGATGATGCCGGCGGAGCAGACGACGCTGGACCATCGATGGGCTGGGTGCAGGACCCTCATATTCAAGAGCTGCTTCTCAAGCAGACGGATAACGCAAGAGCTGCCGCCCGAGAGAAAGCCAAGATGGATCAACTTGAGTTAGACGCGGTTACTCCATTGTATGAAGGATGCAGGCCCGAGGATACCCGCCTGAAAGTAACGCTCATGGCTCTGGAGATGAAGGTAAAACACAAAATGACCGACGCATGCTTCGACGAGAACATGTCATTCTGGCACGAACGTCTTCCCAAGGGGAACAAGTGCCCGACCAGTTTGGAGGAGGCGAAGAAAATCGTGTGTCCTCTGGATTTACCGCACGTGAAATACCATGTGTGCACGAACAATTGCACCAGTTTAGTTTGTCCAGCAAGTTGATTAATTGTAGCAAATAATGTATGTTCTCTCAAATATCTGGAGATGTCCGCATAATTCTTTGTCTTGCTACAAAAGCGGTCCTCTATAATTTCAATTCTGGTTTTTTATTGTTGTGCTACGAACAAGAGAAATTTCTAGCCGTAAGTTTCCAGTGCTAGTATTTAATTTTGCCTTGTCTGTTGCCAACTGTTTAAAGCACTGTTGGTACGGCATGAACTGGACTTCTTGTGCCAAAATTTGTGAACTACGTATTTTTACATTGAGAAAGACTTGTAAAGATGATGATTTTGCTAGTTTGTTGGGTTTTGTCTCCGACCATCATGTCGTGATGATTTTGCAGGTACCCCGAGAGGCCATTGAGTTTGCTGGAATGTCGATTAACTTCCGTTCCGGCAAATTCGGGTACTCCATATGTCCTATTTTCAACAAAGGTCATGCTGAAATTTTCCGTGAATTTTAGCATGACTTTGCTAAAAATAGGACATATGGGGTACTTGTGACTAATGTATGAGGACGCCGCCTTCCCCACCGATCCTGAGACCACTGATGGTACCGCCGAGGATGACCCCACTGATGCCACCACTGATGGTGCCGCCGAGGATGCCACCACTGATGATGGCGGCGCACGCACAGATGGCAGCTAACCAAAGAGGCAACGGAAGGACCGGCGCCCGACCATGCTCCGCACCCTCAAGGAGGAAGTTACTGAAGTGGACTCCGACGGGAATCCAACGGCGCCCGAACGAATAGTCAAGGGGTACTCACTTCAGCTCGGGTGCATTCTCCGGAGCACCGTCTCGATCAACACCGAGAACCTGAGGCATCCTGACCGAGGGAATTTGCACAACCTCCTCTTCACGAAGCTGCACGAACGATACAAGTTCCCCGCTGAATTTGAAAACACAAGCCTCAAAGGGAATAAAGTGAACAATGTTGCCCTCACGAAGATGAGCAAGGCTCTGTCTACTTGGAAAAGCACGGCGAAGAGAATGATCGAGAAAGGTGAGAGTTATGAGAAGATCAAGGAGAAAAATCCTTCGATCACCGAAGATGACTACAACGACTTCAAGATCACTTGCTCGAGCACCGCAAATTCCGAATCAAGTCAGTGGGGGAAAGAAATGCGGGAGCTGAACTTAGGGGAACACACACTCGGTCCCGGCGGTTACAGAGTGGCGGAGCCTATATGGGACAAGGAGGAGGCGGACCGTGCCGAGCAAGGCCTACCGCCCCTCTTCGATAAATACGGTGACAAGCAGACCAGGAACTTTGTCAGGGCCCGGTACAAGAAGGACCCGAAAACAAAGGAGCTTACCACGGATCCGAAGACCAGGGCGCTTGAGCTTGTTCTGGTAAGGAATACACCCCCGCGTAATTAGCTTCATATGGTTGCATTCTAATTAATGAAGCCAAATTTCTAAATGGTTCACATTCCTTCCGCAGGCGACTGAAAGCAGTAGCGCGGGGTCGACTAAGACAAACCCTTGGGACACCACTCTAAATAGGGCGTTGAATATAATGAAGAACAAGGATAAGCTCAGTAAGCCGACGTCAGATGGTCGTGTGGCCGGCAAAGGCTAGCCGACAAAATGGTCGTCATACTATAACGCTGGTGGGCGAAAGGAGAAAAAGACCAGCTCGGAAAGCCAGGCGCGCGAGGTTCAAGAACTCAAGGCACAGGTGGCGCGGATTCCGGAGATTGTCCAAGAGCAAGTGCAACAACAACTCGGAGCAACGATCACCGCCATTGTGCCTACCTTGATCGAGGGGTCGAGTGCGTGGATTGCGGGCGGCCAACAGGGGCCGCCCCCGATTCCTAGCTTCACGGCCAGCAACTCGCAGAACGCGATGGCGGGGCCATTGGTGTCTCCGATGGAGGCGGCATTGGTGTCTCCGACGCCGGCATGGGAGCTTAATGCACCCGGGTGTACGCCGGCCGGCACCTCTGCAGCAAGCGGCCCCTCCATCAACTGCACGCCCGCCGTTGGCGGTGCCTCGACATTAGCCGAGCTTGACGCCATTATCACAGTAACTAATTAAGCCTCTCTCGGCCGAGGACTTCATCTCATTGCCTTTGACTGGGCATCCCTGACGCCCTACATGTTTTCGCAGGGCGCCGCCGACGTTCCGTGCACTCTCCTGCACTTCGTGAACAATGAGTTGGTCGATGTCGCCAAGGGCAAAATCGTTCAACCGGGCAACCCCGTGTTCCACGGTACCCAGATGCCACCCAACTTGTTTAGGGTTCAACTGGTTCGGGTGCTGCCGGGTTGCGATGAGTTGTTACCTCCGATTCGACCCGTCGGGGCCGACGATGATGACGTGATGACCCTCAGCGCCTGCCTGAGCTGGCCCCTGCTTTGCCTGAAGAGCCAGATTCGTTTGGGGGCGGGGGACACCACCCCAAAGACAACACCGCCAGTCGTGCCGGCGCCAAGTCGGCCCCATGGCAAGACCGCCGCAACGGTGCCGGATATCCCTATGCCACTGGATCCAAACATGCATATGGCACAGGATCAGAACGACGACGACGACGCTGCATTTGCCAACGTCGATCAGTACTTTGCCGATCATGGGTACGGTGGCGACTTCATGGGGCCTCCTTCTCAAGAACCCAACCTAACAAAAGACGTGCGCGATCTAGCTGGTAGCACGGAGAAGCCAAGTTGCAACAGGCGTCGTCTGCCATTCAGCTCTCAGGAGACGCCTCCAGCTGCCGACTTCATCGAGCCTCAGATAGGCGAGGTGCGAAATATTATCAGCCCCAACACACTCAAGAAGGCGGTCTGTGAGCAGAACTCGGTCCCATTACAGGAGAAGAAGAAGGCACGCAAAAGAAAGACTAACAAGGGTGCGAGCCAGCCGACACCGAGTACGATCCGTGCTCAGGACGAGCCACCTTTACCTGAGGATGTAATGAGGAGGGTGCATGTGGCAGGTAGGCCGATGCTACCGAGAAATATGCTCGATGATGCAACCGGTGCTATGCGGAGTCTGCATGACAGTGTTCTTTCTTTGGAGAAGCGGCGTCTTAGAGAGAAGGATGTGGCATACCCGGTTTTCGCGGCCAAGGTGCCAGAGGGCAAGGGCTTTGTGGATAACTCCATCGGGGGTACGATCGTCCTGCGGTTTGATGACATCCACGCTATGTTGAACCTTCATCCGCTGCACTACACCTTCGTTCGGCTATTTTCGCTGAGTATGGAGATGCGGATCATTCGCGACAAGACCCCGGACATCATGATAGTCGACCCCTTCTACATGCGTGCCAAGATCTTGGGCAGCGCTGGGGACCGGCAAGTCGCGAGTTCTTACCTCGAAGGCGTCATTCTGGCAAACCGAGATAAGGATAACTTCCTCGTGCCTTACTTTCCCGAGTAAGTCCTCCCCTCAACCGCCCTGTAACATATGAATTCTAAGATTTCGATCGTTTTTCTTTTAACATTCCGTGTTTTCTGCAGTGAAACACATTGCACGCTCATCCTCCTGAGCCCCAAATATTCCATGGCCACGCATTTCGACCCGGACCGTCAGTCGAACGTAGACTACACAAATGTCAAGAAGGTTCTTGATGATGTTGTCCCCGACTACGCCAAATCTGGAGGCACCTTCACCAGGCCTATTTGTAAGTACGGCAAGCACGTGTTCTCCCACAATATGGCGTTCTGCTGCGTCAAGCAGCCGCCTGGCGGTCAGAAGGGTGCCTACTACGCCATCCATCACATGCAGGCGATCGTACGGGACCATCATCAACTTCTGCTACCGAGTAAACTCAAAGATTGGGCCGCGAGCGTGTCGGCAATCCAGGACGCGGGCATCAGACAAGAATTCTTTCGCATCCAGTCGGAGTTTGCGGAAATCATCCATCAAGATGTCCTTCGTACCTCGGGGCAGTTCTACCTTAGAAATCAACCATCCAACAGTGACATCGACACAATGCTACAAATGCAGGCTGACAACGCCCGTGATTTCATGACTCCCACGATAGACGGCGGCTTCATCCACGCTCCGGTCCCTTGAGTCAAGTCGAAAGCAGTGATGATGTGTCTAGTTCTGAAACATCGATTGGCTCATGTTGTAATTAAACTTTAATGAACTTGTAGTATGTCTCTTTGGTTTCAAGAGTCGTTCAACTTAGATGTAATCGATGCTATTAATATCTTGCTTTTCTCTTCCGATCGTTCTGTTGCATACTTATATATTGCTTACGTATTGTCTGTGAATTGGTACTAACGTTTCGTTTGGCTAGTGCATAGCGATGCCATCGTATGTCGTGTACAAGGGTAAAGTTCCCGGAGTCTACGATGACTGGGAGGAGTGTCGGAGACAGGTTCACCGATTCAGCGGTAACAATTACAAAGGGTACACCACTAGGGCCGAGGCGGAATCTAGATACGCCCGCTATCTAGCGGGAGAGGGGAGGGAGCGTTGGAGGAACCGGATGAAGACGAGTTTCATCATGATGATGCTCATCGTGATGGCCGCAGCTCTCTTCTATGTGATGGTAGTTTAGATGATCAATATCGACTTGTAATGTGAAGACAAACTCGCTACTCACGGTCTCGAGACTTGTAATATAATGTTCTATCTTTGTTCGGTCTTTTCAATTCGGAGACTAATATGATGAATTGTATTCGGAGACTAATATGATGAATTATATTCAGAGTCTAATCTTCTATTGTATTCGATGAATCTGTTGTTGATGTGTGATGTCTATATTCTGTCCAATTATACATTTTGTAACCTGTGCAAAAAACAGAAAATTAAAAAATAAATAAAAAACCTAATTTTCATACTAATGGCGCATCACATCACAGTGCGCCATTAGTATGCCAAAGGATACTAATGGCGCATCATTAAACAGTGCGCCATTAGTATGCCGAAGTTACTAATGGCGCATCTTGTTGTTGTGCGCCATTAGTATGCCAAAGCACCTGGGTATACATGGCCCCCTGGGAGGCATACTAATGGCGCACTGTTGTATATACTAATGGCGCATCTGAGGTGCGCCATTAGTATACCAGATACTAATGGCGCACCAGAGGTACGTCATTAGTAAAATATACTAATGGCGTGGCACTAATGGCGCACCACTAATGCACCATTAATGGCCAAATTAGATGCGCCATTAGTAGGCCTTTTCCTAGTAGTGTATAATGAGCCGGCCCTTGGGGGCTACCAATTGCTCCTATCAACAATTCAAGGTACACAAGTATTAATCCACTATATTGAAGGGTCCACTGCTCAGTTGGTAAAGCACAAAGCTCTTAACCTTGTGGACGTGGGTTCAAGCCCCATGATGGGAGTTACATTATATAATGTTATTTTTAATGAAGTATATACAAAGTCCCTGCTCATTATTACATAATTACCCCGCCCTTGGGGGCTACACGTTGCTGTTCAAGTCTACATGATCATATCTACATAGTCCCTGCTCATTATTACATAATAACCCGGCCCTTGGGGGCTACACCGGTTGAAGTTTTTGAGCATCAGGCAATTACAAGTCCTAGGTTGCTGCAAGCATGACAACCCGACACTTGGGGGCTACATAATATGGAGTATTCAGTTTTTACTAGTTACTGGGATGAACAATCTTGATTTCTTCAAGGTTGCAACATTTATATTGAAACAAGTCTTAAGCTATCACTATGTTCTCCTCTTAAGACTTGGGGGCTATAGGTAATATGCATATAAAGGAGGAACATCTTCAAATTCTCAGTTTTGGGAAAATCAGGAAGATTAATTGTGTGAACCCGGCGTTGGCAACAATCATAACCCGGCGTCTATAAACAGTCATGACCCGGGATCATCAGTATTTGTAAACTGGCAGTTCTTGGCGATGATAAACCGGCAAGTTCTACATTCTTAAACCGGCTGAAGAATAGATGAGTATTTCAAATACCAATATTTTTTAAGCAGTGGGAGATGAGTCAAAGGAGTTATTCTTTACAATATTTATCTGTGACAAGCCAATATCAGCAAATTGATTATGAAGCTGGACTATTGACCCGGAGTTTTCAGAAGAAGTGCCTGGATTTTTTGTATTGGTAATGTTTGAACATATCTGCTAAGGAGATTTTCTATGAGATCATGGATACATATCAAGGAGAAAATGATAAGGATTTAAGGATGACCAGGTGCCGGTTCAAGAAAATATTTAACCCGGAGCACAACCTGTCAAGTTTGTTCTTGTGTTTATTTTACAGGGTCGGTTTAAAATGGATAAATCCAAATTAAACTGGGGGCTAATGTCGGGGATATACCCCACGGCGTAACCCGGCCGGACTTGGCATTTCATTAGTAAACCGCCGGAGGATTGGCGACTTATGAGTCTGGCGGTTCACTGATCTGACGAGTCACGAGCCTGGCGACTCATTGGTGATCCAATGGGTGTTTTAGATGGATGACAAGGCCCAAGGCCTAGATGGCCGGTTCATATTATGGTGGGCCGGTTTATGAAGAAAGCACAAGGAATATTCTCCTACAAAGGAAGCAAGACTAGGACTCCTTGTAATAGAGTAATCCTATTCCTACTAGGACTAGTCATGTAACCCGCCCCTTCAACATATATAAGGAGGGGCAGGGCTCCCCAAAGGGGGACAAGTTCTGACAAGCAAGAAGAAACAATTTCTAGGGCTACACACAAAGAGCCGGTTTACCGACGACACCATGAGGGTCATAATGAGATCTAGCCTCAAACAACATGTAGGGCCATTACCGGATGATGTTTCCTCGGGCCCGAAGCTGTCTAAATCCCTGTCTTGCGTTGCGTATCTCGATTCCGCTCAACCCCTTCCAAGCTACCACATAGATGTGTTGGCCTCGCGACTAAGTCCTAACCCTAGGACATCTACCGTGACAATTCCACGACAAAGACCGAGGAGAACTTTGTATTGAGATCCAGAGAGAGAGAAGAAGCCATCTAGATACTAGCTATCGACCCGAAGGTCTGTGGTAAACTACTCACAACTCATGGTGAGGGCGATGATGATGATGATGAAGGCCTCCGTGATGGATCCCCCTCCCGGAACAGGCTCCAAGATGGGATCTCCATGGGAACAGAAGCTACGGCGGCGGAATTAGGGTTTTCTCTCTGTGTATGGAGTTTCTGGGGTACGTAGGTATATATAGGAAGAAGGAGGGCACCGAGGGCCGTGTGGGCCAGCCTCGAGGCAGGGGGCGCGCCTTGGGAAGGGGGGCGCGCCCCCCACCCTCTAGGGCTGGCCCTCCGTCCCCTGACTTGGTCTTGACATTTCCCGAGCGTGATTTCCTCCAAAAATATCTCTCGCGAAGGTTTCATTCCGTTTGGACTCCGTTTGATATTCCTTTTCTGCAAAACCCTGAAATAGGCAAAAACAGCAATATGGACTGGGCCTTTGGGTTAGTAGGTTAGTCCCAAAAACGATATAGAAGTGAATGATAAAGCCCATTAAACATCCAAGACTTCAGAAATAATAGCATGGAACAATAAAAAATTATAGATACGTGGGAGACGTATCAAGCATCCCCAAGCTTAATTCCTGCTCGTCCTCGAGTAGGTAAATGAGAAAGAAAGAATTTTTGATGTGGAATGCTAACCAATATAGTTATTCAATGTAATTCTCTTTATTGTGGCATGAATGTTCAGATCTGAAGGATTCAAGATAAAAGTCTATATTGACATAAGAAATAACAATACTTCAAGCAATACTAACACATCAATCATGTCTTCTCAAAATACTATGGCTAAAGAAAGTTATCCCTACAAAATCATATAGTGTTGGCTATGCTCCTTTGTTATCACACAAAATATTCATATCATGCACAACCCTGATTTCAGCCAAGCACTTGTTTTCATACTCTATCTTTTCAAACATTTCAACTTTCACGCAATACATGAGCGTGAGCCATGGATATAGCACTATGGGTGGAATAGAGATGGTTGTGGAGAAGACAAAAAGAGGGAGATAGTCTCACATCAACTAGGCATATCAACGGGCTATGGAGATGCCCATCAATAGATATCAATGTGAGTGAGTAGGGATTGCCATGCAACGGATGCACTAGAGCTAAATATGAATGAAAGCTCAACAAAAAAAACTAGTGGGTGTGCATACAACTTGCTTGCTCACGAAGACCTAGGGCATTTGAGGAAGCCCATCGTTGGAATATACAAGCCAAGTTCTATAACAAAAATTCCCACTAGTATATGAAAGTGACTAAGCATGAGACTCTCTACAATGAAGAACATGGTGCTACTTTGAAGCACAAGTGTGGAAAAAGATTGTAGCAATTGTCCCTTTTTTTCTTTTCTTTCTTTTTTTTCCTTTTTTTGGGCCTTTTTTTCCTTTTGGTCTTTTTTGCGGAGGGGCTTTATAGATTTAGCCTTTCCTCCCATGGGACAATACTCTAATAATGATGATCATCACACTTTCATTACAACACGAAATTACAACTCGATACTACAACAACAAAGTATGACTCTATGTGTGTGGCACCCCGGATCAAAGCGACCGGTTTACCTTGCATTGCCAGCCCAGAGACCTTGTCTTCTGGCAACACACAACATCTTGGTACAGAAAACAACCGCTTTATTGATACTAGCGGACCATATTTTTACATTACAACAGTTAACGAGGGCGAGCGGCACACACGGTGCGGCTAGACAATATGTACATTATTTAATGAACATAAAAGGGCCTCGGGCATAAACTACGCAGCAGCGGAACGACGTCGTAGCAGAACTCCATCTCACAGGGACACTGATGTGGACACGGGCTAGACTCAGACGGCACTCCTTCCCAGCGGAACTTTCCTGAAATCTGGCATGACACGCCAGGTCAGTACTTTGAATTTACTTGCAAGCTTACAGCAAAACAAAATCATAATGACAAAAAATATCATGATAATTAATCAATATTAAATATGCAACAACAAACTTAGAGGAATAATCACTAACATGTTGTGCTCATGCTTTTGCATAAATAAAATCTCAGTCTAGCTTACTCATGATGATTTATTATAACTACAAACTTATTCATTTCAACAAGATATAAATCGTGACCGTTCCGGTGATCACCAACCTGTCCATACTGAGTCTCAAAACATCTCGGTGGCTCTTCCACCAATTTATTATAGTATCAAAATTTTAGAACTTAGTGAGAAAAATTTATTATATGTTGACCCATGGTGTGACCTACTTTCGAGCGTGTCCGTGACCGTGGACTCGGCTAACCATAGATTTACACTCTGTAGAGGTAGTGCACTGCACCCACACCATGGAACCCATGGCCTCGTTCTCCCATTCGGGTGGACCAATGGCGTTCCGACGAAACCCGTCCATTGCCATGACACTCCTCCGGCCACTCCGACTCATTTCCCACTGGAATAGTCCTGGGTGGCCCTGTGCCTACCAAAGGCACACCGACCACCGTCGTGGCCAAACAAAATATTGTCCCAAACGGTAACTCGGTACCATAAAATTAACTACGGGCACACAAGGTTATGTCTGCTTACCGGGCCAGGGTACTGCATGCCCATAACCTTCCCTATCTGGAGGTACCGACAGGAGGCATGTCAATGGACATAATCAAGACCTTCCCATAAATGTAAATGTGGTTGCACTAGGAAAGGCTCGATTCAGTGGCACCATGAACCGGTCAACAATTTATTCAAGTTGAGTTATTAACAGTTTCAACTTAAAGAAGAAATAAAATAACCGGTGTCATACGATGCCATGCAATAAACCAAAATGCAACACATAAATAAGTATCATGCCATAAAAATTATAACTGAGCCAACTTTACTTCCAACTTCAACATAAATAAGTATCATGCTTTACATTCAAAACAAAAAATTTATCTTAGCAAAAGTTTAGCATAAATACTTATGGAAAAGAAAGCACTTCACATATGCATGTCCATAATCATTCTCAATATCTCAACTTCATTTCAACTAACTTAATAACTTAAACCAAACTTCAACTTTCTGTGAAGTAAATGAAACCAATAACTACAGCAACCAAAAGAAGTTATTTAACAAAATAATTATCATGCATAATATAAATCATTTGTTCAAGTTGGAAAATCACAAATATTGAAATGGCACTATGAAAATGTTGTTGTGGCTTGCCTTAGTTAAAATGAGGCTCGCAAGCCTCCTGGTGATCCTCAAGACAAGTTTCTTCTTCTGAAAATAAATAAAAGTGCAAAAAGAAACTATCAAGATTCATTCAAAAATTCACCAGAAAATCTACACAACACCAAATAGTTTCATTTTTGGTGTGCTGCAAGATTTCTTTACCAGGAACACAATGCAAAAAGAATCAAGTCATTTGGACTTATGGTTAAAAAGTTATTGCAGTTTGAAGTTCTCTGGAATTTATTTAAATTTAGAAATTGAAATAAATAAAATAGGGGGTGACATCGAAGGCGTAAATGCCCAGAGCGCCACCACTCATACCACTTCGCGCGGGAGTGGAGAGGCTGACTAGCGGGCCCCGCTAGTCAGGTGGGAGGGGGGAGAGATGAGCGGAGGCGGCCGCGGCTTCGCCGGAGTGCACGCCGGCGACGCTGCCCCTTGGCT
Source organism: Secale cereale (assembly GCA_902687465.1). Lineage (NCBI taxonomy): Eukaryota > Viridiplantae > Streptophyta > Magnoliopsida > Poales > Poaceae > Secale > Secale cereale. The sequence goes on from LR738714.1 coordinate 660,165,356, forward strand.
CAAACTAAAAGGATAGATCGATGGAGCGGTTCGAGGCGCACCTGCCCGTACCCGTAGGGTAGCTAGAGGTGGACGGACGGCGTCAGAATGGTGCTCGGAGGCAGAGGCAGAACTGGGGGCTCGCCGGAGTTGAAGAAGACGACGAGCTATGGCGCCTCCAGCAGCTCTAGCTAGGTGAAGAGGATCCACCAGAGAGTGGCGGAGGCCCTGGTGAGGTCGCCTTGGACGGAGTGGGCTTGGAGCTACCCCGACGACCCGAGGGGGGTCGCCGGTGAGCTCGGGCTCGGGAACGGTGGCCTGAGGCCTATCCGGACGGGCCACGGGGTTCTACTCTATCTGAGGTCGTGTGGGAGTGGAGCGGTGTGCTCGGAGCGGTTGGGGAAGGGCCTATATATAGGAAAGCGAGAGGGGGGATGGTGCTCCGCCGGCGACACCTGGCCGCGCCCGGCGATGAATTGGCATCAGTGAGAGGGGGAGAAGAAGACGGAGTCACGCGGGAGCTGTGGCCGAGCGGAGACGAGCAGAGGGCGCTGGGGGTGGCGACGAGCACAGTGCGCACCACACTGTGCCCTTGGCCAGACCGCGCCCATGCTCGCTGCGGTGAGCTCCGGCGTCGGCGAGCACCAGGGGTGGACTGTGGAGATGAGGACGATGATGGTGGCGAGGTTCGGCGCGCTTGGGCAGGCTCGGAAGCGAGCACGCGCTCTACAGAGCGCTCGGCGGCGTCCAGAGCACGCCGACTAACTGCCATGGCATGGTGTACACGCGTGGTCACCGTGCGAACCAATGTCTGCGGGCTGACTTGGTGCCAAAATTCGTGTCTGGCGTGTTGTTCTTGGTAGATAGAAGAGTTACCCATGGTTGGTTAATTTCCAGACGCAGTAGAATAAAAGTAACTAGCCTGGTAAGTTTCTAGACAAAAACTTTGAGAGCTTATTGAGGTAAAATGGTGAATAGTTGGAGGTTGTGCTTTGGAGGCAAGTCATGAGTTACTAAGGTGAATATGCTCAAGGAGTTTCAGAAGTATTGGAGCAAGTAAAATGGTAGTTGCTGTAGAAACTACCATTTCTGTCCAGAATGGAAAAGATTTTCTGTAGCAAAATATTCCCAAAAAGTAGTGCAATATTTTTGCTCAAGAATGTGTCTTAGGGTCCAAAGAATATTTAGGAATTTCCTCAAAATTTTATGAGCCAAAAAACAAGGGGTTGCTTTCGAGCACAAAGAATTTAGCTAGGGTTTTGGGGAGTAAAATGAATATTTTTCAAATAAACAAATATTCCATGAAGTATATTGGGTTGGCCCAAAGGTATATGATAGTGTGAGATGGATAGGAGGCACTTGGGTGAAAGCCAAAGATACCCAAGTGTTGTAAGTCCATATGAAATGATTCAAAAATCCCAATATTTCAAATAGGTTCAAATAAAAATTTGGCAAATAGAAGAGGGCAAAAATCAGGCTGTCACAAACCTCCCCCACTTAGAATGAATTTCGTCCTCGAGATTTGGTTGCTTGGGAAAACCATTCCGGATAATATGCCTGTAGGAACTCTTCCTGTTCCCAGGTTGATTTCGACTTGGTGTGATGCTCCCACTAGACTTTATAAAACTTCCGTACTTTACTGCGGGTGACTCTTTCCATCTGATCTAAAATTTTGAACGGCCTTTCTTCGTACGTTAAATCCTCTGCAAATTCTATGTCGGTTACAACAGTCTTTTTCTCAGGCGGGGATATACATCTGTTTGAGGGTGATAGGCTGTACTATATTATAGGGCTATCCCCAAAGCTTGATGGAGACGTGTCCAGAAAGCGGATGTAAAGAGTGAACCTCGGTCAGAAGTGATGGTCCGAGGTACTCCATGCAGACACTATTCTGGACACATATAGTTGTGCAAGTTGGTCTGCCCGATAGGTGGTTCTGACTGGAATATAATGGGCTACCTTGGTTAAAGTGTCCACGATGACCCATATGGCATTATTGCCTCGCTGAGTCTTGGGTAATCCCGTGATGAAATCCATGCACACAACATCCCATTTCCACTGTGAAACTGGCAGCGGTTGAAGAAGTCAAACTGGCTTCTGATGTTCTGCCTTTACCTTGTTGCATGTCGCAACAAGCCACAAAATAGGCAATATCCTTCTTCATTCCATCCCACCAAAATATTTGACGAAGGTCTTCATACATTTTTGTTCCCCCAGGGTGAATAGAATATGAGGACTCATGGGCTTCTGACAGGATTTTCCTTTTTAGGTCTGACTGATTTGGTACACAAATCCTTCCATGGAATCGGAGAGTACCAAGGTGATCTCTTGAGAAAACTGGTGAACGCTCTGCCTGCATATTCTGGGCATGCTTTTGTAGGACAGGATCATCTGGTTGTGCCTTGCGGATTTCTTCTTCAAGTGTGGGGGTCACTTCCAGTGTGTTAGCGAGACCAGCCTCAACGATGTTCAGATGGAGTTGAGCAATCTCCTCTTGAAGTTCAACGGGCAAGGAATTTAATATGTTATTTAAACTGACCGGCTTTCGACTGAGTGCATCAGCTACCATGTTGGCTTTACCCGGGTGGTAATTTATTCCCAAATCATAATCTTAACCAGCTCAAGCCACCTTCGCTGACGAAGATTCAAATCGGGCTGAGCGAATATATACTTGAGACTCTTGTGATCTGTAAAAATTTGGCACTTCTTCCCAGTGAGATAATGCCTCCATATTTTGAGAGCATGCACTACTGCGGCCAATTCCAGATCATGTGTAGGGTAATTTCCTTCGTGCGGTCGCAACTGTCGTGATGCATATGCCACCACCTTGCCGTCTTGCATGAGTACACAGCCAATTCCTTGTCTGGATGTGTCACAGTAGACATCAAAACTGCGATAAATGTCTGGAAGAGTTAATACAGGTGCGGTGGTCACACGTTTCTTTAGCTCACTGAAACTTTGCTCACAGTCTTGTGTCCATTCAAACTTCTTGTCCTTTTTGAGTAGCTCGGTCATGGGCTTGGCAATCTTGGAGAATCCTTCAATGAAACGACGGTAATATCCCGCCAGTCCAAGGAAGCTTCGGATCTGAGACACGGTTGTGGGTGGCAACCAATTGAGTACATCCTTGACCTTGCTGGGGTCTACGGCTATACCTTCGGCGGATAGCACATGTCCAAGAAACCCGACTTGTTTAAGCCAAAACTCACATTTGCTGAACTTGGCGTAAAGCTGATGGTCTCGGAGTCGCTGTAACACTGCTCGGAGATGTCCCTTGTGACCCTCTTCACCTTTTGAATATATAAGTATGTCATCGATAAAGACCACCACGAATTTATCGAGGAAGTCCATGAACACTTTATTCATCGTGTGCATGAAGAAGGCAGGGGCATTGGTGAGACCAAAGGACATAACTGTATATTCATAAAGACCGTATCGAGTGGTGAACGCGGTCTTAGGAATATCCTCCTTTTTAATCTTGAGCTGGTGATACCCAGTCCGTAGGTCAATTTTGGAGAATACCTTGGCACCACTAAGCTGATTGAACAAATCATCAATCCTTGGCAGCGGGTATTTATTTTTGATAGTGACATCATTCAGCTGCCGATAATCTACACACATGCAGAGGCTGCCATCCTTTTTGCTTACAAAGAGTGCAGGCGATCCCCATGGTGAGGAACTAGGACGGATATACCCTTTCTGGAGCATTTCATCGAGCTGCTTCTTTAATTCCACTAACTCTGATGAGGGCATCCTGTAATATTTCTTGAATAACGGTGCGGTTCCTGGTACCAGATCTATTGCAAACTCAAGTTCTCGGTGTGGCGGCATGCCTGGTAGTTCTTCCGGAAATACATCAGGAAATTCACTGACCATAGGAATTAGTTCCAACTCCGCCATGGCGGTGAATATCATCCCCTTCTTTGGTATGCTTTTGCGCGAGTAGAACTTTGTAACTTGCCCTTCTTGATTGATCAAAGTGACTTCTTGGGTTGCACAGTTTATGCATACTTGGTATTGAGTCAGCCAATTCATGCCCAAAATAACATCCAACTGTGCTGACTTGATGAGTATCAAGGAAGTTGGAAAGCTTATTCTGTTGATATTGATTTCCAAGCCAAGGTAGACCAGACTTCTCTTGATCAAAGATCTCGGGGTTTGTACCAGCATATTTTTGCCCAAGAGAGAATAAGAAAAAATGTTTTGGGCAACAAAACTCCGAGAAATGTAAGAGTGGGAAGCCCCCGAGTCAAATAAAATTACTGCAGGTATGCTATTAATAGAAAACATACCGATGACTACTTCAAGGTTTTCCTGGGCTTCATCTGCGGAGAGGTGATTGACGTGCCCGGTGATGTTTTGCTGGTCCGGGTATGATCCCATGAAGTTGACTTGCGGCCGGAATAAGGAGTTCACCTTACTGTTCTTGGGACAATGATGGGCATAATGTCCACTTTGCCCGCAACTGAAGCAAGAATTATTGCGCTGACGCTCCTCATGCACTGGGTTGGTGACAACATTCTTGACTTGGGTAGTAGTCTTGTTAACATTTTGTTGCCAATTGGGCTTGTAGTCTACCCGAGTTTGCTGCCAGGTCCGAGCCTTCTGCACCGGTGGTCCTTCTTTTCTTGGTTCAAACTTGCGTTTGTGCTCGTTATTAGCGGGCCGGTTATCTAGTACGAGCTTGTGTTCTCTTTCCGCAATGAAAGCTTTATTCACCAAAGTTTGGAAATCTGGAAAATCAAGCATGCTGAGAGTGCACCTGAGTTGCGAGTTTAATCCTCCAAGAAACATGTCGATTTTTCTTTCTTCCGTGGCCACGTCATACAGGGAATAACGGGCCAGATGGTTGAATTGTTGCAAATATTCTCCCACAGATAGATTTCCTTGGTTGAGGGCAAGAAACTCACGCTGCTTGGTCTTCATTACTCCAGTAGGGATGTAATATTTTTGGAACTGATCCTTGAATTTGGTCCAGGTAAGTGCATCATCAGCAGGCCACATGACTTTTGTATTTCCCCACCATACGGCAGCAGCACCTTCAAGATAGTGGGTTGCATAGGGAACTTTGTCATCTTCGGCTGTACGGGCAATCTCAAGCTTCCTCTCAATGGTGCGCAACCAATCATCGGCATCCAATGGGTCAACTGCTTGACTGAAACTGGGAGGTTGAGTTCGCTGAAAATCTGATAGCTTGGAGTAATTACCATTATGTTGTCCATTCTGGCCAATCATAGCTTGAACACTTTTTAATACTTCCATCAAATCATTATTTCTTCTTTCCTCAAACATACGCAAGATTTCTTTAGTGGTAGGCGGATGTGGCGGTGGAGGCGGTGGTATGAATGGCTCGGGGGAGTGTCCTGCCTGTTGGGCGGAGCGACGAACAGGAACATCCTCGTGAGCGCTGTTGATGTTGCCTCCCCGCGTCATCCTAATATGAATTTTTTCCAAGACAACGCAATCGAGATGAGAAGCATTCAAAAGAAAAATAGGTGGGGAAAGCCAGCAACAAAAATTCGAGGAAAACAGAATTGCGAGTAAAACAGCGAATAGAAGATACACAACTTGAGCATAATTATACAAGGACGCATACATGAAAAGAAAATCAACATGCCCGATTACACTACTCTCATACATAAAACATCACGACTCGTACATCGTACATCCATCTGACAACTGCTAATACTCTGGAGCTCTACTGCTCTGCGGGTGCTGCGGGGTTCTCTCCTGAAGTTGACTCGGATACAGAACTGGCAGATTAACGGAAACCTCGGGGTTAAAGGTAACACAGCGACGCTGCCTCGGAGGCTCTCCTTCCGGGGCAGGAGTAGGGTGGATCATAGGAGCTACTGGGGTATTGAGGAGTGAGATCCACTCAGCAGGGGCACTGACAGGGATATTACTATCAGGTATAAACCGGCCAGGATGGTCTGGATTATGTTGGCAAGATTATATTATCAGAAGCCCAGTAGAGTATGTAACAGGAGGTTATAACCCACAGAGGTGTAGGGCCCATGTATAAGGCCCATGGTTTGTAAACCGTCGTACTATGTAACTTGGAATGTAAGATAGAAAGAATAGAGACCGAGGCGGACACGTTTATGAGCCGGCCTCGGGACTCTGTAAACCGGACCGGGCGTCGCCTCCTATATAAAGGGACAATGTGGCGACGGTTCAGGACATGAAACAACAGCTCGAGACACAGGCAAAGCGGATTCGCTCCCTGGTCATCGAAGCACAAGCAATACCACACCAAACTAGACGTAGGCTTTTACCTTCATCGAAGGGGCCGAACTAGTATAAACTCCCTGTGTCCTTCGTCCGCTTTAACCCCTTTAAGCTAACCCGAGCAATGGCCTCACGACTAAGTCCTTTTGCTAGGACATCTGCTGTGCTAAATCCATGATAGTTGGCACCCACCGTGGGGCTATCGCACGATGGTTTCGAGTTCTTGAAGGGCAGCTTTGAAGGGCTCAGGGGTTACGCAGTGGGCCGGATGACCAAGAGTCGTCGGGGCCGGATCTACATCGACGATGCAGGCTGGGGCCTCGAGGCCGATTCAATCGAATACGGGTACCGGGTCCCCTTTAGCGGCATTCACGTCTTCATCGGCAAGATCGGCGAACCGGGGCTTGAGTCGGACATCTTCCCCAACATCGTCGAGCTGGCTCAGCGTGCGAGTCAAGCTCGGATTCGGCCCGCCGTGAAGCACGTCATCGTCGGAGCTGTGCATGGAGTACAAGCCGAGGACGGATCGGATTCTGGTGGCGAGACAGTCATTTATTCCGGCGATGAATCTTCATCCGGAGAGACCAAATCTTAGATCTGTTGCAGGACAGCCGATCCGAGTGTGGTTCCGATGGCGGTAGTATTCCGGACCCCTTCAATCCGCCGAACAGGGTTGCTGTTCTCATGGCCGGATCATAATCCGTGCAGCAGCCCTCAACGACCGGGGCGTTAACCTCTGAGGCAATGGGAGGCAGAGCTGGAGACCTTCCCCTGTCACCTTCTGACATCCTATCCACCCTAGTCGACACTTTGACAGCACTCGCAAAAGCAGAAGTAGCCCAGGCCGACAAGGAGCAGCATGATGCAGAGATCGCTCAGGTGAAGGGCCGGATTGAGCAAGATAAGTTGGATCTGGCTGTAGAGAAGGCTAGGATGGCCACAAGACAGGCAGAACTGGATTCTCAAGCTTTCCGCCTCAGGTTAGATCAGAACGCCTCGCAGTAAGTAATGTACAGAAGACAACGGTCTCGTCTACCGCCGGTTTATGAGGCAAGGAATCTCTTTAGCACACTAGGAGCAGGAACCAGTAACCATCCAGAGGTAAACCGGGGAGGAGCCTCGGGGATGGGCACGTCAGTTCAGCCACCAGCTGCGGAGCCAAATCGCCAAGTTGTGCCGACACAGCACGTGCCCACCCCTCCTGGTCATTATTCTAACCCGTTGGACAACATCGTCGCCGCCGCTTCATGGCTGGCCGCCCTTCCCATTGAGGGGGCGTCCCCCATAGCAGTGGAGGCACGACGGGCCAAGGAGTTGCTGGACACGGCGTTAACTCAACAGCAAGCTTATTCTTATAGCCGGGAGAGGATTCATTCAACCCCCCCGCCCGAGCCGGAGCTACACGAGGCACCTGGATGAATCGGCTGTATCTAGCAGCGCGCGGAGACGGCATCGACAGAGGCAGGATAATCCGGCAGGAGCAGGAGCACATGCCCAAGAAGTGGTGGACCAGGCCAGGCATACGGCTCACAACGACACCCGTTAGGCGACGCCGGTTCACCTAACCACCACAGTCGAAACAGGAATCATGTCTAGTTCCTTGGGAGTGCAATATCTCATCCCCGCTTTACGGAATATAAAATTACCCAAGGACTTCAAAGGTCCGCGCAAGGTACCCAATTACACAGAGGATCTGGCTCCAGAGGCATGGGTTGAAAGTTATGAGATGACTATGGAGATGCTTGATGTGGACGAAGCTGCATGCGCCAAATACTTCACAATGATGCTCGAGGGCACGGCCCGGACATGGCTAAAGGGTTTGCCACCTAACTCCATCGGATCATGGGGTGAATTATGTCGCCGGTTTATCAATAATTTCAAAGACACGTGCAAGCAGCCGATGTCCGTGGTTGACAGCATGTGTCTAAGGAGAGCAAGAGACCACCATCAGTTGGGTACGGCGAGTGTCAGAAATCTTGCACTCCTCCAATAACATCAATCCAAGCACGGCGATAGTAACCTTGGAAGGCAATTGTCGGTTTGAGCCTTGAGGCTGAAGCTAGGACGGCTCAAACGTGATTGCAACGACATGGGAACGCTCATGGGCGCTTTGGTAAAATATGGAGATTCTGATAACACCAAGTATCCAGATGCAGACGGAGACAAGTCCGAGAAGGCGAGCAAAAACGGTAAACCAGCGCAGGCCAATCCGGCGGGCACAGGTTACAATGGCAAGCGTAAAGCGGAGGGCAGCTCGGACTTTATGGCCAATACCAACGTTCAAGACAACGGGCAGCGCCGCAAGGGTAGACCGCCCCCACGCAACGGGAAGCCACCTATTAATCTAGATCGCCAGTTGAACATGCCTTGCCCAAAGCATGGTATAGAGGAAAACCCGGCTACGCTTCTCTGGAAAGATTGTTTTATTATGCAAGAATTTATGAAACAGGCCAAGTATAACCACAGCCCCCCCGGCGGGTCAGGTCCCGGTTTTCAGGGTCCGGGTTATCAGGGTGGTGGATCCGGATCAGGATACCACAGCGGTAACAATAACCACAATGGCAACAATCAGCATCAACATAACCAGCAACATGGTCAGGGTGGATACAATAACCAAGGGAATCAACAGCGTCAACAGCAGCCACAATCCGGATATCAGAATAATCTGAAGGAGCTAAGCAGTGGGCAATATCATGTTTTCACCACAAGTCTGTGCAAACGGGATCAAAAAGTTTTGAAGAGGGCAGTACACTCTGTTGAACCGGCAATGCCACATTTTTTACGTTGGTCTGAGCAGCCCATTGTGTGGAGCAGAGAAGATCACCCCCACGGGTTGATAATCCGGGTCAGCTGGCTCTGGTGGTGGCACTACGGGTGGGTGGTTATAAGTTCACCAAAGTACTTATGGATGGAGGCAGCAGCATCAATATCTTATATTATGAGACTTTTCGACGCATGGGGTTGACAGATAAGAAGCTCCGACAGTCCAACACAGTGTTCCACGGGGTGGTACCTGGTAAATCGGCTTATCCAGTTGGAAAGATTGACCTGGAAGTTACCTTTGGGGATGAGCACGACTCTAGATCGGAAACTGTGACCTTTGAGGTTATGAAGATCAGGAGCCCATACCATGCTCTGTTTGGGAGGCCGGTTTACGCCAAGTTCATGGCTAGGCCGTGTTACGTTTATCTGCAGCTCAAGATGCTAGGCCACAAAGGAACTATCACGGTGCCGTAAGATTGCATTGGAGTGTGAGGAAGGAGATGCGGCGTACGCTGAGGCAGTTTGCGCCACAGAAGAGCTAAAATTCTATAAGGACAATGTTGATCCGGCAGATATGTCCCCGCTGAAAAAGCCAACTATAGAGCATGATCCGGCGTTGAAGTTCAAATCGGCAGAGGAAACCAAGCAGGTTGACTTTGTTCCGAGCGATTCATCCAAGCAGTTCACTATCAGCGCTAACCTAGACCCCAAATAGGAAAGCACGCTCATCGAGTTCATCCGTGAGAACCGGGATATCTTTGCATGGAAACCTTCTGACATGCCAGGTATACTGAGGGAACTCGCTGAGCACAGTCTTAATATTGATCCGAAATTTAAACCAGTCAAGCAATATTTGCGCCACTTCAATGAGGAGAGGCGCAAGGCTATAGGCGAAGAAGTGGCTAGGCTCTTGGCCGTAGGCTTTATAGTTGAGGTGTTTCATCCAGAGTGGTTGTCTAATCCGGTACTAGTGCTCAAGAAAAACGAAACCTGGAGGATGTGTTTTGACTACACAGACATGAACAAAGCTTGCCCAACTGATCCTTTTGCTCTCCCCCGTATTGATCAAATTATCGATGCTACGGCGAGATGTGAGCGGCTAAGTTTTTTGGACGCATATTCAGGTTATCATCAGATCAAGATGGCAGTTAAGGACCAGGAGAAAACAACTTTCATAACTCCCTTTGGAGCCTTCTGCTATGTATCCATGCCTTTTGGGCTCAAGAGTGCCCAAGCAACCTACCAGCATTGTATACAGAATTGCCTACAAGGGCAGATTGGAAGAAATGTCCATGCATATGTTGATGACATTGTGGTGAAATCCAGGAAGGAGGATACGCTGATAGAGGATTTAGAAAAAAAAACTTTGACAACCTCCGAGTTTATAAGATGATGCTCAATCCGGAGAAGTGCGTTTTTGGTGTTCCAGCGGGCAAGCTCCTCGGATTTTTAGTATCAAATAGAGGGATTGAAGCTAATTTGGAGAAGATCAAGGCGATTGCATCCTTGGCTAAACCGGCGTGTATCAATGATGTCCAGCGCGTGGCGGGCCGCATTGCAGCACTGAGTCGGTTCATCAGCCGTTTAGGAGAGAAAGCGATCCCGCTTTATCAGATGATGAAAAATACGGACCGGTTTGTCTGGAGCGATGCTGCAAACGCTGCGTTCGAGGATCTAAAGCGGCAATTGGCAGAACCACCAGTCCTTGCTGCCCCGGTTGACAAGGAGCCGATGTTGTTATACGTGGCCGCCAATGCCCGTGCAGTCAGCGTGGCCATTGTGGTGGAGCGCAAAGAGGCTGGCAAAGAATATCTGGTTCAACGGCCGGTTTACTACATCAATGAGGTACTCATTGAGTCGAAACAAAGATATCCACACTGGCAGAAGCTGGTATATGGCGTGTTCATGGCAAACCGGAAGTTGAAACACTATTTCCAGGGCCACCCAATCACTGTTGTCAGTTCAGCTCCGTTAGGGGATATAATCCAGAACAGAGAAGCCACTGGCAGAGTGGCGAAGTGGGCCATTGAGCTTAGCCCGCACGGATTAAAGTATGTGCCCCGTATTGCTATAAAGTCCCAAGCACTAGTGGATTTCATTAATGATTGGACAGAGTTGCAAGCACCTGAGGAGAAGCCGGATCATACATACTGGACTATTCACTTTGACGATTCAAGCAATTGGAGGGCTCGGGGGCTGGAGTTGTGTTAACTTCCCCACGAGGTGATAAGTTCTGTTACGTCCTCCGTTTAATGTTCCCTTGTACTAACAATGTTGCTGAGTATGAAGCTCTCCTCCATGGTTTGCGGATGGCCAAGGAGATGAACTTGAGCCGGGTTAAGTGTTTTGGTGATTCAGATCTGGTGGCACAAAAAGTATCAGGCAAATGGGATTCCAAGGATCCACTCATGGCATCATATCGACGCGAGGTAGACGCAGTCGCAGGATACTTCAAGGGGTACCAGGTGGATAACATAGACCGGCGAAAAAATGAAGCAGCCGATGCGTTAAGCCGGCTGGGCTCTCAGCGTAAAGCAGTTCCACCTAATACTTTCTTCGATGAATTGCATAGTCTGTCAGTGCAGATACCTTCAGAGGAGGACTTGGTTGTTCCTGATCCGAAGCACAGTTGGTCGCAGCACTTCATGTCATTCTGGATTGGACACTCCCTTACTTGGCGTACATAAGCCGAGGTGAGATACCAAAGGACGAAGTCGAGGCTTGGCAGATAATCCGGCGGTGTAAATCTATGACTATCATCAATGGAGAACTTCATCACCGCAGCGTTTCTAGGGCATTTCAACGGTGTGTATCATCAGAGGAAGGCTGCAATATTCTTCGAGAGATTCATGAAGGGGATTTTGGTCATCACGCCGGTTCAAAGTCCTTGGTAGCTAAAGCTTTTCGTCATGGGTTTTACTGGTTCACGGCTCACGCCGACGCAGAGGACTTGGTCAGAAAATGTGATGCTTGCCAGAAATTTTCACGGCGTGCTCATGTATCGGCGCAGGAGCTGCGGATGATTCCAATCACTTGGCCGTTTGCGACTTGGGGGCTTGATATGGTTGGACCCTATAAGAGATCTCAAGATAAGAAAACCCACCTATTGGTAGCAGTGGAAAAATTCACAAAGTGGGTTGAAGCGGAGCCTGTCAGTAAATGTGATGCAGCAACAACGGTTCAGTTCATCAAAAAGGTGATTTTCAGTTTTGGCTTTCCACACAGTAACTGATAATGGCACCAACCTATCCAAAGGAGATATGGAGGATTTCTGTCAAAGATAACATATTCTCCTTGATGTATCATCAGTAGCTCACCCTCAGTCCAATGGCCAAGCTGAGAGAGCCAACCAAGAGATCTTGAGAGGCATCAAGCCTCGGCTTATGGTTCCTTTGCAAAGAACACCAGGTTCCTGGGTAGAGGAGTTGCCTTCTGTCTTATGGAGCATCAACACTACACCTAACAGGTCTACAGGATACACGCCTTTCTTCATGGTATACGGTGCTGAAGCGGTCCTCCCTAATGATATCCGGCATGACTCACCACGGGTGGCAGCTTACGTTGAAGCGGATAATGAGCAAGCAAGACAAGACAGCCTAGACCGGCTGGACGAGGAACGGGACATGACAGCAGCGCGATCAGCGATTTATCAACAAGATCTACGCCAGTACAACAGCCGCCGGGTTAAGAACATGACGTTTCAGGAGGGAGATCTGGTGCTCCGGCTCATCCAGGACCAGACAGATATGCACAAGCTATCCCCATCTTGGGAAGGACCCTTCGTGATCAGCAAAAACATGCACAACGGATCATACTACCTTGTCGACATTCGAGAACATAAGGACTCACGTACGGCAGAGGAGGAGACAAAGCGGCCGTGGAACATCGCTCTTCTTCGACCTTACTATACTTGAGCCATTGGCTCCGCTTTATGTACAATGTATATATTATGATTAATAAAATAAACTGGCGCTCCCGGAACACCGGGGAATCAGCCATCTTCTTCACAAAAGAGTATCACATCGTGGTTTCGAAAGAAACCTTCCATTGCCTCTTAAATCGGCGCCCTTGACAGAATCAAGGAATCAGCCGTGTTCTTCACACAAAGGAGTATCACATGGGAGTTTCTACAGAAGCTTTCCATGGCCTCCTAAACCGGCGCCCTTGACACATCAAGGAATCAGCCATCTTATTTATATGAACAAGAGCCACATGGGGGCTTCCGTGGGCAAGGAAGTTTTCCCATGGTCTCTTGAGCCGGCGGCGGTATGAAGCCCATCATAAGAGCACTGCTCTGGTTGCTTCGGCAATTCCCACCGGTTTAAGGTCTACAAGCACACTTAATCACAGGTATGGGATATGTTTGTGTTTTATATACAGTTCAAGCTATGTATTTGAAACATGTATCAGGGCAGTATAATCCGTCTAGTGGTAAACCGCCAGGACATGTTTTAGCATTGTTTATGCAGACACAGGTAATATAAGTTGTTAAAGCATTGCAAATAGAAGGTAAATTCGGGAGTGCCAATCAAAATAGTACCATAACAGTGGGACAAAGGCAGTATCTCAACTATTCTATTACAAGGCACTTGCAGGCCCGAATGAATCAAAGTTTCTTGCACAGTACTCAGCAGCTAAAAACTAAACTAGATGGTTTAGGATTCTTCTTCAGCAAGCTGCGAAGGCTGAGGGTCAACTTGCGCCGGATCTTCGTCGACTTCTGGCAGCTGCTGGAAATCAGGAGCGCTCTAGTCAATCTTGGCGAGGGCACGGAAATATACTTCATCGTTTATAAGATCTGACGGATCAATGTCAGGAGCAAAGGTGTGCTTACGAACAGGTGGGATTAGATTTTCAGTATCATAAACCGGCCGCTCCACCCACGTATTCTCTAGATCATAACACGGATGATACCTTGTTAAATCTGCTTCGTCCGCAAGCTTACTGGCAAGAGGGTGCATGTCTTTGGTTAAAGAACGGAGATCTTCAGAAGAGAAGGCTGACCCGTCCTCTTTCATGCTGGGGTAGCCGTTCATGGCCTCCGCCGGATCAAAATCGGGGACCCATGCCTTGGCCCGGGTCAACGCCATGAGAGAGCCAGATCGTGCAGTAGACTTCTTCACCTCAACAAGTCGAGCAGGCAAGACAGATAGCTTTTCCAGAGTGGCTTGGATGGTGGTCGGCGCTGGTTTATTGTGCGACATAGCACTGATAGCCCTTTGAGCACCGGAATAGAGTTGCTCCACCAGGGTGTAAGGAGCCTTCAATTTCTTCCGGGCATCGTCTTCAAGATGAGTTATGCGCCTCCCTATATACAATTGACGAGTTAAACCGGAGCAGGATAAGGTTGCAAATAAACAAACATACAAAGACAGATACTCGCCAAAGATGGCAGATGTCATATCATCTATATGTTGTTTCAACCCGGATAGCTCCTGCGTCACCGGATTGAGAGCAGCTTCAGCAACCTTCGCTCTTTTTTCTAGAGCATCCCTTTGCACCTCCCATGTGGATCGCTCCGCTTCAAAATCTTTCTTGAGTTTTTCCATGTTAGCTAAAGCAAGGACAAGTTCGTCCTTAGTTTTTGTTGAAGCAGTTTCATGGAAGGCCAAGCTATTCCGGAGCTCAGTTGCCTCCGAAGCTCTCCGGTTCAAGTCAGCCTACAGGAACAGGAAACGTGTTAGAAGAACAGGTCAATAAAAGTCTCAAGCACATAACAAGTTATGCACTCGACACTTGGGGGCTAATGTAGAATTGAAGTAAAGAAAGCAACTTTTTTCAGACAAGTCCCAAGCACATAAACAAGTTATGCCCATGGCACTTGGGGGCTAATGTACATTCATTCTCAGACATAAGAGAAATCCCGGTTCACTTACAAGTGAAGTAAACCGGCACTTGGGGCTACTATGGCCTAAAGGTATGATTGCAGAATACAAAGAAACGAAAGGCAAAAGGAAAGAAAGTTACCTCATATTTATCCTTCATCATGTTGACTAAGCCGGCTTCATAGTCACGGCTGGTGAAGAGCCGGTTCAGATACCCACAATGGAGCTCCTGGGCACTAAGCTGAGCATAACTTGACAAGTCTGTGCTCCACTTGCCTTTATCTTGCTGAAGTTTTTCCTCCTTGGCAGTATGCCTAGCCACGGCAACAGGCTTTGTGGGAGCAAAGAATCCTATCCCAGTTATTTCAACATCTTCCGTCGAGGTAGCGGTTGGCTGGAGGGGATCAGCAGTGCGCGCCGGACTAACAGGAGCCGGGCTAGCCCGAGGAGGACTAACCCGGACAGGGCTGGCCGGTTCAGCTGTATTTTCCATAACATCACCCCTCGGAGCAGCAAGATCTTCATGATCCATAGGGGAGGGATCATCGTGCTGAACTTCAACATTTTCCTCTGGAGGGTTGGCCGCTTCAGGATCCTCGGCCGGTTCAGCAGTGGTGTGTTTGGCAGGCGGTTTATTTAATTTTCCCTTTTTGCTAGGCTTGGGCATACTGATAAAGGTTAAAAGAGAAATGAGAATCACAAAGTCAAAACGGAAAGGTAAACCGGACGTTTGAAAGGATGACTTACCCAGGAACGGTCTTAAGCACCGGGATTTGAGTGGCAGTAGATTCGCCGGAAGAAGACACAGGAGCCGCCTGACAGTTGGGATCAGACAGTTTAAGGGATTTGCGAATAAGACCTGCTTTGGGATGAAGAAGGGTTGGAGTAAGCAAAACCTCTGAGCGGCGTCTGCGAGCTGGCGTGTGGGGTAATCCGGACGATTCAACTACGTGACCACTATGGCGTGTGGTCCAGCAAGTCTCATGCTGTTGTTTCTTCAAAAGAAAGTTGGGATCCAATTGAGCATAAGGGTGAGAAAATGGATACTTCCGGGATGCCCGGCAAATCTTGGGTGGCAATGGTTCTGAATCAGATGAGAGAGAAATTACCTCAACTTCATCCGCTTTACTTCCCTCCGCCAGATCCTGAGAAAGGACATTTGATATAAGTATAAACAAGGAGAATTCAAGGGACATAAGAATCAAGCAGTACCTCAGAAGCCGGATCATCTTCTTCGTGGTTTGAACCGGCAACGGCAACAACTTTTTTCTTCTTTACGGCTAAGCTCTTCTTACGGGTTGGCTTCGCCGATTTATCTTGAGTTTTCCTCTTCCAAAAAGGATCATTGTCCTGTGCAAAGGAATAATAACATGTTGAAGACATCTGGTATGAACGGATTAAAGTGAAAAGAAAGGGACAGAAGAGTCTTACGGGCGGTGGTTGGTTGTCTGCGCAGAAAGGAGCTAAACCGGTCCGGCTGCAGTCCTCCATAGGGATATTCAGCATCTTCTTTGCGGATTCAGTAACTTCGTTGTCAGCAAGTACTATTTTTGTATGACGGTGAGGATCTTCCGGTTTGCCAGTATATTCACACGTTAAACTTGAGCGCCGGCTTAATGGAAGAATGCTCCAAGAGAGCCAGAATCGAACAAAGTCAACCCCGGTTAAACCGTTAGCTACGAAAGCCCTGAGCTTGGAAAGTTGAGGGGCATATCGAGCCCGGTCTTGGGTGCTTAGACGCTGCGGCAAAGGATGACTTGGCGCCAGGCGGTAAGCGTGGTAACCCGGCAGCGGATTTTCTCCTTTAGGTGAAGTATCCTTGCAATAAAACAAAGTCTGATTCCATTCTTTGGGGTGGCTGTGAAGACCGGCGTGAGGAAAGCTTACATCCTTCGTCTTTTGTATGCTTACACCACCAAGTTCGGTTTGAGGCCCGTCCGAAAACTCGGTTCGGCGGTTTAGGTGGAAGAAATCCCGGAACAGCTCCACAGATGGCTCCTCTTGTAGATATGCCTCTGAAAAGACTTGGAAGTTGCAGATGTTGGATATGGAATTGGGACCTATGTCCTGTGGATGAAGTTGGAAATTGGCTAGGACGTCGCGGAAGAACTTTGAACCGGGCGGGCTAAAGCCCCGGGCCAGATGATCAAAGAAAACAAGGATTTCTCCTTCCTTGGGTGTAAGAGGACATTCCTTTCCAGGGGCCCGCTAGTGCAGAACCTCTTTAGGACACAACATGCCAATTGAGGCCGCCTTTACCAGGTCGTCCTCAGTGATTCGGGAAGGGACCCAATTGCAAGCAACGAATTTTTTTGCCATCTTTTCCAATGCGGGAGTGCTGAAAAATACAATACAAGACCCGGTTTTACAAATCTACTGAATGCAAACTGGCGTGTTCTGTGAGAGTATTGATTCAATTGACGGTTTAAGTAAGGGGCTAATGGTACCCCCTAATCCGGAGCAAGCATGAACGAGACAGCTACCGGTTTGTGACGATAGACGGAAGAAGTTAAACCATCAATTGTGGGATGCAGACTCAAAACTAAACCGTCAGTACAGACGTATGAGGCGCAGGTCATAATTAAACCGGTAACATAAGAAGATAAGTTGCAGATCTAAAGTGTGAGAAACAACTTTCACATGAAGCAGAGGTAAAATATGGATCTACGGTGCAGAGGAAAAAAACAATTCAGGTCATATTCAATGAAGGAAGCGGAAGTGCTCTACAGATCCAATCCAAACTAGCAGTATTGAAGAAGCTAAAGTTATAGCGATGGAGCGAAAGCGCACGCACGAGGGTTGACCTAACAGGTTTTTACATCTACAACTAAAAACAACCTACGGTGATGAACTACAAAGAACAAGGGTTCCCGATGAGCTACAAAGAAACCCTAGAACTAAGAGCCATTGGGAGAAGAAATAACGTACCTGAAGAGGCGGAAGAACGGCGGCGAGTATCTGGACGTGCTCAGGTTGATGCAGCGGACGGGTTTGCTGACGACGGTGAGCTCGAAGGACGGCGGCGGAGGCTTGAGCGCTGGATGACAGAGGAAGACGAAGCAGAAGGGGGTAAAAGAGATGGGCCTCAGTCTCATTTATAGGCTGAAGAGATAAAACGACAGGCGCGGGAATTGAGGAGACCGAAAATCGGATATAGATTAAGCTATCGCCTCCATCTTCGGAACGGTAATAAAGAAAGGTAACAAACAGATGTGGGCGTTAAATGCGCAGATGATGTCATGACAGATGGGAGCGATTCTAGGAGATGACGTCATGGCCGGTTTAAGAAGTATACAAGAGCTGCAGAAAGGGAAGTTCATACAAGACTTTGAAGACTGACATGAACAAATTCAAATCAATCTGGGGCCTAATCTCAGGGATATTACTATCAGGTATAAACCGGCCAGGAGGGTCCGGATTATGTTGGCAAGATTATATTATCAGAAGCCCAGTAGAGTATGTAACAGGAGGTTATAACCCACAGAGGTTTAGGGCCCATGTATAAGGCCCATGGTTTGTAAACCGTCGTACTATGTAACTTGGAATGTAAGATAGAAAGAATAGAGACCGAGGCGGACACGTTTATGAGCCGGCCTCGAGACTCTATAAACCGGACCGGGCATCGCCTCCTATATAAAGGGACGACCCGACGACGGTTCAGGACAAGAAACAACAGCTCGAGACACTGGCAAAGCGGATTCGCTCCCTGGTCATCGAAGCACAAGCAATACCACACCAAACTAGACGTAGGCTTTTACCTTCATCGAAGGGGCCGAACTAGTATAAACTCCCTGTGTCCTTCGTTCGCTTTAACCCCTTTAAGCTAACCCGAGCGATGGCCTCACGACTAAGTCCTTTTGCTAGGACATCTGCCGTGCTAAATCCACGACAGGCACTAAGAGGAGTTATGGTCGAGGTGTCCGAGCTACTAGGAGGGGTTACTGGTGAATTAGGGGAAACGGAGCTGGGGACGTATGAGGTGAATCCCAAGGAAGCGGAATTGTGACAGACCTAGTAGTGGCTAAAGCAATACGAGCGTGAGTCAACTCGCGTGCTAGCTCATGGATCACGAGGTAACTAGCAGTGATATAACGGGAAAGATGGCTAGCAACGCTATCAGACTCCGAATCAATTTCAGGGAACAGAATACGACCGTTGTCGTGCAGAGAAGGGTATTATTGGAAACCTGGGTGGTCCTGCATGCGGACCTCGGTGTGACGGGGCTCAATGAGGATCTCGAATGCAGCAAATTGGACGGCTAGCGAAGCAGTAGAAGCGTGACCGCTTCGAGAGGTACGAGTATAGGAGCTGGAGTCAGAACGGACACGCAGAGTCACCACTGCCTGATATTCATAAATTGAGTCAGCTAGACGCTCCCGGTACACACGATAAACTGGGTCGTCTCCATGAGGGTACAGCCGACGCCACACGTTGCGGAGGAGGTGCGGTGACGTGTACGGCATCAGCTGCAACTGGCACGGATACGGCACCGAAGCCATCTTCACTCACAACCATTAGTGGGTTAGCATAAAAATAATACAAGTATAAATAAAGCAATAACCAACTAGACAGACTACCGGCACTCATCCTAGGCGGGTATCTAGCGTTCAAACAGCACATCTTAGTCTAACATATCCTACAGTCAGCGCAGCTCTGAAGCCAAGCGTTGTGGCACCCCAGATCAGAGCGACCGGTTTACCTTGCATTGCCAGCCCAGAGACCTTGTCTTGTGGCAACACACAACATCTGGGTACAGAAAACAACCGCTTTATTGATACTAGCGGACCATAGTTTTACATTACAACAGTTAACGAGGCCGAGCGGCACACACGGTGCGGCTAGACAATATGTACATTATTTAATGAACATAAAAGGGCCTCGGGCATAAACTACGCAGCAGCGGAACGACGTCGTAGCGGAACTCCATCTCACAGGGACACTGATGTGGACACGGGCTAGACTCAGATGGCACTCCTTCCCAGCGGAACTTTCCTGAAATCTGGCATGACACGCCAGGTCAGTACTTTGAATTTACTTGCAAGCTTACAGCAAAACAAAATCATAATGATAAAAAATATCATGATAATTAATCAATATTAAATATGCGGCAACAAACTTAGAGGAATAATCACTAACATGTTGTGCTCATGCTTTTGCATAAATAAAATCTCAGTCTAGCTTACTCATGATGATTTATTATAACTACAAACTTATTCATTTCAACAAGATATAAATCGTGACCGTTCCGGTGATCACCAACCTGTCCATACTGAGTCTCAAAACATCTCGGTGGCTCTTCCACCAATTTATTATAGTATCAAAAATTTAGAACTTAGTGAGAAAAATTTTATTATATGTTGACCCATGGTGTGACCTACTTTCGAGCGTGTCCGTGACCGTGGACTCGGCTATCCATAGATTTACACTCTGCAGAGGTAGTGCACTGCACCCACACCATGTAACCCATGGCCTCGTTCTCCCATTCGGGTGGACCAATGGCGTTCCGACGAAACCCGTCCATTGCCATGACACTCCTCCGGCCACTCCTACTCATTTACCACTGGAATAGTCCTGGGTGGCCCTGTGCCTACCAAAGGCACACCGACCACCGTCGTGGCCAAACAAAATATTGTCCCAAACGGTAACTCGGTACCATAAAATTAACTACGTGCACACAAGGTTATGTCTGCTTACCGGGCCAGGGTACTGCATGCCCATAACCTTCCCTATCTGGAGGTACCGACAGGAGGCATGTCAATGGACAGAATCAAGACCTTCCCATAAAGGTAAATGTGGTTGCACTAGGAAAGGCTCGATTCAGTGGCACCATGAACCGGTCAACAATTTATTCAAATTGAGTTATTAACAGTTTCAACTTAAAGAAGAAATAAAATAACCGGTGTCATACGATGCCATGCAATAAACCAAAATGCAACACATAAATAAGTATCATGCCATACAAAATTATAACTGAGCCAACTTTACTTCTAACTTCAATATTATTCTAGTCATGCTTTACATTCAAAACAAAAAATTTATCTTAGCAAAAGTTTAGCATAAATACTTATGGAAAAGAAAGCACTTCACATATGCATGTCCATAATCATTCTCAATATCTCAACTTCATTTTAACTAACTTAATAACTTAAACCAAACTTCAACTTTCTGTGAAGTAAATGAAACCAATAACTACAGCAACCAAAATAAGTTATTTAACAAAATAATTATCATGCATAATATAAATCATTTGTTCAAGTTGGAAAATCACAAATATTGAAATGGCACTATGAAAATGTTGTTGTGGCTTGCCTTAGTTAAAATGAGGCTCGCAAGCCTCCTGGTGATCCTCAAGACAAGTTTCTTCTTCTGAAAATAAATAAAAGTGCAAAAAGAAACTATCAAGATTCATTCAAAAATTCACCACAAAATCTACACAGCACCAAATAGTTTCATTTTTGGTTTGCTGCAAGATTTCTTTACCAAGAACACAATGCAAAAAGAATCAAGTCATTTGGACTTATGGTTAAAAAGTTATTGCAGTTTGAAGTTCTCTGGAATTTATTTAAATTTATAAATTGAAATAAATAAAATAGGGGGTGACATCGAAGGCGTAAATGCCCAGAGCGCCACCACTCATACCGCTTCGCGCGGGAGTGGAGAGGCTGACTAGCGGGCCTCGCTAGTCAGGTGGGAGGGGGAGAGATGAGCGGAGGCGGCCGCGGCTTCGCCGGAGTGCACGCCGGCGACGCTGCCCCTTGGCTCAAACTAAAAGGATAGATCGATGGAGCGGTTCGAGGCGCACTTGCCCGTACCCGTAGGGTAGCTAGAGGTGGACGGACGGCGTCGGAATGGTGCTCGGAGGCAGAGGCAGAACTGGGGGCTCGCCGGAGTTGAAGAAGACGACGAGCTATGGCGCCTCCAGCAGCTCCAGCTAGGTGAAGAGGATCCACCAGAGAGTGGTGGAGGCCCTGGTGAGGTCGCCTTGGACGGAGTGGGCTTGGAGCTACCCCGACGACCCGAGGGGGGTCGCCGGTGAGCTCGGGCTCGGGAACGGTGGCCCGAGGCCTACCCGGACGGGCCACGGGGTTCTACTCTATCTGAGGTCGTGTGGGAGTGGAGCGGTGTGCTCGGAGCGGCTGGGGAAGGCCTATATATAGGCGAGCGAGAGGGGGGGGGATGGTGCTCCGCCGGTGACACCTGGCCGCGCCCGGCGATGAATTGGCATCAATGAGAGGGGGAGAAGAATACGGAGTCACGCGGGAGCTGTGGCCGAGCGGAGACGAGCACAGGGAGCTGGGGGTGGCGACGAGCACAGTGCGCACCGCATTGTGCCCTTGGCCAGACCGCGCCCATGCTCGCTGCGGCGAGCTCCGGCATCGGCGAGCACCAGGGGTGGACTGTGGAGATGAGGACGACGGTGGTGGCGAGGTTCGGTGCGCTTGGGCAGGCTCGGAAGCGAGCACGCGCTCTACAGAGCGCTCGGCGGCGTCTAGAGCACGCCGACTAACTGCCATGGCACGGTGTACACGCGTGGTCACCGTGCGAACCAATGTATGCGGGCTGACTTGGTGCCAAAATTCGTGTCTGGCGTGTTGATCGTGGTAGATAGAAGAGTTACCCATGGTTGGTTAATTTCCAGACGCAGTAGAATAAAAGTAACTAGCCTGGTAAGTTTCTAGACAGAAACTTTGAGAGCTTATTGAGGTAAAATGGTGAATAGGTGGAGGCTGTGCTTTGGAGGCTAGTCATGAGTTACTAAGGTGAATATGCTCAAAGAGTTTCAGAAGGATTGGAGCAAGTAAAATGGTAGTTGCTGTAGAAACTACAATTTCTGTCCAGAATGGAAAATATTTTCTGTAGCAAAAATATTCCAAAAAGTAGTGCAATATTTTTGCTCAGGAATGTGTCTTAGGGTCCAAAAAATATTTAGGAATTTCCTCCAAATTTTATGAGCCATAAAACTAGGGGTTGCTTTGGAGCACAAAGAATTTAGCTAGGGTTTGGGGGAGTAAAATGAATTTTTTTCAAATAAAAAATATTCCATGAAGTATATTGGGGTGGCCCAGAGGTATATGATAGTTTGAGATGGATAGGAGGCACTTGGGTGAAAGCCAAAGATACCCAAGTGTTGTAAGTCCATATGAAATGATTCCAAAATCCCAATATTTGAAATAGGTTCAAATAAAAATTTGGCAAATAGAAGAGGGCAAAAATCAGGCTGTCACAATGTGAATGCCTCCGGTGGTGTACCGGTATGTGCAATGAAACAAGAGTGACATGTATGAAAAGGTTATGCATGGTGGCCTTGCCACGAATACGATGTCAACTACATGATCATGCATGGCAATATGACAATATGATGTGTATCATATAAATGGAACGGTGGAAAGTTGCATGGCAATATATCTCGGAATGGCTATGGAAATGCCATGATAGGTAGGTATGGTGGCTGTTTTGAGGACCAATATGGTGGATGTTTTGAGGAAGGATATATAGTGGGTTTATGGCATCGGCGAAAGTTGCGCGGTACAAGAGAGGCTAGCAATGGTGGAAGGGTGAGAGTGCGTATAATCCATGGGGGGGGACTTATTGCAAAAATTTACGAGTGATCAAAACAAAGCAATCAACGCATGCCCCTAGGGGGGAGGTTGGTAGGAGTTAACCATCACGCGCCCTCGACCTCCACACAAAGGTTGACACTCTACAAATACCTCATGCTTTAACTTAGTCACACAACGGTTCACCATACGTGCATGCTATGTGAATCACTAACCTTAACACAAATATTTCTCAATTTCATAATCACTCCACTAGCATGACTTTAATATCACTATCCTTATGTCTCAAAACAATTATCAAGCATCCAACATCTCTTTCTATTCAATGCACTTGATGTGAAATTTTTTACTACATTGACATTGGATGTTTATCATGTGAAGACTAGTTCTTTAGCCTAAACACTTTAACATGCTATTTTAATAGACTATCAAATAGATCTAAGTGAAGCATGAGAGTTCAAAAATTTCTACAAAATATTACCACCACCATGCTCTAAAAGATATAAGTGAAGCACTAGAGCAAAAACTATTCAACTCAAAAGATATAAGTGAAGCACATAGAGTGTTCTAACAATTTCTAGGCCATATTTAACTCTATCAAATAGGTGTGTCCAGCAAGGACAATTGTGTCAAACTAACAAGCAAAGATTCAACTTATACAAGACGCTCCAAGAAAAACACATAGCATGTTGCGAATAAAAATATAGCTCCAAGTATAGTTACCGATGGATGAAGACGAAAGAGGGGATGCCTTCCCGGGGCATCCCCAAACTTAGGATTTTGATTATATTGAATTTACTTGGGGTGCCATGGGCATCCCCAAGCTTAGGCCTATGCTACTCCTTGTTCCATAGTCCATCAAAGCAATACTCAAAACTTGAAAACTTCACAACACAAAACTTAGACAAAAATTCTTGTGAGCTCCGTTAGTAAGAGAAAACAAACCACTACTCAAAGGTACAGCAAGGAATTCATTCATTGTTTTTATTGGTGTTAAACCTACTGTAATCCAAGTTCTCTATGGTTCATATCCTCCAATATTACTCAGAGATGCATCGGAATAAGCAAACAACACACGAAAAACAGAATCTGTCAAAGACAGAACAGTCTGTAGTAATCTGCTGGGTTCGCCTACTTCTGGAACTCCAAAAAATCCTAATTAAATTGGTAAATTTGCGCAATTTGTCTACCAATCAGCAGCAAAAAGAATCAACTAAAAAGAACGCTCCAGTAAAATCTGAATACTACTTTAGCGAGCGCCAACGATTCTGTTTTTCACAGCAAGATCGTATAAACTTCACACAAGTCCTACCAAAGGTTCTACTTGGCACAAACACTAAACAAAACATAAAAACACATCTAATCAGAGGCTAGATGCAATATTTATTCCCTAACAGCAGCAAAAGCAAAAAACATAAAATTGGGTTGCCTCCCAAAAAGCCCTATCGTTTTTCGCCCCTAGCTAGGCACGATACAAGATAGATCTAGGTATTGCCATCCTTCGAAGGCAATCCATAAGTGGCTCTCATGATAGATTCATATGGTAATTTGATTTTCTTTCTAGGAAAGTGTTCCATGCCTTCCCTTAACGGAAATTGGAATCTAATATTTCCTTCCTTCATATCAATAATTGCACCAATCGTTCTAAGGAAAGGTCTACCAAGAATAATAGGACATGAAGGATTGCAATCTATATCAAGAACAATGAAATCTGCGGGCACATAATTCCTATTGGCAACAATAAGAACATCATTAATTCTTCCCATAGGTTTCTTAATAGTGCAATCCGCAAGATGCAAATTTAAAGAACAATCATCAAGCTCATAGAACCCTAGCAAATCACATAAAGTTTTTGGGATAGTGGAGACACTAGCACCCAAATAACACAAAGCATAGCATTCATGATTTTTTTTGATAGTAGGTTCCCATTCATAATAAAGCTTTCTAGGTATAGAAACTTCCAACTCAAGTTTTTCTTCATAAGATTGCATCAAAGCATTGCTACCTCTTGAGCTTGCGTTGTATTCCCTCGAAGAGGAAAGGGAGATGCAGCACAGTAGCGTAAGTATTTCCCTCAGTTTTTGAGAACCAAGGTATCAATCCAGTAGGAGACCACGCGCCAGTCCCTCGCACCTGCACAAACAAATAAGAACTTCGCAGCCAGCGCGATAAGGGGTTGTCAATCCCTTTACGGTCACTTCCGAGAGTGAGATCTGATAGAGATGATAATTATATTTTTGGTATTTTTTGGTATAGAAACAGAAAGTAAAGAAAGCAAATAAACAACGGCAACAGAAATTGGCTAGTTGACGAGAAAGTAATATGATAAAGATAGACCCGGGGGCCATAGTTTTCTCTAGTGGCTTGTCTCATGATAGCGGTATTCTACGGCGGGTAAACAAATTACTGTCGAGCAATTTATAGAAAAGGGAATAATTATGAGACTATCTAGGCATGATCATTGTATATAGGCATCATGTCCGAGACAAGTAGAACGACTCCTGCCTGCATCTACTACTATTACTCCACCCATCGACCGCTATCCAGCATGCATCTAGTGTATTGAGTTCATACGAACAGAGTAAGGCCTTAAGCAAGATGACATGATGTAGAGGGATAAACTCAAGCAATATGATGAAAAACCCATCTTTTTATCCTCAATGAAAATAATACAATACGTGCCTTGCTGCCCCTACCGTCACTAGGAAAGGACACCGCAAGATTGAACCCAAAGCCAAGCACTTCTCCCATTGCAAGAACTATAGATCTAGTAGGCCAAACCA
Organism: Secale cereale; assembly: GCA_902687465.1. Lineage (NCBI taxonomy): Eukaryota > Viridiplantae > Streptophyta > Magnoliopsida > Poales > Poaceae > Secale > Secale cereale. Next base: position 660,191,495 of record LR738714.1, read on the forward strand.
AACCAATAATTCGAAGAGACTTGCAAGGATATTATGAGCACACATAAAAAGTTCAGAGAAGAACCAAATATCTTTCATAGATAACCTTGATCATAAACTCACAATTCATCGGATCTCGACAAACACACCGCAAAAAGAGATTACATCGAATAGATCTCCTCGAAGACCGAGGAGAACTTTGTATTGAGATCCAGAGAGAGAGAAGAAGCCATCTAGATACTAGTTATGGCCCCGAAGGTCTGTGGTAAACTACTCACAACTCATGGTGAGGGCGATGATGATGATGATGATGAAGGCCTCCGTGATGGATCCCCCTCCCGGAACAGGCTCCAAGATGGGATCTCCACGGGAACATAAGCTACGGCGGTGGAATTAGGGTTTTCTCTCTGCGTATGGAGTTTCTGGGGTACGTAGGTATATATAGGAAGAAGGGGGGCACCGGGGCGCGCCCCCCACCCTCGAGGGCTGGCCCTACGTCCCCTGACTTGGCCCCGAAGACTCCCGAGCGTGATTTCCTCCAAAAATATCTCTCGTGAAGGTTTCATTCCGTTTGGACTCCGTTTGATATTCCTTTTCTGCAAACCCTGAAATAGGCAAAAAACAGCAATCTGGACTGGGCCTTTGGGTTAGTAGGTTAGTCCCAAAAATGATATAAAAGTGAACGATAAAGCCCATTAAACATCGAAGACTTCATAAATAATAGCATGGAACAATAAAAAATTATAGATACGTTGGAGACGTATCAAGCATCCCCAAGCTTAATTCTTGCTCGTCCTCGAGTAGGTAAATGATAAAGAAAGAATTTTTGATGTGGAATGCTAACCAATATAGTTTTTTAATGTAATTCTCTTAATTGTGGCATGAATGTTCAGATCTGAAGGATTCAAGATAAAAGTCTATATTGACATAGGAAATAACAATACTTCAAGCAATACTAACAAAGCTATACTAACTCACGTCTTCTCAAAATACTATGGCTAAAGAAAGTTATCCCTACAAAATCATATAGTATTGGCTATGCTACCTTGTTATCACACTAAATATTGATATCATGCACAACCCCGATTTCAGCCAAGCATTTGTTTTCATGCTCTATCTTTTCAAACCATTCAACTTTCACGCAATACATGAGCGTGAGCCATGGATATAGCACTATGGGTGGAATAGAGGTGGTTGTGGAGAAGACAAAAAGAGGGAGATAGTCTCACATCGACTAGGCGTATCAACGGGCTATGGAGATTCCCAGCAATAGATATCAATGTGGGTGAGTAGGGATTGCCATGCAACGGATGCACTAGAGCTAAATATGAATGAAAGCTCAACAAAAGAAACTAGTGGGTGTGCATCCAACTTGCTTGCTCACGAAGACCTAGGGCATTTGAGGAAGCCCACCGTTGGAATATACAAGCCAAGTTCTATAGTGAAAATTCTCACTAGTATATGAAAGTGCCTAAGCATGAGACTCTCTACAATGAAGAACATGGTGCTACTTTGAAGCACAAGTGTGGAAAAAGATAGTAGCAATTGTCCCTTTTTCTTTTATTTTTTTCTTTTTTTCTTTTTCTTTTTTTCTTTTTTTTTGGGCCTTTCTTTTTTTTTTCTTTGGCCTTTCCTTTCTTTTCTTTTTTTGCGGAGGGGCTTTATAGATTCAGCCTTTCCTCCCATAGGACAATGCTCTAAAAATGATGATCATCACACTTTCATTACAACACAATATTACAACTCGATACTACAACAACAAAGTATGACTCTATATGAATGCCTCTGGCGGTGTACTGGTATGTGCAATGAAACAAGAGTGACATGTATGATAAATTATGCATGGGGGCCTTGCCACAAATACGATGTCAACTACATGATCATGCATGGCAATATGACAATATGATGTGTATCATATAAATGGAACGGTGGAAAGTTGCATGGCAATATATCTCGGAATGGCTATGGAAATGCCATGATAGGTAGGTATGGTGGCTGTTTTGAGGACCAATATGGTGGCTGTTTTGAGGAAGGATATATAGTGGGTTTATGGCACCAGCGAGAGTTGCGCGGTACAAGAGAGGCTAGCAATGATGGAAGGGTGAGAGTGCGTATAATCTATGGACTCAACATTAGTCATAAGAACTCATATACTTATTGCAAAAATTTACGAGTCATCAAAACAAAGCAATCAATGCATGCCCCTAGGGGGAGGTTGGTAGGAGTTAACCATCGCGCGCCCCCGACCTCCACACAAAGGTTGACACTCTACAAATACCTCATGCTTTAACTTACTCACATAACGGTTCACCATACGTGCATGCTACGGGAATCACTAACCTTGACACAAGTATTTCTCAATTCATAATAACTCCACTAGCATGACTCTAATATCACTATCCTCATGTCTCAAAACAATTACCAAGCATCCAACATCTCTTTCTATTCAATGCACTTGATGTGAATTTTTTTACTACATTGACATTGGATGTCTATCATGTGAAGACTAGTTTATTTCGCCTAAACACTTTACCATCATGTTTTAATGGACTCTCAAATAGATATAAGTGAAGCATGAGAGTTAAACAATTTCTACAAAATATTACCACCACCATGCTCTGAAAGATAAAAGTGAAGCACTAGAGTAAAAACTATTCAACTCAAAAGATATAAGTGAAGCACATAGAGTGTTCTAACAATTTCTAGGCCATATTTAACTCTCTCAAATAGGTGTGTCCTGCAAGGATGATTGTGACCAACTAACAAGCAAAGACTCAAATTATACAAGACGCTCCAAGCAAAACACATAGCATGTTGCGAATAAAAATATAGCTCCAAGTATACTTACCGATGGATGAAGACGAAAGAGGGGATGCCTTCCCGGGGCATCCCCAAGCTTAGGCTTTTGATTATCTTGAATTTACTTGGGGTTCCATGGTCATCCCCAAGCTTAGGCCTTTGCTACTCCTTGTTCCATAGTCCATCAAAGCAATACTCAAAACTTGAAAACTTCACAACACAAAACTTAGACAAAAATTCTCGTGAGCTCCGTTAGTAAGAGAAAGCAAACCACCACTCAAAGGTACAGCAAGGAATTCATTCTTTGTTTATATTGGTGTTAAACCTACTGTACTCCAAGTTCTCTATGGTTCATATCCTATAATATTACTCATAGATGCATCGGAATAAGCAAACAACACACGAAAAACAGAATCTGTGAAAAACAGAACAGTCTGTAGTAATCTGCTGGGTTCGCGTACTTATGGAACTCCAAAAAATTCAAACTGAATTGGTAAATTTGAGAAATTTGTCTAGCAATCAGCAGCAAAAAAAATCAACCAAAAAGCACGCTCCAGTAAAATCTGAAGACTACTTTAGCGAGCGCTAACGATTCTGTTTTTTACAGCAAGATCAAATAAACTTCACACAAGTCTTACCAAAGGTTCTACTTGGCACAAACACTAAACAAAACATGAAACCACATCTAATCAGAGGCTAGATGCAACATTTATTCCCTAACAGCAACAAAAGCAAAAAACACAAAATTGGGTTGCCTCCCAACAAGCGCTATCGTTTTACGCCCCTAGCTAGGCACGATACAAGATAAATCTAGGTATTGCCATCCTTGGAAGGCAATCCATAAGTGGCTCTCAAGTTAGATTCATATGGTGATTTGATTTTATTTCTAGGAAAGTGTTCCATGCCTTTCCTTAATGTAAATTGGAATCTAATATTTCCTTCCTTCATATCAATGATTGCACCAATCGTTCTAAGGAAAGGTCTACCAAGAATAATAGGACATGAAGGATTGCAATCTATATCAAGAACAATGAAATCCATGGGCACATAATTCCTATTGGCAACAATAAGAACATTATTAATTCTTCCCATAGGTTTCTTAATAGTGTAATCCGCAAGATGCAAATTTAAAGAACAATCATCAAGCTCATGGAACTCTAGCAAATCACGCAAAGTTTTTGGGATAGTGGAGACACTAGCACCCAAATCACACAAAGCATAGCATTCATGATCTATTATTTTTATTTTGATAGTAGGTTCCCATTCATCATAAAGCTTTCTAGGTATAGAAACTTCCAACTCAAGTTTTTCTTCATAAGATTGCATCAAAGCATCAACTATATGTTTAGTGAAAGCTTTTTGACTATAAGCATGCGGAGAATTTAGCACGGATTGCAACAAGGAAATACAATCAATCAAAGAGCAATTATCTTAATTGAATACCTTGAAATACAAAGTAGTGGGTTCATCACTATGCAAAGTTTTAATCTCTTCAATCCCACTTTTAGCAATTTTAGCATCAAGATCTAAAAACTCCGAATTACTAGGACACCTTGAAGCAGAATCATCTCCAATCCTATTATCATCAAGGTTGATACTAGAAAACAAGGATCTAATAGGAGACACATCAATAACTTTCAGATCTTCATCTTTATTTTCACGATAACTAGAAGAACACAATTTAATATAATCTTCTCTTTTAGCACGCATTCTAGCGGTTCTTTCTTTGCATTCATCAATGGAAATTCTCATGGCTTTGAGAGACTCATTGATATCATGCTTAGGTGGGATAGATCTAAGTTTCAAAGAATCAACATCAAGAGGAATTCTATCCACACTTCTAGCCAATTCATCAACCTTAAGCAATTTCTCTTCAAGCATAGCATTGAAATTCTTTTGCGAGATCATAAACTTCTTAACACTAGTTTCAAATTCAGAAGGCATCTTTCCATAAGTGTTGTTGTAGGAATTACCAAAATTATTAGAGGAATTACTAGGAAAAGGCCTAGGATTAAAATTACCTCTATATGCACTATTACCGAAATTATTCCTACCAACAAAATTCACATCCAAAGATTCATTTTTATTCTCAATCAAAGTGGACAAAGGCATATCATTAGGATCAGAAGAAGCACTCTTAGCAGCAAACAATTTCATAAGTTCATCCATCTTTCCACTCAAAACACTAATTTCTTCGATAGCATGCACTTTTTTACTAGTAGATCTTTTGGTGCGCCATTGAGAATAATTAACCATAATATTACCTAAGAGTTTGGTAGCTTCTCCTAAGGTAGTTTCCATGAAAGTGCCTCCGACAGCCGAATCTAAAAGAATTCTAGAAGCCAAATTCAAGCCAGCATAAAAGTTCTGAATAATCATCCATAGATTCAGACCATGTGTAGGGCAATTACATATCATTAATTTCATTCTCTCCCAAGCTTGTGCAACATGCTCATGATCTAGTTGTTTAAAATTCATAATATCGTTTCTAAGAGAGATGATCTTAGCAGGAGGGAAATACTTAGAGATAAAAGCATCTTTGCACTTATTCCACGAATTAATACTATTTCTAGGCAAAGAGGAGAACCAAGTTTTAGCACGATCTCTAAGTGAAAACGGAAATAACTTCAATTTAACAATATCGTTATCCGTATCCCTTTTCTTTTGCATATCACACAAATCAACAAAGTTGTTTAGATGGGTAGCGGCATCTTCACTAGGAAGGCCGGAGAATTGATCTTTCATGACAAGATTCAACAAAGCAGCATTGATCTCACAAGATTCAGCATCGGTAATAGTAGCAATCGGAGTGCTAATAAAATCATTGTTGTTCGTATTGGAGAAGTCACACAATTTGGTATTGTTCTGAGTCATAGTGACAAGAAAGCAATCCAACACACACAAGCAAACAAGAAGCAAGCGAACGAAAAACACACGGCGGAAGAAGGGCAACTAAAACGGCAAGGGTGAAGTGGGGGAGAGGAAAATGAGAGGCAAATAAATGTAATGCGAAGGATAAGGGTTTGTGATAGGTACTTGGTATATGACTTTTGCGTAAGCCTCCCCGGCAACGGCGCGAGAAATTCTTCTTGCTATCTCTTGAGCTTGCGTTGTATTCCCTCGAAGCGGAAAGGGAGATGCAACACAGTAGCGTAAGTATTTCCCTCAGTTTTTGAGAACCAATGTATCAATCTAGTAGGAGACCACGCGCCAGTCCCTTGCACCTGCACAAACAAATAAGAACTTCGCAGCCAACGCTATAAGGGGTTATCAATCCCTTTACAGTCACTTACAAGACTGAGATCTGATAGAGATGATAATTATATTTTTGGTATTTTTGGTATAGAAAACACAAAGTAAAGAAAGCAAATAAAAAATGGTAACATAAATTGGCTAATTGACGAGAAAGTAATATGATAAAGATAGACCTGGGGCCATAGTTTTCTCTAGTGGCTTCTCTCATGATAGCAGTATTCTACAGCGGGTAAACAAATTATTGTCAAGCAATTGATAGAAAAGTGAATAATTATGAGACTATCTAGGCATGATCATTGTATATACGCATCACGTCCGAGACAAGTAGAACGACTCCTGCCTGCATCTACTACTATTACTCCACCCATCGACCGCTATCCAGCATGCATCTAGTGTATTGAGTTCATACAAACAGAGTAACGCCTTAAGCGAGATGACATGATGTAGAGGGATAAACTCAAGCAATATGATGAAAACCCCATCTTTTTATCGTCGATGGCAACAATACAATACGTGCCTTGCTGTAGGACACTGCAAGATTGAACCCAAAGCCAAGCACTTCTCCCATTGCAAGAACTATAGATCTAGTAGGCCAAACCAAACCAATAATTCGAAGAGACTTGCAAGGATATTATGAGCACACATAAAAAGTTCAGAGAAGAACCAAATATCTTTCATAGATAACCTTGATCATAAACTCACAATTCATCGGATCTCGACAAACACACCGCAAAAAGAGATTACATCGAATAGATCTCCTCGAAGACCGAGGAGAACTTTGTATTGAGATCCAGAGAGAGAGAAGAAGCCATCTAGATACTAGTTATGGCCCCGAAGGTCTGTGGTAAACTACTCACAACTCATGGTGAGGGCGATGATGATGATGATGATGAAGGCCTCCGTGATGGATCCCCCTCCCGGAATAGACTCCAAGATGGGATCTCCACGGGAACAGAAGCTACAACGGTGGAATTAGGGTTTTCTATCTGCGTATGGAGTTTTTGGGGTACGTAGGTATATATAGGAAGAAGGAGGCCCCGGGGGCCGTGTGGGCCAGCCTCGAGGCAGGGGGCGCCCTGGGAAGGGGGGCGCGCCCCCCACCCTCGAGGGCTGGCCCTATGTCCCCTAACTTGGCCCCGAAGACTCCCAAGCTTGATTTCCTCCAAAAATATCTCTCGCGAAGGTTTCATTCCGTTTGAACTCCATTTGATATTCCTTTTCTGCAAAACCCTGAAATAGGCAAAAAAACAGCAATCTAGACTGGGCCTTTGGGTTAGTAGGTTAGTCCCAAAAATGATATAAAAGTGAATGATAAAGCCCATTAAACATCCAAGTCTTCATAAATAATAACATGGAACAATAAAAAATTATAGAAACGTTGGAGACGTATCAAGCATCAACTATATGTTTAGTGAAAGCTTTATTTTGACTATAAGCATGCGGAGAATTTAGCACGGATTGCAACAAGGAAATACAATCAATCAAAGAGCAATTATCATAATTGAATCCCTTGAAATCCAAAGTAGTGGGTTCATCACTATGCAAAGTTTTAATCTCTTCAATCCCACTTTTAGCAATTTTAGCATCAAGATCTAAAAACTCCGAATTATTGGGACACCTCAAAGCAGAATCTTCTCCAATCCTATTCTCATCAAGATGAATACTAGAAAACAAGGATCTAATAGGAGACACATCAATACCTTTCAGATCTTTATCATTATTTTCACGATAACTAGAAGAACATGATTTAATATAATCTTCTCTTTTAGCACGCATTCTAGCGGTTCTTTCTTTGCATTCATCAATGGAGATTCTCATGGCTTTGAGAGACTCATTGATATCATGCTTAGGTGGGGTAGATCTAAGTTTCAAAGAATCAACATCAAGAGTAATTCTGTCCACACTTCTAGCCAATTCATCAACTTTAAGCAATTTCTCTTCAAGCATAGCATTGAAATTCTTTTGCGAGATCATAAACTCCTTAACACTAGTTTCGAATTCAGAAGGCATCTTTCCATAAGAGTTGTTGTAGGAATTACCAAAATTATTAGAGAAATTACTAGGAAAAGGCCTAGGATTAAAATTACCTCTATAAGCATTGTTACCAAAACTATTCCTACCAACAAAATTCACATCCGAAGATTCATTGTTATTCTCAATCAAAGTGGATAAAGGCATATCATTAGGATTAGAAGAAGCACTCTTAGCAGCAAACAATTTCATAAGTTCATCCATCTTTCCACTCAAAACAATAATTTCTTCGATAGCATGTACTTTTTTACTAGTAGATCTTTCGGTGTGCCATTGAGAATAATTAACCATAATATTATCTAGGAGTTTGGTAGCTTCTCCTAAGGTAGTTTCCATGAAAGTGCCTCCGACGGCCAAATCTAAAAGATTTCTAGAAGCAAAATTCAAGCCAGCATAAAAATTCTGAATAATCATCCATAGATTCAAACCATGTGTAGGGCAATTACATATCATTAATTTCATTCTCTCCCAAGCTTGTGCAACATGCTCATGATCTAGTTGCTTAAAATTCATAATATCGTTTCTAAGAGAGATGATCTTAGCAGGAGGGAAATACTTAGAGATAAAAGCATCTTTGCACTTATTCCACGAATCAATACTATTTCTAGGCAAAGAAGAGAACCAAGTTTTAGCACGATCTCTTAGTGAAAACGGAAATAACTTCAATTTAACAATATCGTTATCCGTATCCCTTTTCTTTTGCATATAACACAAATCAACAAAGTTGTTTAGATGGGTAGCGGCATCTTCACTAGGAAGGCCGGAGAATTGATCTTTCATGACAAGATTCAACAAAGCAGCATTGATCTCACAAGATTCAGCATCGGTAATAGGAGCAATTGGAGTGCTAATAAAATCATTGTTGTTGGTATTGGAGAAGTCACACAATTTGGTATTGTTCTGAGCTATAGTGACAAGCAAGCAATTCAACACACACAAGCAAACAAGAAGAAAGCGAACGAGAAACACACGGCGGAAGAGGCGCGAATAAAACGGCAAGGGTGAAGTGGGGGAGAGGAAAATGAGAGGCAAATAAATGTAATGTGAAGGATAAGGGTTTGTGATAGGTACTTGGTATATGACTTTTGCTTAAGCCTCCCCGGCAACGGCGCCGGAAATGCTTCCTGGTACCTCTTGAGCTTGCGTTGTATTCCCTCGAAGAGGAAAGGGAGATGCATCACAGTAGCGTAAGTATTTCCCTTAGTTTTTGAGAACCAAGGTATCAATCCAGTAGGATACCACGCGCCAGTCCCTCGCACCTGCACAAACAAATAAGAACTTCGCAGCCAACGCGATAAGGGGTTGTCAATCCTTTATGGTCACTTACGAGAGTGAGATATGATAATTATATTTTTGGTATTTTTAGTTTAATAAAACAGCAAATAAAAGCGGTAAAAGTAAAGTAGATGTAGATTGATATGTTGAGAATAGACCCGGGGGCCATAGTTTTCTCTAGTGGCTTCTCTCATGATAGCGATATTCTACGGCGAGTAAACAAATTACTGTCGAGCAATTGATAGAAAAGCGAATAATTATGAGACTATCGAGGCATGATCATTGTATATAGGCATCATGTCCGAGACAAGTAGACCGACTCCTGCCTGCATCTACTACTATTACTCCACACATCGACCGCTATCCAGCATGCATATAGTATATTGAGTTCATACGAACAGAGTAACGCCTTAAGCAAGATGACATGATGTAGAGGGATAAACTCAAGATTTATGATGAAAACCCCATCTTCTTATCCTCGATGGCAACAATACAATACGTGCCTTGCTGCCCCTACTGTCATTGGGAAAGGACACCGCAAGATTGAACCCAAAGCCAAGCACATCTCCCAGTGCAAGAACTATAGATCTAGTAGGCCAAACCAAACCAATAATTCGAAGAGACTTGCAAGGATATTATGAGCACACATAAAAAGTTCAGAGAAGAACCAAATATCTTTCATAGATAACCTTGATCATAAACTCACAATTCATCGGATCTCGACAAACACACTGCAAAAAGAGATTACATTGAATAGATCTCCTCGAAGACCGAGGAGAACTTTGTATTGAGATCCAGAGAGAGAGAAGAAGCCATCTAGATAGTAGCTATGGACCCAAAGGTCTGTGGTAAACTACTCACAACTCATGGTGAGGGCGATGATGATGATGATGAAGGCCTCCGTGATGGATCCCCCTCCTGGAACAAGCTCCAAGATGGGATCTCCGCGGGAACAGAAGCTACGGCGGTGGAATTAGGGTTTTCTCTGTGCGTACGGAGTTTCTGGGGTACGTAGGTATATATAGGAAGAAGGAGGGCACCGGAGGCCGTGTGGGCCAGTCTCGAGGTAGGGGGGCGCGCCCCCACCCTCGAGGGCTGGCCCTTCGTCCCCTGAGTTGGTCCCGACGTTTCCCGAGCATGATTTCCTCCAAAAATATATCTCGCGAAGGTTTAATTCCATTTGGACTCCGTTTGATATTCCTTTTCTACAAAACCCTGAAATAGGAAAAAAACAATCTGGACTGGGCCTTTGGGTTAGTAGGTTAGTCCCAAAAATGATAAAAAAGTGAATGATAAAGGCCTTTAAACATCCAAGACTTCATAAATAATAGCATGGAACAATCAAAAATTATAGATACGCTGGAGACGTATCACAGGCCTCCCAAGAAGACGGCGGGCCGGAAGACTGCGGCCAAGGCGTGCGCGGTGGTGTTGTCAGAACTGTTCCAAGGAGACCTGGGAGCTGCTCTAGATTCGGCAGGAGCGGGCGCCAAGGCCAAGCGCTCCAAGGCGATCACGGCGCCGCAACGGGGCCCCAGCGCTCGGGCCAAGGCCAAGCTGGGTGATCTATCTTCCCTGGAAAGCGCCAAGCTTCGTACGGCTGACTAGAACCTGGAAGTTTTAGGTAATGCTCTTCCCTCTTATCGTATTCTTAACGCTTTCTCTGATGCACACCTAGCTCGTATCCTAGATGACAGCGGTGTTGTCTCCTCTGACCCTCACGGGGAACTTATATCGCTAGTGCGCGCGCGTGAAGAGGCCCAGGCGGCTTTGGCAGAAGCCGCGGCTCGGGATGAGCCTGGCACAGCCTGGGGAGGCACCAAAAGGTGATGGTGCCTCCTCATGTCCCGATGAGGAAGCCGAAGCAAGGGATGCTTCACTGCTTCCTTCTTCCAGCTGTCCCACGGCTCGGAAACGCGTGGCCAAAGCGGTGACCTCTCGCGGGGTTCGCCTCCGGAATCGTATCATCTGATCATGCGTTATCTCTTTTGGAATATCCGCGGGTGTGGTCACGAGGGTCGTCGTACTCAACTTAGGGACTACATGGCCAAAGAAAGTATTGATGTAGTTGCGCTCCAGGAAACCATTAAGGTTGATTTTTCATACCGAGACCTTTTGGCACTGGACCCCCTAAACCACTTCGATTGGCACTGGTTGCCCGCATCAGGACACTCGGGCGGCATCCTCATGGGTTGCAATCGGGATATATGTGAGGTACTTGCGTGGGAGCAAGGCACCTTTTTTGTGGCTGCTACGATTAGACATAACACATCCAGACTGATCTGGGTGGTTTTTTGTGTCTATGGCCCTGTGGACCACGCGCGTTCGCAACTCTTCCTGGACGAAGTCACAGCTTTGGTTGGGACGAAGCGTTTGGATAATCTGCCCCTGGTAGTGGGGGCGATTTCAATTTGATCCGCTCGGGTAACAATCGGGAGGACTGGACAAGGGTGTCTATGTTCAATAATGCCATCGCGGCGGCGGCTTTGCGTGAAGAGGCGCGAACAGGTGCCAGATTCACGTGGACTAACAAGCAGCTCGCCCCGGTCTGCAGTGTGCTCGACCGAGTCTTCTTTACGCCGGAATGGGAGGTCCTATTTCCCCTATGCACCTTGCTGGCAGAAACCCGCATTGGTTCCGACCACTTTCCTTTGATTTTCTCGTCGGGAGAAGAGAGAGCCAAACAGAGCAAAAGATTCTTCTTTGAATCTACATGGTTCGAAGCAGAGGGCTTCATCCCCATGGTGAACAATCGCTGGGAATCGATCTTAGCCCAGTTAAGGCCACAAAGGGGTCCAATCGAATGTTGGTCGGCTGCTGCTGCGGCTCTTTGTGCTTTTCTGTGTGGGTGGGGTGCTAACCTAGGCAGCGAGTCTAAACGAGAGCACGGTAGGCTTACGGCAGAGATTGCTATCCTAGACGCTCAGGCCGACGCCCGCTTGTTTTCGGAAGCCGAGTGGGCTCACCGATATGACCTTGAGCACAAAGTGTTAGCTATCCTTAGGGCCGAAGAGGAATACTGGCGCCGTAGGGGCGGTATCAAGTGGGTAACTAAGGGAGACGCAAACACGGGGTACTTCCACGCCTATGCTAATGGTAGAAAAGGTAAGTGCGACATTCTCCGCCTGCAGTCAGAGCAGGGCCTCCTTCTCTCTCGGGAGGATATCTCCCATCACATCTATGACTATTTCGTAGGTCTGCTGGGTACGACCGAGGCGAAAAGTCTTAGTATCCATGAGGATTTGTGGGATCCTCAGGATAAAGTTTCCCACCAGGAGAATGAGAGTTTGGCACTCTCCTTCCTTCCTGAAGAAGTTGACAAGGCTATCTGGGGTATGAAGAAAGGTATGCACCAGGCCTAGACGGTTGGCCAGTCGAGTTCTTTTGTAAATTCTGGCCTCAACTTCGTCCTATTTTCCTAGATATTGTCAACGGGTTTGCCCTGGGAACAGTTGATATTGCTCGCCTCAACTACGGAGTTATCAGCCTCATTCCCGAAGTAAAAGGAGATGACAATATGAAGCTGTTTAGACCTATTACACTAATTAACGTTCCTTTCAAAATTTGCGCCAAAGCTTATGCAACCCGGCTGGCCCCTGTTACCCAAAGAATCATCCTCAAAAGCCAAACCGCTTTTCTAAGAGGCCGCAATATTCTTGAGGGCCCAATTACTCTTCACGAAATAGTTCACGAGCTTAAAATCAAAAAGCAGACAGGGGTTCTGCTTAAGCTCGACTTCGAAAAAGCCTACGACCGGGTAAACTGGGAGTTTATACGGGAAGTCCTCCTCAAAAAAGGTTTTGAGGCTTGCTTTGTCCATCGCATTATGAATCTGATCAATTGTGGACATACGTCTATCTCCATCAATGGGGAGATGGGTAGATTTTTTCCGCAAAAAAAGGGGCTTAAGACAAGGAGATCCCATCTCCCCGCTTGTGTTCAATTTTGTTGTGGATGCCTTGTCTGCTATGTTAGCTAAGGCTCGCTCGTCCGGGCACATCAAGGGGCTGGTGCCGCATCTGATCCCGGGAGGGTTTACTCACCTGCAATATGCGGACGACACAATGTTGCTCTTTGAGCCTGACGACAATAGCATAGCCTCGATCAAGCTGCTTGTGCTTGCTTTCGAGCTACTCTCTAGGCTCAAAATCAACTTTCTTAAGAGCGAGGTCATAACCATGGGGATGGAGGACCAAGAAAGTAGACGAGTGGCCAATCTACTCAATTGCAAGCTAGGGAGCCTGCCTACCAAGTACCTTGGATTGCCAATTTCACCCAGTAGGATCTCCATTAAGGAGTGGGAACCTCTATATGGGAAGGTGGCGGGGAGAGTGAGCCCCTGGCGCAGGAGGTTTATGTCCTCTGCGACTAGACTAATCCTCACTAACTCTAGCCTGTCCTCCCTCCCTATGTTCACTATGGGAATGTTCCTGCTTGCGGATGGGGTACATGCGAAATTAGACACTCCCCGCTCCCGCTTCTTTTGGGAAGGAACGGGCATAAAGCGGAAGTACCACTTAGTTAAGTGGACTGCGGTGTGCCGCCCTTAGAAGTTTGGCGGACTGGGCATTTTGAATTCCAAACTCATGAACGTCGCCCTTCTTTCTCGATGGTGGTGGAGGTTATCCCAAAACGAGTCCGGCTTATGGGCTGACCTTCTCAAGGCAAAATGTTTCCCTAACGGCAACGTCTTCTCCGCAAACCGCTTGGGCTCCACATTCTGGAACGGGGTCCAGGCTGTGCGGTCTGCTTTCACCTTAGGGGCGAAATTCCAAGTCCGGGATGGACAGTCAACCCGCTTCTGGCTTGACCACTAGATTGGAAACTCCCCCCTCCGGCAGAGCCATCCGGCCGTGTTCCGTGTTGCCTCTAACACAGAGTTGATGGTGGACGATGCTCTGCGCTCCTCCCCTCCCTCGGTTTCATTCCTATGGGCTCTCCTTCCGCACGAGGATCAGGAATGGAACGAGGTGAAGAATCTGATTGGCCAACACGAGCCCCGCTTGGGTGCGGACGAGATCTCCTGGAAGCTCTCTTCCTCCGAAGTATTCTCTGTCAAGTCACTTTACAGCAAGCTGAATGAGGGCACCATGCTGGACATAGCTCGGGGGCTATGGAAGGCGGGTCTTCCATTGAAAATTAAAATTTTCCTGTGGCAGATGTTCCAGAACCGTCTCCCGACGACGGACAATGTGGCGGCTCGAAATGGCCCCTCGGACGGAGCATGTGTGCTGTGTGGTAGCATAGAGGATGCTAACCACGCTCTCTTCCAATGTCACCTTGCGAGATTTGCATGGAGCGCAGTTAGAGATGCTTTCCAACAAAACCGGAACCCAACATCGGGCGCCGGGCTTCTTCACATATTACGTTTGCAAAAGCGGTCTAGTGCTAGGATTACATGGCGCTGCGTAGGGGCGCTGCTATGGGCGCTGTGGACTACTCGCAATAAGATGACTATTGAAAAGAAATTCTCTTCCCACCCTGCTGACATACTATTCAAATGTCACCTTTTCTTGCAGAGTTGGATGTCTTTGGGGAAACCGCGTGATGAGGAGCGCATGATGGAGACGATGGCCAAGATCTGCAGCATCCAGACGGAAGCGCGCCATGCAACGACTCAAGAGTGATCTTACCATCGGTAGCTTGCATTTATTTTGTCTCTCCGCCTTGCCAGCCTGCGTGCTGATGAGTTAGCCAGCCTGTGTACTGCGATGTTGCCCCCTGAACCTTTTCGTCATCGGCCAGTTCGTTTGGTCTGTGTGTTCGTTTGTAGACCTTAACTTATGTGGTTGCCGTGAGACTTTATTAATTTAAAGCAAAGGCGTCTTCGTTCCAAAAAAAAAGTGTCTCACAATAACTTAATAAAATTATACAGGGCAGCTCTCCCTTCAGACTTAATTTGTTCCACGGTCGATGATGATAAAACCTATTTCTATCTGAAATTCTGAATCGTGGAACAAAATAGTTCCTTCATTATTTGTACTCCCTCCGTTCGGACTAGATACATCCATTTCAGAGACAAGTAATTCCGAACGGAGGGAGTAGCTAACAGCAGTGTATATGTTGATGTATCTAACCAATCAAATGAGCATGTAACAAATTTTAGACGCTCCGGAACATCTGCTACTAACAAGAACAAACATATACACTCCTGCATTCCGCACATATCCAAAGTTCCAGACCAGGTTCATAGATAAATGGACCAGTGGCACTGTGGCAGTACCAGACCAAACAGCAGCAGTTAAGTCAGACCTAGACACAAGCCTGTCATGGAATCAACAGAGCCAAGTGCAGGAATCCATCTCACCTAGGCACTACACAGATGAATCAACAGAACTAACCAAGCGCGGTGCCGCAATCGAGTTCACCTAGGCGGTGCCCTCGGCTGGCTCTGCTGGATCATGGTCGCTCTGCTCAAAAGGGGAAAGTCATCGAGACCTGGATCCGTACCGCAGGGGATCAAGGAATGCCGGCGTCGGGAGGGAGAAACCGAGCGGAGACGGCGGCGATCGTGGGCTGGTCTGGGATTGGGTGGCGGCCGGCGGCAGGAAACCGAGCTTTTTTTTTTTTAGGGACTCTCGCGGCGCCTTCGAGGGGGACTGGGGGAATTTTTTTCAGGGGGGCTGGAGGAGTGGGCTTCAGAGCAGAGCCTTGGGCTGTCCCTCACATTATACTGGCCCAAATAAGTCTTACTCTGCATCTGTATTTCCTTTAGTAAATAAAAGCACCTGTATTTCAAGCTTGAACTTGTTGCCGAGTAGCTTAATTTGTTCATAATGTCAGATATGCAGAGCCAAAAATACCACCTGGGTCAGATCAACGAACACAAGCGTGATCCATTTTAGTGTGAAATTTCGAAGTATCTTTTTGTTTTCGCGAGAAAATTTCCGATCTATTCATCTTCAATCATGGCAGTACAACGAATACCAAAAATAATAGAAATTACATTCATATCCGTAGATCACCAAGCGACAACTACCAGCACTGAAGCGAGCCGAAGGCGCGCCGCCGTCATCACCCCTCCATCGCCGGAGTCGGGCACAACTTGTTGTAGTAGACAGTCGGGAAGTCGTCGTGCTAAGGCCCAGTAGAACCAGCACATCAGAACAGCAACCGCCGCAGATGAAGAATAACATAGATCAGAAAGATCCAATCCGAAGACACACGAACGTAGACGAACAACGACGAGATCCGAGCAAATCCACCAAAGATAGATCCACCGGAGACACACCTCCACACGCCCACCAACGATGCTAGACGCATCGCCGGAACGGGGGCTAGGCGGGGAGACCTTTATTCCATCTTCAGGGAGCCACCGCCGTCTCGTCTTCCTGAGCAGGACACAAACCCTAGCAAAACTGAAAGAAACGATTAAAAACAGAGCCCTCCCGTCGACCCTTGCTGAGATCCACCGCGCCCCCATGGCCCTAAGGCCACCGGAGAGGAGGCGGACCTGCTGCGGCGTCGGCGGAAGACAAAAACCCTAGCTTTTCGTGGAGGAGGAGAAGGAGGCAACGGCGGCTACGTATTCATCGTTTCGTTACAACCATGAAATTTCGAAGTATCTTCTACCACTAAAGGCATTTTTAAAGCGGACCCGTAAACTTCCCGCAATCATCCGGACCTCGCTACTCGGACCGCGGAAGTCATCGAAAGAGGTCTTGTATCGGTCCGCGGACGGTCCGGATGTGATTTCTCCCGCAAAACAGAGACAAAAATTAGGGAGGTTTACGGGAGTCCGGACACGAGAAACGTACGAATCTGACACCCCAGGCCCACCCAAAACCATTGCCGGACCACGCGACTCCCTCCTCCCCATTTTCTCTCCTTCCATCTTTCTCTCTTACCATCGTCGCCGCTCCACCACGCCACACCCCTGTCGGAAATCTGCATCTTCGTCACCTTCGACGATCTAGCAGGGCTCCCCGCCGCTTCTCCTCCATCTCCATTCAACCCCCTGTCCTTCGGCAGTCCCGCAAGGTACCATTCTCTCCGGCAACTGTTCGATGAATCGCCGGAGCTAAACATAGTTATCATTTTCTTGTCTGTAGCAATGCATCATCGCCGTCTCATCGAAGTACCTTTGTCAGAACCATCTCAAACCCAGTTGGCCAAAAAAGACTCACTTTGCCCAAAGACAAGAAGCAGCTAGAAAGGATGTCAAGAGGGCATTTGGAGTTCTCCAGGCCCGTTTTACAGTCGTTCGTAGACCTGCAAAACAATGGGATCCGGAGACCTTGTGGGAGGTGATGACTGTTGTGTAATCATGCACAACATGGTCGTCAAGGATGAGGGTGACGATGCTGCCGTAGCTCTGGAATTTAAGAACATGGATGATCCTATCCAACTTGCGAACCAGAATCCGGACACATTTGAGGACTTTATTCAAATGCATCAATAAATTCGGCATCGACCAACTCACGAGCAGGTCAAGGAAGATCTGATTGAGCATCAGTGGGGGTGAAAGGGAACAACAATGTTGGGATGTAAATATTTGAACTTTTTCAAATTTAAAATTTAAACTAGTGTTGCATGTAGCTATTTAAACTTGTGTGCCCTTTGCATGCGGCTCCTTGATCGTGCGGACTGGAAAAATTCAGAAGGCCGGATGTATGCGGCTCTAGTTGGATGTCGACCTCCTGCACCCGTGTCCACGGACTAGTCCTCTTGTCCGCGGATAGATGCGGGAGGTTTTTTGCGGGTTGCAATTGGAGATGTCCTGACCCCACGAAAGAAGCACTGATTTGCTATACGTTGATGTAGATGCTCTTACTCTGCATCTGTATTTCCCTTTAGCAGGCAGCACTGGCATGGCAGCAACAGCTGTTCAAAAAAACAAAACAAAAAACAGAGCACTGCATCCGTACTTCACAAGAAAACTTCATTATCAGTAGCTTAATTTGTTTATAGGTCAGATATGCAGAGCCAAGAAACACCACCAGGGTCAGATGAACAAACACAAGGCTGACTCATTTTACCGTCAAATTTGAGAGTATCTTGTACCACCAACCCCACCAAAGAAGCACCGATTCCAGAGCAGAGCCAAGTTTTCTTTCCATCCATCCACACAGAGCAAAACACTTAAAAAAGAAAGTCAGACAAGGAGCACCAAATCCCTTTCCACAGAAAAGACCAGCAAAGGCGTCAAAGCAGTAGAATAGCATTACCCTAGGCTCAATCATCGCCCCGATCTCACTCACCGTTACCCGGTGGACGGTGAATCGGAATCCACGGCGCGGCATTATTCTTCTGGACTGGATGAAGCTAAGCTAGGGATGCAGCTAGGATCCACGGAAATTGCAGTATACATATGTTCCAAGGAGCAGATATTTTCCTCTGAAGAAACGATCGCTATCTCCGTCTCCGATGATATATCTTTCTGGCCGGCGCCGATCGTCGCCGTCGCTGTCGCTGTCCCATCCGACCCGTCGCCGTCGCCAAATTTTCGGGCGCGCGGCGGGAGAAGGAAGGAAGGCGGCCCCGTCCCATGCTGTGCCGTCGCCGGGGCCCGCACGGCACCACTGCCGGAAATTCCCGTCGGCGGCCGCGTAGGCGCTACGTAGTGCGGTGCGGGCATATATCCTGCGTCGCGTTGAGCTCTGAAGAAAGAGAAGTGGACAACCCATACTGCACGAAATATCAGCCCGATCGTTGTAGCCATTCGTTCCAGCCATGAAACGAGCCGAGAAAGGGCGTCAAGATGGCCGGGGTTTCTGTGGTGATCGCGGGTGCAGGTGAGGCGTGAAGTGTGAACCGGTGCTAAGCTGGGAATCTGCCGCCACAATTATAAAACCCAAACGTACGTGCGGCTGTAACTTGTGGTAGCCGTCCTAGTCTCGCAAGCCATCATCTCCCTGATCGCGATTCGCGGACCCACCAACGGTTCTATTCTTGGCAGTGGTTTATTTATTATACAGCTGATATATGGTAGAATTCTGAACTGATCTCCAGAACGTCCTTGGGTCTTGGGGGCTCGAGAAATTGTGTAGCAAGCACGCACGCGGGGGGTGGATGCTTCGGCTGCAAGGAATGGATGGCCAGGTGATGGGCGCATAAAAAATGTTTCGACTGGAGATAGATATGGATTGGATGGAGACGACCTAATGTAGTACAGTGCCAATTGCTGGGTGTGTAGTGGAACGCCCATGACCGAAAGGCCGCCAAAAGCATCATTGACTTGAAAAGGTCTTGCACTCAACTTTAGAGGTGTCCATCACAATTTTCTTGAAAACTGCCCCACCTTGGGCTAGAAGCAGCTCCATATTTTCAGGATATTTTGAGATGGGCTTTGATAGAATTATTATCAAGTGCAATTGACTTTAGGCCATTGAAATTACGAACGAAGAAGGTTTCTCACCAATAGTAGTTGCTCCATATTTTGAGGATGTATACAGATTACTACTTTTAGTAAAGTTGAATTCTTGTTCTGTAATAGGGATGCCAATTCTATTGCTCATGACTTAGCTAGGGACGCGGATCACAATCACAATGTTTTGGTTAATGAACCTCCTAGTTTTATTATTTCCTTGCTTATGGCTGATGTAACAACTATTGATAGTGATAAAATGAGCCATGATGGCATTCCCGCAAAAAAAAAGACTGCTCGGATTACATTGAGGGTGCATCAAATAAGTAAAATTACAACAAGGTCTCTAAATGAGACATGTGCAATAAAATTAGCACACATCATAAAGAACAACTCGAGTTGCCTTAGTAGCATCAACCGACCACGAGTTCACCATGAGCCGACTAAGAACGAAAGTAGTCATTGTTGTCACTAGAAAGTCAAGGGACAGAGCATGCAAACTATTTTCGGGAATGGAGGGAGCACCGGTCTCCGGAGCCAAAGGTAAAGCAGATCACCATGCTCAAGAGGCCACCAAGGGCCAATCCATGCTGCCGAAACCAAGGATGAAGAAGGAGCACTTGCACCGACGAGCCGGATCAATTGTCTCAGGCTGGGCACGCCTATAGAGACCCACACACATATGTGATGTAAAATCAAGATACAAAAAATGCATATCAACTTTGAGTTACTACTAAAGTTCACCTATCTACTACCGGCCATTACTACAAATCAACCGACTGATTTCTTTAGAAAATCAGTCGGGTCCTCGGCCGTCAGATCTGTTGCTCATGGACCCTTCGATCGGTCAACGCAATCAGCTGAACCACTGCAGGTCTGCAGCCGCACCCCCTCCCCAACCGACGGACTAACCAGTGCACTGCAGCTCCGCAGTCGGCGTGCATCACAACGCCCGCTGCACCGCACCTCCGCTCCGCCCTCTGCCGCCGGCGCGCAGCACAACGCCCGCTGCACTGCAGCTCCCCCCACCCACCGACGTGTTGAACTGCAACTCCGTCGCTCTGCTCCGCCGCTGGCGCGCAGCACAACACTCGCTGCATTGCAGCTCTGCACCGCCCGCCGGTGTGCTGCACTGCAGCTCCGTTGCTCTGCTTGGCCCACCGGCGTGCTGCACTGCAGCTCCGTCGCTTCGCTCCACCGTCGGCACGCAGCACAACGCCTGCTGCACTGCACCTCCGCCCCGCCCACCAGCGTGTTGCACTGTAGCTCCGTCGCTCCGCCGACACGCCGACATTTCGCACGCTGCGTGGAAGGATCCCTCGCCGCCGACGATGCGGCCGCTCCCGCCGTTGCAGTGCCGGCCACGGCTGCGGCGTCGGCAAGCCGTGTGGTTGCAAAGTCGGCGACAACAGCCACTGTCACGCACTAGATTGCAGCAGCCCACCGGATACAGCACCAGCTACCCCGGTTGCAGCGCCCCAGCAAGATTCCGTGGTTGAAGCGCTGCCGCTAGCGGCGCTCCCATGGCCTGCAGCGCCGACGAGATTTAAGATATTGGGCAGAGTGGTTTGCGGTCAACATGTACTAGTGTATAGGGAGAGGAAGACGTGTGGTCGAGAGCTTCTCGGTTGGCATAAGGGCATGTACAATGCATAGCCCCAGGGTGATGCCTCACATGACATGTAGGATCGGATAACAGATAAAGTAGGTTCGGATAGGGAAGCGGGATCCTCTCCAGGAGGCGGGTGCTTGTAGTGAAAAAGTGTGGTCTGATGTCAAAAGCTGAAAAGGTTGGAGTGAAAAGTAGAGATGCATGTGTATTAGAGCCTTTATTTTCTATTTCTTAATAAGGTCCACTAGAGGTAGCTTGCATTGAGGAGAAAAACAAAATGTAGATGTCTCAAACTACTTTTTATCATGGGGCATATGTATTCATATGCCACCATTGTACATGCCCTAAGAGCAATGGGCAGGGAGCTGTGGTGTGCGGGTCCCACCAGGACGCGTGGCAAGCGTTAGAGGAGGCTTACGTCCGAATAGATGCGGTTGATCTAGATAGTTTTCCATCTACTACCTAGGTAAACTAATATAAGAGTGTTTAGCGCTTTTATATTAATTTACGGAGGGAGTATTTTATTATACTTTAGAATCGCTTGTCTTTTAAACTGAACTATATTTTTCTTCTTCTGAAACGCAATTGAACTATCAAATATGTTTATATTTGCACTAGATCCTATTTTAGGTGGTTTGAAGCTAACATTGTCAGCAATGTCGAATCACTTATTTATGTATGGAAATACACCTTTGCTAGTGCTTCCTGCATGTGGATATGCTATAAATATGAAGAATTCGATAACAAAACAAATCAAATGCTAGATTTAAAAAAATTAAACCCACGCTACATCATGCACAATTTGTGTATGAGCAATAACGACATGTGTTTAGACACTAAATAATACTAGAGGATACCCCATGTGTTACTGCAGGAATTGGTTTATAAAAATTTAGGTTGATAGCATGAGAACCAAAATTAACAATACCCTCCTATTCATATTAATTGTAGCTGATTTAGTATAATTTGTACTGAATCAACACTAATATGGATCAAAGGGAGTATTATATTTGGTTATGTATAGTTGTAATAATATTTACTGGATATAAGTAGAATAATTAAATTTAAGATATTTTTCCATGTATGGTTGAATTTTATGGTGGTTCTTTTTCCATGCATGATTGTATGTTGAGGTGAGCCTTATTCCATTCATTAATTATAATATGAGGTATCATGTTTGCATGTTGACATAAATAAGTTAGTGGGAATAACTCTCTTAGGTATATATAGGATTTGTATCTGTATGCCTATAAATAATTCACAAAAAAACTAATGATTCACAAATAAACAATGCTATTTTACTACTCCCTCCGTCCGAAAATACTTGTCATCAAAATGGACAAAAAGAGATGTATCTAGAACTAAAATACATCTAGATACATCCCCTTTTATTCATTTTGATGACAAGTATTTCCGGACGGAGGGAGTATATAGTTATGAGGCGTGTGGTATGTTGAATGTACTCTCTCCTTGCACATTTTAAAATGTTTTAGCGTTTGTCTAGGGCACATCTAAATGTGACATAGTTTTTGCACATCTAAGTGACACAATCCAAGTATGGAAAGAAAAAGCAAAAAAAAGGAAAAAAAAAGAAATTCCCTCACGAATGTCCGCGTAAGATCAGTGACATAGCACTTAGATGTTCAATACTTATAGCACATCTAGATGTGTTTAGCCAAACTGAGTGTTTTACTCAATTTAATCCCTGCACTCCATTGTTTTTTTGGGATATCTTTAGAAGATTTGCTTTTTTGGGTTTCTTTTCCGGAATGCCCTGACAAGATTTAAGATTTTCGGAAGCATGAAGTCTTTCTTTTTCCTCCAGGGTTTTCTCGTCTAAAAAATGTGTATGTTTCCATCCATTTTGCTCATGTTATTTGCACGGCAAGGTGCTTACAATACACAAGTGCTGCCACGTGTCTTGGAATTGAGTTTAAGACTGCCTGGGATAAGATCAATCATCAGAACGGTAAAGTTAAGTGATTCGGCAAATTGGCAAATGGCAATACATACATTGCTAAACACAAAAGGGTCTGATGCATACTCCCTCCGTCCCAAAATAAATATCTTAACTTTGCACTGGAGATAGTACAAAGTTGTATTAAGTTTGAACCATTTATTTTTGGACGGAGGGAGCACTAGAGTGATAAGCAAGTACGTCGAGCGGAGCATCTGTGTGGTGCATCGAGAAACCGCGCGCGTCCTCTCGGTTGACAAGCGGCCGGCGATGATCGAGAAGCAAACGCACTTCCCCACAACCGCACTGGACTGGACGTCAGGAGTGAGCGGGAAGCAAACGTGTCGTCGCCAAAACGAATTACTACTACAAGCAGGCAGGCAGGGGGCATTTTCACTGTTTTGACCCGGTTGCTTAAGTTTAGCACGATTTGACCCTACATCGAAAATATTTTTGGATCTGACCCATTTCAAAACGCCATCAACTATGGCGTTTTGGTTACATGGGAGACGCCACAGTCTATAGCGTTTGACTCCGGTCAATACACGCTAGCGTCAGGGGATGGCGTTTACCCAAAACGCCATAGCTCTTGGCGTTTGGCCTAGCCCATTCTATAACACAAATAGTAACTAAACAAATGATCACTGGACATGAGATGTGCTTGCTAGCATGTGCAACTATGTACTAGAATAAAAGATTTTGAGTGTTGGAAGAAACGTTATAATTACATGTTTTTTTACTTATGAACTGACTCCTTATTTAATGTAATCAGGTTTGTTATTTCACATCTAGATGTGAGATATTATCTCACATCTAACTCTTTCATCCTAGTGTTAGAAAAACTCTCTCACCCTAGTTTTTTTTAAGTCTTTCATGAATGAATTTGAAGGATGAGGGAGCATTTAGATGTGATATAGACAGACCCTAATGTAATTAGTAGTAATGTTCAGTTCTAGCTAATTCCATATTTTTAGTTAGCGGATTTTGTATTTTTATTTGACCTGTGAGCTAACTATTATTCATTGTAATTAGTAGCAACGTTTGGACTCTAACTAATTCAGGATTGTTAGTTGGCTCGTAATTAATCAGACAATATTACATAAGTTTAATTAAAATAACAATGAAACTACATGAGGTACCGGACGGTGAGCTCATATACATGGCCGCCCTGGCCGGTGACACCTCCGTCGTCCTCTGATCCGCTGTTGCTGTCGGCGGTGCCATCGTATGAGCCGCGAAAGGGCACGATGGCCCTGACTGGCTGCCGCCTGGTGGTTGCGATGCAGCCGATTGGCTTCCTCCGCTGCCTGGACTAGTCCTCGTCCCAGGCCAATGTGAAGCAGAGGTCTGCCCAAACGCAGTATAGGGTGACATTTGACGTCGCGAACGCGGCCATGAGTTGTGCATGGCACCACTCCTGTGGCGTTACCTCCTTGTCGAACGCTGTCACAATGCTCCGCTGCAATGTGTCGACGCCTCCGCGACTGAGGTAATATAGGAGGCACCTGCATGTGTGCCGACGCCTCCGCAGCTGAGGTAATAGAGGAGGCACCTGCATGTGTCTACGATCGCCAGGGATGGCTCCTTCTTATTCATGGCATACGGGCATGGATTGTGGTGCCCTCACCTTGTCGCACTAGAGGCAGCTCAGCAATGACGCTGGTCGGAGGAGGTCCCGATTTGCTGCCGATTTGCAGAAATGAACCCGGTCCACA
The DNA here is from genome assembly GCA_902687465.1 of Secale cereale. Taxonomy (NCBI): domain Eukaryota; kingdom Viridiplantae; phylum Streptophyta; class Magnoliopsida; order Poales; family Poaceae; genus Secale; species Secale cereale. Next base: position 660,216,424 of record LR738714.1, read on the forward strand.
CGTAGTTTTGTTTATGTTTTTTGTTTTAATTAAACTTATGAAATAATATCTGGTTAATTGCAGGCCAACTAACAATGCTGAATTAGGTATGGGACAAACATTGCTACTCCCTCCGTTCCACAATGTAGTGCCTATAGATTTTTGTGAAAGTCAAACTTTACCAACTTTGACCAACTGTATAGAGAAAACTGTCTACATCTACAATACCAAACATGTACATTCTGAAAATATAACTCATGATGTATCCAATGATGTGCATTTGGTATTCTAGATGTACATACTTTTCTCTATAAATATGGTCAAAGTTTGTAACGTTTGATTTTTGTAAAAATCTATAGGCACTACATTATGGAACGGAGGGAGTACTAATTACAGTGATTAATCAGTCAGCTCAGATGTCAAAAAAAAAAAAAACCACGGACGAACAATATGGAATTAGTTAGAGCGAAACATTATCACTACAAATTACACTAAATAATCAAACAGTTCATAATTCAAAATAAAAGTATAATTAAAATGCTTGTTACATTACTCGAAACCTTTGATTCTAGTACGCAGTTGCACACGCTAGCAAACATATCTCAAGTCCATTTGATCATTTGTTTAGTTGCTAATTACGGGGTTGGGCCAAATGCCAAGAGAGTGGCGTCCTAGGCAAACGCCAGCCCCTATGACGTCTAGCTTTGCCACATCAGCTTCAGCTATTGTGTGTGGGCCAGAGTCAAACGTCATAGGCTGTGGCGTCTTTCGTGTAACCAAAACGCCGTAGTTGACGGCGTTTTGAAATGGGTCAGATCCGAAAATATTTTCGATGTAAGGTCAAATCGTGCTAAACTTAAGCAATCGGGTCAAAAAAGTGAAAATGTCCCAGGCAGGCAGCTAGACACAAGCAAACGTGTCACGGCGACAAACGGATCGGTCACAAGCAGCTTAATAGACAAGCAAACGTGTCGCATAACTCCCGCCGTGTCGTGTCGAGCTGAGCCGGGACCCGGGAGTAAAAAACTCGCGGGCCCGCTACGTGTCCGCCTCCCGCGCGACACGCGCTGCGTCCGGCCGGCAGACGACGATCGATGCCTGGACGACGGGGACAGCCGAATCCGCTCCGCTCGCCGCCGTCAACCTTGGCCGGAATAGTCAGATATTGTCAGTGTTGTTTAATCGCGGCTGCCTTTGCCTACGTGTGCGCGCCGCTCCCGCTGACGTGAAGCTGACGAGCGATATGCTTTCCTTCCTTGCGTGATGCGTCCATCTTCGTTGGGGTTGAGCAGGCCCTGTGGTCGAGGAGTGGCGCACCGCCTCTCCTTTCCTTTTCTTCCCATCGACCGGTGGTGGTTCGGTCGCGGTGGTTGCGTCGCGCACATCCGATCCGATCCTATCTTTTTTCCCTCGTGCTCTTATATCTTCTTCCGTCCGTCCGTCAATGATGACGCGACTCGCCGAGCTGTATGGTATGGTTGACCTAGGCTGGCTAGCTGATGGTGCCTTAATTGGCAATCAAGCCGGGAAGTCGACCCTAGCTAGCTCGATCGGTTGACTCTTTCCTTGTACTGGTCGCACCGTTCCGGACACCGATCGATCGGTCCGTGGATGGGGCCACGATGAGAAGATGGAATGGCCTCCTCGTTTCATCCCCACATACACATTCCTATTCCTTCGCGGAAATGCTTGAGTTACTTTCCATTCCTACGCACACAATGACACAAATAAATAAAACAAATGACACAAATGACAACCGAAAATCCCACATCTACGAACTAAACCTCTCGCCCTTTGAATTTCAAGGGGTGGGCCCGCCCTATAGCCACGGGCCAAACATCATTCCGTCAGCTGGACCGTTGCTTAACACCACCCCTCCCACCCCCTCTAATTGATGCGGAATTTCACTCGAGGAAGTGATACTCGAGGTGCCAAGGACGACCGTGATGGAATACAATAGAGGAATTAATAAGGGATCGACTCTACTGGAGTTTATATGTACGTACGTATTTTTCCCGGGACATCACAGGGTGGAAGAGCTGGGTTTGTTTTGCAGGATCGGCTCTGCAGGCTGTTGACCCACATGATTAAGATTGGAAATTGATCTCACACATACAATCTAATCATGGCACATGACTCACACATGTGTGCTAGGGACTAGTATATTCAGACTCGGAAAACTGGCATGTTTTATCGTGGTTGTAACATTGCACATGAGTCATACGGATCTTTCCGGAAAACAAGTGGAATAATAAACCACCTGGACGTGGAGTCTATAAATAGGTCCCTACCCTCTAGCCTCAATACGCATTGTGAGCGGCACCACGGAAAAGACAGAGGAATTAAAGGGTAGACCGTATAGCCCACAATTCTTAACATTGGCATCCGAGCCGATTAGGGTTAACGACGTCTTCGTCAACTCGATCGATCCATATGTAATCAACTCCGCTGCGTACTCTGTCGATCTACACCAAGGTCTGCTTGGGAGCTATCGATCTGTTGTCTCGCTACGGATTGATGTGCGCGGCTCCGTACACTAGTAGCTCCAGATCGATTTGATCTGCAAGTTCGCCGCCAAACCAGCTTGCCTTCTCGCTCGTCGGTCTCGCCGTCCTCGTGCCGAACCGGCACGTCCTACCGCGCCCTACGGATCTCATGGAAACCGAGCGTCCTCCAGCTGCACCACGTTTGATCACGGCCTCGCTCATCACCGCCCCCGTCATCGTCGTCCGCTGCATCACCCGCGTCGCCAAGTCGCCGCAGGGAATCACTTGAGGCTAACTGTATACCTGGTTGAGAGGAAAACTAGGTCATGAGGCTTGCACGCCGATCGCTGACGCACTTGCGACAGGCAAGGAAATCGAATGGAACTAGCGGCCATGTGAATCCATCCAAGGAAGCATCCAAGGTCCAAGTCCCGAGGAAGCCATCTTCATCAACACGAGGCTGTCAGATCAATTGCTAGTATGCTGCTGCTACTACTACTAGTAGTATACTCCGGTTTCGTATACTCCACCTAAAGCCTATTTTGATCAGATTAGTATTTGGTTGACGCTGAAGTCAAACTCTCCTCTGGCTTCTTTATTTATCTTGCACGGGAGAGGAAAGGAAAAGCATGTATGTGTGATCTATCACTCAGATTGAGGAAGGAGTGCAGGAAATCTCTCACCACGGCAGAACAAGGATGCTTGTTTGTTATACAGCACTACTTGCATATTCACGGGAATTGATGAACTGAGTCAGCAAGCTCCTGCTATTTGCCTGTTTCGATCTTCTGCAATTTTCACGGTTGTAGTAATCAATGAATTTATTCGTATGCACGTCAAAGTCTTCATGAGTATTCTTCGTCGGGTTCTCAAATCGGTAACACTTTTCTTCCAGTGACATTAAACAATGTTTTCCTTGGTTATTTAGAATCCAAAGATTGGATGGACCCGTTATCACGGTTTGGAAGGGGTTACGGTCTTTTTTTTTTATGAACAAAGTTGATTATTGGTTAAAACAAACCGGAACAGGCCAAATTAAAATGTCGCTGTTGAAGAAAAGGAAACATATATTGAAGCATATTTGACTTAGACAAGGATATCAAATGGCTTCTGCGTACTTATCTCAGGATAAATTTTTTTTTTGGGGGACTGTTGAAAATCATATGAACAAATTGCATGGAAAATTAGTGCAAATTGGAATATATATTTTTTCGACATCTGTCGGATACACATATTGCTCGGTATATATTGGTTAGTTTAAACTCTATGCCGAATTGATTGAAATAATTGAATTTTCAATTTACGTTCATTTAATATGTGACATGGGATGTTATTTGCTCTATGGAGGAAGATAGAAACTCTCTGAGGGAAGGATCTGACCAAATATTATTGGTTGCATCTCAAAGAGGAAGATATAATATTTTATCAATCCAATTGGCAAAGAGGAGGGTATGTCTATACTTCCTATTCACGGAATTTTTTCATTTACCACTATTTTTTCAAAATAGTTCTGTTACACGTTCTGGTTATATATCATATACTTCCATGCACACAACTCCAAGGAAGTGCTAAAGTTAATAAACTTGGAATTGGAAATTATGCCCTCAAACTCCGTTCTTGAGGAAAATTACCATTGATGGATATGCTATTATACTAACCTTGCATGAGAAGGAATTTAAAACGTGTCTATTATGACAATCACTTATTTATGGAGGAAGATGGGAACCACTCAAGGAAAATTAAGGAAATTTGCTCTCACTTAACGGCATGCACATTGTTAATACTTGCATTAAATATGTATATGTCACTATCTTTTTTTTCGAATAGTTGGATTGTGGATTTAAGCTTCTATGTATTATATTGCTGGAATACGATAGCAATTTTTGGCTTGCTAATATTACCAAAGAAAATTACATAGAATGTGTGTTTTGTCATTGCTAACAAATGCTATACACTTTGGAATTGGAAATTTTGCCATTGAACTCCTTGGTGGAGGAAAAGTTTCATTGTTATACGACACTCTATGTGCAACTTCATTGTGAACGGGTTTAATCTATGCTTCTATTTTGGAGCCCAATGTTTATTAAATACTATTTGGAAAAGGATGACTGGAAATATTGCTCAATGATAAAATCAGTGCATTATGGAATTTCTCACAATGGTCCATTCTTTCTAGGTGGTCCATTGGAAGTTAGCAACCCAATTTTTGTTTGGGAAGATATCTCCATAGAGAGGAATGCTGGTATTGGGAACACATGCTTGGAATTTATTATTATTTTCATGGGACGACTTGGTCACATATCATGGAACCGAATCGAGTGGCTTACTAATTTTGGAATTCAAAACTTTAGTGGGAGGAATTTGGTTTTCTGAAGCACATATATAACGGGTATTTAACTTGCACATCTTTTCTTAAGGTGGAAGGAGATAAAAAGCTTCACGTCATTCTTTTATATATACTTATGGTATTTTTTCGGACACTCCCACTAGAGGTCAGATTGTTTATTTCATTTCACTCATCAATGATTGCACTTTGTATGGTTATATGTTTTCCTTTCATTATACAAGTCGGAAGGTTTTATTGTGATGTTCACATGTTGTACTGAGGTGGAAAATCATTTTATTAAATAATATCAAAATCTTAACAACTGATTGGTGGGGAAAGTACACTTCAGGAATATATCAATTGAATATATAAAGAGCTTAAGAGCATGGAATTTCATTTATTATTGCAATATACTGTATACTCCACCTGAATGGAGGAATTGAATTTTTTATATATACTCCCTCGTCGTTTGGAAGGAGCATTACAAAGTGTCATCTCTTTATGTCATTCTTCACCAAGCACAGTCACACCTTATGGTTTGTAGACTGGAATGAAGTGTTTTATTTTGAGAAAATTCTCAATTACTACAAAGCGCACACCAGGAATTTGTTAATTTTTATTCTAGTGGATCAAGGGTATTTTCTTTGGTCTGGAAAGAAAACTGGTGGAAAGTGGGAGCACAATGGTTGTATGGAAAATGGTGGAATTATTGGCAATCATACTAGAATTTAATCTTGACCCCGAAGGAAACTACATGTGAAACTCCTGACACTAATATGCTTAAAATAATCTGAAAACTCCTGAAACTCCTGACACTAAGGAAACATATATTGAACAGGCCAAATTAATATCTGAAAGATTTTTCACACATTGAAGCAGTAAAGTTTGTTTGATCTGCAAAGTTTGAAGTCTATATGTTCTTTTATTCGAAAGAAACAAAAAAAAAGAAATCTTCTTGTTATAAGTTAGTTGAAGAGTACGAATCTCAAAGCAATGTTGGAAGGCTGAAGATAAGAGGTTTCATGTATTTTTTGTCCAAACGGACCACTTGCTCAATGGAATTGGCAGAAAAGACCCCCTCCGTGTAAAATTGGCAGAAAAGAACCCCGGGCCGTGGCGGCAGGTGCGCCAGCCGACACGTGGCACCTGCCGCCACGCCCGAAGGCGGCAACCCTGTTCACTACATTGGTCACGCGAGGGGCACGAAAACGGCGGCTGAACAGTACATGCCGCCTCACTCAGTGGCGGCAGCGCTGTTCATGCGGGTGAACAGTATTTTTCAAAAAGCAAAAAAACTGGAATTTTTTGACAGCAAAGATGACCGAGTGTTCTAACTGGGTGCAGAATTACAGATTTTTTTGAATTTTTCTGCTAAGGTTTTTATTTTATTTTTTAAGTACTGTTCATGCCCACATGAACAGTGTTGTCGCCACTGTGTGAGGTGGCATGTACTGCTCGCTCGCCTCATTGCCATTTTTTCCCGTCCCTCACATGAACAGTGTAGTGAACATTGCTGTCGCTTTCGGGCGTGGCGGCAGGTGCCACGTGTCGGCTGGCGTTCCTGCCGCCACGACCAACTGTTTATTTCTGCCAATTTTGTTCTGATGGTCCTTTTGGACAAAAACTCGAGTTCATGTAGCTCCACCTACAGTGGAACTTTTCCATAAAATTTAGCTTTACCTAAAAAAAATCTGTATTTTCCTTTAACCCTTCAAACTGTATTTTCCTTTAACCCTTCGAACTGTATTTTCCTTTATCAGGCAGCACTGGCATGGCAGCAGCAGCTGTTAAGGAAAACAGAGCACTGCATCTCTATTCTACAAGAAAACATCATTAACCAGTAGCTTAATTTGTTCATAAGTTATGCTATGCACACAAAGAATCTTCACGATTCACAAATGACAGTGTAATCCAACCGGACATGTGTATTAGTGAAAAAGGCACTGGCCGCTGGATGTACACGTACTTCGTGCAAAAATCGAGCAGAAGTTTCATGCATGGAGCAGTTTCGTTTGTTCGTAGGTCAGATAGGCAGAGCCAAGAAACACCACCAGGGTCAGATCAACGAACGCAAGCGTGATCCATTTTACCGTCAAATTTCAGAGTATCTTCTGCCACACACCCTACTAAAAAAACGCACCGATTCCAGAGCAGAACCAAGTTTTCTTTCCATATATCCATCCATCCGTCCATACAGGACAAAGCACAAAAAAAGAAGCCAGTCAAAGAGCACAAACCCCTTTCCACAGAAAAGACCAGCAAAGGCGTCAAAGCAGAAGGGCTCTCGCTGAATCACCACCACGATCTCATTCACTGTTACCACCGGAGTGAGCGGTGAATCAGAATCCACGACGCCGCATTATTCTTCTGGATGAAGCGCAACTAGGCAGGCAGGATCGACAGAAATTTACAGTATATTAGTATGTTCCAATGAGCTGATATTTTCTCTGACTGTCTATCTCCGTCTCCGATGATATCGATTTCTGGCTGTCGCCGATCGATTTCACGCCGTCCCCCTATGGCCCCATCCCACCCGTCGCCGTCGCCAACTTTTCGGGCGCGCGGCAGGAGAAGGAAGGCGCCCCGGCCCGTCCCATGCGGTGCCATCGCCGGGACCCGCACGGCACCTCCACCGGAAACTCCCGTCGGCGGCTGCGTAAGCGTTACGTAGTGCGCCCACCGCATATACCCTGCGTTGCGCCCTGCACAAAATATCAGCCCGATTTTTCCCGATCGTTCCAGCCATGAAATGAGCCGAGAATTACGTATCAAGATGGCTGTGGTTTCTGTGGTGATTGCGGGTGCAGGTGAGGCGTGAGGTGTGAACCGGCGTTAGGCCGGGAATCTGCCGCTGATGCGCTACAATTATAAAACCCAAACGTACGTGCGGCTGCAACTTTGAAGTTTCTTTTTCCTTCGGAGTTGGATGTTCGCCGTCCTTTCTGCCCGGGCGAGTCTCACAAGCCATCATCGCCATGATCGCGATTCGTGTGATGTGACGCGGGCCGACCAACAGTTCTACTCTTGACAGTGGTTTATTATACAGCTGATATATGGTAGTATAATTCTGAACTGATCTCCACAACGTCCTTGCGAGACGGAGCCAGCAAATAACGATTGGGGG
>LR738714.1:660224392-660328223 GCA_902687465.1 Secale cereale
GTTTAAAATCGTCTAACAAATAATTGCATAGCATAGTAAATATCACTGATATGCAAACTATTTTTTTTTGAAACGTGGGACAAAAGATTTGCCCCTATTCATTAATTAAGAGAGGGAAAAATGTCTTGGCGAGTTACAGAGAAGCAGAAAGTGAAAGTGAAAACCCCAGGCTCGGGATGCATAACACACCCGCACTACTCTCCCGGTATAATGTGCCCCAGATGTTTCGCCCCCGTGGTCGCCCAAAGAAATGCCGCCTTCTGGATGGTGCGTAGAAGAATGGTTGGAGGAGCATAAATTCGTCGAAAAGCCCTTGCGTTCCTTTCATCCCAAATCGACTTGCATACTAGCATAGTGAGGGAAGACATCGCCCTTCCATTGATCCTCTGGGTGGCGACCATGTCAAACCACCAGTCCTTGATACTCCTATAGCTCGCCCAAACTGCAACGTCCAAGCTTACAAGTTGAAGCCAGTCCTTCATCAGGCCCCAAATTCTCAGTGTGTAGCGGCAGCAGAAGAAGAGGTGTTCGACAGTTTCCGGCGCCCTGCTGCATAAGGGGCAAGGGCCACAGTTTGGCCACCCCCTCTTGGCCAACCGGTCGGCTGTCCAGATCATGTTTTGTAAAGCAAGCCACACTAGGAATTTGACGCACGGAGGCGTCCAGTTTTTCCACACAACCTTGCACATGTCTGTACGTGTGATAGATAGAAATTGCGCATTGTACGCCGAGGAAGCAGTGTATTGTCATGAGACTGTATGCTTCCAAACGATGGAGTCCTCGACATGCTCGTCCAGACTAATACCTTGGATGGAAGTCCACAACTCCAAGAATTGTCTCAAGTGGTCAAAAGAGAACGCAGCCGTAAGGTTGATTTTGCTAATCCATGCTTCATTATGCAACGCTTCCCTCACTTTCCATTGCTTTCGAGAGGACGCCGCAAAGATCAGGGGGGCAATGTCCTTGGGCTTGCATCCGTTAAGCCAGGGGGACCCCCAGAAGGGCGCACATGCGCCGTTGCCGATGGTGATGGTTGTGCATGCATAGAAGAAAAATGTATCCTCGTCATCACATATATTACCCAGGCCGACCCACAGTCTCGACGGCGCAGCCCATTCAAGCCATAGCCATCGTAAACGAAGCGCCCGGCAGAACTTCTCCAGATGTAGCACCCCAAGGCCCCCAAGGTCCTTGGGTCTACAGACGCGCTCCCAATTTACTTTGCACTTGGCCCCAGTCGTCTTGTGCGAGGCCGACCAAAGGAACGCTCGCTCAATCTTGCTGATGTTGTTCAGGGTGCCTCTAGGGATGGGTAGTGCAGTAGCAGTGAAGACAACGTGCGAAGTCAGCACTGATTTGACCAAAACTACACGTCCCGGTGTTGCAATGTATCGCCCTTCCCAAGGTACAAGCCTTCCTGCAACTTTATCCTCCAGGTACTGGAAATCGGCGCATCTGAGCTGCCACACCGACAATGGCAGCCCCAAGTATTTCATTGGGAAGGAGGCCCTCCTTGCGGGAAGACCCTGAAGGATGGCGTCAAGGTTAAGGTTTCAGCAGCGAATGGGGGTGACCGAGCTTTTGGAGACATTTGTGCAGAGGCCCGTGACCTCCCCAAAACTTTTCAGAATGCAAGCAAGGTTGTCCACATCCTCTTTGATAGGCTTGACGAAAACTGCTGCATCGTCGGCGTAAAGCGATGTCCGACAGGAAGACCCACGTCCCCTTATCTTGTGAAGCAGCCCATGTCTGGTGGCCAAGTAGAGAACCTGTTGTAGCGGGTCGATGGGAATGACGAACAAAAGGGGTGATAGCGGGTCGCCCTGTCGAAAACCCTGACCATGCAAGAAAGGGGGACCCACCACACCGTTCAAGAGGACACAAGACGAGGATGTGCTTAGAAGTGCTGCAATCCAATCCCTGAAATGCTCGGGAAACCTCTCCGCTGCAGAAGCTGCAAGATGTAGTCCCATCGGACAGAGTCGAAAGCCTTGCGGATATCTAGTTTGAAAAGTAAGGAAGGTGTCTTGCTTTTGTTGAGGCGTCTGGCGAGGTTGCGCACGTACATGAAGTTGTCATGTATACTTCGTTTCTTAATAAAAGCGCTCTGGGCATTGGAGACCAAGCTGTCCATGTGGGGCCCCAGACGCAGCGCCAGCGTCTTTGCAATAATCTTGGCAATGGCGTGGATGAGACTGATGGGCCTGTAATCAGCAACTCCTTCCGCGCCATCCTTCTTCGGCAGAAGCACAATGTTTGCTGAGTTAAGCCAGTGCATGTTGGAGGTCTGCAAAGTCCCGAAAGAACGTATAACACGCATGATATCGTCTTTTACTATTTCCCAATAGTTCTTGAAAAACATCTCGGTGAAACCATGGGGACCAGGTGCCTTATCTTTGGGCATTTGGCCAATGGCCGCATACACCTCCGCCTCCGTGAAAGGGTTTCCAAGCTCCTGCAGATCCACGTCGGGGAAGTTGATGTTTTCCCAGTTGAAGTCCTTCTCTTGCCTGCCCTTCCTGCCTAGAGTACCAGAGAAATGCTCAAAAATGATCTCCTCTTTCTCCGTATGTCCAGTGATCCAGCCATTGTTGTGTTTGAGGCGGTGAATGTGATTTTTCCTTCTGCGCGCATTCACCCGTAGGTGAAAAAACTTTGTATTGGCGTCCCCTTCCTTTAAATTCCTAATTCTAGAGCATTGTTTTTTTCTTGAGCGCTCAATCACTGCGAGGCTAATAACCCTCCTCTTGAGCCTAGCCTGCAGCTCCATCCCCCCAACTGACAACTCTCTTGTCTCTTGGGCTACGTCAAGTCTGAGGATGAGCATTAGAGCTGCATGAAAGTGAATCTTGGCTTGGGAAAACAGAGTCCTGCTCCATTTGGACAAGTAGGCACCAGTCCTCCTAAGCTTGTGGAACAGGTTCTGGCATGGCTCGTAATGTCCAGAATCATGGAGCCAAGCCTCCTTCACCACATCTTGGAAACCTGGGATGGAAGTCCAAAAAATTTCAAATTTGAACGTGCGCGGCCGCCGAGGTCCACTGTCCTCCACGAGGAGTAGCGGGCAGTGGTCAGAGAGGGACGATGACAAGGCATGTAGGATGTGAGTTCCAAAGTGGATATCCCATTCGTCATTGCAGAAAATGGAGTCAAGTTTGCAGAGTGTCGGATTTTGTCGCTCATTGCTCCATGTGAAGCGTCTGTTCTGAAGGTGGATCTCCCTAAGATAACAACGATTTAGGGCTGTCCGGAAGCGGTTTATGCGACTTAAGTTTACATTGCGCTTGTTTTTATCTCTTGCCTTGTAAATTTGATTGAAGTCGCCCATCACTACCCATTTGACACCAGCAGCCGGCTTGTGCGTGAGAAGCTCGGCAAAAAAATCATCCTTTCTCGAGGAGGTCGTAGGGCCGTAGACCGTTGTGAGTTTGAAATTGGTTCCGCAGACCTGAATATGAACATCTGCAGAGAGGCAGAACTCCGAAGTGTAAACATTGGATAGCCCAACAGTGGCTTAATCCCAGAGAACCAGGATGCCCCCCCCCCCGTGTGCCCAGCGCCGGTCGCTGAGCAAAATTCCTGAGTCGGTGTCCACCCAGGAAGGACGCAACAAATTGGTCAACATCATCTAGTTTGGTCTCCTGAAGGCACACAATATGAAATGCAGTGGACGCGATTGTTTCATGGACGGTCGCGCGACGATCAGGACAGTTCAGGCCTCGAACATTCCAGCAATGAAAATTGATTGGTTGTGCTACCATGATGTAACTAGAGGGATTCCCAACTTGGACCAGCCTTCATTCCAAATGATGAACATAACATAAACTTGGTAGCAGCAATCAGCAGAAGTACACTTGGACTCACAGGCTACAGGAAACACAATCCACATGGCCACTACAGGGCAGCAAATGAAAAAGCAGAAACTACGATACACGTCCCTCACAGAGGAGACCCAGGAACTAAGTTGTCCTAACATCAAAGATGAGTTGGACACGATGGACTTGCAATCTGCAGGTCTAGGCATCAGCCAGAGCCTCCACATCATTGTCGAGAGCGGCAGGGCCACCGTGGGCAATCAGAGCCTCCTCCACCGCCGTGACCATGACATCATCCAACTTGAAAATCTCCCGCATAGCTTTAATCATCTCATCAGTGAGCTGCTCCTTAAATTTGTTTTGGAATTCGGAAATAGCTGCCTCTGTGACTCCTTCTCCAGTCTTAACAATCCCCATCCCTTTCAGGACCAGCTTCTGTGCTGCAGCCTCGACAGGCGACACACGCGCACGTCCAGCAGCCCTCAAGCGTGCACTGGAGCTCCAGTGTAGCCAAATGAAACACCTGCCAAGGTTTTGCACCTGTTCGCCAATCTTCTGCAAGCCGACGGAGCAGGGGTGTCCAGCAGCCCCTTCGTGCTCTGCTGAAACAGGTGCCCCATGCCATCAGCTTCCATATCTTCAGCTGCCACCTCTACAGCTACATTAGCTGCCACATCTTCAGCTGCCTCCTCTGTCGCTGCCACCTCTACAACCGCATCGGGCACTTGAGCGGGAGAGATTGGGGTAATCAGCTGGGATCCCGACGAGCAATCTGGAAATGCCGCTTCTGGACCCATCAGCGGGCGAACAAGAGTTGTCGGCGAGCAGATGCGGAGGGCCGCCTGAGCCAGACCACTTAGCGCCCCCACCAGGGACGCGAGGCCACCCTTGGAGCACGGTGTCGGCGGCAACACCGAAACAGGGGACCCAAGAGGAGTTCGATTTTCCCTGGAGCGCCTCCTGGCAGAGCCCGTAGAGGGATGTCGATGGGGGCTCCGGCCCCTAGTAGTTGGTGGAGCAGCCTCTAGCACCACCTCAGCCACCGGCCTCTGTATTCAGCGCCAGACAAGGACGCCGGCCTGGTCGCGGTGAAGAACAGCGGCGGGGGTACGATCAGCAGGACAGGCACCCTCCTGGAGAGCCGGCACATCAGCAGGGGCGGCCCGAACAGCCCTTCGACGGTCATGGCGATCATCTCCTCTGCGCCCATCCCTGTCCCGGCGTGCGTCTGGGGCACGCGAGCGGCTGCGGAAGAAGCGATCGCCCCAGGACGGTTGACGCCCTGAGTCCCGGCCTCGTCGCCCGTCCTCATTGCCCCCGTCCCGGCGCCTTCTCTCATCGTCATCATCGCGTCGATGACGATCATTGTCATCATTGCGTCGCACATCAGCAGGTTGGCCCCTGTCGCGAACAGTGGCCTCGCCATCAACAACCCCAAGGCGGATGTCGAACTTGTTCTGGAAGCGCGGCGACGGCGAGTCGCTGGTGAAGTCCTCATGCAAGTCGAGGTGCACCAGCACCCTGTAGGTGAGCCCCGCCCTTCCTTGTTGTTGAGCCGAAGAGGAGCTGCTGGCCACGTTGTTGAAGCCTGGGAGAGGTCCAGAGCTTGAGACGATGATGTTGTCGCCGGTCGCAGCACCGCCAATGATGGTAAGCCACACGATCTTGGGTATCTTGGAGGGATTTGCCGTCCAAGCCCACAGGTTGAGCGAGGACGCGTCCGCCTTCTGCGTCGTGGCGGCGTCGAAGCAGTGGGCAACAGCCGCACCACCGAGGATCTTAGCAACCACCTCCTCATTCCAAGCATTGAGTGGGACATTCTCCTGGCTCAAATGCACATGATGCTTGAGCTGCACGGCGTCGGCGTGCTCGCGCGGAGACCAGTTGGACAGGCGGACGTCCAGCTCGCCCGACAAGAAGCTGCCCGGGGCCGCGGTGACCGCGTCGCGATGGTGCAGGTGATGAAAGTGTTGGGGAACGTAGTATTTTCAAAATTTTCCTACGATCACGCAAGATCTATCTACCAGATGTATAGCAACGAGGGGAAGAGTGTGTCGACGTACCCTCGTAGACTCGGAGCGGAAGCGTCAAGTGACGCGGTTGATGTAGTCGAACTTCTTCGTGATCCAACCGATCAAGCACCGAACGTACGGCACCTCCGCGTTCAGCACACGTTCAGCTTGATGACGTGTGATAACCCTCAACCGTAAGGGATCGAGATAGTCTTCGCGGGTAAGAATAACCCAATTTATTGATTCGACACACGGGTAGCCAAAGAGTATTTATAAGCTTTGACAGTTGAGTTGTCAATTCAACCGCACCTGAAATATACTTACTTGCAACAAAAGATAAATGGTAACAGTGATATGATAGTGATGATATTGATAGTAAAAGTAAACAACAAAAGTAAATAGTAAAGGTAAATGGCAAAAGTAGCAACTAGTGACAAGCAGGATTTAAAACACTGTAGGCTAGGGAGATGGATGGTTGGGCGTTGCATGGATGAGATATATCATGATTCTAACTTGGGGCACGGCACACGGAAAGTAATGATCATCTAGGCAAATATCAAACATTAGGCATGTATCCCGTAGATAGTTGTACGTGCTTGCAATAAGAACTTGCACAACATCTTTTGTCCTACCATCCCGCTACGAACGGGGCCAAAAGGAACTTATGGAGATTAAGGTGCTCCTGTCAAAGAGCACCGGAACAAAGCAATGAACTCAATGGATACATGTAATCCTCAAACTACGGACCATCCCCTTTGGTGTCCCAAGCTGTCACTTTTGGGATCGCCGGTTCCGAACCGTAACAGGTGCAAACAACTCATAGATAGGATCAAGAACACAAATATATTCATGCAAACACATATGGTTCAGATCTGAAATCATGGCACTCGGGCCCTAAGTGTCAAGCATTAAGAATAACAAGTTGAAGCAAAGATGATAAACACCATAGTAGATGATAGGCAACATGCCCCCAACGATCTGACAAACTATTACATGATCTAACTCATCCAATCCCTACCACCCCCTTCGCCTACAGCAGGGGATTACTCACACATGGAAGGAGAAGCCATGGAGGGATGATGGAGTGGTGATGATGATGACGATGGCGACGATCTCCCCTCTCTGGAGGCCAATTCAGCCTCCAGATTAGCCCTCGCGAGGAAGAACAGAGGGTGGCGGCGGCTCCGCGACGAAAACTACGAAAAGAACTTCTGATCTGGGATTTCTCCGTCGCGTGCTAAAATACGAGTCAAAGTAGGGCACCAGGGGAGGTGGGGCCCACCCAGGCGACCCCCCGGCGCGGCCAGGGGCTGGGCCACGCCACCAGGGCGCGTGGGCACCCCCTGGCCCCCCTCTGGCCCCACTCTGGCTCCGGGTTCCTTCAGGTGCGTGGATTTTCTGTGATTTTTCCTGGATTTTTCTTAGATACCTAAAAATCCGTTTTCCTGCACACAATAAAACCATACAGGCAGCTCTGCTCAAAAGAGCGTCAGTCCGGGTTAGTTTAGTTCAAATCATGCAAGAATGAGGTCAAAACAATATCAAAAGTGTTTGGAAAAGTAGATACGTTTGAGACGTATCAACTCCCCCAAGCTTAGCATATTGCTTGTCCTCGAGCAATTCAGTTCAACGAACTGGACGCGACAAAGAAAACTTTGACAAACTCTTTTGCTTCATTAGATGTATATAAGCATGTACTACGAAAAGAGTCTAGCAAGTATTGAAACAGTACTATGAGGACAATGCACGGAGCAATCCTTCTTTCAAGTGACCAATCACAAATACCTAAAAGTAAATAATATATTACTGAAAATCAAGACAAGATCACATTGCACATAGCTTGAGCATATTAGGGTGGTATCTTGCTAGCCTCCATGAGTGAAGCAAAACATAAATGCAGAAACTCCTCCAGAGTTTTAAAGGAGACTAGAACTAAGAATTTCAGAATAAATCATATCACAAGCACGCAGAAGACAATGTAATACTTTGGGACAATGCACATTACACTCAGAATGACAATTATGCTCTCCTAGTTGGTGCTTTGAAGAAAGAAGGTGGAGACTCTCGAACCGTGGCTTTTGTTGGCAAGGTTGAAAACCCGTGGTCGGAAACAAAAACTAAACATGTAATAGAGCTCTTGGTTTTAAAAACAGAGGTAAAAATGTTTTTTTGAGAGGTGCATATTTCGTCAACGAATGCTAGCAGATAATTCAATCACTTCTTGAGCTGGACAAGTCTCGAGGAACGGCTCCCGCATGAGGACGATCACATCCTCTTAATCTCCTTTGTTTATCACCGCCAAAGTTTTCTGATTTCTCATGAACAAAGCGTGAAGGAGGGTTTGTTTGTTGTATTATCTTTTATGAGCTGGGCGCACTCTATGCCGGTTCCTTATCGTATTAGGGGTTTGCACATTAGACATGCAATCCAGGGGTGAAACTTGTCCAACTTAAAAAGATCATGAATTAACTACTACTTCCTCATGAGCTAAAACAGAGGCACAAAAAGAGAAATGATTTTGATTAATTTTGAGATGGTACACGAAAGTCTTCGTTAGGAATGGCAGGTAAATACCATGTATAGGAAGGTATGGTGGACTCATATGGCATAACAGGTTTTAAGGATTTTGGATGCACAAGCAGTCAGTCCTCTTAGTACAGGTGGAGGTTAGCAAAAGGCCGGGAAGCGACCAACTAGAGAGCAATAATGGCCATACTCATGCAGAGCGACAAAGCAACATTGGATCGGGCATGAAAGTGATATAACTATTCTAAAACTCAAAGATCATCAAGGCAGAGCAGACTTTTTAGTCTCAAACATGTGTAAACAGGTGCCAAGACAATCCAAAAATTCTCTAAAGGGAAATACCACCTTAGTATACCAAACTATGAACAGTGCAATGCATGTAGATCATTTCAATAACACATTATATACTCCAGTTATTCGAGACTAGCCACAAGGAAAGCATGAACTACTGGAAGAGCATTGTAAACATAGCACTATGTCGCTACAAGCTGGTCTCTAGATCATAAGTACAGACATATGTACAAAAGTAGAAACAAGAAGAGTTCATACCGGTCTTCCTTGTTGCTTCCTTTCAGTCGATCTTCGTCATTACTGCTTGTCACTTGCACGATCGAACGTAGGAAATATAATTTATTGCCATGACGGACTCGAGCTGAACTCTAAAAACAAAGCAAACTAGAGAGAAAAGGAAATCTTTTTGGATTATTTCAAAGGTTGAACGAAAGCAAAAGAAAGAGAAAATCTTTTTGTTGTTTTTGCAAAGAGAGAAATAAAGAAGAATGGGCAAAAAGCTTTGAAAAGATCAAAGAGAATAAAACGGATAATACAATGGAAAAGTGAGAGGGGCACGTACTCCCCCAAGCTTAGGCTTTTGGCCTAAGTTGGTAGCAGCTACTGCCCCCAGGAGCCTCCTGCTCCGGGGGTATGGTGGTGAGACCAAGGGTCGTAGAAGGATGCTGGCGCGTATACCCAACTCCTCGGAGTCTCCCACGAGGAAGGGTCCGTACGCCAAGCAGAGGAAGACCCTTCACCAAACTCGGTGGCGGTATCTCCCTGAAAAGGTGGTAACTCACCGTGCTCCTCCTCGTCGGGCACAACCCCCTCCATGGGGTTATGAAACTGATACTGGGCCATGAACTCATCGAACAGGACAACATCAAAGGACCATCCGTTCCTGCGAGAAAAATCAAACAAAAGAGGTGCAGGTAGACGGATCTCGCGTTCCGCGGTAGTTCCGAAACGCAAGATATAAACAAGATTATCCAGCTCAGAAGCCATGGTAACAAACTTATGCCTTTTCATAGCAGCAAGATCAAAGCTTAAATAAGTAAAAGGATTATCATCAGGGTGTGGGGTGCCTCCAAGATGTTCTAAGATAAGTGTGGCATAAATGCCACCATATAAGTCCCCCTTGTTACTGTTCATAGCAAGGCGTCGAGCAATTAAGGCACCCAGATTATAATCAGACCTCCCTGAGAGGGCTGCTGCCAGGATAGCAATATCCGGAGCAGAAATGCTGCTCGTGTTGTCACGAGCTAACACCCCTCTAGCAACATAATATGCAAAATGCCTGAGGTGAGGAAATAAGATGCTGGAGATCTTCAACCGATGAATATCCCTCGTACCCATGCTGCAGAGAGAGCTGATGACGGTTTTCAGCTCGGAAGGCTGAGTGGCCATCCTAACCGTCCTCCCAACGTTTGGCACACCTATTATTTCACAAAACCTTCCCAAAGTCATGGTGATAAGATCATTGTAAATTTTAAACTCAATAGCACCTGAATCAGGATTATATCTAAAACTGTTAATGAAACTGGAGGTGAGTTTTTGATATTGAGTAACACGGCACGTGACGAGCCGTGTCAAACCTGCATTAGCACAAAGATTATAAAACTCATCCTTGATTCCCGCAGCTTCAAGGAATTCATCACATGGAAACGTCATCGCACGTGCTGGACTTGTGTCTTCTAATAACTCCAGGGGCACATGATCTTCATTATAGCTCACCCTAGCAGTCGAGGGTGAAGCTGCGGCTCTAGTGACTCGATCGGAGTGTGCGGGCCTCCTCTTCTCAAGCCACCCTTTTGCCCTTCCTAACAAACTCATTTCTGAAATTTTTGGCAATTTACAAAAACGAGGATTAAAACAAGGTGAGTTAAGGCAAACTACTCAACTCACTTGCCCAAGGCATAAACTTGCATCAAAACTTGGAAAATAACTTTCTACACATGCATGCGAGCTCATCCATACAGCACCAAGAACTACTAAATACTCACAAATGAAGCCACCAATCAGAAATCTAATTGGAGGGGTGGAGGAGTCACATACCAGGGAGTATTTGTTCAAAATCTTAGCTCAAATGGTGGGCTGTAGAGAGAGATCGAAGAATCGCCTCCAAGAACAGCAAGAACACAAGAACAAGTGCAGAACTCGCGTTTTTGGAGAAAAAGAGAGAGGGAGGAAGAAGACATACCTGGAGGGGGGCCATGTGGGCCCCAGGCGCCCTGTGGGCGCGGCCAGGGGCTGGGCCGCGCCAGCTGGCCGCCTGGGCCACTGGTGGGTCCCCCTGGCTGGCCCCAGGTCCCTCTGGGTCACTCCCGACGTGGAAATTTTTATTTTTATTTTTCTGGAATTTTTATGAAAACTTCACTGTTGCGAATTTTTCGAAGTTCAAAAAGCTGCGAAACTCTCTGAAAACTTGAAGCAGTGAGTAGTATTGTGAAGCTTCAAAACATAAATACTTTGTACAGCAAGTAGAACAAAAGCAAAGATGAATGAAAACATAACAAGCTCAACTTTTTATCTATATAAAACATGTTTACTAGTAAGGTTGATCAAGTCTTACCAACAAACATGCGATATATAGAGCAAAAAGTCTCACCTCTTACGAAGTAATCACTGAACCTTTACCTTGATGGACATTGTCCCCACCATGATAGATTTGTATTTGTGAGGCACATGTAGTGGACAATCCCATTCTCCAATCTTCACGGTCTCGATATTTTCTATAGAGTTGAGGCCATGCCTCCTGTCGATCTTCTTTGGAAAATATACCGTGTGTTCTTTATCATTCACATGGAAGGTAACCTTCCCTTTATTGCAATCAATAATAATGGACATGCTCCCATCCTCGGGCATGTCAAGCACAACAAAATCAGTAAGAATCAAACAATTAGCAACTTCTACGGGAACATCCTCACAAATACCTATCGGAACGGCGGTTGACTTGTCAGCCATCTGAAGGGAGATATCTGTAGGAATTAGTTTCTCTAAACAAAGCCTCTCGTAAAGAGAGAGAGAGGCATAACACTCACTCCTGCTCCAAGATCACATAAAGCAGTTTTGACATAATTATTCTTTATGGAGCAAGGAATGGTGGGTATACCTGGATCACCGAGCTTCTCAGGAATCTTGCCACTGAAAGAGTAGTTAGCAAGCATAGTAGATATTACTTCGTTAGGAACTTTTCTTTCATTAGTAACAATATCTTTCATATATTTTGAATAAGGAGGTAACTTAATAGCTTCAGTCAAAGGAATTTGAAGAAAAAGAGGTTTAATCCACTCACAAAACTTATTGTAATGCTCTTCTTCTTTGGATTTGATGGACTTACCTGGAAAGGGCATGGGTTTCTGTACCCATGGTTCTCTTTCCTTCCCATGTTTTCTTGCGATGAAGTCTTCTTTAGTGTACCTCTTACGTTTGTCAGGTGCTTCTTCTTCTCGAACTTCAGGCGGATCATTCTTCTTATTATCCTTACCTTCAGGTTCAGCACCGTCTTCAGTCTCAGCATCGGAGATAGATACACTGTTTGGATCAACAGCTGGCTCTTCATCTGCAATAGGATCATTAGAATTGTCAGCCTCCTTATGTTTCTTCTTCTTCTTTGGAGAGCCAACAATTTCTTCTTCCTGCATTTGAGAATCTTGCTCAATTCTCTTCGGATGCCCCTCTGGATAGAGAGGATCTTGAGTGCTAGTTCCTCCTCGGGTCTTAATCCCAAAAGCCTGCAAATTATCTTGTTTGGCATTGTTAGCAAGCAAATCTTTTTGCACATTAGAAATTTGGTCAAGCTGAGTTTTAACCATATGAAAATGCTTCACAAGACATTGAACATCATTAACTGTTCTACCGAGAACATCAAGCAAACCTTTGATAGCAAGGGAATTATCATGCAACTGACTTTGTATCCTCTCATTAAAATGATTTTGTTTCATAATAAAATTATCAAACTCATCTAAACATTGATCAGGAGGCTTACCATGAGGGATGTCACTTGCGTTGAAATCTAAAAGAGAGTGTACCTCTATCATAGGAGGGTGAGTGGTAGGCTCACACAACTTCTCAATAGGGGGTAGATTCTTCACGTCTTCAGCTTTAATACCTTTCTCTTTAATAGACTTCTTTGCTTCTCGCATATCTTCAGGGCTTAGAACAAACATGCCCCTCTTCTTTGGTGGTGGAGGTGGTTCAGGGACGGACCAATCTTCATGATTTTTGGCAATCCTGCCCATCAAATCTTCTGCATCGTCCGGTGTCCTTTTCCTGAAATCACAACCAGCACAACTGTCCAAATAGGACCTGGATTCATCAGTTAAACCAGCATAGAATATATCGATTAATTCGTTCTTAGGGACTTCATGTCCTGGTCTAGCCCGAATCAAACCGCAGTACCTCCCCCAAGCTTTAGGGAGGGACTCATCCTGCAACTGTTTAAAGTTATAAATTCTTTGTAAAGCAGCATGTTGCATGTGAGCAGGAAAGTACTTATCAACAAAAGAGTGAGCTAAGTCTTGAGGACTCTTAATGGAACCGCACGGAAGTGAATCATACCATGCTTTAGCACCTTCCTTCAAGGAGAAAGGAAGAAGCTTGGTCACATAAAAGTATCGTATCTTCTCATCTGTGGTAAATAGGCCACCCAATTCACCGAGTTTTGTTAGGTGTGCAATAGCATCATCATTTTCTCTGCCATAAAAGGGGTCAGCTTCAACTATAGGT
Source organism: Secale cereale (assembly GCA_902687465.1). Taxonomy (NCBI): domain Eukaryota; kingdom Viridiplantae; phylum Streptophyta; class Magnoliopsida; order Poales; family Poaceae; genus Secale; species Secale cereale. Next base: position 660,237,747 of record LR738714.1, read on the forward strand.
ATAAGTGAAAGATCAACAAAGAAATCATAATTAGCATCATCAATGCATATAGGAGATGTAGCAAATTCAGGATCAGGAACGGTTTTGTTCTTCAAAGAGTGTTTTTCAAACAGTTTCTTAATAACTTCAGGGTCAGAGCCAGAAAACTCTGTCAGTTCCCTACATAAATCTTCATCAAGCATATAGTAATCATCATCAAGGAGTCTCTCCTAGAGTTTACTCAAATCAGGATAATCATAAGTTTCACCAATAGGGTAGCTAGTAACAGGAATTTCAATTCCAGACTTTTTAGCAGCAGCAGCGATCTGTTTCTCAAGAGCATAACCAAGTGAACTAATATCATCAACAGTAGTAGAAGCATCATCAAGAGTATCGGACATAGTAACAGATTCAGTAGGAGCATCATGTGGTGGTGGTGAGGCAAACTTACTCATAACGGAAGGTGAATCAAGTGTAGCACTAGTGCTTAGAACAATACCTCTTCTTGTAGTGGATAGTAAGATCAGAACCTTGGGGTCTCCTTTCTTACCCATAGCGGATGAAGTGCAGCAGGTAGGATACTTCAAGTAGACTTGTAAATATTGCTATGCTCCCCGGCAACGGCGCCAGAAAACGGTACTTGATAACCCTCAACCGTAAGGGATCGAGATAGTCTTCGCGGGTAAGAATAACCCAATTTATTGATTCGACACACGGGGAGCCAAAGAGTATTTATAAGCTTTGACAGTTGAGTTGTCAATTCAACCGCACCTGAAATATACTTACTTGCAACAAAAGATAAATGGTAACAGTGATATGATAGTGATGATAGTGATAGTAAAAGTAAACAGCAAAAGTAAATAGTAAGGTAAATGGCAAAAGTAGCAACTAGTGACAAGCAGGATTTAAAACAATGTAGGCTAGGGAGATGGATGGTTGGGCGCTGCATGGATGAGATATATCATGATTCAAACTTGGGGCACGGCACACGGAAAAGTAATGATCATCTAGGCAAATAACAAACATTAGGCATGTATCCCGTAGGTAGTTGTACGTGCTTGCAATAAGAACTTGCACAACATCTTTTGTCCTACCATCCCGCTACGAACGGGGCCAAAAGGAACTTATGGAGATTAAGGTGCTCCTGTCAAAGAGCACCGGAACAAAGAAATGAACTCAATGGATACATGTAATCCTCAAACTACGGACCATCCCCTTTGGTGTCCCAAGCTGTCACTTTTAGGATCGCCGGTTCCGAACCGTAACAGGTGCAAACAACTCATAGATAGGATCAAGAACACAAATATATTCATGCAAAAACATATGATTCAGATTTGAAATCATGGCACTCGGGCCCTAAGTGTCAAGCATTAAGAATAACAAGTTGAAGCAAAGATGATAAACACCATAGTAGATGATAGGCAACATGCCCCCAACGATCTGACAAACTATTACATGATCTAACTCATCCAATCCCTACCACCCCCTTCGCCTACAGCAGGGGATTACTCACACATGGAAGGATAAGCCATGGAGGGATGATGGAGTGGTGATGATGATGACGATGGCGACGATCTCCCCTCTCCGGAGGCCAATTCAGCCTCCAGATTAGCCCTCCCGAAGAAGAACAGAGGGTGGCGGCGGCTCCACGACGAAAACTGCGAAAAGAACTTCTGATCTGGGATTTCTCCGTCGCGAGCTAAAATACGAGTCAAAGTAGGGCACCAGGGGAGGTGGGGCCCACCCAGGCTACCCCCCGGCGCGGCCAGGGGCTGGGCCGCGCCACCAGGGCGCCTGGGCACCCCCTGGCCCCCCTCTGGCCCCACTTCTGGCTCCGGGTTCCTTCGGGTGCGTGGATTTTCTGTGATTTTTCCTGGATTTTTCTGAGATACCTAAAAATCTGTTTTCCTGCACACAATAAAACCATACAGGCAGCTCTGCTGAAAACAGCGTCAGTCCGGGTTAGTTTAGTTCAAATCATGCAAGAATGAGGTCAAAACAATATCAAAAGTGTTTGGAAAAGTAGATACGTTTGAGATGTATCAACGTCCCACGAGCTCTTGATCCAGTTGAGCTTCACGGGAGAGTTTCGTCAGCACGACGGCATGGTGACGGATATGATGTATCTACCGGCGCAGGGCTTCGCCTAAGCACTGCAACGGTATAACCGATGTGTGTTTCTGTGGAGGGGGGCACCGCACACGGCTAAAACAATTCAACTTGTGTGTCTTTGGGTGCCCCCCTGCCCCCGTATATAAAGGAGCAAGGGAGAGGCCGGCCCTAGAGGGGGCGCGCCAAGTGTGGGGAGTCCTACTAGGACTCCCAAGTCCTAGTAGGATTCCCCTTTCCTTTCCGGAGTAGGAGAGAAGGAAAGAGGTGGAGAGGGAGAAGGAAAAGGGGGCTGCACCCCTTGTCCAATTCGAACCAGAGGGGGGGCGCGCGCCTCCTTCCTTTTGGCCTTTTCTCCTCTATTCCCGTATGGCCCAATAAGGCCATATACTCCGAAAAATACCCGAATCACTCGGAACCTTTCCGATGTCCGAATATAGTCGTCCAATATATCGATCTTTATGTCTCGACCATTTCGAGACTCCTCGTCATGTCCCCGGCCTCATCCGGGACTCCGAACTCATTCGGTACATCAAAACTCATAAACTCATAATACCGATCGTCATCAAACGTTAAGCGTGCGGACCCTACGGGTTCGAGAACTATGTAGACATGACCGAGACTCATCTCCGGCCAATAACCAATAGTGGAACCTGGATGCTCATATTGGCTCCTATATATTTTACGAAGATCTTTATCGGTCAAACCGCATAACAACATATGTTGTTCCTTTTGTCATTGGTATCTTACTTGCCCGAGATTCGATCGTCGGTATATCTACACCTAGTTCAATCTCGTTACCGGCAAGTCTCTGTACTCATTCCATAATACATCATCTCGTGACTAACTCATTAGTCTTTTGCTTGCAAGGCTTATTATGATGTGCATTACCGAGAGGGCCCAGAGATACCTCTCCGACACTCGGAGTGACAAATCCTAGTCTTGATCTATGCCAACACCACGAACACTTTTGGAGACACCTGTAGAGCATCTTTATGATCACCCAGTTACATTGTGACGTTCGATAGCACACAAGGTGTTCCTACGGTATTCAGGAGTTGCATAATCTCATAGTCATAGGAACATGTATAAGTTATGAAGAAAGCAATAGCAGTAAAACTAAACGATCATAGTGCTAAGCTAACGAATGGGTCTTGTCCATCACATCATTCTCCTAATGATGTGATCCCGTTGATCAAATGACAACTCATGTCTATGGTTAGGAAACATAACCATCTTTGATCAATGAGCTAGTCTAGTAAAGGCATACTAGGGACACTCTGTTTTGTCTATGTATTCACACATGTACTAGGTTTCCGGTTAATACAATTCTAGCATGAATAATAAACATTTATCATGATATAAGGAAATATGAATAACAACTTTATTATTGCCTCTAGGGCATATTTCCTTCAGTCTCCCACTTGCACTAGAGTCAATAATCTAGCTCACATCGTCATGTGATTTAATATCGATAGTTCACATCATTATGTGAATAACACCCATAGTTCACATCGGCATGTGACCAACACCCAAAGGGTTTACTAGAGTCAATAATCTAGTTCACATCACTATGTGATTAATACCCAAGAGTAATAAGGTGTGATCATGTTTTGCTTGTGAGAGAAGTTCAGTCAACGGGTCTGTCACATTCAGATCCGTATGTATTTCACAAATTTCTATGTCTACAATGCACTGCATGGAGCTACTCTTGCTAATTGCTCCCACTTACAATACGCATCCATATTGATACTTAGAGTCATCTGGATTTAGTGTCAAAGCTTGCATCGGCGTAACCCTTTACGACGAACTCTTTATCACCTCCATAATCGAGAAACATTTCCTTAGTCATTCAGTTACTAAGGATAATTTTGACCGCTGTACAATGATCTACTCCTGGATCACTATTGTACCCCCTTGACAAACTAATGGCAAGGTACACAACTTGTTTGGTACACAGCATGGCATACTTTATAGAACCTATGGCTGAGGCATAGGGAATGACTTTCATTCTCTCTATATTTTTTCTGCCGTGGTCTGGCTTTGAGTCTTACTCAACTTCACACCTTACAAGTCAGGCAAGAACTCATTCTTTGACTGATCCATTTTGAACTACTTCAAAATCTTATCAAGGTATGTACTCATTGGAAGTCTTATCAAGCGTCTTGATCTATCTCTATAGATCTTGATGCCCAATATGTAAGCAGCTTCACCAAGGTCTTTCTTTGAAAAACTCCTTTCAAACACTCCTTTATGCTTTCCAGAAAATTCTACATCATTTCCGATCGACAATATGTCATTCACATATACTTATCAGAAAGGTTGTAGTGCTCCCACTCACTTCTTGTAAATACAGGCTTCACCGCAAGTTTGTATAAATCTATATGCTTTGATCAACTTATCAAAGCGTATATTCCAACTCCGAGATGCTTGCACCAGTCTATAGATGGATCGCCGGAGCTTGCACATTTTGTTAGCACCTTTAGGATTGACAAAACCTTCTCGTTGCATCATATACAAGTCTTCTTTAATAAATCCATTAAAGAATGCAGTTTTGTTATCCATTTGCCAGATTTCATAAAATGCGGCAATTGCTAACATGATTCGGACAGACTTAAGCATCGCTACGGGTGAGAAAGTCTCATCGTAGTCAACTCCTTGAACTTGTTGAAAAAATTTCACAACAAGTCGAGCGTTGTAAACAGTAACATTACCGTCAGCGTCAGTCTTTCTCTTGAAGATCTATTTATTTTCGATGGCTTGCCGATCATCGGGCAAGTCAACCAAAGTCCACACTTTGTTCTCATACATGGATCCCATCTCTGATTTCATGGCATCAAGCCATTTTGCGGAATCTGGGCTCATCATCGCTTTCTCATAGTTCGTAGGTTCATCATGGTCCAGTAACATGACTTCCAGAATCGGGTTGCCGTACCACTCTGATGCGGAACGAACTCTGGTTGATCTACGAAGTTCAGAAGAAACTTGATCTGAAGTTTCATGATCATCTTCATTAGCTTCCTCACTAATTGGTGTAGGAATCACTGGAACTAGTTTCTGTGATGTTCCACTTTCCAATTCGGGAGAAGGTACAATTACCTCATCAAGTTCTACTTTCCTCCCACTCACTTCTTTCGAGAGAAACTCCTTCTCTAGAAAGGATCCACTCTTAGCAACAAAGACCTTGCCTTCGGATCTGTGATAGAAGGTGTACCCAACAGTTTCTTTTGGGTATCCTATGAAGATTTACTTCTCCGATTTGGGTTCGAGCTTATTATGTTGAAACTTTTTCACATAAGCATCGCAGTCCCAAACTTAAAGAAATGACTGCTTAGGTTTCTTGTCAAACCACAGTTCATACGGTGTCATCTCCACGGATTTAGATGATGCCCTATTTAACGTGAATGTAGCTGTCTCTAATGCATAACCCCAAAAGCGATAGTGGTAGATCGGTAAGCGACATCATCGATCACACCATATCTAATAAAGTACGGTTATGACGTTCGGACACACCATTACACTGTGGTGTTCCAGGTGGCGTGAGTAGTGAAACTATTTCACATTGTTTTTACTGAAGGCCAAACTCGCTAACTTCAATATTTTACCTCTACGATCATATCGTAGAAACTCTTATTTTCTTGTTACGATGATTCTCCACTTCACTCTGAAATTATTTGAACTTTTCAAATGTTTCAGACTTGTGCTTCATTAAGTAGATATACCCATATCTGCTCAAATCATCAGTGAAGGTCAGAAAATAACGATACCCGCCGCGAGCTTCAACACTAATTGGTCCACATACATCTGTATGTATGATCTCCAACAAATCTGTTGCTCGCTCCATTGTTCCGGAGAACGGAGTTTTAGTCATCTTGCCCATGAGGCATGGTTCTCAAGCACCTAGTGATTCATAATCAAGTGATTCCAAAAGTCCATCACTATGGAGTTTCTTCATGCGCTTTACACCATTATGACCTAAACGGCAGTGCCACAAATAAGTTGCACTATGATTATTAACCTTGCATCTTTTGGCTTCAATATTATGAATATGTGTATCACCACGATCGAGATCCAACAAACTATTTTCATTGGGTGTATGACCATCGAAGGCTTTATTCATGTAAACAGAATAACAATTATTCTATGACTTTAAATGAATAACCGTATTGCAACAAATATGATCAAATCATATTCATGCTCAACGCAAATGCCAAATAATATTTATTTAGGTTTTACACTAATCCTGAAAGTATAGGGAGTGTGCGATGATGTTCATATCAATCTTGGGACCACTTCCAACACACATCGTCACTTCACCTTTTAACTAGTCTCTGTTCATTCTGCAATTCTCGTTTCGAGTTACTAATTTTAGCAACTGAACCGGTATCAAATACCCAGGGGTTGCTATGAACACTAGTAAAGTACACATCAATAATCTGTATATCAAAATATACCTTTGTTCACTTTGCCATCCTTCTTATCCGCCAATTATCTAGGGCAGTTCCACTTCCAGTGACCATTTCCTTTGCAGTAGAAGCGCTTAGTTTCAGGCTTGAGTTTTAGCTTTGGGTTTCTTCACGGGAGTGACAACTTGCTTGTCATTCTTATTGAAGTTCCCCTTCTATACCTTTGCCCTTTACTTGAAACAAATGATCTTGTTAACCATCAACACTTGATGCGTTTTCACGATTTCTACCTTCGCCGACTTCAGCATCGCGAAGAGCTCGGGAATTCCTTTCGTCATCCCTTGCATATTATAGTTCATCACGAAGTTCTACTAACTTGGTGATAGTGACTAGAGAACTTTGTCAATTACTATCTTATCTGGAAGATTAACTCCCACTTGATTGAAGTAATTGTAGTACCCAAATAATCTGAGCACATGCTCAGTGGTTGAGCTATTCTCCTCCATCTTGTAGGCAAAGTACTGTCAGAAGTCTTATACCTCTCGACACGGGCATGAGTATGAAATACTATTTTCAACTCTTGGAACATCTTATATGCTCCATGGCGTTCAAAACGTTTTTGAAGTCCCAGTTCTAAGCCGTAAAGCATGGTGCACTTAAACTATCAAGTAGTCATCATACCGAGCTTTTGTCAAAATGTTCATAACGTCTACATCTGCTCCTGCAATAGGTCTGTCACCTAGCGGTGCATCAAGGACATAATTCTCTATGCAGCAATGAGGATAATCCTCAGATCACGGAACAATTCCGCATCATTTCTACTAACATCTTTCAACTTAGTTTTCTCTAGGAACATATAAATAATAAACGGGGAGCAACATCGTGAGCTATTGATCTACAACATAGATATGCTAATACTACGAGGACTAAGTTCATGATAAATTAAAGTTCAATTTAATCATATTACTTAAAGAACTCCCACTTAGATAGACATCCCTCCGGTCATTTAAATGATCACGTGATCCAAATCAACTAAACCATGTCCGATCATCACGTGAGATGGAGTAGTTTCAATGGTGAACATCTTATGTTGATCATATCTACTATATGATTCACGCTCGACCTTTCGGTCTCCAGTGTTCCGAGGCCATATCTGCATATGCTAGGCTCGTCAAGTTTAACCCGAGTATTCCGCGTGTGCAAAACCGTCTTACACCCGTAGTATTTGAACGTAGAGCTTATCACACCCGATCATTACGTGATGTCTCGGCACGACGAACTTTCGCAACGGTGCATACTCAGGGAGAACACTTATAACTTGAAATTTAGTAAGGGATCATCTTATAATGCTACCGTCGTTCTAAGCAAAATAAGAAGCATAATAAGATAAACATCACATGCAATCAAAATATGTGACATGATATGGCCATCATCATCTTGTGCTTTTGATCTCCATCTCCAAAGCACCATCATGATCACCTTCGTCACCGGCGCGACACCTTGATGTCCATCGTAGCATCGTTGTCGTCTCACCAACTATTGCTTCTACGACTATCGCTACCGCTTAGTGATAAAGTAAAGCAATTACATTTCATATAATAACGCGACAACCATATGGCTCCTGTCAGTTGCCGATAACTTTACAAAACATGATCATCTCATACAAAACCGTATATCTCATCATGTCTTGACTATATCACATCACAACATGCCCTGCAAAAACAAGTTAGACGTCCTCTATTTTGTTGTTGCAAGTTTTACGTGGCTGCTACGGGCTTAGCAAGAACCGTTCTTACCTACGCATACAAAACCACAACGATGTTTCGTCAAGTATGTGCCGTTTTAACCTTCACAAGGACCGGGCGTAGCCACACTTGATTCAGCTAAAGTGAGAGAGACAGACACCCGCCAGTCACCTTTAAGCAACGAGTGCTCATAACGGTGAAATCAGTCTCGCGTAAGCGTACGCGTAATGTCGGTCCGGGCCGCTGATGGCTTCTCGCCCCTCGTTGGTTACCCCAAGTGGAAAGTTGAGATGTAGCGTAGCGGCAAATTTCCCTTGGCAAAGATACCAAGGATCGAATCCCGTGAGACTCCGAGGGTCGACAAGTAGGTGTCAACAGCGCCAGAAACTTAGCGGTTGACGGGACCTGCACACAGATACAGATAACTTTGCTCCCAACGAGTATAGAGAGGTTGTCAATCCCTCCGGCCTTGTTGTTTACAAAGGATCAAACACAAGAGATAATAATGATAGCTATGACTGCAACTAGGAAATAAAAACAGGAAGTAAATAGAAGGTGTGATCAGCGGTGGTAATATGGACCGGGGTCCCATGATGTTCACTAGTGATGTCTCTCTCCAAAAAGACGATAAAACAGCAAAGCGAGGTAAACAAATTACAGCTAGGCAAATGACAGGATTATGTGCGCAAACCAATGCTAACTATGCTGCAAAGAAAGGTAGAGGCTCAAAAGCATGGGCGGTACGCCAAGGCAAGTAGACCGAAATCCATCTGCATCTACTACTAATCATCCACCTTGAGATATCTATCCAGAACATCTCGCTGGTATTAAGTTGCGAATCCCACCCAAAGTGTAAACTCAAAGCAACAGACAACTGCATTAAAAGAACTTTGCGTAAAGTAAACAATCCTTGCACCCGCAAGTACAAGCACCGTTGTTTTCTCCCTTGTGGCAACAACACATCCCCTAGACTCATGTTTCTGTCACTCAAGCTAGTCATCAGGGGCATGAAACCACAATCAAGCATAACACTCCCTTAGGAGTTACTACCTACTACTTGGCCAAAGCAATAAACAGCAACGGAGAACATGCAAGAATTACTCAAGAACAAAGATATAAAAGAGGTGAATCAAATATATTACTCAAACACAATCTGAACATAGTCTCATAATCCATCAGATCCCAGCAAACTCAGCAAAGCAACAGCAGAAAGATTACATATGTGCCTCGATCATGTAGGGCAGCTCACGAGGTCTAAACCATGAAGAGCAAAGAGGGGATGAGAACATCACATAGCTACTGATCATGGACCCATGGTCCAAGGTGGACTACTCACGACTCATCCGGGAAGCGTCCATGGTGGTGGAGAAGCTCCTGGTGGTGGTTCTCCACTCCGGCAGGGTGCCGAGAAGAGTTCTCCTAATGCTCCCGATCTTGGAAGCGCTGCGGCGGCGGAACAGAGGCGAGATCGCGAAAAAGGGTTCTATCCTCCAGGTTTTCGGGACGAGAGGGATATATAGGCGAAGGGGGGCAGCCAGAGGCGGAGCAGGGGCCCCAGGCGCCCCCTAGCGCGTCCAGGGGTGGGGCCGCGCCAGGTGGCCGCCTGGGCCTCCCCTGGCTCCCCTCTGGCCCATCTTTGGTTCTTCGCGAAGCTTCCTGTATGCTGATTTTTCCTATATTTTTCCTGGAATTTTTGGAGCACTTTTAATATGGGGGAAACCTGAAATAGAAAAACAGCAGAAAACAGGAACTGGCACTGTGGTGCACTGAGTTAATAGGTTAGTCCAAATATGATCAAAACTGTATGGAAGTGCATCAATATCATAGCAATATCACACAAAAGAAGCATGGAGCAAGCAGAAATTATAGATACGTTTTGGACGTATCAACATCCCCAAGCTTAATTCCTGCTCGTCCTCGAGTAGGTAAATGATAACAAGCATAATTTCTGTGGTGACATGCTATCAACCATATAAGAACTTTTTAAGTAAAGCAATCAAGGCATGTAATTCAATTCAAGTCATAACAAGCAAGAGTCTATATTAGCATTGTAACAAGCAACATAAGAACATAAGGGTGCAAGAGCTCTCGCTGTCCGTGACTCGAATGTCTCCAAATGGTGTTTGCGTGCAAGAAAGGGGATAGGGATATACGAGAGAGTAAAACATAGTTTTTGTATTGTTGAGAACTTAATCTACTAAAGTTTCACACTTGGTCTTCTTTGGAATCTTATCTTGACTCATCCCCAGACCACTAGCCAGGTACAAGTCAAAATGATCCACTCCCTTTCAATATTTTGAGCACTCATGCAATGGATGAGCGTAAGCAAGAAAGCTGACACTTAGGATGGCAAAGAGAGAAAAATGATGAAGGGGGAAGACAAAAAAGGTGTGAAAGGCTCACATCAGTGAGGACAATCATAGGCGAGAGAAAGCCAAATGATAGATATGATGTGAGGAGTAGGGATTACCATGCAACGGATGCACATATGAGCTAAGGTAAGCTCTCCAATGGAACTAGTGGGGGTGCATCCAACTTGCTCGCTCAAGAAGACCTAGAGCTCTTTTGAGGAGGCTCATCATTGGAATATACAAGCCAAGTTCTATAGTGTGAAGGTCCCCACATAGCTATATGCATGAATGATAATCTCTATGGAGTACAAGGTATAAGATGGAGTACGAGTGTGGATCTATCAAAAGGAATAGTAGTGTGCCCCCTTCTCTCTTTTTATTTCTTTTTCTCTTTTTTCTCTTTTTTTATTTTTTTGTGGCCTCAATGGCTCTTTTTATTTAACTCTCATTTGTCCTCTTTGGGATCTTTTGATTTTGTCCTCTTTGGGATCTTTTCCTCACTTTAGGGGCAACACTCTATGTATTACAAGAAGTATAGAAGATCTTTCACACTTTACAAAAGTACTCAACATAAAGAAAATGAAACTATCATGATGTATGCAAATGTATGCCTCTGCCGGTGTAGCAGGATATGCAATGATACTAGCGCGTCATGTAGCAATGATTAGGGCAAGGCCCAACTAGCATGCGGCTCATCGATCAAGCAAAAAGCATGTATGACATGAAGATCAAGTCATGAGAAGATGGATGTTGCATGGAAATGTATCTCGGAAAGGCTATGGAAATGCCTTGATAGGTAGGTATGGTGGCTGTTTTGAGGAAGGATATAATGAGGCTTATGATGACAGAGCGTATCGTGCCAAGGATTTGGATGCACCGGCGAAGTATGTGCCAACTCTCGAGGTGAGAAAGGGCAATGCACGGTACCGTAGAGGCTAGAAAAATATGGCTAGGTGGAAGTGTCAACTTTCGAATACTCACATTAGTCCGAAGAACTCATGCACTTATTATCGGTAACTCTCAATCTAATTAGGAGGTTCATAAAGAGACAAGTACCCCGAGGAGGAGTGTATGGGGGTTTGGTTATCCTTGCGCATCCTCGACTCATGGTACGTGAGTGTACTCTAATATTCGATCCCTCCAAAGATTAGTGATCCATCTAGTAGCTAAAGTTCTCAACTATTTTGTAGGTTTTCGAAAATAAACACGGATTGCCCAAAATACGACATCTATCACTAATAGGCTAAAGCTCTTGACACCAAAAGTTCAGACATTACTCATGGCAATACCTCAAAACTATTGCAAGTTACTACTAAAATTAAATAGCAACCTCAATTACCTACTTTAAGTTAAGACACACAACTCAGTGCAACAGGCAAACTCTCTTAACAAGATAAACATGAAAACTCGAGAGAGTTTAGCAACCAACTAAACAAAAGCTCTTTAAAAAGAAAAGCATGAAAACTAAGAGCTAAACATGACAGCAGCTATGGAAAGACAAAGAACACACACATCAAAGATAAGCATGAAAATTCTATGTTGTGTTCTAGGTTGAAGTGGAGCGTGTTTCTCTCCCACACAAATAAAGCTGGGTTCTAACTTGTTATGAACAGCAAGCAAAGCTAAAGAAAACTAAAAAAAGAAACTAAGAGCAAGACGCTCCAAGGATAGCACATAACGCATGAAGTGATAAATTATAGTGGAACGAAAGACGAACTGATAATTGTTGATGGAGAAGGGGATGCATGGGCGCATCCCCAAGCTTAGAAGCTTGAGTCTTCTTGAATATTTCTTGGGGGTGCACGGGGGCATCCCCAAGCTTGAGCGTTTGACCCTTCTGAATCTTCTTTTATCATCTTCCCTCGCACACTTGAAAACTCCCTTCATACATAACTCATCATAATCTGATTAGCGAGGTTAGTACCCACAATAAAATAATTTTTCCCTACTGGAAATAAAGATAATCTTGAAGAGCTACTGTTTCTCAAGATTGCCAAAAGGTTTTTGCAAAGAAAAAGCAAGCTCAAGGTTTGCAAAACGAAGAAAAGGCAAAACAGGACAGAATCTGTGAAAAACAGACCAGTAGGTAGTAAATAAATTTTTCGGGGCACTTCTGCAACTCAAATCAAAAAACTCAGAACAGACGCTCGAAAGCCAATTGTATAGAGCACACTGTCAACAAAATTCAGATCAAAAAGATGATCTGGTGATTTTATTCGAATTTTTCTGTCCAAGGACATAATCTATTTTCTGGACAGCACGTCACAACTTTTGAACTTTCTTGCAATCGGAGGCTAAACTTGGCACAAAGCTGAAAAGAAAAGATACAATGATGATGCTACTGTAGTAACAAACATCAATACACAACAAAAGCAAAATAAGACCTAATTCGTTGTGGGCTGCCTCCCAAAAGCGCTTTCTTTTATGCCTTTAAGCTAGGCATGATGCAAAGTTGTATCAATTGAACCATCATCAAGATCATCAAAAAGCTCTTCAATAGTACAACTAGTCTTAAGAGGACTTTCAAATAAAGGCCTAATAAAGATACTTCTAGGGAGAAAACCAAAAGGTGGAAAGTCAATGGGAGATTCATTTTCAAATTTATCAAAGAGAGGTATTTCTTCCAAAGTCTTCACAGTTTCAACCCCTTTGGCAATAGATGGATTACTTTTGGAACGAGGAGCCTTTGGAACGTAAACGAACTTAGGTTCCTTCTTTGCCGGAGTTTCTACCTTTTTGGCTTTGATTGAGGAGAAAATAGTTCCTAAAGTGTCAAAGATTTTCTCAATCTTGTCTATCCTAGAAGAATCCAAGTCATGGGATTTGATGGTCTCCAAAGTTTTGAGAATTTTATTCATGGAGCTATCAAGCCTATTCAAATTCCCTTGGATCTTACGGTCCAACTCATTTATCTTATTAATCCTTGGCATCTCTAGTTTTTTCATAATGTGAGCTAGGGTAATGTCCTCTTGAATGCTAACAACAGGGGGATTTCCAACAAGATTTTCCATAATACTAAGAGATTCCCAAACTGGGGCTTCTAGGAAATTTCCATTGATAGCAGAATCTAGAATAAACCTATTCCAAGAAGTAATTCCAACATAAAAATTTCTAAGCAGGATAGTAGTAGATTGCTTCTTGGTGGCTCTTTTTTGAGAATCATTAATTCTATACCAAGCATCTTTTAGACTTTCACCACCTCTTTGTTTAAATGTGAGCACTTCTGCCTCACCAAACGCAAAAGGACCAGACATAATGCCAACTAAAAGCAAGATAACTATTTTTGTGATTTTTGGTATGGGACACTAAAGCAAAAACTGAAAGGTAAACTAATAAGACTAAAAAGCAAAGATAAAAGATAGCGTGCAACTCCCCTATCTTGAAGAGTGGAGTCCCCGGCAACAGCGCCAGAAACTTTCTTGATGGCTTCTCGCCCCTCGTTGGTTACCCCAAGTGGAAGGTTGAGATGTAGCGTGGCGGCAAATTTCCCTTGGCAAAGATACCAAGGATCGAATCCCGCGAGACTCCGAGGGTCGACAAGTAGGTGTCCACGGCGCCAGAAACTTAGCGGTTGACGGGACCTGCACATAGATATAGATAACTTTGCTCCCAACGAGTACAGAGAGGTTGTCAATCCCTCCGGCCTTGTTGTTTACAAAGGATCAAACACAAGAGATAATAATGATAGCTATGACTGCAACTAGGAAAAAAAACAGGAAGTAAATAGAAGGTGTGATCAGCGGTGGTAATATGGACCGGGGTCCCATGATGTTCACTAGTGATGTCTCTCTCCCAAAAGACGATAAAACAGCAAAGCGAGGTAAACAAATTACAGCTGGGCAATTGACAGGATTATGTGCGCAAACCAATGCTAACTATGCTGCAAAGAAAGGTAGAGGCTCAAAAGCATGGGCGGTACGCCAAGGCAAGTAGACCGAAATCCATCTGCATCTACTACTAATCATCCACCTTGAGATATCTATCCAGAACATCTCGCTGGTATTAAGTTGCGAATCCCACCCAAAGTGTAAACTCAAAGCAACAGACGACTGCATTAAAAGAACTTTGCGTAAAGTAAACAATCCTTGCACCCGCAAGTACAAGCACCATTGTTTTCTCCCTTGTGGCAATAGCACATCCCCTAGACTCATGTTTCTGTCACTCAAGCTAGTCATCAGGGGGCATGAACCCACAATCAAGCATAACGCTCCCTCTTGGAGTTACTACCTACTACTTGGCCAAAGCAATAAACAACAACGGAGAACATGCAAGAATTACTCAAGAACAAAGATATAAAAGAGGTGAATCAAATATATTACTCAAACACAATCTGAACATAGTCTCATAATCCATCAGACCCCAGCAAACTCAGGAAAGCAACAGCAGAAAGATTACATATGTGCCTCGAGCATGTAGGGCAGCTCACGAGGTCTAAACCATGAAGAGCAAAGAGGGAAGGAGAACATCACATTGAAGGAAATATGCCCTTGAGGCAATAATAAAGATGTTATTTGTATTTCCTTATATCATGATAAATGTCTTTTATTCATGCTAGAATTGTATTAACCGGAAACTTAGTACATGTGTGGATAACATAGACAAAACAGTATGTCCCTAGTATGCCTCTACTAGACTAGCTCATTGATCAAAGATGGTTATGTTTCCTAACCATAGACATGAGTTGTCATTTGATCAACGGGATCACATCATTAGGAGAATGATGTGATGGACAAGACCCATCCGTTAGCATAGCACTATGATCGTTTAGTTTTTTCTGCTATTGCTTTCTTCATGACTTATACATGTTCCTATGACTATGAGATTATGCAACTCCCGAATACCGTAGGAACACCTTGTGTGCTATCAAACGTCACAACGTAACTGGGTGATCATAAAGATGCTCTACAGGTGTCTCCGAAAGTATTCGTGGTGTTGGCATAGATCAAGATTAGGATTTGTCACTCCGAGTGTCGGAGAGGTATCTCTGGGCCCTCTCGGTAACACACATCACAATAAGCCTTGCAAGCAAAAGACTAATGAGTTAGTCACGAGATGATGTGTTACGGAACGAGTAAAGAGACTTGACCGGTAACGAGATTGAACTAGGTATAGAGATACCGACGATCGAATCTCGGGCAAGTAACATACCGTTGACAAAAGGAACAACGTATGTTGTTATGCGGTTCTGACCGATAAAAGATCTTCGTAGAATATGTAGGAGCCAATATGAACATCCAGGTTCCGCTATTGGTTATTGACCGGAGATGAGTCTCGGTCATGTCTACATAGTTCTCAAACCCGTAGGGTCCGCACGCTTAACGTTTGATGACGATCGGTATTATGAGTTTATGAGTATTGATGTACCAAAGGTAGTTCGGAGTCCCGGATGAGATCACGGACATGACGAGGAGTCTCGTAATGTCCGAGACAGAAAGATTGATATATTGGACGACTATATTCGGACACCGGAAGTATACCGGAAAAGTTTCGGATTTAACAGGATTGCCGGAGGGGGTTACCGGAACCCCCTACGAAGGGGGATGGTCCATAGTGGGCCTTATGGAAAGGAGAGAGGCAGCCCATAGGGCTGGCCGGTGCCCCACCTAGGGTTTCTAGTTGGACTAGGAGTTGGGGGGCGCCACCTCTTCTTCTTTTCCTATTCCCTCTCTTCCTTCTTTGGTGGTTCCTACTAGGAATAGGATCGCAATCCTATTCCTAGTAGGATTGCACCCCTAGCCGCACCAAACAAGGGCCGGCCGGCCTCCCCCCTTGCTCCTTTATATACGGGGGCAGGGGGGCACCCAAAGACACACAAGTTGAATTGTTCCAGCCGTGTGCGGTGCCCCCCTCCACAGAAACACACCTCGGTCATACCGTCGCGGAGCTTAGGCGAAGCCCTGCGCCGGTGAATACATCATATTCGTCACCACGCCGTCGTGCTGACGAAACTCTCCCGTGAAGCTCAACTGGATCAAGAGCTCGTGGGACGTCATCAAGCTGAACGTGTGCTGAACGCGGAGGTGCCGTACGTTCGGTGCTTGATCGGTTGAATCGTGAAGAAGTTCGACTACATCAACCGCGTCACTTGACGCTTCCGCTCCGGGTCTACGAGGGTACGTAGACACACTCTTCCCTCTCGTTGCTATGCATCTGGTAGATAGATCTTGCGTGATCGTAGGAAAATTTTAAAATACTACGTTCCCCAACAGTGGTATCAGAGCCAGGTCTATGCGTAGATGATATGCACGAGTAGAACACAATGAGTTGTGGGCGATACTAGTCATACTGCTTACCAGCATGTCATACTTTGCTCCGGCGGTATTGTGAGATGAAGCGGCCCGGACCGACATTACGCGTACGCTTACGCGAGACTGGTTTCACCGTTACGAGCACTCGTTGCTTAAAGGTGACTGGCGGGTGTCTGTCTCTCTCACTTTATGTAATGCCCAGGATGGAGCTATACCTCCTACGTGTCGAGGCACGACTTAAAGGCATAAATCCATCCTAGAATGATCTCAAGTTTGGTATCTTTGCACAACTCATGTAAAAGAGGGATTAAAATGCAAAAGGGGATAGTTGGCTTACACTCGCCACTTCACACAAAACATTACATAAGCAATACATCATTCAGAACATCACAACCCGACTACGGGTGAAGATCCAAAAGAAAGATACCAAAACAACATAAAGCCACAGGTCAGGATCGAATCCTAGTAGAAACCACTACTGAACATCGAAACGTCACAAGCAAACGGTCAAACTCTTCAACAAGCTCCTGGTGAAGCACTGAACCAGCTCCTGCCTCAAACTCGACTGAACCTGCAACTGGTGTGGTGAAGTATCTGTGAGCCACAGAGGACTCAGCAATCCCGTTCCCGGGTAACACGACTATTTAAGCCTTGGGTGAGGACAAGGCTGAAGAAAGAAATATGAGGTGAAGGAACAAACAAGAGTCTGCAGCAGCAACTAGCACTAACTTACGTAAAAGAGAGCGAGAAGAGAAGGGCATCGGTCGAAAGATGATCACGAAGTGATCCTAACTAAAGCCGGTCAAACATAACCCCACCGTGTTCAACTCCCGAATCCCTATTCGGAAATTGACAGTCACGGTACACACGCTGGTAGTGTATTAGAAACATTGTGTCAAGTTATCTACAACCGGAATTAACAAGCTCCCATCTGCCACATAACCGCGGGCACGGCTTTCGAAAGTTCAAACCCTGCAGGGGTGTTCCAACTTGGCCCATCACAAGCCCACGATCCGCGGAGTCGCAACTCCATAGTTGGGAAGACCCGAGTATTCTCGGAATCCCGTGCTCAAGTTAAACCGAACTAAGGTAAGGCTAATCCAGCAAATCCTCCCGGCGTGTCGACACCCTGATAGTAGCCGCGCGTATCTAAGTCTCAGGACACGACCGGATGGGCGATTCTACGGGTGGATACCAAATACCTCGGGTTGCCCCAAGGCGGCCCCGCAGAACCCCCGTTTGGGACCAACGCCATCAGCACTGGCCCCCCCTGCTATGTAGAAAAGAATCTCCAAGGAGCGTCCCCCTTATGCAAATTAATTAATTAATTAAGTTGTTATTATGAGGCAAATAGTACCAATGTTGGGATTTGCTGGAAAAGACTTAGCACTTAGCGGTTTATCAAGGGGGTCCCATACACCCCAACCGTGTTAGGAACGCATAATCAAGGAACATAACACCGGCTTATACGGATCCTAACGGCATGAGTGGAACAAAACACCAAGCAAAAGGCTTAGCCTTCCACCCTGCCAGTATATAGATGATTTCATTTTTAAGCATTTATATAGTGTGATAAAACCCAACCAAACTTCAACATGAAGCAAGCATCTTCAATCTTCACCTGCAACTAACAATGCTATAAGAGGGGCTGAGCGAAGCGTACTTAGCCAAGCAACAGTTTGCGTAGGTAGGGTGGTTAAACATGGCAATGGTTACAAGTAGGAGGCTGACAAGAAGAACATGGGCATCGAGGCAAAACTATAGAGCGGAGCTACTAGCAATAGGCAAAAATAGTAATGGTATCCGGGTTCGGTCATCTTGCCTGGGATTTCACGAGGGAGAAGAACGGAACCAAGAAGAAGACGGAGCAACAGTCGAGCGGATCCTCACAACTCCGGAACGAAACCGAAGCTATCAAGAGAAGCAAACCGGAAAGAAACAAACAACACGGTAAACACACAAGCATCAACAAGGCATAAGATGCACATCCAAGTATGATGCATGTCCGGTTTAATTATGCATGGCATGGCAAAGTGCACAAACAAAAACTACAAGTTAAATGGAGATCAATATGCAACGAGTTGCATATTGACGAAACACCACATTTAATTATTTAATTGACTCTTGTTATTTACAAGACAAGGTTAAAAGTTTTTAGCATGGCAAGAGGTGAACATAAAGAAACTACACTATTAAGACATTTTAAATGAGGCCGGAGAATAACAACAACATATCCGGAAAATCCCCATGAGCATGTTTAGTAATTATAAAGCAAACACAATTAAACATTCAAGGTTGTTAACATGATGCGGATGACATGAACAAGTTTTATGCAAGTTTTATTAAAAGGTTGACAATTAACAAGATATGAAGCATTTGTCACCGTGGTGGAATGAAAAAGGGGGCCACGGCAACGATCCGAAATGAGGCAACGCATCATATCGGTTCCGGTATCTCGTTGAGAGACCGGTGCAAAAGGTGACGAAGCGAGTCAAACGAGATGATGGGGTGATCCCGTTGTCGGGTTCCCACGAATCGGTGACGAGGCAACCGAGGAACAACAAAAGGGACGAAACGGACACGGGGCACACACGGGAGACATTCATACAACACAAGCAAGCATACATCACACGGGTCACGTCTCGGGGTTATACCTTCGAAGCGTGCGTTTCGAGGCGGTTCGAGCTCGTAGTGGAAGTAGAGGAAGTAGTTGAACACGGCCGTAGAGGGAAGTAGACGTTCGGGCGACGGTAGACGTTCGGGCCGTAGATGTACTCGGTCGTCGATGTACTTGGTGCGTCTCCGAGACGGTAGTTGTTCACGAGGTCGTTTTGTAGAAGTTCGAGTCGTCGAGCGTAGTGGTACTTGTCGCATCCGGAAACACGGGTCTTTGAGGGTCGACGGTAGTGGTACTTGGGGTCTCCGAGTAGACGTTCTCGAGCTCGTAGATGTACGGGTCCAAAAATAGGTAATGTTTGCTGTTACATGGGTGCTTGACAAAACAAAATCAGCAGCAAAAACAAACAAAACAAGGAAAAAGCTACGCCTCGGCGACGAAGCTGAAAAGGCCCGGGCCTTCGCTCGGAGCTGCTCATGGCCGCGACCTTGACGAAGCAGATACGGGGCGGCCGGCTTCCTGGAGAAGAGGCCGTCGGCGAGCTGGAGGACAGGGGGAACGGAGGGGCGTCTGGCCAGCGGACGGAGCGCTCGGGCCTGGCCGGCTGCTGGCCGCTGGCGAAGGCGGGCGCGGTCGCCTTGCTTCTGGAGACGGGGACGTGAGGACGCAGACGGAACGACGAGGGCGCGGTGAGTCCTGGCGCTGGCGAACGGCTTGCGGGAGAGGAACGCTCGGGGCCGCGGCTGCGATTGGGGGCGCGGACGGAGGGACCCTGGCGATGCGGCCCTGGAGGACGGGGAGGTCGCGAAGCGGCGCTGGCCTGGACGACGGGGAGGCGCAGGGCGCAAGGGCACCGGGCTCCTGGCCGGATGGCGAGGCGGGGCGTCGCGGCCATCTTGCGCGGCTCTGGCGCGGCTGCTGGAGTGCTTGGGGACGGGCGGCCGTGCCTTGGCGAGGCGAGGGACGGCGCTCGGGGAGAATCCAGGCGCGCGAGCGCGGCTCTGGCCGGCCGGGCTCCTGGCCGGCGCTAGGGCGCGGAGGAGGAGGGCCGCGGGCTTGGCTGGCGCTCGTTGGAGGCGCGCTGAAGCCGCACGGGACGGGCAGAGGAGGAGGTCGGGGCGCCTCGGGAGCTCGGGGCGCTCGGGCTGCTGGATCCTCGAGGGAAGAGGAGAAGAGGGAGAAGCGGGATCGAGGCTGGGGAGAGCTGGGGCTCGAGGGGAGAGGAGAAGAGGATCGAGGGGAACGGCCTCGGGGCGAGCGGGACAGAGAGCGAGAGGGATGCGAGACGAGGGGTGGCGGCGGCTGGAAAGGAACGGAGGCAGAGAGGGATCAAGGGAAAGGGATTAGGGTTCGGGCTGGAGGCTGGTTGTAGGAGAAGTTGGGCCAGGTGAGGGGGGAGGAGGCCCAAGAGAAGAGCTGCGGCCTGGGCTGGAGGGGAGAGGAAAAGGGCCAGAGGCTGGCTGCCTCTTCCTTTTATTAGATTTTGCAGATAAAACAAAGAGAGAAAAAGAGAAAGAGGAGGACGGTTAGGGAAAGACACATGGAAATATATTTTCTCGGGCTCATAAAAATAAGCACGACCGGAGAAAATAAGAAAGGCATGAACGGAAAAATAATTCAAACATATTTGAATTTTTAATTCAAATAGTTTGAACTAAGACTTGATGATAGAAGTCTCCAAAAATGTTCCAATTTTTGGAGGAACCTCGAAACAACGGAAAGAATTATCGGCAAGGTTTTGAAGGTGAAACACGAAGTGAAAGACATGGGGAAATTATGCAAGTGTGTTATGGTGATTCCGGAGCAATGGAATAATTATTAATATAGCTCCATATTTATTAGGAGGCTTTTATATGTTATAAAGAGAAGACATCTTCCCTCGATTTAAATGGACCGAAGGTCCACACGAATTATTTAGGTTGAGATGCAAAAAAAATAAAATGACATGATGGCATGATGACATGATGCAATGCAAAAATTAAATAACACAAGTACAAAAGGACACACGGACAACCCGGAACATCTGGATCCTTCTGGAAGCTTCTGGAATCTTCTGGGATCTTCTGGGACGTCAGTCTCGGGCGTCACAACTCTCCCACACTAACAGAGGATCTCGACCCGAGATCCTAGAGATATCACCGGGTAAAAACGAAAAGGAGGAGGTAAAACAAAGTTGCTTCTTTGACAGACGAGTGAAACCAAAGAACATTGAGAGGTTAAACAAGCTTGAAAGAAAGAATGCAACGGAGATGAACGAAGATGAAACACTCCGTTAGAAAAGAGGAACAAGGAGCACTATGAGAACCTTGTAGGTTGAAAGACATGAAACAAGAGCTCACGGACCAAAAGAATAAGAAACTGCAAGGGTATAGCCAAGGAATAAGAATGACAGAATTTGGACAGCACTCCGTCTGAAAATGGGAGGAATTTAACAAGAACTTAAGGAGATGGGATGATACTTGATGAAAACAACAACATATTGCCTCCGAAACAATTGAAAGAATGGCACAAGGGGTAAGAAGGATTCAGACAGCACTTCGGTTAAAAGATAGGCAAAAGCTTGATAAGATGAGGTTACTTGAATGAAGAATACAACACTCCGGTTAAATAAACAAGCAAGGGAGAATATGATCTTGATAAAAAACGAGATGATGGTTAAAGAGAGCAATATCACAAGGCCTCCGGAATGAAAGAATAGCATATAGATCAATGAAAAACTTGAACGGAGAAGAAAAAAACAACTCTCAAAATTGAATTTGAAAGAGCATCCTTACGAAGAAGGGTTGAAAAGAGTTGTTGGAAATTCAACAACGAAAGAATAAGCTTCATGTGGGCTTATGGAAAACATCTCAAAATTATGAGGTGACAACCAGCCACTGAGGGAAACATTTGATTGGATTGAGAACAACAAGGAGATGATAAACTTATTTCATCGGAATGATAAATGAAGAATTTGGGTCATTTATAAGCACCATAATAGCAACAATTCTTAGGGAAAGCTTTTAGGTGACATACAACCCAAGGTTACTCCAAGAGATAAAATGAGGGATGAGGGGTTGAAGGATCTCCTAAAGAGAAGAAATGATGGTTTTAAATATCTCATCTTGACAACTTGTGAAACATAAAACATGAAGGAATTGTCAAAATGACATAACACCATCTGAAAGATAAGGTAGAAAGAGTTGCAATTGGAAAAGCATGATGAAGAATGCTTGAGCTCCAACAAGAATCTCGATGAAGACTTCAAGGATGAATTAAAACATGATGAACCACCATGAGAACTCCGGTAATGAAAAGCATGAGAAGTGAAAGATGAAAAGAATAAGATTCAAGGCCTGCGATGAATTAGATGGAGCTTTGAACTGATATAATAGAAATAACTTGGATCTCCGGAAAACAAGATGAAAAAAAAAAAAAAACTTAGAACCAAGGATATGATATAATGAACAAGCTCCAGACAAAAGAATTAAATCACCTGAAGGAACAAGAATAAGAGTTATGTTATGCATCTCCATCACCAATTTAAATTGATGACAACCAAGGATTTGGCATACTACTTATTCTCGTTGCAAGGAATTAAAGAGAGATCTAGCACAAGCTGAGAATAGTCTTGAACGACTCACCTGTAGGATTATGAAAAGAACGAGTGAATTAAAACGATAACAGCGGAAGGGTAAACTTGAAAGAACCACCGTAAGAATATGGAGACGAACGAAGAGACATCAATGAAGAATATTTGGAGGACGAAGTTGAAAACTGAGAACGAAGAAATATTCTGAAATGATGGCCTTCGGAGGATCACAAAGAAAAGAATCCATGAAATGCTCCGGATGGTAAGAAAAGAATACCTCACAATCAAAACGATAATGAGGATGGCATGAAGCTAGAACCACGAATCTTCAAGAGAACGGGCCAAGATTTAAGAGAAAACACTTCTCCGGTCTCCAAATGTTGAAAATGAAGACGAGAAAAGCCATAAGAATTGTTGAGCACTCCGGAATGAATAATTAAAATGGTTGAACCAAAGATGACCAAGAATTGAAAACGATCTTGGAGAAGGCATGTGACTGATGTAATTCATACTTACGTCACACTTTGAAAAGAATTGAGTATAACTCCAGGAAATAGAAGAGTCAGGTAAGATCCTGGGAAAAGACCTGTGGGTTAGGGCCCACTCAAAGAAATCACCGTTGGAAAAGATTGCTTAAGAGATATTGCACCGGTTGAATTAAAAAGGCTTGGATAAGATGATAATCCTCAAATAGCTTGAAACGATTAAGAATGGAATTATGAATCTTCTGAGATATCTTGAGCTCTCCGGATATGAATAACAAGAGGAGAATGATTAATTAGTGCACCGGAATAAGAAAGCATTGTGAAAAGAGGAAAAGGATAAGATCAACACCAAAATCTTGAATTATATCCACCGGAAGAATTATGAAAGCAAAAGAATGATGAACTTGAAGCTCTTGAGCATCTTCACGATAAATCACCGGATAAGGACATTGAAGGAAAAGAATGAAGAAATATCACATGAATAAAATGGATACTTCATTGAGAATTGCTGGCTCCAAGAAGAAGAAGGGTGGGAGGGTGGGGAAAACAAAGACAACTTGGGATGAAAGAATACAGACGAATCGTCAGATTTCTCAACGGCGTCCGTATGGAATAACTTGAAGAGAAGGCACACCGGTTGAAAAGGATTTAACATGACCATCTTGATGATCAAGAAGAATTAGCACTCCCATAGAAATATGAGAACACCGATTAGAAAAGGTATGGAATCAACACTTGACATCGAAGCAACTCGAATACCAGAATCAAAACAAGAACAAAGGGTAGATGTGTAGCATGATCTTCACAATATCATCCGAACAGAGAATTGAACGAATGAATTCTGCAGGTACATCAACTCGTCGAGAAACCACTTGGAGAACAAAAGTAAATAAAAAAGGAACAAGGAACAGATGGAACAAATACAAGATAGAAGCTTCGTTCGACATCTTCGTGCTGAAAGCTCATGGAACGTGTTACAAAAGGGTTTTGTCATCCCCGGATCAGCATAGCCAAGGACCCTTTAAGATGCAACTCCCGATCAGAACAAGTCCATAAAACCACTTCACTCAATGTAAAACCCCAAACTTCATATCGTGCATCCGTTGGAAGAATGCCTAGAACTACTAGATGAACCCACCTATAGATTTCCGAAAGTTTCCAGTTATGCAATCAGGTGTTGGGGATACACGGGAAGCACCGCGCAATCAACTCTAAACCTACATCCAGGTGTATCCATCCTTCAACACATAACCAGTCTTTCTCGGAAACTGTTTACCTCGGACCTTCGAAAAGCATCCACTATAACAAGCTATGGCAATACTCTCGAACTACCTCCCCAGTACTGGGTGATGTCGGGGTTATCTTGCCACTGGCCGTATAGGAGAGATTTTCGATGTCGGCCGTCTTAAGTATTTAGTACTGCCGCGATATGCTTGTGTCAATGATACCTCGAAGCTCAACTCCTCGGTAACAGGAGGCATCGAGAACAATATCCTTGTCACAAGAACATCGAAACAATCCTAGAATACTCGCGGGATCCTAAAAAAAATTTGGTGCAATTTTTGAAAGTAGAAGAGATAAGAGTAGACGTCAGGAGTCCTCACCAGAGAGAAAAGGGATGAGAAGCAAAGAAAATCCTACTCTCCGATATAATATAGGACTCAAAACATTTTCAGTGTGTGCCTAGACTCAACCGTCAACGATTCGATCAATCAGTGGGGGCTTCTAGGTCGGAGAAGGCTCTGATACCAACTTGTAATGCCCAGGATGGAGCTATACCTCCTACGTGTCGAGGCACGACTTAAAGGCATAAATCCATCCTAGAATGATCTCAAGTTTGGTATCTTTGCACAACTCATGTAAAAGAGGGATTAAAATGCAAAAGGGGATAGTTGGCTTACACTCGCCACTTCACACAAAACATTACATAAGCAATACATCATTCAGAACATCACAACCCGACTACGGGTGAAGATCCAAAAGAAAGATACCAAAACAACATAAAGCCACAGGTCAGGATCGAATCCTAGTAGAAACCACTACTGAACATCGAAACGTCACAAGCAAACGGTCAAACTCTTCAACAAGCTCCTGGTGAAGCACTGAACCAGCTCCTGCCTCAAACTCGACTGAACCTGCAACTGGTGTGGTGAAGTATCTGTGAGCCACAGAGGACTCAGCAATCCCGTTCCCGGGTAACACGACTATTTAAGCCTTGGGTGAGGACAAGGCTGAAGAAAGAAATATGAGGTGAAGGAACAAACAAGAGTCTGCAGCAGCAACTAGCACTAACTTACGTAAAAGAGAGCGAGAAGAGAAGGGCATCGGTCGAAAGATGATCACGAAGTGATCCTAACTAAAGCCGGTCAAACATAACCCCACCGTGTTCAACTCCCGAATCCCTATTCGGAAATTGACAGTCACGGTACACACGCTGGTAGTGTATTAGAAACATTGTGTCAAGTTATCTACAACCGGAATTAACAAGCTCCCATCTGCCACATAACCGCGGGCACGGCTTTCGAAAGTTCAAACCCTGCAGGGGTGTTCCAACTTGGCCCATCACAAGCCCACGATCCGCGGAGTCGCAACTCCATAGTTGGGAAGACCCGAGTATTCTCGGAATCCCGTGCTCAAGTTAAACCGAACTAAGGTAAGGCTAATCCAGCAAATCCTCCCGGCGTGTCGACACCCTGATAGTAGCCGCGCGTATCTAGGTCTCAGGACACGACCGGATGGGCGATGCTACAGGACCCAAACCTCGAGTTTCCCCGTGGTGGTTCCCGCAGGACCCCCGTTTGGGACCAACACCATCGGCACTGGCCCCCCCTGCTATGTAGAAATAAAGGATCCTCGAGGGAGCGACCCCCTATGCAAATTTAATTAATTAATTAAGTTGTTATTATGAGGCAAATAGTACCAAATGTTGGGACTTGCTGGAAAAGACTTAGCACTTAGCGGTTTATCAAGGGGGTCCCATACACCCCAACCGTGTTAGGAACGCAAAATCAAGGAACATAACACCGGCTTATACGGTTCCTAACGGCATGAGTGGAACAAAACACCAAGCAAAAAGGCTTAGCCTTCCACCCTGCCAGTATATAGATGATTTCATTTTAGCATTTATATAGTGTGATATAACCCAACCAAACTTCAACATGAAGCAAGCATCTTCAATCTTCACCTGCAACTAGCAATGCTATAAGAGGGCTGAGCGAAGCGTACTTAGCCAAGCAACGGTTTGCGTAGGTAGGGTGGTTAAACATGGCAATGGTTACAAGTAGGAGGCTGACAAGAAAGACATGGGCATCGAGGCAAAACTATAGATCGAGACTACTAGCAATAGGCAAAGATAGTAATGGTATCCGGGTTCGGTCATCTTGCCTGGGATTCCACGAGGGAGAAGAACGGATCCAAGAAGACGGAGCAACACTGACGAGAGAAACCTCACAACTCCGGAACGAAACCGAAGCTAACAAGAGAAGCAACCGGAAAGAAAACAAACACACGGTAAACACACAAGCATAAACATGGCACGATGCACAAGCAAGTATGATGCATGTCCGGTTTAAATATGCAAGGCATGGCAAAGTGCACAAACAAACACTACAAGTTAAGTGCAGATCAATATGCAACGAGTTACATATTGACGAAACACCACATTTAATTATTTAGTTGACTCTCATTATTTACAAGACAAGATTAAATGTTTGTTAACAAGGCAAGAGGTGAAGCATGAAGAAAACTACACTATTTAGACATTTTAAATGAGGCCGGAGAATAACAACAACATGTCCGGAAAATCCTCATGAGCATGTTTAACAATTATAAAGCAACAACAATTCACACATATTAATGTTGTTAATATGATGCGGATGATATGATCAAGTTTATGCAAGTTTTATTAAAAGGTTGACAATAACAAGATATGAAGCATTTGTCACCGTGGTGGAAAGAAAGGGTGCCACGGCAACGATTCCGAAAATGATGCCACGGCAACATATCGGTACCGGTAACTCGGTGAGGGACCGGTGCAAAACAAAAGGTGGAGTGAACGAGTTGAACAAGATGATGGGGTGATCCCGTTGCCGGGTTCCCACGAGTCGGTGGCGAGGCAACCGAGGAACAAGACAAAAGGTCGGAACGGGCACGGTACACACAAGGGAACAACTCATACAACCACAAGCATCACACGGGTCGCGTCTCGGGGTTATACCTTCGAAACACTCGTTTCGGGACGGTTCGAGTTCGTCGAGGAACGTAGGGGAAGTAGTTGAACACGGCCGTAGAGGGAAGTAGACGTTCGGGCGACGGTAGACGTTCGGGCCGTAGATGTACTCGGTCGTCGATGTACTTGGTGCGTCTCCGAGACGGTAGTTGTTCACGAGGTCGTTTTGTAGAAGTTCGAGTCGTCGAGCGTAGTGGTACTTGTCGCATCCGGAAACACGGGTCTTTGAGGGTCGACGGTAGTGGTACTTGGGGTCTCCGAGTAGACGTTCTCGAGCTCGTAGATGTACGGGTCCAAAAATAGGTAATGTTTGCTGTTACATGGGTGCTTGACAAAACAAAATCAGCAGCAAAAACAAACAAAACAAGGAAAAAGCTACGCCTCGGCGACGAAGCTGAAAAGGCCCGGGCCTTCGCTCGGAGCTGCTCATGGCCGCGACCTTGACGAAGCAGATACGGGGCGGCCGGCTTCCTGGAGAAGAGGCCGTCGGCGAGCTGGAGGACAGGGGGAACGGAGGGGCGTCTGGCCAGCGGACGGAGCGCTCGGGCCTGGCCGGCTGCTGGCCGCTGGCGAAGGCGGGCGCGGTCGCCTTGCTTCTGGAGACGGGGACGTGAGGACGCAGACGGAACGACGAGGGCGCGGTGAGTCCTGGCGCTGGCGAACGGCTTGCGGGAGAGGAACGCTCGGGGCCGCGGCTGCGATTGGGGGCGCGGACGGAGGGACCCTGGCGATGCGGCCCTGGAGGACGGGGAGGTCGCGAAGCGGCGCTGGCCTGGACGACGGGGAGGCGCAGGGCGCAAGGGCACCGGGCTCCTGGCCGGATGGCGAGGCGGGGCGTCGCGGCCATCTTGCGCGGCTCTGGCGCGGCTGCTGGAGTGCTTGGGGACGGGCGGCCGTGCCTTGGCGAGGCGAGGGACGGCGCTCGGGGAGAATCCAGGCGCGCGAGCGCGGCTCTGGCCGGCCGGGCTCCTGGCCGGCGCTAGGGCGCGGAGGAGGAGGGCCGCGGGCTTGGCTGGCGCTCGTTGGAGGCGCGCTGAAGCCGCACGGGACGGGCAGAGGAGGAGGTCGGGGCGCCTCGGGAGCTCGGGGCGCTCGGGCTGCTGGATCCTCGAGGGAAGAGGAGAAGAGGGAGAAGCGGGATCGAGGCTGGGGAGAGCTGGGGCTCGAGGGGAGAGGAGAAGAGGATCGAGGGGAACGGCCTCGGGGCGAGCGGGACAGAGAGCGAGAGGGATGCGAGACGAGGGGTGGCGGCGGCTGGAAAGGAACGGAGGCAGAGAGGGATCAAGGGAAAGGGATTAGGGTTCGGGCTGGAGGCTGGTTGTAGGAGAAGTTGGGCCAGGTGAGGGGGGAGGAGGCCCAAGAGAAGAGCTGCGGCCTGGGCTGGAGGGGAGAGGAAAAGGGCCAGAGGCTGGCTGCCTCTTCCTTTTATTAGATTTTGCAGATAAAACAAAGAGAGAAAAAGAGAAAGAGGAGGACGGTTAGGGAAAGACACATGGAAATATATTTTCTCGGGCTCATAAAAATAAGCACGACCGGAGAAAATAAGAAAGGCATGAACGGAAAAATAATTCAAACATATTTGAATTTTTAATTCAAATAGTTTGAACTAAGACTTGATGATAGAAGTCTCCAAAAATGTTCCAATTTTTGGAGGAACCTCGAAACAACGGAAAGAATTATCGGCAAGGTTTTGAAGGTGAAACACGAAGTGAAAGACATGGGGAAATTATGCAAGTGTGTTATGGTGATTCCGGAGCAATGGAATAATTATTAATATAGCTCCATATTTATTAGGAGGCTTTTATATGTTATAAAGAGAAGACATCTTCCCTCGATTTAAATGGACCGAAGGTCCACACGAATTATTTAGGTTGAGATGCAAAAAAAATAAAATGACATGATGGCATGATGACATGATGCAATGCAAAAATTAAATAACACAAGTACAAAAGGACACACGGACAACCCGGAACATCTGGATCCTTCTGGAAGCTTCTGGAATCTTCTGGGATCTTCTGGGACGTCAGTCTCGGGCGTCACACTTTAGCTGAATCAAGTGTGGCTACGCCCGATCCTTGTGAAGGTTAAAACAGCACATCCTTGACGAAACATCGTTGTGGTTTTGTATGCGTAGGTAAGAACGGTTCTTGCTAAGCCCGTAGCAGCCACGTAAAAACTTGCAACAACAAAGTAGAGGACGTCTAACTTGTTTTTGCAGGGCATGTTGTGATGTGATATGGTCAAGACATGATGAGTTATACGGTTTTGTATGAGATGATCATGTTTTGTAATGTTATCGGCAACTGGCAGGAGCCATATGGTTGTCGCTTTATTGTATGAAATGCAATCGCCATGTAATTGCTTTACTTTATCACTAAGCGGTAGCGATAGTCGTAGAAGCAATAGTTGGCGAGACGACAACGATGCTGCGATGGAGATCAAGGTGTCGCGCCGGTGACGAAGGTGATCATGACGGTGCTTTGGAGATGGAGATCAAAAGCACAAGATGATGATGGCCATATCATGTCACATATTTTGATTGCATGTGATGTTTATCTTATTATGCTTCTTATTTTGCTTAGAACAACGGTAGCATTATAAGTTGATCCCTTACTAAATTTCAAGGTATAAGTGTTCTCCCTGAGTATGCACCGTTGCGAAAGTTCGTCGTGCCGAGACACCACGTGATGATCGGGTGTGATAAGCTCTACGTTCAAATACAACGGGTGTAAGCCAGTTTTGCACACGCAGAATACTCGGGTTAAACTTGACGAGCCTAGCATATGCAGATATGGCCTCGGAACACTGGAGACCGAAAGGTCGAGCGTGAATCATATAGTAGATATGATCAACATAAGATGTTCACCATTGCAACTACTCCATCTCACGTGATGATCGGACATGGTTTAGTTGATTTGGATCACGTGATCATTTAGATGACCGGAGGGATGTCTATCTAAGTGGGAGTTCTTAAGTAATATGATTAATTGAACTTTAATTTATCATGAACTTAGTCCTGGTAGTATTAGCATATCTATGTTGTAGATCAATAGCTCGCGATGTTGCTCCCCGTTTATTTTATATGTTCCTAGAGAAAACTAAGTTGAAAGATGTTAGTAGCAATGATGCGGAATTGTTCCATGATCTGAGGATTATCCTCATTGCTGCACAGAAGAATTGTGTCCTTGATGCACCGCTAGGTGACAGACCTATTGTAGGAGCAGATGCAGACGTTATGAACGTTTTGACAAAAGCTCGGTATGATGACTACTTGATAGTTTAAGTGCACCATGCTTTACGGCTTAGAACTGGGACTTCAAAAACGTTTTGAACGCCACGGAGCATATAAGATGTTCCAAGAGTTGAAATTAGTATTTCATACTCATGCCCGTGTCGAGAGGTATGAGACCTCTGACAGTACTTTGCCTACAAGATGGAGGAGAATAGCTCAACCAGTGAGCATGTGCTCAGATTGTCTGGGTACTGCAATTGCTTGAATAAAGTGGGAGTTAATCTTCCAGATAAGATAGTAATTGACAAAGTTCTCTAGTCACTATCACCAAGTTAGTAGAACTTCGTGATGAACTGTAATATGCAAGGGATGACGAAAGTAATTCCCGAGCTCTTCGCGATGCTGAAATCGGCGAAGGTAGAAATCAAGAAAGAGCATCAAGTGTTGATGGTTAACAAGACCACTTGTTTCAAGTAAAGGGCAAAGGGATAGAATGGGAACTTCGAGAAGAATGACAAGCAAGTTGTCACTCCCATGAAGAAACCCAAAGCTAAACTCAAGCCTGAAACTAAGTGCTTCTACTGCAAAGGAAATGGTCACTGGAAGTGGAACTGCCCTAGATACTTGGCGGATAAGAAGGATGGCAAAGTGAACAAAGGTATATTTGATATACAGATTATTGATGTGTATTTTACTAGTGTTCATAGTAACCCCTCGGTATTTGATACTGGTTTAGTTGCTAAAGAGTAGTAACTCGAAATGGGAGTTGCATAATGAACAAAAACTAGTTAAAAGATGAAGTGACGATGTGTATTGGAAGTAGTTCCAAGATTGATATGATCATCATCGCACACTCCCTATACTTTCGGGATTAGTGTTGACCCTAAATAAGTGTTATTTGGTGTTTGTGTTGAACATGAATATGATTTGATCATGTTTATTGCAATACGGTTATTCATGTAAGTTAGAGAATAATTGTTGTTCTGTTTACATGAATAAAACCTTCTATGGTCATACACCCAATGAAAATGGTTTGTTGGATCTCGATCGTGTGATACACATATTCATAATATTGAAGCCAAAAGATGCAAGGTTAATAATGATAGTGCAACATATTTTTGGCACTGCTGTTTAGGTCATATTGGTGTAAAGCGCATGAAGAAACTCCATAGTGATGGACTTTTGGAATCACTTGATTATGAATCACTTGGTGCTTGCGAACCATGCCTCATGGGCAAGATGACTAAAACTCCGTTCTCCGGAACTGTGGAGCAAGCAACAGAGTTGTTGGAAATCATACATACTGATGTATGCGGACCAATAAGTGTTGAAGCTCGCGGCGGGTATCATTATTTTCTGACCTTCACTGATGATTTGAGCAGATATGGGTATATCTACTTAATGAAGCACAAGTCTGAAACATTTGAAAAGTTCAAATAATTTTAGAGTGAAGTAGAGAATCATCGTAACAAGAAAATAAAATTTCTACGATCTGATCGTGGAGGAGAATATTTGAGTTACGAGTTTGGTCTTCATTTGAAACAATGTGGAATAGTTTCACAACTCACGCCACCCGGAACACCACAGCGTAATGGTGTGTCCGAACGTCATAACCGTACTTTATTAGATATGGTGCGATCGATGATGTCTCTTACCAATCTACCACTATCTCTTTTGGGGTTATGCATTAGAGACAGCTACATTCACGTTAAATAGGGCACTATCTAAATCCGTTGATACGACACCTTATGAACTGTGGTTTGGCAAGAAACCAAAGTTGTCATTTCTTTAAGTTTGGGACTGCGATGCTTATGTGAAAAAGTTTCAACATGATAAGCTCGAACCCAAATCGGAGAAGTAAATCTTCATAGGATACCCAAAAGAAACTGTTGGGTACACCTTCTATCACAGATCCGAAGGCAAGGTCTTTGTTGCTAAGAGTGGATCCTTTCTGGAGAAGGAGTTTCTCTCGAAAGAAGTGAGTGGGAGGAAAGTAGAACTTGATGAGGTAATTGTACCTTCTCCCGAATTGGAAAGTGGAACATCACAGAAACTAGTTCCAGTGATTCCTACACCAATTAGTGAGGAAGCTAATGATGATGATCATGAAACTTCAGATCAAGTTTCTGCTGAACTTCGTAGATCAACCAGAGTTCGTTTCGCATCAGAGTGGTACGGCAACCCGGTTCTGGAAGTCATGTTACAGGACCATGACGAACCTACGAACTATGAGGAAGCGATGATGAGCCCAGATTCCGCAAAATGGATTGAGGCCATGAAATCTGAGATGGGATCCATGTATGAGAACAAAGTGTGGACTTTGGTTGACTTGCCCGATGATCGGCAAGCCATCGAAAATAAATGGATCTTCAAGAGGAAGACCGACGCAGACGGTAATGTTACTGTTTACAAAGCTCGACTTGTTGTGAAAGGGTTTCGACAAGTTCAAGGAGTTCACTACAATGAGACTTTCTCACCTGTAGCGATGCTTAAGTGTGTCCGAATCATGTTAGCAATTGCCGCATTTTATGATTATGAAATATGGCAAATGGATGTCAAAACTGCATTCCTTAATGGATATCTCAAAGAAGAGTTGTATATGATGCAACCAGAAGGTTTTTGTCGATCCAAAAGGTGCTAACAAAATATGAAAGCTCCAGCGATCCATCTATGGACTGGTGCAAGCATCTCGGAGTTAGAATATACGCTTTGATAAGTTGATCAAAGCATATAGATTTATACAGACTTGCGGTGAAGCCTGTATTTACAAGAAGTGAGTGGGAGCACTACAACCTTTCTGATAAGTATATGTGAATGACATATTGTCGATCAGAAATGATGTAGAATTTTCTGGAAAGCATAAAGGAGTGTTTGAAAGGAGTTTTTCAAAGAAAGACCTTGGTGAAGCTGCTTACATATTTGGCATCAAGATCTATAGAGATAGATCAAGACGCTTGATAAGACTTTCGATGAGTACATACCTTGATAAGATTTTGAAGTAGTTCAAAATGGATCAGTCAAAGAATGAGTTCTTGCCTGACTTGTAAGGTGTGAAGTTGAGTAAGACTCAAAGCCAGACCACGGCAGAAAAATATAGAGAGAATGAAAGTCATTGCCTATGCCTCAGCCATAGGTTCTATAAAGTATGCCATGCTGTGTACCAAACAAGTTGTGTACCTTGCCATGAGTTTGTCAAGGGGGTACAATAGTGATCCAGGAGTAGATCACTGTACATCGGTCAAAATTATCCTTAGTAACTGGATGACTAAGGAAATTTTTCTTGATTATGGAGAAGATAAAGAGTTCGTCGTAAAGGGTTACGCCGATGCAAGCTTTGACACTAAATCCAGATGACTCTAAGTATCAATCTGGATGTGTATTGAAAGTGGGAGCAATTAGCTAGAGTAGCTCTATGCAGAGCATTGTAGACATAGAAATTTGCGAAATACAGACGGATCTGAATGTGACAGACCCGTTGACTAAACTTCTCTCACAAGCAAAACATGATCACACCTTATTACTCTTGGGTATTAATCACATAGCGATGTGAACTAGATTTTTGACTCTAGTAAACCCTTTGGGTATTGGTCACATGGCGATGTGAACTATGGGTGTTATTCACATAACGATGTGAAATATCGGTATTAAATCACATGGCGATGTGCGCTAGATTATTGACTCTAGTTCAAGTGGGAGACTGAAGGAAATATGCCCTAGAGGCAATAATAAAGATGTTATTTGTATTTCCTTATATCATGATAAATGTCTTTTATTCATGCTAGAATTGTATTAACCGGAAACTTAGTACATGTGTGGATAACATAGACAAAACAGTATGTCCCTAGTATGCCTCTACTAGACTAGCTCATTGATCAAAGATGGTTATGTTTCCTAACCATAGACATGAGTTGTCATTTGATCAACGGGATCACATCATTAGGAGAATGATGTAATGGACAAGACCCATCCGTTAGCATAGCACTATGATCGTTTAGTTTTTTCTGCTATTGCTTTCTTCATGACTTATACATGTTCCTATGACTATGAGATTATGCAACTCCCGAATACCGTAGGAACACCTTGTGTGCTATCAAACGTCACAACGTAACTGGGTGATCATAAAGATGCTCTACAGGTGTCTCCGAAAGTATTTGTGGTGTTGGCATAGATCAAGATTAGGATTTGTCACTCCGAGTGTCGGAGAGGTATCTCTGGGCCCTCTCGGTAACACACATCACAATAAGCCTTGCAAGCAAAAGACTAATGAGTTAGTCATGAGATGATGTGTTACGGAACGAGTAAAGAGACTTGACCGGTAACGAGATTGAACTAGGTATAGAGATACCGACGATCGGATCTCGGGCAAGTAACATACCGTTGACAAAAGGAACAACGTATGTTGTTATGCGGTTCTGACTGATAAAAGATCTTCGTAGAATATGTAGGAGCCAATATGAACATCCGAGTTCCGCTATTGGTTATTGACCGGAGATGAGTCTCGGTCATGTCTACATAGTTCTCGAACCCGTAGGGTCCGCACGCTTAACGTTTGATGACGATCGGTATTATGAGTTTATGAGTATTGATGTACCGAAGGTAGTTCGGAGTCCCGGATGAGATCACGGACATGACGAGGATTCTCGGAATGTCCGAGACATAAAGATTGATATATTGGACGACTATATTCGGACACCGGAAGTATACCGGAAAAGTTTCGGATTTAACGGGATTGCCTGAGGGGGTTACCGGAACCCCCTACGAAGGGGGATGGTCCATAGTGGGCCTTATGGAAAGGAGAGAGGCAGCCCATAGGGCTGGCCGGCACCCCACCTAGGGTTCCTAGTTGGACTAGGAGTTGGGGGGCGCCACCTCTTCTTCTTTTCCTATTCCCTCTCTTCCTTCTTTGGTGGTTCCTACTAGGAATAGGATTGCAATTCTATTCCTAGTAGGATTGCACCCCTAGCCGCACCAAACAAGGGCCGGCCGGCCTCCCCCCTTGCTCCTTTATATACGGGGGCAGGGGGGGTGAAGGAAATATGCCCTAGAGGCAATAATAAAGATGTTATTTGTATTTCCTTATATCATGATAAATGTCTTTTATTCATGCTAGAATTGTATTAACCGGAAACTTAGTACATGTGTGGATACATAGACTAAACAATATGTCCCTAGTATGCCTCTACTAGACTAGCTCATTGATCAAAGATGGTTATGTTTCCTAGCCATAGACATGAGTTGTCATTTGATCAACGGGATCACATCATTAGGAGAATGATGTGATGGACAAGACCCATCCGTTAGCATAGCACTATGATCGTTTAGTTTAACTGCTATTGCTTTCTTCATGACTTATACATGTTCCTATGACTATGAGATTATGCAACTCCCGAATACTGTAGGAACACCTTGTGTGCTATCAAACGTCACAACGTAACTGGGTGATCATAAAGATGCTCTACAGGTGTCTCCGAAAGTATTCGTGGTGTTGGCATAGATCAAGATTAGGATTTGTCACTCCGAGTGTCGGAGAGGTATCTCTGGGCCCTCTCGGTAACACACATCATAATAAGCCTTGCAAGCAAAGGACTAATGAGTTAGTCACGAGATGATGTGTTATGGAACGAGTAAAGAGACTTGCCGGTAAACGAGATTGAACTAGGTATAAAGATACCGACGATCGAATCTCGGGCAAGTAACATACCGTTTGACAAAAGGAACAACGTATGTTGTTATGCGGTTCTGACCGATAAAAGATCTTCGTAGAATATGTAGGAGCCAATATGAACATCCAGGTTCCGCTATTGGTTATTGACCAGAGATGAGTCTCGGTCATGTCTACATAGTTCTCGAACCCGTAGGGTCCGCACGCTTAACGTTTGATGACGATCGGTATTATGAGTTTTTGAGTATTGATGTACCGAAGGTAGTTCGGAGTCCCGGATGAGATCACGGACATGACGAGGAGTCTCGGAATGTCCGAGACATAAAGATTGATATATTGGACGGCTATATTCGGACACCGGAAGTATACCGGAAAGGTTTCGGATTTATCGGGAATGCCGGAGGGGGTTACCGGAACCCCCTACGAGAGGGGATGGTCCATAGTGGGCCTAAAGGGTGAGAGAGAGGCAGCCCATAGGGCTGGCCGGCGCCCCCACCTAGGAATCCTAGTTGGACTAGGATTGGGGGGGGCGCCACCTCTCCTATTCCTTTCCCCCTTCTTCCTTTCGGTGAATCCTACTAGGAATAGGATTGCAATCCTATTCCTAGTAGGAATCCCTTCCCTAGCCGCACCAGGAGAGTTGGCCGGCCCCTCCTCCCTTGCTCCTTTATATACGGGGGCAGGGGGGCACCCAAAGACACACAAGTTGAATTGTTTTAGCCGTGTGCGGTGCCCCCCTCCACAGAATCACACCTCGGTCGTACCGTCGCGGAGCTTAGGCGAAGCCCTGCGCCGGTGAACACATCATATCTGTCACCACGCCGTCGTGCTGACGAAACTCTCCCGTGAAGCTCAACTGGATCAAGAGCTCGTGGGACGTCATCAAGCTGAACGTGTGCTGAACGCGGAGGTGCCGTACGTTCGGTGCTTGATCGGTTGGATCGCGAAGAAGTTCGACAACATCAACCGCGTCACTTGACGCTTCCGCTCCCGGTCTACGAGGGTACGTAGACACACTCTCCCCTCTCGTTGCTATGCATCTGGTAGATAGATCTTGCGTGATCGTAGGAAAATTTTAAAATACTACGTTCCCCAACACGACCACTGCAGAAGATAGAGAGAAAATGAAAGTCATTCCCTATGCCTCAGCCATAGGATCTATCATGTATGCAATGCTGTGTACCAGACCTGATGTGTGCCTTGCTATAAGTCTAGCAGGGAGGTACCAAAGTAATCCAGGAGTGGATCACTGGACATCGGTCAAAAACATCCTAAAGTATCTGAAAAGAACAAAGGATATGTTTCTCGTATATGGAGGTGACAAAGAGCTCGTCGTAAACGGTTACGTCGATTCTAGCTTTGACACTGATCCGGATGACTCAAAGTCACAAACCGGATATGTATTTTTATTGAACGGTGGAGCTGTCAGTTGGTGCAGTTCCAAGCAGAGCGTCGTGGCGGGATCTACGTGTGAAGCGGAATACATAGCTGCTTCGGAAGCAGCAAATGAAGGAGTCTGGATGAAGGAGTTCATATCCGATCTAGGTGTAGTACCTAGTGCATCGGGTCTAATGAAAATCTTTTGTGACAACACTGGAGCCATAGCCTTGGCGAAGGAATCCAGGTTTCACAAGAGAACAAAGCACATCAAAAGACGCTTCAATTCCATCCGCGATCTAGTCAAGGAGGGAGACATAGAGATTTGCAAAATACATACGGATCTGAATGTTGCAGACCCGTTGACTAAGCCTCTTCCACGGGCAAAACATGATCAGCACCAAGACTCCATGGGTGTGAGGATCATCACTTTGTAATCTAGATTATTGACTCTAGTTCAAGTGGGAGACTGAAGGAAATATGCCCTAGAGGCAATAATAAAGATGTTATTTGTATTTCCTTATATCATGATAAATGTCTTTTATTAATGCTAGAATTGTATTAACCGGAAACTTAGTACATGTGTGGATACATAGACAAAACAGTATGTCCCTAGTATGCCTCTACTAGACTAGCTCATTGATCAAAGATGGTTATGTTTCCTAGCCATAGACATGAGTTGTCATTTGATCAATGGGATCACATCATTAGGAGAATGATGTGATGGACAAGACCCATCCGTTAGCATAGCACTATGATCGTTTAGTTTAACTGCTATTGCTTTCTTCATAACTTATACATGTTCCTATGACTATGAGATTATGCAACTCCCGAATACCGTAGGAACACCTTGTGTGCTATCAAACGTCACAACGTAACTGGGTGATCATAAAGATGCTCTATAGGTGTCTCCGAAAGTATTCGTGGTGTTGGCATAGATCAAGATTAGGATTTGTCACTCCGAGTGTCGGAGAGGTATCTCTGGGCCCTCTCGGTAACACACATCATAATAAGCCTTGCAAGCAAAAGACTAATGAGTTAGTCACGAGATGATGTGTTACGGAACGAGTAAAGAGACTTGCCGGTAACGAGATTGAACTAGGTATAAAGATACCGACGATCGAATCTCGGGCAAGTAACATACCGTTTGACAAAAGGAACAACGTATGTTGTTATGCGGTTCTGACCGATAAAAGATCTTCGTAGAATATGTAGGAGCCAATATGAACATCCAGGTTCCGCTATTGGTTATTGACCAGAGATGAGTCTCGGTCATGTCTACATAGTTCTCGAACCCGTAGGGTCCGCACGCTTAACGTTTGATGACGATCGGTATTATGAGTTTTTGAGTATTGATGTACCGAAGGTAGCTCGGAGTCCCGGATGAGATCCCGAGACATAAAGTTTGATATATTGGACGGCTATATTCGGAAACCGGAAGAATACCGGAAAAGTTTCGGATTTATCGGGAATGCCGGAGGGGGTTACCGGAACCCCCTACGAGAGGGAATGGTCCATAGTGGGCCTAAAGGGTGAGAGAGAGGCAGCCCAATAGGGCTGGCCGGCGCCCCCACCTAGCAATCCTAGTTGGACTAGGATTGGGGGGGCGCCACCTCTCCTAATCCCTTCCCCCTTCTTCCTTCCGGTGAATCCTACTAGGAATAGGATTGCAATCCTATTCCTAGTAGGAGTCCCCCTCTCTAGCCGCACCATAGGAGGTGGCCGGCCCCCTCCTCCCTTGCTCCTTTATATACGGGGGCAGGGGGGCACCCAAAGACACACAAGTTGAATTGTTTTAGCCGTGTGCGGTGCCCCCGTCCACAGAATCACACCTCGGTCGTACCGTCGCGGAGCTTAGGAGAAGCCCTACGCCGGTGATCACATCATATCCGTCACCACGCCGTTGTGCTGACGAAACTCTCCCGTGACGCTCAACTGGATCAAGAGCTCGTGGGACGTCATCAAGCTGAACGTGTGCTGAACGCGGAGGTGCCGTACGTTCGGTGCTTGATCGGTTGGATCGTGAAGAAGTTCGACAACATCAACCGCGTCACTTGACGCTTCCGCTCCCGGTCTACGAGGGTACGTAGACACACTCTCCCCTCTCGTTGCTATGCATCTGGTAGATTGATCTTGCGTGATCGTAGGAAAATTTTAAAATACTACGTTCCCCAACAGTGGCATCATGAGCCAGGTCTATGCGTAGATGATATGCACGAGTAGAACACAATGAGATTGTGGACGATACTAGTCATACTGCTTACCAGCATGTCATACTTTGCTTCGGCGGTATTGTGAGATGAAGCGGCCCGGACCGACATTACGCGTACGCTTACGCGAGACTGGTTTCACCGTTACGAGCACTCGTTGCTTAAAGGTGACTGGCGGGTGCCTGTCTCTCTCACTTTAGCTGAATCAAGTGTGGCTACGCCCGGTCCTTGTGAAGGTTAAAACAGCACATACTTGACGAAACATCGTTGTGGTTTTGTATGCGTAGGTAAGAACGGTTCTTGCTAAGCCCGTAGCAGCCACGTAAAACTTGCAACAAACAAAGTAGAGGACGTCTAACTTGTTTTTGCAGGGCATGTTGTGATGTGATATGGTCAAGACATGATGAGTTATACGGTTTTGTATGAGATGATCATGTTTTGTAAAGTTATCGGCAACTGGCAGGAGCCATATGGTTGTCGCTTTATTGTATGAAATGCAATCGCCATGTAATTGCTTTAGTTTATCACTAAGCGGTAGCGATAGTCGTAGAAGCAATAGTTGGCGAGACGACAACGATGCTACGATGGAGATCAAGGTGTCAAGCCGGTGACGAAGGTGATCATGACGGTGCTTTGGAGATGGAGATCAAAAGCACAAGATGATGATGGCCATATCATGTCACATATTTTGATTGCATGTGATGTTTATCTTATTATGCTTCTTATTTTGCTTAGAACGACGGTAGCATTATAAGATGATCCCTTACTAAATTTCAAGGTACAAGTGTTCTCCCTGAGTATGCACCGTTGCAAAAGTTCGTCGTGCCGAGACACCACGTGATGATCGGGTGTGATAAGCTCTACGTTCAAATACAACGGGTGTAAGCCAGTTTTGCACACGCAGAATACTCGGGTTAAACTTGATGAGCCTAGCATATACAGATATGGCCTCGGAACACTGGAGACCGAAAGGTCGAGCGTGAATCATATAGTAGATATGATCAACATAAGAGGTTCACCATTGAAAACTACTCCATCTCACGTGATGATCGGACATGGTTTAGTTGATTTGGATCACGTGATCATTTAGATGACCAGAGGGATGTCTATCTAAGTGGGAGTTCTTTAAATTAATATGATTAAATTGAACTTTAATTTATCATGAACTTAGTCCTGATAGTTTTTGCATATCTATGTCGTTGTAGATCAATGGCCCGTGCTACCGTTCCTTTGAATTTTAATGCATTCCTAGAGAAAGCAAAGTTGAAAGATGATGGTAGCAATTACACGGACTGGGTCCGTAACCTGAGGATTATCCTCATTGTTGCACAGAAGAATTATGTCCTTGAAGCACCGCTAGGTGACAAGCCCCCTGCCGTTGATGCAGACGCTGTGAACGTCTGGCAGTCGCGGTCTGATGACTACACGATAGTTCAGTGTGCCATGCTTTACGGCTTAGAACCGGGACTTCAACGACGTTTTGAACGTCATGGAGCATATGAGATGTTTCAGGAGTTGAAGTTAATATTTCAAGCAAATGCCCGAATTGAGAAATATGAGATTTCCAATAAGTTCTACAGCTGCAAAATGGAGGAGAACAGTTCTATCAGTGAACACTTACTCAGAATGTCTGGGTACTACAATCATATGACTCAACTTGGTTGCAATGTTGACGAAGATAGTGTCATTGATAGAGTTCTTCAATCACTGCCACCAAGCTATAAAGGCTTCGTGATGAACTATAACATGCAAGGGATGCAAAAGACAATTCCCGAGCTCTTCGCTATGCTCAAAGCTGCGGAGGTAGAAATCAAAAAGGAGCATCAAGTGTTGATGGTTAATAAGACCACTGGTTTCAAGAAAAAGGGCAAGGGAAAGAAAAGGAACTTCAAAAAGAATAGCAAATCAGTTGCTACTTCAACAAAGAAACCCAAATCTGGAGCCAAGCCTGAAACTGAGTGCTTCTACTGCAAGGGAACTGGACACTGGAAGCGGAACTGCCCCAAGTATTTGGCGGATAAGAAGGATGGCAAGATGAACAAAGGTATATATGATATACATGTTATTGATGTGTACCTTACTAATGCTCGTAGTAGTACCTGGGTATTTGATACCGGTTCGGTTGCTAATATTTGTAACTCGAAACAGGGACTACGGATTAAACGAAGATTAGCTAAGGACGAGGTGACGATGCGCGTGGGAAACAGTTCCAAAGTCGATGTGATCGCCGTCGGCACGCTACCTCTACATCTACCTTCGGGATTAGTTTTAGACCTAAATAATTGTTATTTGGTGCCAGCGTTGAGCATGAACATTATATCTGGATCTTGTTTATTGCGAGACGGTTATTCATTTAAATCAGAGAATAATGGTTGTTCCATTTTTATGAATAATATCTTTTATGGTCATGCACCCTTAAAAACTGGTCTATTCTTACTGGATCTTGATTGTAGTGATACACATATTCATAATATTGAAACCAAAAGATGCAAGGTTAATAATGATAGTGCAACTCATTTGTGGCACTGCCGTTTGGGTCATATTGGTGTAAAACGCATGAAGAAGCTCCATAAAGATGGACTTTTGGAATCACTTGATTATGAATCACTTGGTGCTTGCGAACCATGCCTCATGGGCAAGATGACTAAAACTCCGTTCTCCGGAACCATGGAGCGAGCAACAGATTTGTTGGAAATCATACATACTGATGTATGTGGACCAATGAGCGTTGATGCTCGCGGCGGCTATCGTTATTTTCTGACCTTCACTGATGATTTGAGCAGATATGGGTATATCTACTTAATGAAACACAAGTCTGAAACATTTGAAAAGTTCAAAGAATTTCAGAGTGAAGTAGAGAATCATCGTAACAAGAAAATAAAGTTCCTACGATCTGATCGTGGAGGAGAATATTTGAGTTACGAGTTTGGTCTTCATTTGAAACAATGTGGAATAGTTTCACAACTCACGCCACCTGGAACACCACAACGTAATGGTGTGTCCGAACGTCGTAACCGTACTTTATTAGATATGGTGCGATCTATGATGTCTCTTACCGATTTACCACTATCGTTTTGGGGTTATGCTTTAGAGACAGCTGCATTCACGTTAAATAGGGCACCATCTAAATCCGTTGATACGACGCCTTATGAACTGTGGTTTGGCAAGAAACCAAAGTTGTCGTTTCTTAAAATTTGGGGCTGCGATGCTTATGTGAAAACACTTCAACCTGATAAGCTCGATCCCAAGTCGGAAAAATGTGTCTTCATAGGATACCCAAAAGAAACTATTGGGTACACCTTCTATCACAGATCCGAAGGCAAAATATTCGTTGCTAAGAACGGATCCTTTCAAGAAAAAGAGTTTCTCTCGAAAGAAGTGAGTGGGAGGAAAGTAGAACTTGATGAGGTAATTGTACCTTCTCCCATATTGGAAAGTAGTACATCACAGGAAATTGTTCCAGTGATTCCTACACCAATTAGTGAGGAAGTTGATGATAATGATCATGAAACTTCGGATCAAGTTTCTACTGAACGTCGTAGATCAACCAGAGTACGTTCCGCACCAGAGTGGTACGGCAACCCAGTTCTGGAAATCATGTTACTAGACCATGATGAACCTACGAACTATGAGGAAGCGATGATGAGCCCAGATTCCGCAAAATGGCTTGAAGCCATGAAATCTGAGATGGGATCCATGTATGAGAACAAAGTATGGACTTTGGTTGACTTGCCCGATGATCGGCAGGCCATCGAAAATAAATGGATCTTCAAGAGGAAGACCGACGCAGACGGTAATGTTACTGTTTACAAAGCTCGACTTGTTGCGAAAGGTTTTCGACAAGTTCAAGGAGTTGACTACGATGAGACTTTCTCACCTGTAGCGATGCTTAAGTCTGTCCGAATCATGTTAGCAATTGCCGCATTTTATGATTATGAAATCTGGCAAATGGATGTCAAAACTGCATTCCTAAATGGATATCTCAAAGAAGAGTTGTATATGATGCAACCAGAAGGTTTTGTCGATCCAAAAGGTGCTAACAAAGTTTGCAAACTCCAGCGATCCATCTATGGACTGGTGCAAGCATCTCGGAGTTGGAATATACGCTTTGATGAGGTGATTAAAGCATATGGTTTTATACAGACTTTTGGAGAAGCCTATATTTACAAGAAAGTGAGTGGGAGCTCTGTAGCATTTCTAATATTATATGTAGATGACATATTGTTAATTGGAAATGATATAGAATTTCTGAATAGCATAAAAGGATACTTGAATAAAAGTTTTTCAATGAAAGACCTCGGTGAAGCTGCTTACATATTAGGCATCAAGATCTATAGAGATAGATCAAGACGCTTAATTGGATTTTCACAAAGCACATACCTTGATAAGATTTTGAAAAGGTTCAAAATGGATCAGTCAAAGAAAGGGTTCTTGCCTGTTTTACAAGGTATAAAGTTGAGTAAGACTCAATGCCCGACCACTGCAGAAGATAGAGAGAAAATGAAAGTCATTCCCTATGCCTCAGCCATAGGATCTATCATGTATGCAATGCTGTGTACCAGACCTGATGTGTGCCTTGCTATAAGTCTAGCAGGGAGGTACCAA
The DNA here is from genome assembly GCA_902687465.1 of Secale cereale. Taxonomy (NCBI): domain Eukaryota; kingdom Viridiplantae; phylum Streptophyta; class Magnoliopsida; order Poales; family Poaceae; genus Secale; species Secale cereale. Next base: position 660,282,572 of record LR738714.1, read on the forward strand.
AGTAATCCAGGAGTGGATCACTGGACAGCGGTCAAAAACATCCTAAAGTATCTGAAAAGAACAAAGGATATGTTTCTCGTATATGGAGGTGACAAAGAGCTCGTCGTAAACGGTTACGTCGATTCTAGCTTTGACACTGATCCGGATGACTCTAAGTCACAAACCGGATATGTATTTTTATTGAACGGTGGAGCTGTCAGCTGGTGCAGTTCCAAGCAGAGCGTCGTGGCGGGATCTACGTGTGAAGCGGAATACATAGCTGCTTCAGAAGCAGCAAATGAAGGAGTCTGGATGAAGGAGTTCATATCCGATCTAGGTGTAGTGCCTAGTGCATCGGGTCCAATGAAAATCTTTTGTGACAACACTGGAGCCATAGCCTTGGCGAAGGAGTCCAGGTTTCACAAGAGAACAAAGCACATCAAAAGACGCTTCAATTCCATCCGCGATCTAGTCAAGGAGGGAGACATAGAGATTTGCAAAATACACACGGATCTGAATGTTGCAGACCCGTTGACTAAGCCTCTTCCACGGGCAAAACATGATCAGCACCAAGACTCCATGGGTGTGAGAATCATCACTTTGTAATCTAGATTATTGACTCTAGTTCAAGTGGGAGACTGAAGAAAATATGCCCTAGAGGCAATAATAAAGATGTTATTTGTATTTCCTTATATCATGATAAATGTCTTTTATTCATGCTAGAATTGTATTAACCGGAAACTTAGTACATGTGTGGATACATAGACTAAACAGTATGTCCCTAGTATGCCTCTACTAGACTAGCTCATTGATCAAAGATGGTTATGTTTCTTAGCCATAGACATGAGTTGTCATTTGATCAACGGGATCACATCATTAGGAGAATGATGCGATGGACAAGACCCATCCGTTAGCATAGCACTATGATCGTTTAGTTTAACTGCTATTGCTTTCTTCATGACTTATACATGTTCCTATGACTATGAGATTATGCAACTCCCGAATACCGTAGGAACACCTTGTGTGCTATCAAACGTCACAACGTAACTGGGTGATCATAAAGATGCTCTACAGGTGTCTCCAAAAGTGTTCGTGGTGTTGGCATAGATCAAGACTAGAATTTGTCACTCCGAGTGTCGGAGAGGTAGCTCTGGGCCCTCTCGGTAACACACATCATAATAAGCCTTGCAAGCAAAAGACTAATGAGTTAGTCACGAGATGATGTGTTACGGAACGAGTAAAGAGACTTGCCGGTAACGAGATTGAACTAGGTATAAAGATACCGACGATCGAATCTCGGGCAAGTAACATACCGTTTGACAAAAGGAACAACGTATGTTGTTATGCGGTTCTGACCGATAAAAGATCTTCGTAGAATATGTAGGAGCCAATATGAACATCCAGGTTCCGCTATTGGTTATTGACCAGAGATGAGTCTCGGTCATGTCTACATAGTTCTCGAACCCGTAGGGTCCGCACGCTTAACGTTTGATGACGATCGGTATTATGAGTTTTTGAGTATTGATGTACCGAAGGTAGTTCGGAGTCCCGGATGAGATCACGGACATGACGAGGAGTCTCGGAATGTCCGAGACATAAAGTTTGATATATTGGACGGCTATATTCGGACACCGGAAGTATACCGGAAAAGTTTCGGATTTATCGGGAATGCCGGAGGGGGTTACGGGAACCCCCTACGAGAGGGAATGGTCCATAGTGGGCCTAAAGAGTGAGAGAGAGGCAGCCCAATAGGGCTGGCCGGCGCCCCCACCTAGCAATCCTAGTTGGACTAGGATTGGGGGGGCGCCACCTCTCCTAATCCCTTCCCCCTTCTTCCTTCCGGTGAATCCTACTAGGAATAGGATTATAATCCTATTCCTAGTAGGAGTCCCCCTCCCTAGCCGCACCATAGGAGGTTGCCGGCCCCCTCCTCGCTTGCTCCTTTATATACGGGGGCAGGGGGGCACCCAAAGACACACAAGTTGAATTGTTTTAGCCGTGTGCGGTGCCCCCCTCCACAGAATCACACCTCGGTCCTACCGTCGCGGAGCTTAGGAGAAGCCCTACGCCGGTGATCACATCATATCCGTCACCACGCCGTTGTGCTGACGAAACTCTCCCGTGAAGCTCAACTGGATCAAGAGCTCGTGGGACGTCATCAAGCTGAACGTGTGCTGAACGCGGAGGTGCCGTACGTTCGGTGCTTGATCGGTTGGATCGTGAAGAAGTTCGACAACATCAACCGCGTCACTTGACGCTTCCGCTCCCGGTCTACGAGGGTACGTAGACACACTCTCCCCTCTCGTTGCTATGCATCTGGTAGATAGATCTTGCGTGATCGTAGGAAAATTTTAAAATACTACGTTCCCCAACAGGGGGCACCCAAAGACACACAAGTTGAATTGTTCCAGCCGTGTGCGGTGCCCCCCTCCACAGAAACACACCTCGGTCATACCGTCGTGGAGCTTAGGCGAAGCCCTGCGCCGGTGAATACATCATATCCGTCACCACGCCGTCGTGCTGACGAAACTCTCCCGTGAAGCTCAACTGGATCAAGAGCTCGTGGGACGTCATCAAGCTGAATGTGTGCTGAACGCAGAGGTGCCGTACGTTCGGTGCTTGATCGGTTGAATCGTGAAGAAGTTCGACTACATCAACCGCGTCACTTGACGCTTCCGCTCCCGGTCTACGAGGGTACGTAGACACACTCTTCCCTCTCGTTGCTATGCATCTGGTAGATAGATCTTGCGTGATCGTAGGAAAATTTTAAAATACTACGTTCCCCAACACACATAGCTACTGATCATGGACCCATGGTCCAAGGTGGACTACTCACGACTCATCCGGGAAGCATCCATGGTGGTGGAGAAGCTCCCGGTGGTGGTTCTCCCCTCCGGCAGGGTGCCGGGAAGAGTTCTCCTGATGCTCCCGATCTTGGAAGCGCTGCGGCGGCGGAACAGAGGCGAGATCGCGAAAAAGGGTTCTGTCCTCGAGGGTTTCGGGACGAGAGGGATATATAGGCGAAGGGGGGCAGCCAGAGGCGGAGCAGGGGTCCCAGGCGCCCCCCTGGCGCGGACAGGCGTGGGGCCGCGCCAGGTGGCCGCCTGGGCCTCCCCTGGCTCCACTCTGGCCCATCTTTGGTTCTTCGCGAAGCTTCCTGTACGCTGATTTTTCCTATATTTTTCCTGGAATTTTTGGAGCACTTTTAATATGGGGGAAACCTGAAATAGAAAAACAGCAGAAAACAGGAACTGACACTGTGGTGCACTGAGTTAATAGGTTAGTCCAAATATGATCAAACGTGTATGGAAGTGCATCAATATCATAGCAATATCATACAAAAGAAGCATGGAGCAAGCAGAAATTATAGATACGTTTTGGACGTATCAGCCGCTTCATCTCACAATACCGCTGAAGCAAAGTATGACATGCTGGTAAGCAGTATGACTAGTATCGCCCACAACTCATTGTGTTCTACTCGTGCATATCATCTACGCATAGACCTGGCTCATGATGCCACTGTAGGGGAACGTAGTATTTTCAAAATTTTCCTACGATCACGCAAGATCTATCTACCAGATGTATAGCAACGAGGGGAAGAGTGTGTCTACGTACCCTCGTAGACCGGGAGCGGAAGCGTCAAGTGACGCGGTTGATGTAATCGAACTTCTTCACGATCCAGCCGATCAAGCACCGAACGTACGGCACCTCCACGTTCAGCACACGTTCAGCTTGATGACGTCCCACGAGTTCTTGATCCAGTTGAGCTTCACGGGAGAGTTTCGTCAGCACGACGGCGTGGTGACGGATATGATGTATCTACCGGCGCAGGGCTTCGCCTAAGCACTGCAACGGTATGACCGAGGTGTGTTTCTGTGGAGGGGGGCACCGCACACGGCTAAAACAATTCAACTTGTGTGTCTTTGGGTGCCCCCCTGCCCCCGTATATAAAGGAGCAAGGGAGAGGCCGGCCCTAGAGGGGGCGCGCCAAGTGAGGGGAGTCCTACTAGGATTCCCCTTTCCTTTTCGGAGTAGGAGAGAAGGAAAGAGGTGGAGAGGGAGAAGGAAAAGGGGGCTGCACCCCTTGTCCAATTCGGACCAGAGGGGGGGCGCGCGCCTCCTTCCTTTTGGCCTTTCTCCTCTATTCCCGTATGGCCCAATAAGGACCATATACTCCGAAAAATATCCGAATCACTCGGAACCTTTCCGATGTTCGAATATAGTCGTCCAATATATCGATCTTTACTTCTCGACCATTTCGAGACTCCCCGTCATGTCCCCGGCCTCATCCGGGACTCCGAACTCCTTCGGAACATCAAAACTCATAAACTCATAATACCGATCGTCATCAAACGTTAAGCTTGCGGACCCTACGGGTTCGAGAACTATGTAGACATGACCGAGACTCATCTCCGGTCAATAACCAATAACGGAACCTAGATGCTCATATTGGCTCCTACATATTCTACGAAGATCTTTATCGGTCAAACCGCATAACAACATACGTTGTTCCTTTTGTCATTGGTATGTTACTTGCTCGAGATTCGATCGTCGGTATCTCTATACCTAGTTCAATCTCGTTACCGACAAGTCTCTTTACTCGTTCCGTAATACATCATCTCGTGACTAACTCATTAGTCTTTTGCTTGCAAGGCTTATTATGATGTGTGTTACCGAGAGGGCCCAGAGATACCTCTCCGACACTCGGAGTGACAAATTCTAGTCTTGATCTATGCCAACACCACGAACACTTTTGGAGACACCTGTAGAGCATCTTTATGATCACCCAGTTACATTGTGACGTTTGATAGCACACAAGGTGTTCCTACGGTATTCAGGAGTTGCATAATCTCATAGTCATAGGAACATGTAGAAGTCATGAAGAAAGCAATAGCAGTAAAACTAAACGATCATATTGCTAAGCTAACGGATGGGTCTTGTCCATCACATCATTCTCCTAATGATGTGATCCCGTTGATCAAATGACAACTCATGTCTATGGTTAGGAAACATAACCATCTTTGATCAATGAGCTAGTCTAGTAGAGGCATACTAGGGACACTCTGTTTTGTCGATGTATTCACACATGTACTAAGTTTCCGGTTAATACAATTCTAACATGAATAATAAACATTTATCATGCTATAAGGAAATATAAATAACAACTTTATTATTGCCTCTAGGGCATATTTCCTTGAGAAAGGTGATGAAGAAATCCTCCGGGTAGTGCGGGACGACGTCGAAGAGCTCCTTGCTGATGCGGAAGCGGGCGGCAATGGCGTCGGCGATGGCAGCCGCGGAGACCTGGGGACGGCGACCACCGAGCCACACCAGCGTGGCGCTGGACGACAGGAAAGCCGCCTGCTGCTCCAGCGCCGGAGTGGTGGCCATAATGACCACACCTTCCTCGGGCCGGGTCACGGGAACCCCCATGCGCGGCATGGCACCTGCAGACGAAGGGCGGGGGGTCGTCGTCGCCGGGACCGCAGGAGATAGAGGCGCCGGGGGGTTGCAGAAGTGTAGAGGATAGCAGCTCGCCTTGTGGCCGCTCCGGGAGCAGTAGTTGCAATTGAATGGGTCTCTGCAGTCGATAGCAATATGACCTTTAACACGGCAAGGATGGCAGATTCTCGTCTCACGCCTCGGCCTTGAATGCCGGCATGTGCCCAGCCTTGAATGCGAGCCAGAAGGAGCGTCGCGGCGAGTAGCTGGCAGGAGGCTCCGCCTTGAATGCAAGCCGTGAGGGGGGCATTTCCTCCACCAGAACGGCGCCTTGACCACCTCCCAGCGCACATTTAGTGCAGGATCCTGGGCAGCGGGGGAATGGATCCGCGGGGCAGGCGAGGATGTAGCCATCCCCCTCCTCCCCCCAGCAGACATTAAGGGAAGCCCCACCCTGCCGCAGAACAGCCACATGAGGAGGCCGCGGGGCGGCGCGCACAGCGTCGGCGAAGGACGGGACCCCGCGCCCAAGAAAGCCGTGCGGCGCGGCGGTCGCATCGCCCAGAGCACCATCAATGCGAGGAGCCCCATCCACACGCGAACCGGCCGGACGGGGGCCCGAGGAAAGCGGCAATTCCGGGACGAAGGAGGAGCCCGACAGCTCGAGCCTGCGGCCATCGACAGGGCTCAGGAATCTGGTATGGTGGTGGAGGGGGCGTGGGGAAGCCCGGGGGGTGGTTTGGGGTGCCCAGCGAGGGGGAGACGGCAGCGGGAGGAGACGGGCTCGACCCGGAAGCCATGGGCGGGCGGGTGGCTGCGGCCGCCGGAGTGGCGGGGCGCAGGGAGGAGCAGCGGCATAGTCCCCCACAGGTAGTGCCGCTAGCTTAGAAAAAATGTGACGAATATATGCAAACTATGATCACTGCTATGCAATATGAATAAAAATTACATATTTTGAATTTTGAATTTGACTGTACAACCTTTTTTTTCGCACAAATACGCACAAATTTTAATATGACTGTACAACCTTTGTGCGTACTTTTATATTAAAAAGAGAAGGAAGGGTAAAGAGCCCTCATACAACCTCGTCATTAGAGGTTTCAACATTTTTTTTCGAAGTAAATATGGCTACTAGTTCCAAACTTTCAATTTGATTGTTCTCGATTAATCTGCTCATCTTGATGTCTACGTAAGCATATAATTCGACAATTAAATAGTATTTGCTGATTGATTTCTAATTGCAGTTTCTAGTTCAACAGTTTTGAAGCCACACATTCAATCAATCAAAAAAAAATTAAAGATTAAGAAAAGAAGTGGGGAGTCAAGACTCAAGACTAACACTAACCGTATATGCACCTCTTGAGACTCGATGCTTGATGAAATCCGCTGCGTTTACTCTAGGCCGGCCGGCTGGCCGGCGGCATCTGTACGTCGCAACTTGCCGTCCGCGGGTGGGCGGACGATAGATCAAAGATGGATCGGTCTGCCCTTTTTTGGAGAGAAGAAGTTATCGATCTGTTTGGCGGCTGTGACTAAATTTAGGGAAACGCGGTTGTGACTTTGTAGTACCTGACGTGGCTACATAACGATCAGCGAGGGACAAATGACTGGACAAGGCCCATAGCTGGCTAATTTTCTATAAACCTGATTGTCTAGAGAAATTGTGTAGCAAGCACGCACGCGGACGCTGGGGATGGATGCTTCGGCCGCAAGGAATGGACGGCCAGGTAATGGGCGCATAAAAAATGTTTGGACTGAAGATAGATATGGATTGGATGGAGACGACCCAATGCACAGTGCCAATTGCTGGGTGTCTTAGTGGAACGCCCATGACCGAAAGGCCGCCAAAAGCAGCATTGACTTGAAAAGGTCTTGCACTGAACTTTAGGGGTGTCCATCCCGCAGGTATGTGCAATGTTCGTACTACGCATGTTCCTTCGGCCACAAGGTTGCGTGTGCGCCTCTGTGCTGTAAGAGTTCACCCGTAATATCTCACAAGAAGATGCAAATGAGACTTCGTCCACGGGAGTAATCGGACCACAGGCAACCAATAATACTGCATTGGTATTAAAAAAAATCAAGATATAAGCTCATTTGGGCGTATTATTTTAATGTGGTGGCCGCTTACCTACACGCTTCAAAATTTAGGGGAAAATACACGCATCAATTTTGACCATCTCAGAAGTTCATTCGTCAACCGTGGACCCTAAAATTGTTTCGAACAATTTTTTTGTCTCTGTTTCAAAACAAACTATTCAAACATTTTTCACATTATCCATTGATCCTATTTTAGACGGTTCTAAACTATCTTGGACTAAGGTGGTTGAGAACTGTTATCACTTATACACGTCAACTTCTTGCTAGAACCAAGCCTACTACCAGATTTGGTGTCAAGTGCTTCAGATCTATACAAAGATTCAGTGACGACAACTATGTCTTCAGGGTGTTGGTCCTTAGGGGCATTTGCACGAGGACTTCCCAACTATCATCGACAAAGTCAAGCCGGCTCCGGTAAGTTAGCGGCGATAGCGGCGCGTCGGCGCCTATTCAGGCGACAGTAGTGGTCGTTCATTGGCCTTGAAACCTCGATGTAATTTTTATTATGTTTCAGATATTTTATACTTCCAGTGAACTTTTATAATAGATCGGATCATTTTCGCAAAAAAAAGTATAAGAATTTTAATTAAAAATAAAAGTGGTTTAAAAATAAAAACACGAAAAATATATAGAGCAATTGAAGAAAAATGAATTACCAAAAATAAACTAACACAAAAAGTGCTGCTATAATATGAAAATAAAATAGGCGCAAATGAAATTAAGGGGTGAACACAACATCTCACAACTCCAGCAGATATGGTACCTAGAAGTTGCTCAATATTTGAGGATATTTTGAGACGGGCTTTGATAGAATTATTATCGAGTCTAATTGACATGAGGCCATTGAGATTATGAATGAAGGGGGTTTCTCACCAACAATAGCTGCTCCATACTTTGAGGATGCTTGTATTTAAATTACTACTTTTAGCAAAGTTGAATTCTCGATTTGTAATAGGGATGCCAATTCTATTGCTCATGGCTTAGCCAGGGACGCGGATCACAGTCACAATGTTTTGGTTGATGAACCTCCTAGTTTTATTATTTTCTTGCTTGTAGATGATGTAACAACTATTGATAGTAATAAAGTGAGCCATGATGACGTTCCCTCAAAAAAAGACGGTGATTGGATCGATATGGTTGACTAGAAGGGGGGGGTGAATAGGCAACTAACAATTTTTGACTTTTCTTGACCAAAATAAACTTAGCAACAAAATAGGTTGTCTAGATGTGCAACTAAGTGAGCAACCTATATGATGCAACAACAACAAGCACACAAGCAAGCAAAGAATGTAACACAATATAAGCTTGCACAAGTAAAGGTACGTAAGAGATAACCAAGAGTGGAACCGGTGGAGACGACGATGTCTTACCGAAGTTCCTTCCCTTTGAGGGAAAGTACGTCTCCGTTAAAGCGGTGTGGATGCACAATGCTCCCCAAGAAGACACTAGGGCCACCGTATTCACCTCACACCCCCACACAATGCGATATGCCGTGATTCGACTATATATGCCCTTGAAGGCGACAATCAAACCTTTACAAACAAGGTTGGGGCTATCTCCACAACTTAATTGGAGGCTCCCAACAACACCACGAAGCTTCACCACAATGGAATATGGCTCCGAGGTGACATCAACCGTCTAGGGTGCTCAAACACCCAAGAGTAACAAGATCCGCAAGGTATTAGTGGGGGCAATCAAATTTCTCTTGGTGGAAGTGTAGATCGGGGCCTTCTCTACCAATGCCTAGAAAATCAACAAGTTTGATTGGCTAGGGAGAGAGATCGGACGAAAATGAAGCTTTGAGAAACAATGGAGTTTAGGGAAGGAAGACGTGGTTCTTCTTGAAGAAGAAGACCTCCTTTTATAGTGGGGAAGCAAAACCAACCGTTATCCACACTTCAGCCTGCACAGAGCGGTACTACCGCTGGATGGAGCGGTACTGTTGGTGAACGTATCATGGAATTTAAAAAAAATTCTATGCTCATGCAAGATCTATCTAGGAGAAGCATAGCAATGAGACGGGGAGAGTGGGTCTACATACCCTCGTAGACCGTGTAACGCCCCGGACACACCCGCCGGTGGTCGTTACTCCTGGCGGGATCTAGACTGGCCTCACATATCAATACTAGTCTTTTCTGTGCACTTTGTCCTCACTCGTGCGCACCCGGGAGCAACTTCCCGGTCGGTCACCCATCCTGAAACTACTCCAAGCTGAGCACGCTTAACTTTGGAGTTCTATCCGAATGGGCTCCCGGAAAAGAAGGAATTCCTTATTGATATGAGTAGTCTATCATCCCTAATAAGCCAGGCCATCATATACATCCTCACTCAGAGGAACCGACGTCCTCATCGGGCCACAGGAACGTTCCCTCTTGGCACAACCGTCTGTGCTTCCAGGACAGCACATGTGTCATGCAGTGTGCCACGACGGGTCACAAACGTCATGCACAACATGACTGCAAACTGTCCGCAAACATCCGTGTAACCGCGAGGGTTGGCTCTGATACCAACTTGTAACGCCCCGGACACACCCGCCTGTGGTCGTTACTCCTGGCGGGATCTAGACTGGCCTCACATATCAATACTAGTCTTTTTTGTGCACTTTGTCCTCACTCGTGCGCACCCGGGAGCAACTTCCCGGTCGGTCACCCATCCTGAAACTACTCCAAGCTGAGCACGCTTAACTTTGGAGTTCTATCCGAATGGGCTCCCGGAAAAGAAGGAATTCCTTATTGATATGAGTAGTCTATCATCCCTAATAAGCCAGGCCATCACAGACCGAAAGCGGAAGCGTTATGTTAACGCGGTTGATGTAGTCGAACGTCTTCACGATCCAACCGATCGAAGTACCGAACGTACGGCACCTCCGTGTTCAGCACACGTTCAGCTTGATGACGTCCCTTGAGCTCTTGATCTAGTAGAGGGTCGAGGGAGAGTTCCATCAGCACGACGGCGTGGTGACGGTGTTGGTAATGTGATCCGCGCAGGGCTTCGCCTAAGCACTACGACGCTATGACCGAAGGAGCAAACTATGGAGGGGGGCACCGCACATGGCTAAGACAAATCTTGGTGTGTCTTTGGGGTGCCCCCTGCCCATGTATATAAAGGAGGGGGAAGGACGAGACCGGGGATTATGTGATCATTATGTGAACCCATAAATACCTTGTAATGCCCAGGATGGGACTATACCTCCTACGTGTCGAGGCACGACTTAAAGGTATAAGCCCATTCTGGATTGATCTCAAGTTCGGTATCTTTGCACGACTCATGTAAAAATAGGGATGAAATTGCAAAAGGATAGTTAGCTTACACTCGCCACGTCACACAATACATTACATAGCAGAACATCATCCAAATAACATCACAACCCGACTACGGGTGAAGATCCAAATGAAAGATACCAAATACATAAAGCCACAGGTTCGAATCGCCCCTAGTAGAAACCACTACTGATCATCGGGATAGTGCACATAGTATCGACTACGTTCTTCATCGTACTCCCAGTACAGCTCCGTGCCATCACCTGAGTAGTTCACCATAGTACCTGCATCTGGTGTGGTGTAGAATCTGTGAGCCACGAAGGACTCAGCAATCCCGTTCCCGGGTAGCAAAACTATCTAAGCCTTGGGTGAGGAACAAGACTGAAGAAAGATAAAAGGTTGCAGCTGCACTAGCACTAGCTTACGTGTTAAGAGCAAGAAGAGAAGTGCCACGAGCGATAAAATGATGACAAAGTGATCCTATCTAAGCACGTCAAACAAAACCCCACCGTGTTCACTTCCCGAACCCCTTTCGGAAAATGACCGTCACGGTTACTCACGCTGGTAGTGTATTCTGAATATGGTCTCAAGTTTTCTACAACCGGATATTAACAAATTCCCATCTGCCACATAACCGTGGGCACGGCTTTCGAAAGTTCAAAACCCTGCAGGGGTGTTCCAACTTGGCCCATTACAAGCCTACGATCCGCGGAGTCGCAACTCCAAGGTGGGAAGGCCCGAGTATTCTCAGAATCCGGTGCTCATGATACTCCGACTAAGGTAAGACTAATCCAGCAAATCCTCCCGGCGTGCCGACACCCTAATAGTAGCCGCGCGTATCTCGTCTCAGGCCACGACCGGATGGGTGATGCTACGGGTTTTTACCAGCCCTCGAGTTTCCTTGAGGTGGCCCCGCAGGACCCCCAGTTTGGACCAACACTCATGTTGAGCACTGGCCCGGGGTTGTTGATTAAGAAGAGGGTTAATTACTCCCTATGCACGTTTTTAGTTGTTTAGGCAAATAGTACCAATGTTGGGACTTGCTGCAAAAGACTTAGCACTAAGCGGTTTATCGAGGGGTCCCATAACCCCAACCGTGTGAGGAACGCATGATCAAGGAACATAACACCGGTTTAAACGGTTCCTAGGGCGGCATGAGTGGAACAAAACACCAAGCAAGAGGCTTAGCCTTCCACCCATTATCAATATATAGATGATTTAGTTTAAGAATTTATATAGTGTGATATCCCAACAAACTTCAACATGAAGCAAGAATCTTCAAATCTTCCCCTACAACTAGCAATGCTATAAGAGGGGCTGAGCGAAGCCTACGTAGCCAATCAAAGGTTTGCATAGGTTGGATGGTTAGACAGATTCATGGTTACAATAGGAGGCTGACAAACAAACATGGGCATCGAGGCAATAAGCTAAAGAGCGAGACTTCTAGCAATAGGCAAAGATAGTAATGATATCTGGGTCAGGTCATCTTGCCTGTCGAGTCGTCGATGGGATCGTAAGACGGCTCCTCGTTCTCAACCTCGGTAGTAACCTCGTTCTCGTACTCGGTCTCGGCTTCCGGCTCTACTCAACACAAGAACACACGAGGCACGAGATCAAACAAGGTGCAATGCACAATCTATAGGATGCATGTATGATGCACTCAGGAGGCGCTGCAGATGCACTTAGGATGCATTACATGACAACATAGGAAGCACACCAGAACAACACAAGAACAAGACAATATGCTCAAGCAAGTAGGATGCAAGACAGATCTATATAGGATGCAAAATATGGCAAGGTAGGAAGCACAGAGAAACAACATAAGAACAACAAGTTTAAATGAGGCCGGAAACTACTTAAGACAAATCCGGTAAGTCCTCATATGTATAGTTTGAAATTAGTTCAGATCTGATCAAACTTTAAGTTAATGTTGATAAACAGCAAGTTAACATGCACCATGATAATCTACATGAAATTATAATCAAGTTTCATATAAAGTTTGTTTAAAACGGAGCTACGGTCTAGAAGATATGATCGAAACAAGATAAACATGGCAATGGTGCAAGATGCACCCAAACATCAAGGAAACATACTCCAAACATGTTAACAATATGATATTATGATTCTACATGCAAAACCACACAAGTTTCATGTAGGCCACGCTCAAAACGGAGCAACGGACTAAAAGATACATCCGAAACAAGAAACAATGCAAAGCTGAAATTAACAGCCACATAGCAACTTTGGAGCAAAAAATATATATTCTACAGCACTCAAACATGGTGACAAGAAGCATGGAAATGAAGTAGACATATCCTACAGCAAACAACTCCATTGGAGCAACTTCATAGGAGGCATGGATCAATAGCAACAAGCTACAACATTTTGAACATGACAATAAAAAGCTGACAGTAATATTTTATAGCAACTTGGGAGTAAGAATTAAATAAGCTACAGCAACCCAAATGAGCAAGTCAGGACATGGATGGATAGACAACAACATATATAGCAAGGAATGATCAATGGCCACCCCAAAACTAACATGGGTTTGCCTAGAGCATCAAGCAAACATAGCATCAGGATATGACAGATTCCAGACTTAGTGAAATTTCACCAAGTGTTAAAACAGTTAAGTTGGCATGGCATATTTGCAAGCATGTTTAAGTCACCTCAAAGAATATCATGGAAAGTGGTTTGCACCACAGCAAAGACCACATGATGGAGAATATAAAACATATGAGCATGCGACATGGGGACAAACACATCAATAGCAACGAGCTCCTTAACTAGGCATCTCGTAACAAGTTATAAAACCTAACAGCCACTTGCACTTTTGCAACAGGGATAAACATGGCAATATGAACTCTAACATGCATGCTATAGCAACCAACATGTAGAGCATCTCATGATGAATATTTTGACATATCATATGCACAAATCGAACATGCACACAAAAAATTGCAGCCATTACAAAATGCCATCAGACAACAAAGTTAACAAATGACTTAGAGGAAAAAACAACAGGGTCAACCTGCGGATCGGGCTCACTGTGCGGATCGGGTCGCGGGTCGGCGCGGGTGATACAGAAATTTTGGTGGGAGAGTAAGGAAGGACAAAGGAAACCAAGCTGGGTCTCTTGGAGCACAATGACAAAACCCAAGTTTTGTGAAGGGCTCGGGTCAAGGGCGGAGCTACAGTGTTGGGCCGGGGTCAGTTGACCCCGATGACCGTGTCTCAAGCCCCGTTACATACATGCAGTCCAATAAGAAAAAGGACACGCTGAGGAAAAATGACCCCAGCAGCCCAAAGAGAAATACACGCAGGCCATAGATGGAAAGGATTGCTACGCCCAAAAAAAACGGAAAGGATCGCTAACCATAAAATATTAACCCTAAAAAGAGATAGAAAGGATCGCTGATTCTAAAAGAAAAAAGTATGGAAAGGATCGCTCGTTTTTTGTTTTTTTTTGTTTTTTTTCCCGCCAAAAAAAAAAAGGATCGCTCGTTCTTTCTTCGCGAGCGACTCGCGTCGCACCGGGGCTGCAAACTGATCTCCAGGAAAAAAGGATCGCTCATTCACGCCCTCCAGTCGCCTCTTCGTTTCTTCATCGCGACTAGCCGGGCCCTCTGTTCGCCTGCACCGCCGCCACCTAGTTTCTCTCAATCTCCACTTCTCTGCTTATTCCATCCGTAAGTGGCACTAAAGCTAATTTCTTCATCTAGTTGCTATTTTATAAATATGTAAAATTAATATTCTTCTGTTTATCCTAGGGTTTGTTTGATGTCTTCAATTTCTTCTTCTTCTAATTGCTTGAAGGTGTGAGTGAGTAATCGCGTGGATTACACAATCTAAGTTAGGCCTAACACCATTACTTGATCTAGGTTACTAAAAACATTACCGACATATTACTTAATAGGAGCTAAATATTTTTTTAGGCACATATATTATTGCTACTCTGTTTTAAGGGGATACATTAGTTCTACAGGTTTGTGTTGACCCCGGTGACCTTTTATCCTGGCTTCGCCCCTGGCTCGGGTTTCGGGATATTGAACTATTCAATCTTGCCTTACTAGCTTGACAGGCTTGGCGAGTGCTCATGGACCCTAACTCGCTTAGTGCTCGGGCCTTGAAGGCTAAGTATTCTAGTAATACAAATTTTCTGTCAGCTAAGTTGGGCGCAACTCCTTCACAAATCTGGAGATCCATTCTGGAAGGACGGGATGTCTTTGTTCAAGGCCTCATAAGAAGAATTGGTGATGGGATTTTGACCAATGTTTGGAGGCACAACTGGCTCCCGCGCCCCCACAATATGAGGCTGGTTGTATGCAGAACACAACACCAACCATTAGTAGTGGCCGAGCTGATGCTGCCATGAGCGGAGTGGAATAGACCACTAATCAATGAGGTATTTCTGCCCTCGGACGCAAGATCTATATTGGAGATTCCGCTGTGCACTTTGCATATGGAGGATTTCTGGAGCTGGGTTCATGAGAAAAATGGAGTTTTCTCATTGAGATCGGCGCCTGGGGCCGCGACTGGGCCGTTTTTTAGGCGCTGGCTACTTCACTCCGAGTGTTCTTGCCTGCCTTTTTACTTTTGGAGGATTGAGATTTGGCTGTGTAAGTTGATCTTTGCTCCTGCGTGAGCACTTGTTGTGCCTTGCTTGGCAGATTTTTTTTGGGTAGCCTGTTGATCCGGTAGATCTACGTAGTGGTTACAGTGTTACTGGGTTTTGCCCCGCGATGAACTGCCTGATGACAGGTATTTGTTGTAGGTTTTTCAGTGATGCTTTGAGCTCGCTTTCCCCTTTTTAAGTTTCCTGAACGGTTCTTGAACTGTTGTATTTCTGATATATTTGTAACGGAAAGGGGTTATGCCCGGTTAAAAGTAAAATAAGTTTATCAGAAGCATATAATCCTCCTTTTTCCATCCAGTGTTTTCTCAAAGTGTCTATGTTTCCATCCATCTGCTCATGTTAATTGCATGACAAGGTGCTTAGCGTACACAAGTGCTGCCACGTGTCTTTTTTTAGTTTTGAGAAATGCCGCCACGTGTCTCGGGACTGAGCTTATAAGACCTGCTCGGGATAAGATGAATCATGAGAACGGTAAAGTAAGGTGACTTGGCAAATGACAATAGTACATTGGTAAAAAACAGGCCTGGCACATACTAGAACCGTGGCGAGCTGTTGTGCACTTCCGCGCTGGACTGGACGTCAGGAGTGAGCAGGAAGCAAACGTGTCGCCGCCAAAACAAATTAGTACTACAAGCATGCAGCTAAACACAAGCAAACGTGTCACGGCGACAAACGGATCGATCACCAGCAGCTTACTAGACACGCAAACGTGTCGAGCCGAGCCGGGAGTAATAAACGCGCGGACCGACTCGGCCCGCTACGTGTCCATCCCGCCTCTGCTCGTCTCATTGGCTCGCACGCGTGCGTGTCCGCCTCCCACGCGTCCGAATCCGCTCGCCGCCGTCAACCTTGGCCGGAATAGTCAAATGCCAGTGCTATTGTTAAAATTAATCGCGGCTGGCTTTGCCTGCTCTACCTACGTGTGCGCGCCGCTCCCGCTGACGCCGAAGCTGACGAGCGATACGCTTTCCCTCCTTGCGTCCATGTTCGTTGGGGTGCAGGTCCGGTGGTGGCGGTGGAGTGGCGCACCGCCTTTCCATTCCATTCCTTTCCTTTTCTTCCCATCGACCGCCGGTGGTTGGGTCGCGCACATCCGATCCGAACCGATCATTTTCCCTCGTGCTCTTCTTCTTCCACCCGTCAATGATGACGCTACTCGCCGAGCTGTATGGTTGACCCAGGCCGAGCTATATGATGATTGCCTGCCTTAATCGGCAATCAAGCCTGGAAATCGACCCTAGCTAAGCTAGCCCGGTCGGTTGACTCTTTCCTTGTACTAGTACTGGTCGCACTCGCACCGTTCCGGACACCGATCGATCGATCGGTTGGTGGATGGGGCCAGGATGAGAAGATGGAATGGCCTCCTCGTTTCATCCCCACCTTCATGTTCCTTCGCGGCAATGCTCGAGTAACTTTCCATTCCAACGCACACAATGACACAAATAAAAATAAAAATAAATGACACAAATGAAAACCGAAAATCCTTTTTTTTAGGGAATGCCATCATGTCGGTTTATATTTCATGAGAGGAGAATACAATCCCCTCCCCCTCCCCGCGTCGCCCCTTCTCTGGCGACACGGGGGCGCCCCTGGCGCGCCGCCGCTCCCCTCCCTCCCTCACACCCAGTCTCGCCGCCACCTGAGGAGGCCGCCGACAAAGGCCGCGCGCACTCCAGGGAAGGTGGCGGCGAGGTGCTTCTCCTGCTCCGCGTGTCCACCGTTTCGTCAAAGGAGGGGCGACAGGACGCGTCAGATTGGATCGGGGGCCTGGCCTCGAAGGAGGGCGGAGGCTGCGCTCATCGGCGTCGTCCCGGTGTCCCTGCCGGCCAGTCCCGGCCCCCTGTGTGTGACGGCCCGTCGCTGCTTGCTCGGGCGCTGACTGGTCTGGGTCGGCGCGGATCCGGGGCTCCCTTCCCAGATCCGGTCGATGTAGGCTGGGGCGCGAGGTGGGGTCAGCCGGGGAGGTGGTGTTGCTAGGTGGTGGAGGCTGGTGGCGGTGGGTGTTGCTGGTGATGCGTGGTGGACTGCTGCGCCGGTTTTTGGATCTCCTCCGCCTTTGGTCAGTGCTATGGCGCTTCAGATCTGGTCTCCGGCAGGTGCACGGTGGCGCGCGTGGGGCGTGTTGGTGCTCCTGATGTTTGGCTGCAGCCAAGGACCATGGTGGTTCCTGGCCTCGGGCAGCGCTCCTCTGCTCCTCGCCGGCATGGTGCTCGGTTATGTTCGGCGGCGCGCGCTGCGTCCGGTGGCCCTGCGTTCGGACGACCATTGGTGGTTCTAGAGCCTAGTGCTGATGTTTGGTCATATGCGGTCTCCGCGGGGTGCGGTTGGCTGCGATGATTTGTAGTGCTTCTTCGTCTCGGAGGGGCCCAATGGTGGTGGTGGTGGTTAGCTGTCGTCTTGTTGTAGGTATGTGCTCAAACTCCGGGTAAGAACCTTGCATCGACTATGTCGATGTCGGCGGCAATGATGTGTGTGGACATCGTTTTCCTCGTTGGAGGTGTCGTTGTGGAGCTCCAGCACCTGCAGTTCTTTGTTTTGTGGTATCCGGGTGAAAACCTAAGATCTGGCTTGTCGGATCGGATGACGGTCTTGTGTCCTTGTCGGCACTACCCTTCTAAAGGCATCATCTTGGAGACCCAAACGGCGGCTTCTGTGTCTGCGTGTGGTTGAGGGTGCAACATTTGGTGATGGTGGTGGTGTGGCCAACTTGGGATCAGTCGGAGGGTCCAATGGTGGTGGTGGTGGTGGTGCGACTGGCTTGGAGTCGACGGTGGTTGTTTGGTGGTATTCTCTGGGGTTTGGTGGCGGTGCCTTTGGTGCCGCAGGGAGGCCATCTGTTTCCCCCTCGTGAAGGTGTCTCGCTATGCATGCTCAAGACTCTCCCTTGGCGTCCGATGTATTGCGGCGAGCGTCGTGCTCTTGGTGATGTCTTGGTTCATCTTTGTTCTTTGATGGCGCTAGATGCCTCCCCAAATTGTTAATCGTTCCGATCTTCCGTGGCAGGGCACCCAGTCAAGGTTCGTGCTTTTCGCACTCGTTGGTTGTGGTTGCTCCTGAGTTGTGCCGTGGGGCTCGGTATGCACGCAATGCGGTGCATTTGGTTCCTCGCAAAGTCTCGGTATTGTGATCCCTCGATAACACCCCATAACTACTTGTGTATGTCGTGGTGATGGTCCTTTTAGTCTGCTAGCTAGGTCCCACCCTTGTTGTACGGTTTTCGGCCCGGTTTCCCTTATAAACGGGTCAACTTGTTTAGGTTTTTGACCCGGTTTCCCTTATAAACTGGATCACTCAGCTGGCATAATGCCCACTTTGAGTAATATATTCAGGTGGAGGGACTCCTCCCCCGGTGATTCTCAAAAAAAAAAAACATGAGAGAATAAAGATACATCGTTTGATAAAACGTCTACTAGAAACCCCGGAGGCTCCGACTTCCAGACAATTGTTGAAGAAGTCTCCGAGTTCCTAGACAATACATCCACCCCCATATTAGCCTCCCTAGGACAGTGATGAAAACACATCAAAATAAAATTGTGAGCTAAAAAAGAGCATTCTTCATAGATTGTCGCCGCTGGGCCGAGGGAATTACCGCCATTCTGTATGATTGATAAGTCTCCAACGTATCTATAATTTTTGATTGTTCCATGCTATTATATATTCTGTTTGGATGTTTAATGGCCTTTATTATACACTTTTATATTATTTTTGAGACTAACCTACTAACCCAAAGGCCCAGTGCAAATTGCTGTTTTTTTGCCTATTTCAGTGTTTCACAGAAAAGGAATATCAAACGGAGTCCAAACGGAATGAAACCTTCGGGAGAGTTATTTTTGGAACCGTATCTACCCAGAAGACTTGGAGTACACGCGATGGAACGAGAGAGGCGGCCACGAGGGTCCAGGGCGCGCCCCCACCCTCCTGGGCCCCCTCTGGCTCCCCCGATGCCCTCCTTCCTCCTATATATATCCACGTACCCTGAAAACATCGAGGCAATAGAGAAAATCCTAATTCCACTGCCGCAACCTTCTGTCCCCGTGAGATCCCATCTTGGGGCCTGTTCCGGAGCTCCGCCGGAGGGGGGATCCATCACGGAGTGCTTCTACATCAATACCATAGCCTCACCAATGAGTTGTGAGAAGTTTACCACAGACCTTCGGGTCCATAGTTATTAGCTAGATGGCTTCTTCTCTCTTTTTGGATCTCAATACAAAGTTCTCCTCGATCTTCGAGGAGATCTATTCGATGTAATCTTTTTGTGGTGTGTTTGTCGAGATCCGATGAATTGTGGGTTTATGATCAAGATTATCTATGAACAATATTTGATTCTTTTCTGTAATGTATTATGTATGATTATAATTATTGGGGAACGTAGTATTTTAAAATTTTCCTACGATCACGCAAGATCTATCTACTAGATGCATATCAACGAGAGGGGAGAGTGTGTCTACGTACCCTCGTAGACCGGGAGCGAAAGCGTCAAATGACGCGGTTGATGTTGTCGAACTTCTTCGCGATCCAACCGATCAAGCACCGAACGTACGGCACCTCCGCCTTCAGCACACGTTCAGCTTGATGACGTCCCACGAGCTCTTGATCCAGTTGAGCTTCACGGGAGAGTTTCGTCAGCACGACGGCGTGGTGACGGATATGATGTATTCACCGGCGCAGAGCTTCGCCTAAGCATTGCAACGGTATAACTGAGGTGTGTTTCTGTGGAGGGGGGCACCGCACACGGCTAAAACAATTCAACTTGTGTGTCTTTGGGTGCCCCCCTGCCCCCGTATATAAAGGAGCAAGGGGGAGACCGGCCGGCCCTTCTATGGTGCGGCTAGGGGTGCAATCCTACTAGGAATAGGATTGCAATCCTATTCCTAGTAGGAACTACCAAAGAAGGAAGAGAGGGAAAGGAAAAGAAGGAGAGGTGGCGCCCCCCAATCCTAGTCCTACTAGGAACCCTAGGTGGGGCACCGGCCAGCCCCTATGGGCTGCCTCTCTCTTTTCCATAAGGCCCACTATGGACCATCCCCCTTCGTAGGGGGTTCCGGTAACCCCCTCCGGCAATCCCGTTAAATCCGAAACTTTTCCGGAACACTTCCGGTGTCCGAATATAGTCGTCCAATATATCAATCTTTATGTCTCAGACATTCCGAGACTCCTCGTCATGTCCGTGATCTCATCCGGGACTCCGAACTACCTTCGGTACATCAAAACTCATAAACTCATAATACCGATCGTCATCAAATGTTAAGCGTGCGGACCCTACGGGTTCGAGAACTATGTAGACATGACCGAGACTCATCTCCGGTCAATAACCAATAGCGGAACCTGGATGTTCATATTGGCTCCTACATATTCTACGAAGATCTTTTATCGGTCAAAACCGCATAACAACATACGTTGTTCCTTTTGTCATCGGTATGTTACTTGCCCGAGATTCGATCGACGGTATCTCTATACCTAGTTCAATCTCGTTACCGGCAAGTCTCTTTACTCGTTCGGTAACACATCATCTCGTGACTAACTCATTAATCTTTTGCTTGCAAGGCTTATTATGATGTGTGTTACCGAGAGGGCCCAGAGATACCTCTCCGACTCTCAGAGTGACAAATCCTAATCTTGATCTATGCCAACACCACGAATACTTTTGGAGACACCTGTAGAGCATCTTTATGATCACCCAGTTACGTTGTGACGTTTGATAGCACACAAGGTGTTCCTACGGTATTCGGGAGTTGCATAATCTCAGAGTCATAGGAACATGTATAAGTCATGAAGAAAGCAATAGCAGTAAAACTAAACGATCATAGTGCTATGCTAACGGATGGGTCTTGTCCATCACATCATTCTCCTAATGATGTGATCCCGTTGATCAAATGACAACTCATGTCTATGGCTAGGAAACATAACCATCTTTGATCAATGAGCTAGTCTAGTAGAGGCATACTAGGGACACTCTGTTTTGTCTATGTATTCACACATGTACTAAGTTTCCGGTTAATACAATTCTAGCATGAATAATAAACATTTATCATGATATAAGGAAATATAAATAACAACTTTATTATTGCCTCTAGGGCATATTTCCTTCAGTCTCCCACTTGCACTAGAGTCAATAATCTAGCTCACATCGCCATGTGATTTAATACCGATAGTTCACATCGTTATGTCAATAACACCCATAGTTCACATCGCCATGTGACCAACACCCAAAGGGTTTACTAGAGTCAATAATCTAGTTCACATCGCTATGTGATTAATACCCAAGTGTAATAAGGTGTGATCATGTTTTGTTTGTGAGAGAAGTTTAGTCAATGGGTCTGTCACATTCAGATCCGTATGTATTTCGCAAATTTCTATGTCTACAATGCTCTGCATGGAGCTACTCTAGCTAATTGCTCCCACTTTCAATACGCATCCAGATTGATACTTAGAGTCATCTGGATTTAGTGTCAAAGCTTGCATCGGCGTAACCCTTTACGACGAACTCTTTATCACCTCCATAATCGAGAAACATTTCCTTAGTCATCCAGTTACTAAGGATAATTTTGACCGATGTACAGTGATCTACTCCTGGATCACTATTGTACCCCCTTGACAAACTCATGGCAAGGTACACAACATGTTTGGTACACAGCATGGCATACTTTATAGAACCTATGGCTGAGGCATAGGGAATGACTTTCATTCTTCTCTATATTTTTCTGCCGTGGTCTGGCTTTGAGTCTTACTCAACTTCACACCTTACAAGTCAGGCAAGAACTCCTTCTTTGACTGATCCATTTTGAACTACTTCAAAATCTTATTAAGGTATGTACTCATCGAAAGTCTTATCAAGCGTCTTGATCTATCTCTATAGATCTTGATGCCCAATATATAAGCAGCTTCACTAAGGTCTTTCTTTGAAAAACTCCTTTCAAACACTCCTTTATGCTTTCCAGAAAATTCTACATCATTTCCGATCGACAATATGTCATTCACATATACTTATTAGAAAGGTTGTAGTGCTCCCACTCACTTCTTGTAAATACAGGCTTCACTGCAAGTCTGTATAAATATATATGCTTTGATCAACTTATCAAAGCGTATATTCCAACTCCGAGATGCTTGCACCAGTCCATAGATGGATCGCTGGAGCTTGCACATTTTGTTAGCACCTTTAGGATTGACAAAACCTTCTGGTTGCATCATATACAAGTCTTTTTTAATAAATCCATTAAAGAATGCAGTTTTGTTATCCATTTGCCAGATTTCATAAAATGCGGCAATTACTAACATGATTCGGACAGACTTAAGCATCGCTACGGGTGAGAAAGTCTCATCGTAGTCAACTCCTTGAACTTGTCGAAACCCTTTCGCAACAAGTCGAGCTTTGTAAACAGTAACATTACCGTTTGCGTCGGTCTTCCTCTTGAAGATCCATTTATTTTCGATGGCTTGCCGATCATCGGGCAAGTCAACCAAAGGCCATACTTTGTTCCAATACATGGATCCCATCTCAGATTTCATGGTCTCAAGCCATTTTGCGGAATCTGGGCTCATCATCGCTTCCTCATAGTTCGTAGGTTCATCATGGTCTAGTAACATGACTTCCAGAACTGGGTTGCCGTACCACTCTGGTGCGGAACGAACTCTGGTTGATCTACGAAGTTTAGCAGAAACTTGATCCGAAGTTTCATGATCATTATCATTAGCTTCCTCACTAATTGGTGCAGGAATCACTGGAACTAGTTTCTGTGATGTTCCACTTTCCAATTCGGGAGAAGGTACAATTACCTCATCAAGTTCTACTTTCCTCCCACTCACTTCTTTCGAGAGAAACTCCTTCTCTAGAAAGGATCCACTCTTAGCAACAAAGACCTTGCCTTCGGATCTGTGATAGAAGGTGTACCCAACAGTTTCTTTTGGGTATCCTATGAAGATTTACTTCTCCGATTTGGGTTTGAGCTTATCATGTTGAAACTTCTTTACATAAGCATCGCAGTCCCAAACTTATAGAAACGACGACTTTGGTTTCTTGTCAAACCACAGTTCATAAGGTGTCGTATCAACGGATTTAGATGGTGCCCTATTTAACGTGAATGTAGCTGTCTCTAATGCATAACCCCAAAAGCGATAGTGGTAGATCGGTAAGAGACATCATTGATCGCACCATATCTAATAAAGTACGGTTATGACGTTTGGACACACCATTACAATGTGGTGTTCCAGGTGGCGTGAGTAGTGAAAACTATTTCACATTGTTTTTACTGAAGGCCAAAACTCGCTAACTCAAATATTTTACCTCTACGATCATATCGTAGAAACTCTTATTTTCTTGTTACGATGATTCTCCACTTCACTCTGAAAATTTTGAACTTTTCAAATGTTTCAGACTTGTGCTTCATTAAGTAGATATACCCATATCTGCTCAAATCATCAGTGAAGGTCAGAAAATAACGATACCTGCCGCGAGCTTCAACACTCATTGGTCCACATACATCTGTATGTATGATCTCCAACAAATCTGTTGCTCGCTCCATTGTTCTGGAGAACGGAGTTTTAGTCATCTTGCCCATGAGGCATGGTTCGCAAGCACCAAGTGATTCATAATCAAGTGATTCCAAAAGTCCATCACTATGTAGTTTCTTCATGCGCTTTACACCAATATGACCTAAACGGCAGTGCCACAAATAAGTTGCACTATCATTATTAACCTTGCATCTTTTGGCTTCAATATTATGAATATGTGTATCACCACGATCGAGATCCAACAAACCATTTTCATTGGGTGTATGACCATAGAAGGTTTTATTCATGTAAATAGAACAACAATTATTCTCTAACTTACATGAATAACCGTATTGCAATAAACATGATCAAATCATATTCATGCTCAACACCAAATAACACTTATTTAGGTTCAACACTAATCCCGAAAGTATAGGGAGTGTGCGATGATGATCATATCAATCTTGGAACTACTTCCAATACACATCGTCACTTCATCCTTTAACTAGTTTCTGTTCATTATGCAACTTCCATTTCGAGTTACTACTCTTTAGCAACTGAACCAATATCAAATACCGAGGGGTTTCTATGAACACTAGTAAAATACACATCAATAATCTGTATATCAAATATACCTTTGTTCACTTTGCCATCCTTCTTATCCGCCAAATATCTAGGGCAGTTCCACTTCTAGTGACCATTTCCTTTGCAGTAGAAGCACTTGTTTCAGGCTTGAGTTTAGCTTTGGGTTTGTTCACGGGAGTGACAACTTGCTTGTCATTCTTCTTGAAGTTCCCCTACTATCCCTTTGCCCTTTACTTGAAACAAGTGGTCTGGTTAACCTTCAACACTTGATGCTCTTTCTCGATTTCTACCTTCGCCGATTTCAGCATCGTGAAGAGCTCGGGAATTACTTTCGTCATCCCTTGCATATTATAGTTCATCACGAAGTTCTACTAACTTGGCGATAGTGTCTAGAGAACTTTGTCAATTACTATCTTATCTGGAAGATTAACTCCCACTTGATTCAAGCAATTGTACTACCCAGACAATCTGAGCACATGCTCACTTGTTGAGCTATTCTCCTCCATCTTGTAGGCAAAGTACTGTCAGAGGTCTTATACCTCTCGACACGGGCATGAGTATGAAATACTAATTTCAACTCTTGGAACATCTCATATGCTCCGTGGTGTTTCAAAACGTTTTTGAAGTCCCGGTTATAAGCCGTAAAGCATGGTGCACTAAAATATCAAGTAGTCATCATATCGAGCTTTTGTCAAAACGTTCATAACGTCTATATCTGCTCCTGCAATAGGTCTGTCACCTAGCGGTGCATCAAGGACATAATTCTTCTGTGCAGCAATGAGGATAATCCTCAGATCACGGAACAATTCCGCTTCATTGCTACTAACATCTTTCAACTTGGTTTTCTCTAGGAACATATGAAAAATAAACGGGGAGCAACATCGCGAGCTATTGATCTACAACATAGATATGCTAATACTACCAGGACTAACTTCATGATAAATTAAAGTTCAATTAATCATATTACTTAAGAACTCCCACTTGGATAGACATCCCTCCGGTCATCTAAATGATCACGTGATCCAAATCAACTAAACCATGTCCGATCATCATGTGAGATGGAGTAGTTTCAATGGTGAACATCTTATGTTGATCATATCTACTATATGATTCACGCTCGACCTTTCGGTCTCCAGTGTTCCGAGGCCATATCTGCATATGCTAGGCTCGTCAAGTTTAACCCGAGTATTCTGCGTGTGCAAAACTGGCTTACACCCATTGTATTTGAACGTAGAGCTTATCACACCCGATCATCACGTGGTGTCTCGGCACGACGAACTTTCGCAACGGTGCATATTCAGGGAGAACACTTATACCTTGAAATTTAGTAAGGGATCATCTTATAATGCTACCGTCGTTCTAAGCAAAATAAGAAGCATAATAAGATAAACATCACATGCAATCAAAATATGTGACATGATATGGCCATCATCATCTTGTGCTTTTGATCTCCATCTCCAAAGCACCGTCATGATCACCTTCGTCACCGGCGTGACACCTTGATCTCCATCGCAGCATCGTTGTCGTCTCGCCAACTATTGCTTCTACGACTATCGCTACCGCTTAGTGATAAAGTAAATCAATTACATGGCGATTGCATTTCATACAATAAAGCGACAACCATATGGCTCCTGCCAGTTGCTGATAACATTACAAAACATGATCATCTCATACAAAACCGTATAACTCATCATGTCTTGACCATATTGAAGGAAATATGCCCTAGAGGCAATAATAAAGATGTTATTTATATTTCCTTATATCATGATAAATGTCTTTTATTCATGCTAGAATTGTATTAACCGGAAACTTAGTACATGTGTGAATACATAGACAAAACAGTATGTCCCTAGTATGCCTCTACTAGACTAGCTCATTGATCAAAGATGGTTATGTTTCCTAGCCATAGACATGAGTTGTCATTTGATCAATGGGATCACATCATTAGGAGAATGATGTGATCGACAAGACCCATCCGTTAGCATAGCACTTTGATCGTTTAGTTTTACTGCTATTGCTTTCTTCATGACTTATACATGTTCCTATGACTATGAGATTATGCAACTCCCGAACACTGTAGGAACACCTTGTGTGCTATCAAATGTCACAACGTAACTGGGTGATCATAAAGATGCTCTACAGGTGTCTCCGAAAGTATTCGTGGTGTTGGCATAGATCAAGATTAGGATTTGTCACTCCGAGTGTCGGAGAGGTATCTCTGGGCCCTCTCGGTAACACACATCACAATAAGCCTTGCAAGAAAAAGACTAATGAGTTAGTCACGAGATGATGTGTTACGGAACGAGTAAAGAGACTTGTCGGTAACGAGATTGAACTAGGTATAAGATACTGACGATCGAATCTCGGGCAAGTAACATACCGTTTGACAAAAGGAACAACGTATGTTGTTATGCGGTTCTGACCGATAAAATGATCTTCGTAGAATATGTAGGAGCCAATATGAACATCCAGGTTCCGCTATTGGTTATTGACCGGAGATGAGTCTCAGTCATATCTACATAGTTCTCGAACCCGTAGGGTCCGCACGCTTAACGTTTGATGACGATCGGTATTATGAGTTTTTGAGTATTGATGTACCGAAGGTAGTTTGGAGTCCCGGATGATATCACGGACATGACGAGGAGTCTCGGAATGTCCGAGACATAAAGATTGATATATTAGACGACTACATTCGGACACCGGAAATGTTCCGGAAAAGTTTCGGATTTATCGGGATTGCCGGAGGGGGTTACCAGAACCCCCTACGAGAGGGGATGGTCCATAGTGGGCCTAAAGGGAAAGAGAGAGGCAGCCCATAGGGCTGGCCGGCGCCCCCACCTAGGGTTCCTAGTTGGAATAGGATTGGGGGGGGGGGGCGCCACCTCTCCTATTCCTTTCCCCCTTCTTCCTTTTGGTGAATCCTACTAGGAATAGGATTGCAATCCTATTCCTAGTAGGACTCCTTCCCTAGCCGCACCAGGAAGGGCCGGCCGGCCTCCCTCCCTTGCTCCTTTATATACGGGGGCAGGGGGCACCCAAAGACACACAAGTTGAATTGTTTTAGCCGTGTGCGGTGCCCCCCTCCACAGAATCACACCTCGGTCATACCGTCGCGGAGCTTAGGCGAAGCCCTGCGCAGGTGAACACATCATATCCGTCACCATGCCGTCGTACTGACGAAACTCTCCCGTGAAGCTCAACTGGATCAAGAGCTCGTGGGACGTCATCAAGCTGAACGTGTGCTGAACGCGGAGGTGCCGTACGTTCGGTGCTTGATCGGTTGGATCGCGAAGAAGTTCGACAACATCAACCGCGTCACTTGACGCTTCCGCTCCCGGTCTACGAGGGTACGTAGACACACTCTTCCCTCTCGTTGCTATGCATCTAGTAGATAGATCTTGCGTGATCGTAGGAAAATTATAAAATACTACGTTCCCCAACAGTGGCATCATGAGCCAGGTCTATGCGTAGATGATATGCACGAGTAGAACACAATGAGTTGTGGGCGATACTAGTCATACTGCTTACCAGCATGTCATACTTTGCTTCGGCGGTATTGTGAGATGAAGCGGCCCGGACCGACATTACGCGTACGCTTACGCGAGACTGGTTTCACCGTTACGAGCACTCGTTACTTAAAGGTGACTGGCGGGTGTCTGTCTCTCTCACTTTGGCTGAATCAAGTGTGGCTACGCCCGGTCCGTGTGAAGGTTAAAACAGCACATACTTGACGAAACATCGTTGTGGTTTTATATGCGTAGGTAAGAACGGTTCTTGCTAAGCCCGTAGCAGCCACGTAAAACTTGCAACAACAAAGTAGAGGACGTCTAACTTGTTTTTGCAGGGCATGTTGTGATGTGATATGGTCAAGACATGATGAGTTATACGGTTTTGTATGAGATGATCATGTTTTGTAAAGTTATCGGCAACTGGCAGGAGCCATATGCTTGTCGCTTTATTGTATGAAATGCAATCGCCATGTAATTGCTTTACTTTATCACTAAGCGGTAGCGATAGTCGTAGAAGCAATAGTTGGCGAGACGACAACGATGCTACGATGAAGATCAAGGTGTCGCGCCGGTGACAAAGGTGATCATGACAGTGCTTTGGAGATGGAGATCAAAAGCTCAAGATGATGATGGCCATATCATGTCACATATTTTGATTGCATGTGATGTTTATCTTATTATGCTTCTTATTTTGCTTAGAACGACGGTAGCATTATAAGATGATCCCTTACTAAATTTCAAGGTATAAGTGTTCTCCCTGAATATGCACCGTTGCGAAAGTTCGTCGTGCCGAGACACCACGTGATGATCGGGTGTGATAAGCTCTACGTTCAAATACAACGGGTGTAAGCCAGTTTTGCACACGCAGAATACTCGGGTTAAACTTGACGAGCCTAGCATATACAGATATGGCCTCGGAACACTGGAGACCGAAAGGTCGAGCGTGAATCATATAGTAGATATGATCAACATAAGATGTTCACCATTGAAACTACACCATCTCACGTGATGATCGGACATGGTTTAGTTGATTTGGATCACGTGATCATTTAGATGACCAGAGGGATGTCTATCTAAGTGGTAGTTCTTTAAATTAATATGATTAAATTGAACTTTAATTTATCATGAACTTAGTCCTGATAGTTTTTGCATATCTATATCGTTGTAGATCAATGGCCCGTGCTACCGTTCCTTTGAATTTTAATGCATTCCTAGAGAAAGCTAAGTTGAAAGATGATGGTAGCAATTACACGGACTGGGTCCGTAACCTGAGGATTATCCTCATTGCTGCACAGAAGAATTATGTCCTTGAAGCACCGCTAGGTGACAAACCCCCTTCCGCTGATGTAGACGCTTTGAACGTCTGGCAGTCGCGATCTGATGACTACACAATAGTTCAGTGTGCCATGCTTTACGGCTTAGAACCGGGACTTCAACGACGTTTTGAACGTCATGGACCATATGAGATGTTCCAAGAGTTGAAGTTAATATTTCAAGCAAATGCCCGTATTGAGAAATATGAGATTTCCAATAAGTTCTACAGCTGCAAGATGGAGGAGAATAGTTCTATCAGTGAACACTTGCTCAGAATGTCTGGGTACTACAATCATATGACTCAACTTGGTTGCAAAGTTGACGAGGATAGTGTTATTGATAGAGTTCTTCAATCATTGCCACCAAGCTATATAGGCTTCGTGATGAACTATAACACGCAAGGGATGCAAAAGACAATTCCCGAGCTCTTCGCTATGCTCAAAGCTGCGAAGGTAGAAATCAAAAAGGAGCATCAAGTGTTGATGGTTAACAAGACCACTAGTTTCAAGAAAAAGGGCAAGGGAAAGAAAGGGAACTTCAAAAGGAATAGCTAGTCAGTTGCTACTTCCACGAAGAAACCCAAATCTGGAGCCAAGCCTGAAACTGAGTGCTTCTACTGCAAGGGGACTGGACACTGGAAGCGGAACTGCCCCAAGTATTTGGCGGATAAGAAGGATGGCAAGATGAACAAAGGTATATGTGATATACATGTTATTGATGTGTACCTTACTAATGCTCGTAGTAGTACCTGGGTATTTGATACCGGTTCGGTTGCTAATATTTGTAACTCGAAACAGGGACTACGGATTAAACGAAGATTAGCTAAGGACGAGGTGACGATGCGCGTGGGAAACGGTTCCAAAGTCGATGTGATCGCCGTCGGCACGCTACCTCTACATCTGCCTTCGGGATTAGTTTTAGACCTAAATAATTGTTATTTGGTGCCAGCGTTAAGCATGAACATTATATCTGGATCTTGTTTATTGCGAGACGGTTATTCATTTAAATCAGAGAATAATGGTTGTTCCATTTTAATGAATAATATCTTTTATGGTCATCCACCCTTAAAGAGTGGTCTATTCTTATTGGATCTCGATTGTAGTGATACACATGTTCATAATATTGAAACCAAAAGATGCAAGGTTAATAATGATAGTGCAACTTATTTGTGGCACTGCCGTTTAGGTCATATTGGTGTAAAACGCATGAAGAAACTCCATAATGATGGACTTTTGGAATCACTTGATTATGAATCACTTGGTGCTTGCGAACCATGCCTCATGGGCAAGATGACTAAAACTCCGTTCTTCGGAACTATGGAACGAGCAACAGATTTGTTGGAAATCATACATATTGATGTGTGTGGACCAATGAGTGTTGATGCTCGCGGCGGGTATCGTTATTTTCTGACCTTCACTGATGATTTGAGCAGATATGGGTATATCTACTTAATGAAACACAAGTCTGAAACATTTGAAAAGTTCAAAGAATTTCAGAGTGAAGTAGAGAATCATCGTAACAAGAAAATAAAGTTCCTACGATCCGATCGTGGAGGAGAATATTTGAGTTACGAGTTTGGTCTTCATTTGAAACAATGTGGAATAGTTTCACAACTCACGCCACCTGGAACACCACAGTAATGGTGTGTCCGAACGTCGTAACCGCACTTTTATTAGATATGGTGCGATCTATGATGTCTCTTACCGATTTACCACTATCGTTTTGGGGTTATGCTTTAGAGACAGCTGCATTCACGTTAAATAGGGCACCATCTAAATCCGTTGATACGACACCTTATGAACTATGGTTTAGCAAGAAACCAAAGTTGTCGTTTCTTATAGTTTGGGGCTGCGATGCTTATGTGAAAACACTTCAACCTGATAAGCTCGAACCCAAGTCGGAGAAATGTGTCTTCATAGGATACCCAAAAGAGACTGTTGGGTACACCTTCTATCACAGATCCGAAGGCAAAATATTCGTTGCTAAGAACGGATCCTTTCTAGAAAAAGAGTTTCTCTCGAAAGAAGTGAGTGGGAGGAAAGTAGAACTTGATGAGGTAATTGTACCTTCTCCCAGATTGGAAAGTAGTACATCACAGGAAATTGTTCCAGTGATTCCTACACCAATTAGTGAGGAAGTTAATGATAATGATCATGAAACTTCGGATCAAGTTTCTACAGAACGTCGTAGATCAACCAGAGTACGTTCCGCACCAGAGTGGTATGGCAACCCAGTTCTGGAAATCATGTTACTAGACCATGATGAACCTACGAACTATGAGGAAGCGATGATGAGCCCAGATTCCGCAAAATGGCTTGAGGCCATGAAATCTGAGATGGGATCCATGTATGAGAACAAAGTGTGGACTTTGGTTGACTTGCCCGATGATCGGCAAGCCATCGAAAATAAATGGATCTTCAAGAGGAAGACCGGTGCAGACGGTAATATTACTGTTTACAAAGCTCGACTTGTTGCGAAAGGTTTTCGACAAGTTCAAGGAGTTGACTACGATGAGACTTTCTCACCTGTAGCGATGCTTAAGTCTGTCCGAATCATGTTAGCAATTGCCGCATTTTATGATTATGAAATCTGGCAAATGGATGTCAAAACTGCATTCCTAAATGGATATCTCAAAGAAGAGTTGTATATGATGCAACCAGAAGGTTTTGTCGATCCAAAAGGTGCTAACAAAGTATGCAAGCTCCAGCGATCCATCTATGGACTGGTGCAAGCATCTCGGAGTTGGAATATACGCTTTGATGAGGTGATCAAAGCATATGGTTTTATACAGACTTTTGGAGAAGCCTGTATTTACAAGAAAGTGAGTGGGAGCTCTGTAGCATTTCTAATATTATATGTAGATGACATATTGTTGATTGGAAATGATATAGAATTTCTGGATAGCATAAAAGGATACTTGAATAAAAGTTTTTCAATGAAAGACCTCGGAGAAGCTGCTTACATATTAGGCATCAAAATCTATAGAGATAGATCAAGACGCTTAATTGGACTTTCACAAAGCACATACCTTGATAAGATTTTGAAGAAGTTCAAAATGGATCAGTCAAAGAAAGGATTCTTGCCTGTTTTACAAGGTATGAAGTTGAGTAAGACTCAATGCCCGACCACTTCAGAAGATAGAGAGAAAATGAAAGTCATTCCCTATGCCTCAGCCATAGGATCTATCATGTATGCAATGCTGTGTACCAGACCTGATGTGTGCCTTGCTATAAGTCTAGCAGGGAGGTACCAAAGTAATCCAGGAGTGGATCACTGGACAGCGGTCAAAAACATCCTAAAGTATCTGAAAAGAACAAAGGATATGTTTCTCGTATATGGAGGTGACAAAGAGCTCGTCGTAAACGGTTACGTCGATTCTAGCTTTGACACTGATCCGGATGACTCAAAGTCACAAACCGGATATGTATTTTTATTGAACGGTGGAGCTGTCAGTTGGTGCAGTTCCAAGCAGAGCGTCGTGGCGGGATCTACATGTGAAGCGGAATACATAGCTGCTTCGGAAGCAGCAAATGAAGGAGTCTGGATGAAGGAGTTCATATCCGATCTAGGTGTAATACCTAATGCATCGGGTCCAATGAAAATCTTTTGTGACAACACTGGAGCCATAGCCTTGGCGAAGGAATCCAGGTTTCACAAGAGAACAAAGCACATCAAAAGACGCTTCAATTCCATCCGCGATCTAGTCAAGGAGGGAGATATAGAGATTTGCAAAATACATACGGATCTGAATGTTGCAGACCCGTTGACTAAGCCTCTTCCACGGGCAAAACATGATCAGCACCAGGACTCCATGGGTGTGATGATCATCACTTTGTAATCTAGATTATTGACTCTAGTTCAAGTGGGAGACTGAAGGAAATATGCCCTAGAGGCAATAATAAAGATGTTATTTATATTTCCTTATATCATGATAAATGTCTTTTATTCATGCTAGAATTGTATTAACCGGAAACTTAGTACATG
Organism: Secale cereale; assembly: GCA_902687465.1. NCBI lineage: Eukaryota > Viridiplantae > Streptophyta > Magnoliopsida > Poales > Poaceae > Secale > Secale cereale. The sequence continues at coordinate 660,315,865 of LR738714.1, forward strand.
TGTGAATACATAGACAAAACAGTATGTCCCTAGTATGCCTCTACTAGACTAGCTCATTGATCAAAGATGGTTATGTTTCCTAGCCATAGACATGAGTTGTCATTTGATCCACGGGATCAAAACATTAGGAGAATGATGTGATGGACAAGACCCATCCGTTAGCATAGCACTTTGATCGTTTAGTTTTACTGCTATTGCTTTCTTCATGATTTATACATGTTCCTATGACTATGAGATTATGCAACTCCCGAACACTGTAGGAACACCTTGTGTGCTATCAAACGTCACAACGTAACAGGGTGATCATAAAGATGCTCTACAGGTGTCTCCGAAAGTATTCGTGGTGTTGGCATAGATCAAGATTAGGATTTGTCACTCCGAGTGTCGGAGAGGTATCTCTGGGCCCTCTCGGTAACACACATCACAATAAGCCTTGCAAGCAAAACACTAATGAGTTAGTCACAAGATGATGTGTTACGGAACGAGTAAAGAGACTTGTCGGTAACGAGATTGAACTAGGTATAAGATACCGACGATCGAATCTCGGGCAAGTAACATACCGTTTGACAAAAGGAACAACGTATGTTGTTATGCGGTTCTGACCGATAAAATGATCTTCGTAGAATATGTAGGAGCCAATATGAACATCCAGGTTCCGCTATTGGTTATTGACCGGAGATGAGTCTCAGTCATGTCTACATAGTTCTCGAACCCGTAGGGTCCGCACGCTTAACGTTTGATGACGATCGGTATTATGAGTTTTTGAGTATTGATGTACCGAAGGTAGTTCGGAGTCCCGGATGAGATCACGGACATGACGAGGAGTCTCGGAATGTCCGAGACATAAAGATTGATATATTGGACGACTATATTCGGACACCGGAAATGTTCCGGAAAAGTTTCGGATTTATCGGGATTGCCAGAGGGGGTTACCGTAACCCCCTGCGAGAGGGGATGGTCCATAGTGGGCCTAAAGGGAAAGAGAGAGGCAGCCCATAGGGCTGGCCGGCGCCCCCACCTAGGGTTCCTAGTTGGACTAGGATTGGGGGGGCGCCACCTCTCCTATTCCTTTCCCCCTTCTTCCTTTTGGTGAATCCTACTAGGAATAGGATTGCAATCCTATTCCTAGTAGGACTCCTTCCCTAGCCGCACCAGGAAGGGCCGGCCGGCCTCCCTCCCTTGCTCCTTTATATACGGGGGCAGGGGGGCACCCAAAGACACACAAGTTGAATTGTTTTAGCCGTGTGCGGTGCCCCCCTCCACAGAATCACACCTCGGTCATACCGTCGCGGAGCTTAGGCGAAGCCCTGCGCAGGTGAACACATCATATCCGTCACCACGCCGTCGTGCTGACGAAACTCTCCCGTGAAGCTCAACTGGATCAAGAGCTTGTGGGACGTCATCAAGCTGAACGTGTGCTGAACGCGGAGGTGCCGTACGTTCGGTGCTTGATCGGTTGGATCGCGAAGAAGTTCGACAACATCAACCGCGTCACTTGACGCTTCCGCTCCCGGTCTACGAGGGTACGTAGACACACTCTTCCCTCTTGTTGCTATGCATCTAGTAGATAGATCTTGCGTGATCGTAGGAAAATTTTAAAATACTACGTTCCCCAACACATATCACATCACAACATGCCCTGCAAAAACAAGTTAGACGCCCTCTACTTTGTTGTTGCAAGTTTTACGTGGCTGCTACGGGCTTAGCAAGAACCGTTCTTACCTACGCATACAAAACCACAACGATGTTTCATCAAGTATGTGCTGTTTTAACCTTCACAAGGACCGGGCGTAGCCACACTTGATTCAGCTAAAGTGAGAGAGACAGACACCCGCCAGTCACCTTTAAGCAACGAGTGCTCGTAACGGTGAAACCAGTCTCGCGTAAGCGTACGCGTAATGTCGGTCCGGGCCGCTTCATCTCACAATACCACCGAAGCAAAGTATGACATGCTGGTAAGCAGTATGACTAGTATCGCCCACAACTCATTGTGTTCTACTCGTGCATATCATCTACGCATAGACCTGGCTCATGATGCCACTGTTGGGGAACGTAGTATTTTAAAATTTTCCTACGATCACGCAAGATCTACCTACTAGATGCATAGCAACGAGAGGGGAGAGTGTGTCTACGTACCATCGTAGACCGGGAGCGGAAGCGTCAAGTGACGCGGTTGATGTTGTCGAACTTCTTCGTGATCCAACCGATCAAGCACCGAATGTACGGCACTTCCGCGTTCAGCACACGTTCAGCTTGATGAAGTCCCACGAGCTCTTGATCCAGTTGAGCTTCACGGGAGAGTTTCGTCAGCACGACGGCGTGGTGACGGATATGATGTATTCACCGGCGCAGAGCTTCGCCTAAGCACTGCAACGGTATAACCGAGGTGTGTTTCTGTGGAGGGGGGCACCGCACACGGCTAAAACAATTCAACTTGTGTGTCTTTGGGTGCCCCCTGCCCCCGTATATAAAGGAGCAAGGGAGAGGCCGGCCGGCCCTTCTATGGTGCGGCTAGGGGTGCAATCCTACTAGGAATAGGATTGCAATCCTATTCCTAGTAGGAACTACCAAAGAAGGAAGAGAGGGAAAGGAAAAGAAGGAGAGGTGGCGCCCCCCAATCCTAGTCCAACTAGGAACCCTAGGTGGGGCGCCGGCCAGCCCCTATGGGCTGCCTCTCTCTTTTCCATAAGGCCCACTATGGACCATCCCCCTTCGTAGGGGGTTCCGGTAACCCCCTCCGGCAATCCCGTTAAATCCGAAACTTTTCCGGAACACTTCCGGTGTCCGAATATAGTCGTCCAATATATCAATCTTTATGTCTCAGACATTCCGAGACTCCTCGTCATGTCCGTGATCTCATCCGGGACTCCGAACTACCTTCGGTACATCAAAACTCATAAACTCATAATACCGATCGTCATCAAATGTTAAGCGTGCGGACCCTACGGGTTCGAGAACTATGTAGACATGACCGAGACTCATCTCCGGTCAATAACCAATAGCGGAACCTGGATGTTCATATTGGCTCCTACATATTCTACGAAGATCTTTTATCGGTCAAAACCGCATAACAACATACGTTGTTCCTTTTGTCATCGGTATGTTACTTGCCCGAGATTCGATCGTCGGCATCTCTATACCTAGTTCAATCTCGTTACCGGCAAGTCTCTTTACTCGTTCCGTAACACATCATCTCGTGACTAACTCATTAGTCTTTTGCTTGCAAGGCTTATTGTGATGTGTGTTACCGAGAGGGCCCAGAGATACCTCTCCGACACTCGGAGTGACAAATCCTAATCTTGATCTATGCCAACACCACGAATACTTTCGGATACACCTGTAGAGCATCTTTATGATCACCCAGTTATGTTGTGACGTTTGATAGCACACAAGGTGTTCCTACGGTATTCGGGAGTTGCATAATCTCATAGTCATAGGAACATGTATAAGTCATGAAGAAAGCAATAGCAGTAAAACTAAACGATCATAGTGCTATGCTAACGGATGGGTCTTGTCCATCACATCATTCTCCTAATGATGTGATCCCGTTGATCAAATGAAAACTCATGTCTATGGCTAGGAAACATAACCATCTTTGATCAATGAGCTAGTCTAGTAGAGGCATACTAGGGACACTCTGTTTTGTCTATGTATTCACACATGTACTAAGTTTCCGGTTAATACAATTCTAGCATGAATAATAAACATTTATCATGATATAAGGAAATATAAATAACAACTTTATTATTGCCTCTAGGGCATATTTCCTTCAATAATATCCTTGCAAGTCTCTTTGAATTATTGGTTTGGTTTGGCCTACTAGATCTATAGTTCTTGCAATGGGAGAAGTGCTTGGCTTTGGGTTCAATCTTGCGGTGTCCTTTCCCAGTGATAGCAAGGGCAGCAAGGCACATATTGTATTGTTGCCATCAAGGATAAAAAGATGGGGTTTATATCATATTGATTGAGTTTATCCCTCTACATCATGTCATCTTGCTTAAAGCATTACTCTGTTCTTATGAACTTAATACTCTAGATGCATGCTGGATAGCGGTCGATGTGTTGAGTAATAGTTGTAGATGCAGAATCGTTTCGGTCTACTTGTTACGGACGTGATGCCTATATATAATGATCATGCCTAGATATTCTCATAACTATGCGCTTTTCTATCAATTGCTCGACAGTAATTTGTTCACCCACCGTAGAATTCTGCTATCATGAGAGAAGCCACTAGTGAAACCTATGCCCCCCGGGTCTATCCTCAACAAATTAATCTTCCATCTACTTTACTTTGCTTTATTTACTTTCTGTTCTTATACCAAAAATAACAGAAATATTATACTATCCTATCTATCAGATCTCACTTTCGTAAGTGACCGTGAAGGGATTGACAACCCCTTATCGCGTTGGCTCCGAAGTTCTTATTTGTTTGTGCAGGTGCGAGGGACTCGCGCGTGGTCTCCTACTGGATTGATACCTTGGTTCTCAAAAACTGAGGGAAATACTTACGCTACTGTGCTGCATCACCCTTTCCTCTTCGAGGGAATACAACACAAGCTCGAGAAGTAGCAATGATCTTAATTACCTCCATACAATCCTAACAACTAAACCTCTTGCCCTTTGAATTTCGGTGGGTGGGCCCGTCCTATAGCCACAGGCCAAACGTCATTCCGTCACCTGGACCATTGCTTAACCCCCCCCCTCTCTCTCCTTCTCTGGCGTGCCTGGTTCCTCACGCTCTCGCATCCATGTCACCGGTCTTCAGACTCGCACCCGCATCGTCAATCGGCTCAGAGCTCAACGCATGCATAGAATCAACATGCCCTAAATAACAAACACAATCTTATAAATGCTCTACTCTTGCAAGCCAACTTAAAAGTACACTGGACGGTTGCATAACCAAAATCTGAATTTTCTTCTTATCAATTTGCATTGCTTATTAATGTTTTTTTTTTCAGAATTCCATGTCAGATTTCATATTAAGAGACTGTGGTTAACTTAGAGAATGCACGCATGACCATTTACGACCAATGGCTCTTTAATGGTATAAGTTAGGGCTTAAACAATCCCTGCCGACTGACCTCTCTTTAGCATGCATACTTTTCAATATGCATAGTAAAACGAATTAAATGGAGTGAAAATTTGTGCTACACACCAGGATATATATACACAACCATCAAACTCATAACAACAAATAGACGTCATAAGAACCAACCATTGTCACACATCAAGTAGGAGCCCATGATAACGGCCCTACGGGGTTGGTGCACCTCTCACATCCTAGCGGCACTTACAGAAGGATTTCACTGCACACTTTCACCAAGAGATATTTTTTTATTTGCAAGGCACATTATTTGGGAGATTCGAAAGCATTGAAAGGCATTGTCTGCAACATTATCGCCCCCCAAGCCCAGGTCCTTAGTCGAATGCTCAGGGTTGTTCAGTAGCTACTTTTAGTCCCATGTACGTTTGATCATAGAGTTTGTAAAGTGTTGAATGATGTAGTGTGGATGGCTTACATACCATTTTTTCACTCTGATAAATGATACATATGCTTATACATATTTTATAGTATACTTTGTTCTACAAGAATCAAGAGATGGTTCTCACATCCTGGATGGCACTCGCGAAAGGATTACGACTCCACGCTTATCCTCATCCATTCGGGGATTTTTGTTTCTTCGCAAGGAACTTTATTTGGGAGATTTGCAAGCATCAAAACGACACCGTCTGGAACAACGCATCACCCACTGAAGCTCGTGTCCCTAGCATAGTGCTCGAGGAGGGAAATGCTTGGTGCACGGTAGGGCACATTAGGTATGCCGTGATCTGTAGGGATTCTTTTGGGGCGTTGTTTATGTGGAGGGTTGTCGAATGGCTGATTCTAGTCCCGTGGACGCTTCCTAACAGCGTTTTGTAATGCAATGTTGTAGTGTGGACGGCTTACATACCATTTTTTCACTCCGATACATGATACACATGCTTACACATATTTAGAAGTATACTTTTTCTACAAGAATCGAGAGATAATTCTCACATCCTGGACAGAACTCGCTAAAGGATTACGACTCCAAGCTCATCCTCGTCCATTGAGGGATTTTTTTTCATTTGCAAGGAACGTTATTCGAGAGATTTGGAAGCATCGAAATGACACCGTCTGCAACAACGCATCTGCCTTTGAAGCCCACGTCCCGAGTCGAGTGTCGAGGAAGGCAATGCCTCATGCACGACAGTCATGTTATGCGGTGATCTGTGAGGCTACTTTAGAACATTGTTTCTATGGAGGGTTTGTCGAGTAGCCACTTTCAGTCCGGTGGACGCTTAGTGGTAACGTTTTGTAATGCTATGTTGTAGTGTGGACGGCTTACATACCAATTGTTTTCCACTCTGAAACATGATACACATGCTTATACATATTTTAGAAGTATACTGTCTTCTACAAGAACCTAGAGATAATTCTCACATCCTGGACAGCACCCACGGAAGGATTATGACTCCACGCTCATCCTCATCCATTTGCGGATTTTTGTTTCTTCACACCGAACGTTATTCGGGAGATTTGGAAGCATCAAAATGACACCGTCTGCGACAGCGCATCTCCCACTGAAGCTTGTGTTCTTGGCCGAGTGTTCGAGGAGGCCAATGTTCGGTGCACGACGGGCATGTTACGTACATGTTGATCTGTGAGGCTTCTTTTGAGGAGTTGTTTGTTTGGAGGGTTGTTGAGTAGCTGCTTTTAATCACGTGGACGGTTGGTGACAGCATTTTGTAATGCGATGTTGTTGTGTGGACGGCATACATACCATTATTTCGCTTCAATACACGATACACATGGTTATACATATTTAAGAAGTATACTTTTCTTCTACAAAAACCTAGAGATAATTCTCACACCCTGGACGGCACCACGAAAGGATCGTGACTCCACGCTCATCCTCATCCATTCATGGATTTTTGTTTCTCTGCAAGGAATGTTGTTTGAGAGATTTGGAAGCATCGAAATGACACCGTATGCAACAACGCTTCTCCCCTTGAAGCCCACTTACCCAGTCGAGTTCTGAGGAAGGTAATGCCTCGTGCATGGCGGGCATGTTGTGCAGTGATTTGCGGGGCTTCTTTTGAGGAGTTGTGTGACGCCCTCGATTTGTCCGTACACTAATCATGCACGCAAATGTGTATGACCAAGATCAGGGACTCACGGAAAGATATCACAACACAACACTAGACACAAATTAAAATAATACAAGCTTCATATTACAAGCCAGGGGCCTCGAGGGCTCAAATACCGAAGCTCAAAAGCAACAGAGTCAGCGGAAGCAACAATATCTGAGTACAGACATAAGTTAAACAAGTTTTGCCTTAAAAAGGCTAGCACAAACATCAACGATCAAAGAGTCAAGGCCTCCTGCCTGGGACCTCCTAACTACTCCTGGTCGTCAGCTGTCTCCACGTAGTAGTAGGCTCCGTCGGGGTAGTAGTAGATGTCGGTAGTGGCATCTGGCTCCCGAGATCCACCATCTAGTTGTAACAACCAGAAAGAAGAAAAGGGGGGGAATGGGGAGGAAAGCAACCGTGAGTACTCATCTAAAGTACTCGCAAGCATCAGATCTATACTAAGTATGCATCAGTATCAAAGGAGTAAGCTGTATATGTGGACTGAACTGCATAATGCCAGAAGAGGAGGGGAAAAGCCTAGCCTATCGAAGACTAGCATCTTCAAGCATCTTCTGAAAAGCACCATCTTGCAGCAGTAGAAGGAAATACAGAATAGCAGTTTATATTTAACAATCATGTTGTAGTATTAACGGCCTAGAGATCCTTCATCGACTCCCTGCGAGAAAGTAATCTCGCAGCCACATATCCATCACATATCTCAAGTATCCATTTCTAGTTATAATAGATCATGATATAAGACTGAACGTCTGTTACCGTGGACATGGCTATTCGAATAGTTAACTTCCCTGCAGGGGTGCACCACGTTACCCTCACGCTCGATCATCTCTGGCCGGACACACTTTTGTAGGTCAATGCTCGGCTTCGAAAGATCAACACGTCGCAGCCCTACCTAGGCTCAGCAGAGAGGTCCCCGCTGGTCTACATCCTAAGCACTCCGGGGTCATGGGCCATCGCCCGTTGCACTCCGGGTCGTTGCGCGCAGGGTGAATACTAGTACCGCCTCGGATGGCCAGCACGATCCGACCGTGCCGCAATGCTGAACTGGACATCTGACAAAGCTTCGGCTGATACCACGACGTCGAGGCCCATAACTATTCTCGCGTGGCGATTAGTGCGTAAAGGCCAGAGGCCAACTCAGAACAAATACCCAAATCTGTTAGTGCATTATTGACAGAAGTGACGACTGTTGGGACAAGTCCGGAGCTATCACCCCTCCTGGGTGATACTGCTAAACAGCTAGCCGCCACCGTAAGAACTCCCGCGGGTGCTCACCGGGCCCGCCCGCCTTTCACAAAGGTCTCAAGTAAAGTCCATGTAACTGTGTGTCCAATCATCAAGGGGAAAACCCCGAGGAATCACCCTCGGTGGATTCCACTCGATGTAATCATCAAGGTGAACGTATGAGGAATCACCCTTGAGGTTCACTCTTGAGGTGTTGCACGACGGAGTCGTATCGGGAATGGAGAAAGAGGAATCACCCTCGATGACCATGACCGAATAGCTACACTACATAGTTATCATCAGGAGTGAGTTACGAGGTCTCACCCTCGGCACTCGATAGTATCTCTGTAGAGTCGAGCAACAAAGGGGGTGTGATGTGATGTGAGGCATCAAGCTCTGGCCGTCGATCACATTGCTCGAGTCGTCGATGATGAAGCAGGGGCAATGATGACAAGGTGGGGGTCACTGATGGATCACTGACCAACCTATACTAAGCAGTTTAGCATAGCATGTAGGTAACAATAGTAGGTATAAAAGCAGGCTATGCATCAGAATAGGATCAAACAATAACAGTAGCAAAATCTAATGCAAGCATGAGAGAATAGAATGGGCGATATCGGGATGATCAAAGGAGGGGCTTGCCTGGAAGCTCTGCTGAAACAGAAGGAGGGTCGTCGTCGACGTAGTCGATCACAAGGGCATCAACAGCGGTCTCGGGGTCTATCGGAGAGAAGAGGGGGAGGAAACAATAAATACCAAGCACACATATGCAATACAGATGCACGACAGGACAATAAGCGGTGCTAGGGGTGTTCTAACGTAGTGCTACACAATACCGACGAAGGAGGATAACATCCGGGAATGTTTTCCTAGAGGTAGGCCTTTTCGGATAGGCGAACCGGAGGGGGAATGTTCCATGTTCGGTATGATAGGGATGTGTGGCGGACCAACAGACCGCCGATTCGTATTCCTCTCGTCGTTCTGATCAACTTTCATACATAAAACTTTTCCATCCGAGTTACGGATTATTTTATATGATTTCTTCAAAGATTTAACAATATTCTGAAATTATTATTAATTCGAAATTAAATATTAAAATGCTAGATGCACCCAGCATAGTGTACACCAAATGTACACAGTGACTGACAGGTGGGCTAGGGGGTCCCAATTGACCAGTCAACGTTTGACTGGTCAACAGGGGGTGGGCCCCCCTGTCATTGACTCATTTGACTAACTAACAGTTTTAATTATTAAACTAGGTAATTAGCCTAAGTAATCCAGATTAATCTAAATAATTATTTTATTAATGATTTAATTAATTATTATTATTATTATTTCTTTTTATCTTTTTTTTAACAGGGGGACTGGGCCCCGCCTAGCAGTGGCCCATAGGCAAATAGGGAGGGCGGTTTAACGGGCGTCGGGTGTGGGCGCCCGCAAGAGGGGGCGCATGATGTCTACTACGCAACCTTCTTATTGTAGACGTTATTGGGACTCCAAGTGCAGAGGTTTGTAGGACAGTAGCAAATTTCCCTCAAGTGGATGACCTAAGGTTTATCAATCCGTGGGAGGTGTAGGATGAAGATGGTCTCTCTCAAACAACCTTGCAACCAAATAGCAAAGAGCCTCTTGTGTCCTCAACACACCCAATACAATGGTAAATTTTATAGGTGCACTAGTTCGGCGAAGAGATGGTGATACAAGTGCAATATGGATGGTAGATATAGGTTTTTGTAATCTGGAAATATAAAAACAGCAAGGTAGCAAGTGGTAAACGTGAGCATAAACGGTAGTGCAATGATAGGAAAAACAAGGCCTAGGGTTCATACTTTCACTAGTGCAAGTTCTCTAAACAAGGATAACATAATTGTATCATATTACTAGCCCTCAACATGCAACAAAGAGTCACTCCAAAGTCACTAATAGCAGAGAACAAACGAAGAGATTATGGTAGGGTACGAAACCACCTCAAAGTTATTCTTTCTGATCGATCTATTCAAGAGTCCGTAGTAACGTTCAATCTATCATAGAGTTCGTACTAGAATAACACCTTAAGACACAAATCAACCAAAACCCTAATGTCACCTAGATACTCCATTGTCACCTCAAGTATCCGTGGGTATGATTATACGATATGCATCACACAATCTCAGAAACATCTATTCAACCAACACATAGAATTTCAAAGAGGTCCCCAAAGTTTCTACCGGAAAGTCAAGACGAAAACGTGTGCCAACCCCTATGCATAGATTCCCAAGGTCACGGAACCTGCAAGTTGATCACCAAAACGTACATCAAGTGGATCACGTGATATCCCATTGTCACCATAGATAAGCACATGCAAGACATACATCAAGTGTTCTCAAATCCTTAAAGACTCAATCCGATAAGATAACTTCAAAGGGAAAACTCAATCCATTACAAGAGAGTAGAGGGGGAGAAACATCATAAGATCCAACTATAATAGCAGAGCTCGCGATACATCAAGATCGTGCCATCTCAAGAACACGAGAGAGAGAGAGATCAAACACATAGCTACTGGTACATACCCTCAGCCTCGAGGGTGGACTACTCCCTCCTCGTCATGGAGAGCGCCGAGATGATGAAGATAGCCACCGGAGAGGGATTCCCCCTCCGGCAGGGTGCCAGAACGGGTCTAGATTGTATTTCGGTGGCAACAGAGGCTTTCGGCGGCGGAACTCCCGATCTAGGTTAACTTCCGGAGGTTTTAGTATTTATAGGATTTTTTGGCGTAGGGCACAAGTCACGGGGGCCTCCGGGTTGTCCACGAGACAGGGGCACACGCCCACCTAGAGTGGGCGCGCCCCCCACCCTCGTGGGCAGCCCGTGGCTCTCCTGGCCCAACTCTTTTACTACGGGGGTTTCTTTTGATCTAGAAAACATCACCAAAAATTAGTACGTAAATTGGACTTCGTTTGATATTCCTTTTCTGTAAAACTCAAAAACAAGGAAAAACCAGAAACTGGCACTGGGCTCTAGGTTAATAGGTTAGTCCCAAAAATCATATAAAAGTGTATAATAAAGCCCATAAAACATCCTAGAAGGATAATATAATAGCATGGAACAATCAAAAATTATAGATACGTTGGAGACGTATCAAGCATGGTGATACGTTGGAACAATCAATAATATAATAGCGGTGTACTGTGATGTGCAAAGAATCAAGAGTGACATGTATGAAAAATTATGCATGGTGGCCTAGCCACAAATATGATGTCAACTACATGATCATGCATGGCAATATGACAATATGAAGCGTGTCATATGAACGGAACGGTGGAAAGTTGCATGGCAATATATCTCGGAATGGCTATGTAAATGCCATGATAGGTAGGTATGGTGGCTGTTTTGAGGAAGATATATGGTGGCTGTTTTGAGGAAGGATATATAGTGGGTGTATGGTACCCACTAGAGTTGTGCGGTACAAGAGAGGCTAGCAATGGTGGAAGGGTGAGAGTGCCTATAATCCATGGACTGAACATTAGTCAAAAGTGTTGGGGAACGTAGTATTTTAAAATTTTCCTACGATCACGCAAGATCTATCTACCAGATGCATAGCAACGAGAGGGAAGAGTGTGTCTACGTACCCTCGTAGACCGGGAGCGGAAGCGTCAAGTGACGCGGTTGATGTTGTCGAACTTCTTCGCGATCCAACCGATCAAGCACCGAACGTACGGCACCTCCGCGTTCAGCACACGTTCAGCTTGATGACGTCCCACGAGCTCTTGATCCAGTTGAGCTTCACGGGAGAGTTTCGTCAGCACGACGGCGTGGTGACGGATATGATGTGTTCACCGGCGCAGGGCTTCGCCTAAGCTCCGCGACGGTATGACCGAGGTGTGATTCTGTGGAGGGGGGCACCGCACACGGCTAAAACAATTCAACTTGTGTGTCTTTGGGTGCCCCCCTGCCCCCGTATATAAAGGAGCAGGGGAGGGAGG